>OY288272.1:17859608-19059608 GCA_958450335.1 Hibiscus tridactylites | reverse complement strand
TTTCTAAGATATTTTAAGTCTAAAATCTGATTTTAAAGATTTAGAAAAGGAGGGAAATCATTTTAACCAATTTCCAACTAATTTTCTATTTTCTCTCAAATTCTCTTTTCTCTCATTTTCTCTCTACCCAAACAAGATTTCCTCAGATTTCTTTCTCTGATTTTGACATCCTAAACTCTCATTTCAATTCTTATTTGATTCCTAATCATCTCATCATCAAAACCTCACAATTTACAAGTTGATTCATCAAGCATTTTGGCTCTAAAATGGAGAAATTCAAGTTTGGAGGTAAGAACGTCCTTCTCCTCTAAACTATCAGTTCTTTACTGAAATTCCTAAGTTCTCAATCCTTGATTCATGTTTTATTAAAGGCTTTTCAATTGAGATCTTGATTTTTGGCTAAAATGCAAGATTTGGTGATTTTGGTGAAAATTTCGTGTGATCTGTTTAAGCAGGGTTTTGAGGTGTTAAATTGATGTTAAATGAATGCTAAAATGATTAGAAGTTGAGGTTTAATCAATGCAATCCCGGATAGGTTGAATTTCCTAAGTTTGGCTTGAGTTTTTGGTTGTTTTTGGAGTGTTTTTGGTGATCTGTTATACCTGGAGGTATAAGGACGTGGTTGTGATCATTTTGCATGTTATTTGATGTATAAAAATGGTTAGAAGTGATGGATCTTGGCTGGGTTAAGTTTTGGAAGTGTTTGGAGATGATTTCGGTTGTGTTTGGTAGCCAAATTGTTAGATTTGTGATGAGCAGCGAGTTGTGTTGATGTTGCTGGTGTTTTAATGCATAAGGATGCATTAATGTTCTGTTTTTATGTGCTTGAAACAGGGGAGGTTGATCCTTGAGCTTTGGAGGTGTTTTCGGAAGGTTTCTGAAGCTTGGAAAGCTTGTTGGCTAGGCTTGTTTGGTAATCGGTGAGTGAAGTTGGGATTTCAGCTTTTGAAACAAGGTTTGAAGGTTTTTGGGAGCTTAGTTTAAGTCTAAACAACTTTGCTAAGCTCAAGAGTAAGTGAAGAGGTTTTTGCTTTTGGATTGTGTATGATTTGGTTTTAAAATCAATTGTGGTTGATGATTGATGTGCATGTGTTATTGCATGGTTTAATTCTGTTTTGTAAGCATGTTTTAGCATGGTTTAATGCTGGTTTTGAAAGTCAATTGAAAAGGATGCTCAAGGTAAGAGATCCTTGGTTATGTTTATGGAAATTGTGATTTTGATGCATAGTGATGCATGTTGTTCATTGGCTTTGTATGATGCTTAAAAACAGTGAGTTGATGATGATTAATGATGATAATTGTACCTTTTGCATATTGTTTATGCATGTGAATCATTGAGCTAATGATGTGGTGGTTTTGCATTATGTGTATGCATGTGAATCATTGAGCTAATGATGTGATGACCTTGCATTGTGTTTATGCATGTGGAACATTGGATATTATGGTAAGATGGTTATGTTGGCAAGAGATGTGAATGGTTCTTGGTTCGTTGATCGGGTATAATTAGCCGGCTATAGGATTGGGTGCACCGTGAATAAAGTCGCCTTGAAGGCGGAGTGGTCAAGTGTGGACCGGTTAGACTCCCCTCAAGTATTCCTAACGAGAAGAGGTTATAGTGGAGGTTGTTGCCCACTCGAGGACCTAAGTTGTTAAGGTCATAATGGAGGTTGTTGCCCATTCGAGGACCTTGGTTAAGTAAAGGTTATAAGGTGGTTAAAAGTCCTTATGTGAGAACCTTGTACTTGTTAAGATCACAATGGCAGTGTTTAAGTCCATGTGTGGATCTTGTGTGTGATGTCCCGTACCTCGTTAGATGATGTCTACAACTACCAATCGGTTATGCAAAGGTTGTATGGTGGTTGAAAGTCCATACGGAAAAGACCTTGTGCATGTCAAGGGTGTATGGCGGATGGAAGTCCATACATGGTAACCTTGAGGAAAAGCTAAGGTTGTATGGTGTTTAAAAGTCCATGCATGGGAACCTTAGGTTGTTAAGGTCAAATGGAGGTTGATGCCCATTTGGAAGACCTTGGATTGGGTAGGGTGTAGGAAGCGTTGGGACACGCTTGTAATCCGCGTATCCGATCGAATCGATAAGTTGGAAAGTGAATGTGGTTGATCTCTTGGAAGCCAATGTAATGTTCTTGATCATGTGAAGCATGGGATTGCTTGAAATGATGCATGGTTGCATGTGAAGCATGGGATTGCTTGAAATGATGCATGGTTGCATGTGAAGCATGGGATTGCTTGAAATGATGCATGGTTGCATGTGAAGCATGAGATGCTTGAATTAATGCATGTTTGCATGAGAAGCATGAGATGTTTGGTAAGATGCATTGTTGCATGAGATGTGTAAATGCTAGTGGAAGCATGTTACTTGTATGTTGAACAAGTGTTGGTTATCATTTGATAAATGATGCATGTGAGCATGGATTACCTATGTTGCATTGAAGTCATGTATGACTTGTTGTTAAAGGCATGTGAATACGATGTTATGGTTTTATAGTGCATTGATTAAATGCATGAAATGGTTTAATTGAACTATGGTTTTAAATGGTTTCTTGCTTGATGTGGTTTTCAAGTTAAAGAAAGGTATGTTGTGGAAAGGATGTGTTTTCCATGATTTTGTTTAAGCTTGGCATATGGTGTTTATGCATGTTTTGAGCTTGATGTTGAAAAGAGTTTTCGAACATGGTTTTGGAAAGCAAATCGGGTTGGTTTTAAAGTGTTTTAAAGACCCGCTGCATTGATGGTGTTTTGGTTTTGAGCATTCCTCACTAAGCATTATGTGCTTACGCTCCTTTTTGTCCATCAATGCAGATTCTTGAGGTTTGGGCAGCAAGGAGCAAGGGATTCAAGGTGGACTCCAATGGAGATGTATGTCTCGGTGAATAGCTATAGTTAATAAGGGCAATGGGGTAGAATCTCTCGGATTGTTGTTATTGTGATCGTATGTGTTGATCAAGAATGTTTATGTACTGTTGTTAATGATGTTGAATCATGAATTGGTTTAATTGAGGTTGCTTGAAGGATTTGTGCTTAAATGGTTGCTTGAGTAGGAAGCATGTCTATAGAATTGGGGCTTTTCATATGTGTTGATCATATGTTGAATTGTTGATGCAAGTATGTCTCTTTTATGTTGAATTGCATGTTGGCAAAGTTTGGTGGCTTTTGGAGCATGTTTGAATGATCAATTGTGTGTTTGAGTGAGCAAAACGCAACATTCTGGGCTAGGTGTTTCGGAACAGGCAACACCGTTTCGGAACGGGTGCCCTGCATAAACCCAGGCGTCCGAAACGGGTGTCACCGTTCCGAAACGGAAGGCATTCTGCCAGACCCCCGTTGCGGAACGCGTTGCGGAACGGCCCGTGTTTCGGAACGGCCTTGGCCTGTTTCGGAACGGGTGACCGTTGGGGGCTGTCATGGGCGGTTAAATGTTTCAAAATGTTTGCATTTTGGTCCTGAATCTTGTTTGTGCAATTGTTTGAGTTCGGGATGTCCGTTTGAGTTGAAATTTGGCAGAGAAGCATGAAACATGATTAATTTCAAGTCGGTAACTTAAAATCTGGTTAAGTCCTTAAAGTTTTTAGAAATTACAATTTGGTCCCTAAAGTTGTAATTTGTTCAATCGGGTCCCTGTTTGATCTCTGATGTTTGTGATCTTTGAGCATGGTGTTTGCGTGATCACACATAGGGTTAATGTGCATCTAGACAAGATTAAAAGAAAAAAAAGGGTCGTTAATCAAGGTTGACTTTCGGGTTGACTTTGGTTTTCCCCGTGTAATCTTCGTAGTTCGGGTCAACCGTCTAGGCCGGGCTACGGGGGTTACACATGGCTTATAATCACAGCAACTAACATGCTAAAACATGCTTTCAAAACAGAATTTAAAACATGCAACCAAGCACATTGCATACAACCAATCCATGGTTCGCCATCAAGAGAGATTTCCCGAAAACTTACTCTTGAGCTTAGCTAAGTTGCTTAGACTTAAACTAAGCTCCCAAACCTTCAATTCAATGGTTTCAAAGCTGGAAACCAAAATCCACTCACCGATTCCGTTTCGCCACTTGCCGAAACACCAATCAAGCTTCCGGGTCACCACCACTTGGATCCAAAGATGACTCCCCTGTTTTCAACACATCAAAGCAGAGGATTAATGCATCATCATGCATTAATATCTTCAATGAAAGCACCTAAACTCGCTGCTCTCATCCACACTCCATTTTCGGCTACCAAACACAACCGAAAATGCATCCAAACAACTCCACAACACTACCCAGCCATGATCCATCAAAACTAAACATTCTTAAACATCAATTAACATCCAAAATGGATCTCAACACATCCTTATACCTCCAGCCATAACAGATCATCAAGATCACTCCAAAAACCATCAAAAACACAAGCTAAACTTAGGAAATTCAACCTATCCAGGATTGCATTAATTAAACCTCAACTTCTCATCAATTTAACATTCATTTAACATCAAAAAGACACCTCAAATCACTGCTTAAACAGATCATACGAATTTTTACCAAAATCAAGCAAATCTTGCATTTAAAAGCCAAGATCAAGCATACAACCTTAAAACCTTTTATAAAACACAAATTAAGGATTGAGAACTTAGGAATTTCAGTAAAGAACTGAGAGTTTAGAGGAGAAGGACGTTCTTACCTCCAAACTTGAGTTTTCTCCCTTTTTGGAACCAAATTCTTAAAAATCCAATTAGCAAATGGTGAGGTTTTGATGAGGAGATGATTAGCAATCAAAAGAGAATTGAAAAGAGATATTTAGGTGACAAAATCAGAGGGAAAAGCTCTGGAGAAAGATGTTTGGTTTGAGAGAAAAGATGAGGGAAAATGGAAATGGAAAATATGGAAAGTTAGTTGGAAATGACAAAATATCTTCCCTCCTTTTTAGTTTTATTTAAAAACCTTTAATTAATCATTTAATATCTTAGAAATATCTGGAGAAACTCCCATTGGGTAAATAGCTCCTTAAAGATTCAAAGTTTCAATCCTTTTTAAAACAGTCTCACAGTTTTCAAAAATTACATTTTGGTCAGTAGCCAAAATGTCACCCTTCCAAACCTCATTTTGTAAAATTGATTTCACAGTTCACTTATATATAATAAAAGAGGATTTTAAGACATTTTTCCATATTTTTAATGTAACCCGAACTAGGCTTTCCTAGTTTCACCTTTTTATATTCGAACCGCACTTTGACCGAACCGGTCCAAACCCAAAACTCCTAAGCCCAAAACCGGGGCGTTACAATGTTGGTCAATCATGTACGTGATTGACCTTATTGTGGAATACAAATGTTCAGTGTGTTCTTTCGAGTTATTCGAAAATACATATTGATGTTACCGTCACACATAACGGATCTTTATTTCGATTCACCGGATTCCATGGTACTTGTTCTAATAAATCACAAACTTGGAATCTCATTACACAGTTACATGCATCCTCAACTTTGCCTTGGCTTCTTGGTGGAGATTTCAATGAAATCCTCTTCGACAATGAGAAGCAAGGAGGTAGAAGACGTCCTCGTGGTGAAATTCAACAATTTCGGGACGTTCTTGATGCCACTAGTCTTTTTGATATACGACCGGCTCGTGGATGGTTCACTTGGCACAACACAAGTGGACCAGTGATGTGTGAGAGAATTGATCGTTTTATCGCATCACCTTCTTGGCTTGCACTACATAGTCAGCACCGGGTTCTTACTGAATACACTGATGCATCGGATCATTGTTTTCTTGTGTTGGATACGGATCCACCTTCACACTCATCTGAGAATCACTATAGTGGTGATTATTTTAAGTTCGGTGCTTGTTGGGCATCGGAAGATGCTTGCCGAGAGCAGGTTCTTCGCGGATGGGTAGATCCCAACGGTTCTACCCTTTCAAAGATTAAAATAGTTGGGTGTAAACTTGATGCATGGCAGCAGGATCGCCGAATGCAATCACAGGGTCGCATTAAACATCTCAAGAAGTAAATCTCTGGGATACTTTCACAGGCTAATAGTGATGCTGACTTGCGCACTTTATCTAGTGCAAAATCTGAATTAAAGACCTTGCTTGATAAAGAGGAAGCATACTGGGCACAACGGTCACGGATCCAATGGTTACGTGATGGAGATCGCAACACAAAGTTCTTCCATGCCCGAGCTAATGGGCGTAAAAAGAAGAATTTTGTCTGTGGTCTAACAGGTGAAGATGGTCAATGGTACGAGCGTCGTGCAGATTTACTTGGCATAGCTAAAGACTACTTTCACAATCTTTACCATTCAGATAAGTGCATTCCATCTCCAGAGATACTAGATTGTATTACTCCGACTATTACATCCTCGATGAATACATAACTACTTGCCCCTTTCACTAAGGAGGAAGTACATCAGGCCATTATGCAAATTCATCCTTCGAAGGTCCCTGGGGTAGATGGTTTACCATCTAATTTTTACAGGAAATATTGGGACATTGTTGGGGACGGTGTTCTCAACTTGTGTCTTGACATTCTCTATGATCGAATCAGCATGGCAGATGTGAACAAGACGGTCCTTGTCTTGATCCCTAAAGTAGATGGTCCGGCTTATATGCAGCAATTCCGCCCAATTAGCCTATGTACTGTTGTGTACAAGGCTGTTTCTAAAGTTCTTGTCAATCGTTTGAGACCGTTGATGCCGATTTGCATAGATGAAGAACAGGCAGCATTTGTGCCTGGAAGACATATCTCGGACAATATTTTAATTGCACACGAGATCTTTCATTATATTCAATCATCGAAGAATGGACCTAATAAGGGTGCTGCCTTGAAGTTAGATATAGAGAAGGCATACGACCGTGTTGAATGGTCCTTCTTGGAAGCTGTTATGCTTAGGCTTGGGTTTTCCCCTTAGTGGGTAGACATCATCATGCGGTGCATCACCACAGTTTCTTATCAGGTTAGACTTAATGGTGTTCTTTCCGAGGTCATTGTGCCGAGCAGAGGGATCCGTCAGGGTGATCCTCTATCACCATTTTTATTCCTTTTCTGCACACAGGGTTTATCGGCACTATTACATCGTGCCAAGCAACAGGGTACTATCAGAGGCATTCGTACGAGCATTCATGGTCCGAGTATTACCCATCTTTTATATGCAGATGACAGTTTGCTTTTTGTCAAGAATTTCGTACAGGAGATTACTCGGGTCAAGGAGATATTAGACATTTATTCAACTTCCTCGGGGCAAAAAATTAATTATACAAAGTCCCTGATTTACTTTAGTCCTACCACTACTCAGTAGAGTAGGGACCGATTCCAGGTGGCTTTTCCTATTACAGAAGTTGAAGACCCGGGGCACTATCTGGGCATGCCCCTCATTATTGGCAAAAATAAATCTTCCAAATTGGGATTCCTTCTAGATCGTGTGGCTAAACGTGTTCGAGGATGGACGAAGAACCTTCTATCTTACGATGGGAGGGAAGTGTTCCTGAAAGCAGTTGCCCAAGCTTTGCCAACCTATGTGATGACTTGTTATTTGTTACCGGACTGTTTGATCACCCAAATTGTTAGTGTTATGCGAAACTATTGGTGGTCTGGTAGGATGACGGGACGTGGCTGGCCGATGGTTGCTTGGCAGAAATTGTGTACTCCTAAGAGAGTTGGTGGATTGGCATTTCGTGATCTACATCAGTTTAACATCGTGTTACTTGGTAAGCAGGTTTGGAGATTGCTGACTGACCCTGATTGCCTGGTTTCTTGTGTTCTCTCTTGCAAGTATTTTGCAGGGAAATCTGTTCTCGATGCCAGGCTTGGTGATAAACCATCTTATGCCTGAAGGTTGATCTTCACAGCCATGCAAAAGCTCCGGAATGGTTTCTTCTGGCAGATTGGCATGGATAGCTAGATTCCTATTTTCCAGGCTCCTTGGGGTGGAGCACACAGAGTTGATTTGCTAGATGATTATGTTGACAGTGTGACTACACCCGTAATCTGTGGTGAATTTATGATTCCATCTTTTAATGGATGGGATACTACTAAAGTTAGACAGCTCTTCAGTTCAGAGGATGCATCTGAAATATTAGCATGTCCTATTGCTAATAGATCGGGTGATGTTCTTGTATGGGGCAATCATTCTAGTGGAACATACTCCACTAGATCAGAATATGCGTGGCTTATGAAAGAATTCCATGGATCGGACGTTCCTTCAAAGCTTTGGCACAAATTGTCAAGGCTTAAAGTGCTACCAAAGATTCGGATCTTTATATGGAGGGTTGCTCATGAGGCTTTACCGGTTTATGGTCGTATCGGTGTACACAGCTCCCCAAATGGAATATGTCCGCTTTGCCAATATGAGATTGAGACAGTTCTTCATGCTCTATGAGATTGTCCAGCGACTAAGGAGGTGCTTAATTTATTGAGCATCCCTGGTCGTATCATTATGGATAGATCCCAGACTTCTCTAGATTGGCTTGAACATTGTGAGGCCATCCTGCCTCTTGACATGTTCACAGAGTTCGTGGTGCTGCTTTGGAATATATGGAACATGAGGAATACACTGGTGCATGATCAGAAGCTCCAACCAGCTTTTCTTATTGCAGAAAATGCTCGGCATTTACATAGGGAATTCAATGGCGCTACCATCACAACCATTCCCTATGGAGCTCCTAGTCGGCCAACACCAACAAAGTGGATGAAACCACCATCAGGTATGATTTCTATTACAGTTGACGGCATGTTCCAGGTGCATTCGAGGTCGGGAGCATTTGGATTTCTAGCCCAGGATCATTATGGACTACCACTAGCTGGTTGTGCACGTATGCTACCGAAAGCAGAATCTGCAGAGATGGTGGAAAGCCATGCCTTCTATGCGGCCATACTTTTTGCCTTAGACCAAGGTTGGACTGATGTTCGTATAGAGGGAGACACTGCCAACATTGTGAATCAGTTAGTGAGCCGTGATGATGGTAGATCCCTCCTAGCACAAAGTTTGGCTGAAGCAAGAGAGACCCTACGATCCAATCCACAGCTGAAGGTGGCATTCATTCCCCGATCGGCAAATGAAGCTGTGCACACTTTAGCTCAATGGGCTTTCTCTGAGCATAAATGTATTTATTTTTATGATGATTGTCCATCTTGTATCGAACACATTGTAATTCTTGATGCTATTAATGGATAACATGGTGGTGGGTACTCTTTTCCTCCTTAGGACTTAGAGGAGGTTTTTAACGAGGCATGCTTACTCTTTTCTTTCAAAAAAATTGAGTATTTTCGAGGAAGGTTTTGAAAAATAAATTTACTTGTTAGTATGCTTAATAATATATGATAGAAAGTTTATGCTATTTATTTGATAAGTGATTTTGTTTTTAATCATGTTTTGAGTTTTACATGATATGTTTTAATGGCTTAATAAATATAGCTTGAATCAAGATAAAATCTAAAGAGAGACATGACATAAAACAATTATGGGAAGCTGTCTTGGTCACTTGCTATGTCTCTATTGTCTTCGAGAGGAAAATCGGTATCGATAAACCTTATTTTTTTATTCTTTAAATTATGATTTTAAAGTATGATAAATTATGGTAATTTTGCTTGAAAGCAATAATTCTTCTGCGTCGAAAAAATCGACTATAAACTTCTCCCAGTTCATGTTACAAAAAAAATTCATCTTGACAAGAATTTTTGTGGGAGGCATTCTCTGAAGTGAATGCAAGCATAATATTTATTCCACGCGATTATCAATGATGAGGATATATTAATAAAACATACTTCACTTTTCACGCAAATAATGTTGTCCTTAGACACAATATCGTGAAAAGGGTTTTAAAGGTCCACTGGCTCTACTCCGTTCCCTGAAATGAATGTGAGATTTTATAATGGAAAGACTAAATGCCACATTAGTAGTTGTGGTCATGGTTGAGGCCATGGACATTGTAACCCCCTCGTCCCGGTCTGGCCGGATGACCGGTCCGAATGGGCTACACGGGGAAAACCGAAGTGAAACCCGTTAAGGTTCCCCTTCGGTTAGCAACCCTATTTTTTTCTTTCATTTTAATCTTGTCTAGAGGAGTATTAAAGTCCTAAGTTATCAAACAACGGAACAACATACACGAGACAATCAAACGAACCCAAAACAACATTTAACAGCCCAATTTTAAACTTAACTGCAGGCGGTATCGATACACCTAAGGGGTGTATCAATACCCCTTGACTAGGTCAACTGGTCAGAGTCAACCCGTGGAGACCGTATCGATACGCCCAAGGAGTGTATCGATACTCTCCCCAACGGTTAACTTCTCACGGTCAACGCTAAGATGACCGTATCGATACGCCAGAGACATGTATCGATACCCAAATGGACAGTAGCTTCAGTGACCAAAAAGGTATCGATACGCCCCTTCGAGTATCGAAACACGAGGCCTAAAACAAGAAGGCCGTATCGATACGAGTCTAACCGTATCGATATCCCTGCTTTGCAATTCCTCAAATCCGAACATGGTAACCTCACATACGATTCTAGATGCACTTTTGGACACTCCTAAGCTCATACAACCATACATACATCAAACCACAATCGGGACTTAACATGGGAGGCATTTAATCTAACGAAAAACATACAAATCAAGACTCCATGCAATTTAACAAAAAGAAGCATGCTTAGCAAGCACAAGGCATTATACACAAGGTAGTCAAGCATAAGGCATACATAGGCCAACAACATACATGTTTAGGCATGTGCAAATAAACGACATGGGAGTCATGGGTCACAATCCAAGAAGCAAGCACAACATAACATGAGTTTAACATGCTCAAACATAATCTCCTAAGGAGTTTGACCCCAACTCCTAAAACTCTATACCCCATTGTCTAGGCATTATTACAAAAGCAAACCATACTTAAACTTGCTTGAGAACTCCAAAAGCTCCTCCCTCGCCCGCTCGCCTCCCGAACTCTAACGATCTGCACGTTGGAAACAAAAAGAGCATAAGCCAACTAGCTTAGTGAGAGAGGCTCTACAATTCACAACATGCAGTTTTCCAAAACACGATTTATATGCAAGAAAGCAATGGATGCACAAGGGTCTATCTCAACCACAACACATGGTTTGCACAAGCACAACCAACATACACGTACGGTGGGACTACACATCACCGTTTTGACTAGTGGATTTCCAATGGGACTACACATCAAAGTACTACCCTACTAGTCACTACCGGTGGGACTACACATCACCGTAGTTTAGACCACCATCACGTGAGGCACGAACTCAACACGACTACAACATTAACAACTTAAAATGCATTCAATAATCACAACGTATACACAATCAACATATCACAACAACATGAGAGTAGAGAGGCTTACACATGGGTATAGGTGACCTCTCAAGGTTCCACCCAAACCCCAAAAGAATCCATATCGAGCACGATGTAAAAACCAATAATTCTACTCACCGTTGTTACCCAAGAGAAGATCGAAAACCAAGCTCAATACTCTAAAATCCCCAGATTCGTCCCCGAAGCTTCTCCAACCAAAATTCCCGTTTCTAGTCATTCCAACACCAAGCAAATAATCCCAAATCAGTCCATGTTCTAAAATAATCAACCCGGATTACATACCAAGCACAAGACATCAATTTTTCCATTGAAAACAAGCTCAAAATTCCAAAATCCGAGCAGCCCTTAAGCACCCCTCAAAACCATTGATTTCAACCCTCAAATTACTCCCTAAAGCCTTCAAAACAATACTTACATATACCCTAACCATCAGCGCCCAAGATTCCACCTAAAACACCCCCAAAACTTGACTTAAAACCTCCCAAAAACCTCCCCAAAACCCCATTCCGGGAAAACACCTCAAACCTTGTAAAAATCAGTTTTGTTGGACCTTTTAGGTTGTAGACTACTCATAGAACTTCATCAAATCAAAAAATTAAGTCAAGGACTTCAAAGACAACATTTTTAATCGAAAATCCCCCAAACTCCAAATCTCAAAACATGTGTAAAAATGAAAACAAAAGGTATCAACTTGTAGAGATTAACGAGGGTAAGTCAAAAACGAAATTACCTTTGCAAAACCTTCAAAAATGAGCAAGCTATTGAATGGAATAGTAACAAGGGGAGAGGGTTTCTTTTTGACGTTGAAGTGAATAGTGGAGAGGGGAAGAAGATGACTCAAAAAACATTATTTTAGGTTTGTTTGAAATTATAAAGGCTAAAGACTTAAACACCCTTAATGAATCAAGGGAATTACAATGGATGACACCCATGGCCAATTGGGCTTGTTTTGGGAAATGGTCCACTAAATTTTATTTGTCTTAAAACCCGAGGCCCAAACCATTTTTTTATTATTTAAAAATTAGGAACCGAAACCCGAACCATTAATAAATTACTATTTTCACCCGACCCCCGAACCCGGGTGTTACAACTCTCCCCCACTTAAGGAATTTCGTCCCCGAAATTACCTGGCGGAAACAAATACGAAAACTGTTCAAGCATGTCTGCTTTCCTCTCCCGCGTGGCCTCCTCCACATCTCTATGTCTCCATAATACTTTGACCAATTCTATAGTCTTGCCACGCAACACCTTGCTATCAGAAGCAAGTATCTCAACTGGTTCCTCGTTGTAAGATAAGTCCGAATTTAACTCTATTTCTTCCACTGGCATAACATGGGACGGATCCGATCTATACCTCCTAAGCATCGACACATGAAATACATCATGAATTTTCTCTAGCTCTACTGGGAGTCTCAATCTATATGCAACCAGACCAATTCTCTCAACTATCTCATAAGGCCCTATGTACCTTGGGCTCAACTTGCCCTTCCTCCCAAACCTCATCACCTTCTTCCAAGGTGAGACCTTCAAGAACACTTTATCCCCCACGGAGTATTCTACCTCCTTCCTCTTTAAGTCGGCATAGGACTTTTGTCGATCTGAAGCTACTTTCAAGCGATCACATATTAACTTCACCTTCTCGGTGGTTTCTTTAAGTAATTCAGGCATCGGCACAAGTTTATGTCCTGCCTCGGCCCAACAAATCGGGGTCCTACACTTCCTACCATACAAGGCCTCATAGGGAGCCATCTGAATGCTCGACTGAAAGCTGTTGTTATACACGAACTCCACTAATGGTAGGTGTTTCTCCCATGACCCCTGAAAGTCAATGATACAACACCTCAATATATCCTCCAATATCTGAATTACCCTCTCAGACTGCCCACCTGACTGCGGATGATACGAAGTGCTGAAGTTCAACCAAGTGCCCAAGGCTCGATGCAAACACTCCCAAAATCTAAAGGTAAATCTCGGATCTCGATCTGACACAATCGACTTCGGTACTCCATGTAGTCTCACAATCTCACGAATATACAATTCGGCCAACTTGTCTAATGTATAGGTAGTATGAACCGGTATGAAGTGAGCACACTTGGTGAATCTATCTACAATCACCCACACTGAATTTTTCTTCGAATGAGTCATCGGAAGTCCTGACATAAAGTCTATAGTGATATGCTCCCACTTCCACTCCGGAATTTTCAACGGTTGGAACAACCCTGAGGGAAACTGGTGCTCAGCCTTGACTCTCTGACAAACCATACATCTACTTACGAACTCGGCTACATCCTTTTTCAAACCAATCCAATAATACTCTTCCTTCAATCCTCGATACATCTTCGTGCTACCCGGATGCATAGCAAAAGGACTATTGTGAGCCTCACTCAAGATCGTGCGCCTCAACTCGGCATCCTCCGGAACCACTATCCTATCCTTGAAACATAGGATCCCATTCTCTCCAAAACAATACTCGGTAGGCCTATCTTCGGCTATGTCTTGCACGTGAGGTGCCAAAGACTCATCTCGCAACTGCTTCTCACGGATCAACTGAACCAATGATGGCTTAACCTGAAGCTCGGCTACCAACCCACCATCCGTTGACACACTCAACCTTGCAAACATTGCTCGCAACTCAACGGCCACCTTCCTACTCAAGGCATCGGCCACCACATTTGCCTTGCCCGGATGATACTCTATGGTAAGGTCATAATCCTTAAGGAGCTCTAACCACCTTCGTTGCCTAAGATTCAACTCCCTCTGGGACATCAAATATTTCAAACTCTTGTGGTCGGTGTACACGGTGCACTTCTCACCATAAAGATGGTGTCTCCAAATTTTCAACGCGAACACCACTGCAGCCAACTCTATGTCATGTGTGGGGTAATTCTTCTCATGGACCTTCAACTGTCGTGAAGCATATGCCACTACCTTACCTTCTTGCATAAGCACACAACCTAGCCCCACGTAAGATGCATCACTGTAAATCACAAACTCTCTCCCCGGCTCAGGCTGAGTCAAAATAGGAGCTTCGGTCAAAGCTTTCTTCAATTTCTCAAACGCTTCTTGTCTCGCATCTGACCATTCATACGAAACATTCTTCTGTAGTAACTTGGTCAACGGAGCCGCTATCCTCGAGAACCCCTCAACAAACCTTCTATAGTATCCCGCCAAGCCTAGGAAACTGCGGATTTCTGTCACTGATTTTGGTTGCTTCCAATTCACAATGGCTTCAATCTTCTTGGGATCTACACTAATCCCACTAGCGGAGATCACATGACCAAGGAAGACCACCTCCCTAATCCAAAACTCACACTTACTTAGCTTGGCATACAACTGATTCTCAAGTAGGATCCGAAGCACTAACCTTAAGTGTTCATCGTGCTCCTCTTCGGTCCTAGAGTACACTAGGATGTCATCAATAAACACTACCACAAACCTGTCCAAGAACTTATGAAACACTCGGTTCATCATATCCATGAAGGCTACTGGAGCGTTGGTCAACCCTAAAGCCATCACCAAAAACTCATAATGCTCGTAACGTGTACGAAAGGCTGTCTTCGGTATGTCCACATCCTTTACCTTTAATTGATAATACCCAGACCTCAAGTCAATCTTTGAAAACACGGAAGCACCCCTCAACTGGTCTAGCAAGTCATCTATCTTTGGCAAGGGATATTTGTTTTTCACTGTCACCTTATTCAATTGTCTATAGTCTATGCACATTCTCATGCTACCATCCTTCTTTTTCACAAACAAAACCGGAGCACCCCACGGGGAAACACTAGGCCTAATGAAGCCTCTGTCAGTCAACTCTTGAAGCTGTGTCTTCAACTCTTTCAACTCTTTCAGTGCCATTCTATACGGAGCAATCGACACCGGTGCAGAATCGGAATAGGTCTCAATAGCAAACTCAACTGCTCTATCTGGAGGCACCCATGGTAGCTCTTCCGGAAAAACACTCGGAAAGTCACATACAGTCATGATGTCCTGAGGTCTCATCTCACTCATATCCGAGTTCATTACGTAAGCCAAGTAAGCCTGACACCCTGAACTCAACAACATCTGAGCTTCCAAAGCCGAAACTACATTGGACAAAAACTTGACATTCTCCCCAACTACCACAACCTCAAAGAGACTCTCTTAGTCTTGAAGTCAACCCTAGCTCTATGTTCTACAAGCCAATCCATGCCAAAAATCACATCAAAGCCATAAAAGGGTAGCTCCATCATGTCGACCGGAAATACGTGGCCCTGAATCATCAAGGGACACCTCCTATACACTTTCCTAACTACCACTGTATCACCAAAAGAGCTAGTGACATTTACACCTACCTCTAGCCAATCACAAGGTAATCCTAATGACTTTGCATGCTCGCCCAAAATATACGAATGCGTTGACCCCGAATCTTTTAGAGAAAGCAAACTCAAAGACTGTAATGTGAAATTACCTGTAATGACATCAGTGTCATTCCCAGCCTCTCGCTGAGCGTACACCCTAGTCGGTCCTCCTCCCTCGGGCTGGACTGCTACCACATGAGCCAAGTTCCTCTGACCCTCATTCCTCGGCTGGAAGTTCCCACGGCCGCGCCCACGACCTCTCTGATGCTCAAAACCCCTCGCTGGAGCCGGTCCTCCCCTAACTGGGTGTGGACAATCACGCCTCAAATGGTCTCGGGAGCTACAGTTCCAACACGCCCCAAACATACCCATACACTCACCTGGGTGGCGTCTCCCGCACCTAGTGCACTCTGAAATGTGCCCAACGGCCCCTTGGCCCTGACGGCTCTGACCATGGTTACCACCCCTAGGCCTCGTATCCGGCTGGTACCTCCTATCCCTATGCCTCTTGGCATGATCTCTATCCCAGTTCGCATGTCTCTTCCCGGAGTCAGACCCACCAGCACGTGCTCTAGAGCTCAGGTTCTGCTCTATATCCTTGGCCCTAGACACCATGACATCGAACTCAGTGTAGTCGGAGGCCAACATGTAGGTCTTCACATCAGTAGTCAACCCATATCTGAAGCGCTCACATCGCTCCTTCTCATCCGGAATCAACTCTGGCGCGTACTGGCTCAATCTCACAAACTGGATCTCATACTCAGACACGGTCCTATTGCCTTGAACCAAAGCCATGAACTCCCTTTTCTTTTCATCTAAGTACCGAACCCCGAGGTACTTCCTCTTGAAGGCATTCCTGAAAAACTCCCATGTGACATCCGCCTCGGCCACACCAGAAATAACAGTGGTCCACCAAGTATAAGCGTCTCCCTGAAGCAATGAGACGATGCATCCCAACTTACGGGCATCCGAACACTCCATCTGACCCAAGATGCAAGTAGTGCTCTCAAACCACCCTTCCGAACCCTCCGTAGACAACCCACAAAACTCAACTGCCCCCAAGTTACGAAGCCTCTCTAGGGGTAATCATGTCCCCGCACCCTGAGGTGGTGCTGCAGCTTGCATACCGGCCAAAGCTGTCTGAAAAGCTCCGGCTATAGTCTAGATCAAATGAGCCACATCTGGGCCTGCCTGACCTTGGCCCGCTTGAGCCCCATTACCTCCCACATTAGCCTCAGCATGAGGCCCATTACCATCACCTCCGACGTTCCCTCCATTACCATCGGGAGCATTAAGAGCAGGAGGCACGTTCTCGGGTGTCTAGTCACCCGCCCTAGGCCGTCCCCTCGGTCTCACCATAGCAATTAAAGTAATCTAAAACAACAAACACACAACAGCAAAGAAACGTTAGGTTAGCAAGGGGCAAAGGACTCCGGTTCTCAAGCTCTTTAAACCAAAACAATTTTCCCTTTTTATTTTGACAACAACGCCTAACAATGGGGACTCGAACCAACACTCAAACAACAGCAAGATCACTATAGCATGCATCCATACACCGTGCTAGAGACAAAATTTAGACATACATTGCAAGACACTTACAATACCTTAACTCACCTTACTTACCTGCCCGAGGTCTCAGAAACCTCAGGCTCTGATACCAATAAATGTAACCCCCTCGTCCCGGTCTGGCCGAATAACCGGTCCGAATGGGCTACACGGGGAAAACCGAAGTGAAACCCGTTAAGGCTCCCCTTCGGTTAGCAACCCTATTTTTTTCTTTCATTTTAATCTTGTCTAGAGGAGTATTAAAGTCCTAAGTGATCAAACAGCGGAACAACATACACGAGACAATCAAACGAACCCAAAACAACATTTAACAGCCCAATTTTAAACTTAACTGCAGGCGGTATCGATACACCTAAGGGGTGTATCGATAACCGTTGACTAGGTCAACTGGTCAGAGTCAACCCGTGGAGCCCGTATCGATACGCCCAAGGAGTGTATCGATACTCTCCTCAACGGTTGACTTCTCACGGTCAACGCTAAGATGACCGTATCGATACGCCAGAGACACGTATCGATACCCAAATGGACAGTAGCTTTAGTGACCAAAAAGGTATCGATACGCCCCTTCGAGTATCGAAACACGAGGCCTAAAAAAAGAAGGTCGTATCGATACGAGTCTAACCGTATCGATACCCCTGCTCTGCAATTCCTCAAATCCGAACTCGGTAACCTCACATACGATTCTAGATGCACTTTTGGACACTCCTAAGCTCATACAACCATACATACATCAAACCATAATCGGGACTTAACATGGGAGGCATTTAATCTAACGAAAAACATACAAATCAAGACTCCATGCAATTTCACAAAAAGAAGCATGCTTAGCAAGCACAAGGCATTATACACATGGTAGTCAAGCATAAGGCATACATAGGCCAACAACATACATGTTTAGGCATGTGCAAATAAACGACATGGGAGTCATGGGTCACAATCCAAGAAGCAAGCACAACATAACATGAGTTTAACATGCTCAAACATAATCTCCTAAGGAGTTTGACCCCAACTCCTAAAACTCTATACCCCATTATCTAGGCATTATTACAAAAGCAAACCATACTTAAACTTGCTTGAGAACTCCAAAAGCTCCTCCCTCGCCCGCTCGCCTCCCGAACTCTAACGATCTGCACATTGGAAACAAAAAGAGCATAAGCCAACTAGCTTAGTGAGAGAGGCTCTACAATTCACAACATGCAGTTTTCCAAAACACGATTTATATGCAAGAAAGCAATGGATGCACAAGGGTCTATCTCAACCACAACACATGGTTTGCACAAGCACAACCAACATACACGTACGGTGGGACTACACATCACCGTTTCGACTAGTGGATTTCCAATGGGACTACACATCAAAGTACTACCCTACTAGTCACTACCGGTGGGACTACACATCACCGTAGTTTAGACCACCATCACGTGAGGCACGAACTCAACATGACTACAACATTAACAACTTAAAATGCATTCAATAATCACAACGTATACACAATCAACATACCACAACAACATGAGAGTAGAGAGGCTTACACACGGGTATAGGTGACCTCTCAAGGTTCCACCCAAACCCTAAAAGAATCCATATCGAGCACGATGTAAAAACCAATAATTCTAATCACCGTTGTTACCCAAGAGAAGATCGAAGACCAAGCTCAAGACTCCGAAATCCCCGGATTCGTCCCCGAAGCTTCTCCAACCAAAATTCCCGTTTCTAGTCATTCCAACACCAAGAAAATAATCCCAAATCAGTCCATGTTCTAAAATAATCAACACGAATTACATACCAAGCACAAGACATCAATTTTTCCATTGAAAATAAGCTCAAAATTCCAAAATCCGAGCATCCCTTAAGCACCCCTCAAAACCATTGATTTCAACCCTCAAATTACTCCATAAAGCCTTCAAAACAATACTTGCATATACCCTAACCATCAGCCCCCAAGATTCCACCTAAAACACCCTCAAAACTCAACTTAAAACCTCCCAATAACCTCCCCAAAACCCCATTCCGGGAAAACACCCCAAACCTTGTAAAAATCAGTTTTGTTGGACCTTTTAGGTTGTAGAGTACTCATAGAACTTCATCAAATCCAAAACTTAAGTCAAGGACTTCAAAGACAACATTTTTAATCCAAAATCCCCTAAACTCCAAATCTCAAAACATGTGTAAAAATGAAAACAAAAGGTATCAACTTGTAGAGATTAACGAGGGTAAGTCAAAAACGAAATTACCTTTGCAAAACCTTCAAAAATGAGCAAGCTATTGAATGGAATAGCAACAAGGGGAGAGGGTTTCTTTTTGACGTTGAAGTGAATAGTGGAGAGGGGAAGAAGATGACTCAAAAAACATTATTTTAGGTTTGTTTGAAATTATAAAGGCTAAAGACTTAAACACCCTTAATGAATCAAGGGAATTACAATGGATGACACCCATGGCCAATTGGGCTTGTTTTGGGAAATGATCCACTAAATTTTATTTGCCTTAAAACCCGAGGCCCAAACCATTTTTTTATTATTTAAAAATTAGGAACCGAAACCCGAACCATTAATAAATTACTATTTTCACCTGACCCCCGAACCCGTGTGTTACAGACATAGACATTATGGTCATTTTAAGAATACTTCTACCCACCAGTAGTGAGATTATAAGGATAACAAGAGTGATAAAGATCATTCTAAGGAAATGAAATCATTTTTATTACCAATGAAATCAACAATCATTGAATGATAAAAGAAAGAAAATATAAACAATTTTTTGTTTGCGAAAAATGACAAGATGATATGTGTCCAACTCATTTGGACGTTGTTGGTCCAACTTATTTGGAAGTTGTTGATTTTCTTATAAACCTTGAAGGGAACAAAACATCTTTTAATTATTCTCGTAACCTTGAAGAGAATTATTTATTCCTTTTAATTTACTTCGCTTTATGTTTATTTACTTTACGCATTAATTTTTTACGCTTTATATATTAATTTAATGCCTAAAGTATATTCTTTAATTAGTTAATATGTTCTCTATTTTTTTTGTTTAATCCAAATATATTAGCTATACATCCCGTTCTACGAGGCTACTAGTCTCAAAGGAGGTTTTAAAGGACCTTGTGAACTGGTTTAAAAATGTTGCGTACGAGAATTAAATCTTTGTTCTTTGTTGGTTTGTGTGTGTGTGTGTGTGTGTGTGTATATATATATATATTATGACATTTATTTATTTTGTTTCACATGATTACTTATAAAGTACAATTTATGGTGACGATTTATGCTTAGTAGAAGCATAAGATATATTTTCTCATTTAAATGCAAGGGAAAACATGAGTACTATATCTTAAAGTATAGAAAACATTGATACTCTAGAAGAGTAATAAATTCTTGAGAGAAAACACATTATGAAAAGTGTAGAATTGCAAATATTTCATTAATTACCGCTAATGGTAATAATATCGTTACCACTAGAAGTGAAAATTTTAAGAAAGCAATATGAATTCGCAAAATATTCCTTTAGGAATTATAGATAACATATGTTATCAATTGACATATGAAATAAGCCATTGTGGATATAAATTCTGGTAGCTAAAAAGTCAATTGAAAGCTCTAAAAGAGCTAAATATTGCTACCAAAAGAATAATTTTCATTGAAAGCTCCAGAAGAGCTAAATATATTCTTATTCAAATGAACAATTTTTGGTGGGCATTGTATTATCAAGTTTCAAAGAAACTTGTATTTTAAAATATGTACCACATATGTACAAGTGATATTGAATCACATGTTTTGGTAAATTAGAAGTTTACAAATTGTAGAATGTATGTATACACATATGTATATATAGTTGGCATGATCGGTTAGACCATCCTGATCAATAATGATGCGAAAGCTATTGAGATTTACATGCACATTTATTAAAAGAACCTGAAGTTCTTGTGGTGTTGGTTATAAAAGAAATTGGTTAAATTTTGCTTACTAAAAGAACACGAAGTTCTTGTGTTGCTTGTTCTCAAATGAAATGATTAAGATCTCACTTAACAAAAGAACTTAAAATTTTTATACTAAAGTTGAAACTGCATGTCTTGCATGTCTAAATGAAATATGGGCTCATTTATCCACAAATATGGAAAATTTTATATGATTTTAGTAGATGCATCTACATTGTTTTATCAACTCACAACCAGAAGTTTGTGAGATTGATTAGAAAAATATTCATATTATGCAGTTATAATATTTGTCTTGTAAAAGCTTGTGGGTTTATATTTTAGGCTATATCGGTTGAAATAACTATTACAAAGCCTATTAATTATGAAAAATACAGTTTAGCAAAATTTTAATTGGATGTGTCCTCTTTAATAGCTAAACTATGAGAACAAAATTATATATATGGTATTTCACATATAGCAACACTTATACACATCAAGCCAACAGGTTAAAATAAACTCTTCATTCTAATTTGACTTTTGGTCAGAAGTCATATCTCCCATTCTAAATTTTTTGAATGTGTGATATATAGTTGAATTGCTCCACCACACTGCATAAAATGGATATATAAAAAAGGTTGAGAATATATATTGAGTATGAGTCACCTTTTATGTTTAAATTCTTAAACATCAACTGGAGAATCATTTATGACATGATTTTTGTTAACATCAGGGGGAGATAATAATCGGCTAGATAAAAGAAAATGAATCATCGTTATCTAGATCCTCGTATATGAACCAGAAGTTCATAAGATAACTCATGTTATTACATGTCAACTGCCAGACATATTTACTGACTCAATAAAAGTAATTAAGTCTCATATACCAGCTGAAATGCTCTAAATTTGAATTACATGTTAGAGCAAATGATTGTAAATCATGCATGAAGCATGAAAATTAGTTCCAATGATCAAAATTCTCGTAAATAGAAAATAGTATGAGATGATCATATATTGGAGGCAGGTGCTCCTAAAGAGACCCAAGACATAACTAATAATAAAACTCTTGAAGAGTTTTAGGTACCTGAAATAAAATTGAAATCTTGAAGAGATCTCGATGAGTTATGTCACTACAAGAATGGAACCAGAAAATTGAAAAGTTATTGACAATGAATTTACAAACAGTTTTACATAGAATACTTACATTGGAAAGGGGTTTGGCAGGTGTTTTGATAGACATGGGGTGGTAGTAGATGTCTTTGTGCCGACGAAGAGGGCTAGGGACGGGATTAGGTTTGGTTTTGCTCGTATGAAAACGAAGGTCGAGGCGGAACGAGTGATTGAACGATTCGATGGGTTTCGCTTGTATGGATCGAAATTGACGGTGCAATTGGCACAACGCGAAACGAGAGATGTGTTTTGGCGCCGCCGAAGAGGAACATCTAGGGTAGATGGGGATGAATCGAATGCGATAAAGGACAAACGGCAGAATAGGGCAGTGGCAAGTGATAACACAAAGGGGGATCAAACGGCCGCAATGAGGGATTATCGTAGGGTTGAGGGTGTGATCGATGCAGACAAATTGGCAATACTGAAGAATTGTGCATTGGGGTTTTGTCGACAACCGCGATCGATAATGGATTTAGCATTATATTTACGAACAACCAAACGGGAGTTTTCATTAATGCGTGTTGCGGGATCACTTGTTTTATTAATGTTCCCAAATGGGGAAACAAGGGATGAATGCATTAAATCAGGGTGTTTTACACCATGACTAGAGAATATTTCGGAGTGGTCGCCAGATTGTATGATCCCAAATCGACGAGTCTGGGTGTCGGCGTGTGGATTGCCGATACATGCCTGGTCCGAGGGCACTTTTAGAAACATTGCGGCACTATGGGGTGAGTTGATTTGTACAGCCGACAAGACCGAAGCACCTACATCGTTCGAGAGAGCGCTGTTTCTCATCGAAACGGACTGGTTTTTCCCGATTGAGGAAACAATAGATGTCGCTATTGGCGACAAGCAATATCGGATTCGTGTGCATGAAGTGAATGGACCCAATTTGTAGGATCGGAATGGGGAGGAGGAGGGGGTGACGAGGACTCGAAGGGTGAGGAACGGACAATAGAGGTGGAAGATAGGGGTACAACAGTGGTTAAAACTGCATCCGAGGAGGGTTGTGATGAAGAAGAGGAGACGGTGGTCCCAAATTCGATTAGTATGACTTTACCGAAGAGTTTGATGATTAACAAGCTGTGGGATGACAACAAACGAAGGGATGATCGGGTGATCGAATCGAACCAGAGTGAGGAGGTAAATTAGGGACGGGCGACGTCGGGAAGGGCAGATGAAGACGTAGGCATGGTCGAGAGGGAGGTGGTTGAGTACCGTAGTATGGACATTAGTGCTTGTGAAATACCCGACGGTAGTGGAGACAAGATGTTAGATAGGGATAGGGATGCGGTTCAGCATGGGGAAAACGTAGAAGCTGGGCCTAAATTTGATTCATCTAGGGCTGGGATTGCAGCATTGATAGAATATGAAGGAAGGCAGTGGAGGGTTCTACATCTCTCTGAAATTCTACGATCGCCTGGACAGAAGGATAACACGGAGGAAAGAGGCGGGGCAGTGGAGAAAAGGGGGAGGGGAAGACCACGGAAAAACCAAAGCCAGCATCAACGGAGGTGGCGAACGGATCCTTGTCGGATTTGGATTTTCTACAACGTAAGCGAAGTATCCTTAGGGAGGCACAAGAGACGTGGGAGTTGGGGAAACTGTTGGGTGCGGAGACAATTGGGAACGAGGAGAACGTTATCAAAGATATTGCTCGCCTTGTTGAGGCGAGGGAGCCGTTCTAATTGTAATAGAATTATGCGGATGTTGTCATCGAATGTGCGGGGGTTGGGAACAGCAGCGAAGAGGATGGGGTACGTAATCTAATACGGCAACATCGTGGGGAGTGTGTGATCATTGTGGAAACGAAGATGGAATCTATCACGAAATTGATGATAAGGAACATTTGGGTGTCTGACAAATTTGATTTTGTGTTTTCGCCGTCGATAGGGCGATCGAGGAGAATTCTAATGTGTTGGGAGACGGATAGATTCAAAGCTAATCGGAAGGTTGTGAGGGAGCGTTTTGTGGCGGTTGAGGGGTGTTGGGCAGCCAAGAATTGGAAATATGGGATGGTGGGAGTATATGCGCCATGTGATGCGATACAACAAGGGTTACTTTTGACTGAGATTGAGGTGGAGATATTATCTCGTGACATCCCGTGGTGCCTAATTGGAGACTTTAATGCGGTAGTGACTATGTCTGAGAGACAAGGATGTGTATCGACAGATAGAGGTATGGATATTTTTGTGAATTTTATTCAAGATAATGGATTATGTGACTTACCTTTGAATGGTTTATCGTACACATGGTTTGGTCCTGATAGTAAGTGTAGCAGAATTGATAGATGTTTGGTTTCATTGCATTGGGTGGATAAGTTTATAAATTTGAGTTTATCGTCATTGCCGAGGGGCTTGTCCGATCACACGCCATTATTACTTGTGAGTGATGTGTTGGATTGGGGGCCGAAGCCGTTTAGATTTATTAATGCCTAGGTGGGAGATATGAGTTGTTTACGTGATTTAGAAATGGAGTGGGGGAGGTTGTCGTCGATGCCGGATGGGGGGGATGTGATTTAGAAGTTGCGTAGTATGAAATTTTTTTTGCGAATATGGAATAAGAGGGTATTCGGTAATATAGATCATTGAATTGAGGAAACTACTAATGCAATTGACTTAATCGATGGGGCGATGAGTGCAAATGCTGTTTCAGAATCCCAATTGGTACAACGACGGATGTATCAACAGGAATTATGGTCCCCAGTGCGTATGCGTGAATCAATGTGGAGACAAAAAGCAAGGGTGCGGTGGCTGCGGGAGGGGGATGAGAATACGGCGTTTTTTCACCGCTCGGCCAAATTGAGAGCGCTACGGAATGGTATTACTGGTTTGCTCATCAATGGGGTATGGGAAGTAAATCCGGAGCGACTTCGATACGTGGTTTATGAGGAATTTAGAAAGCATTTTGCAGCTCCATTTTGTTTAGGAGAAGCTGATATGGTGGTGGAATTTAAACAATTTCCGGGGGATTTGGCAGCCGGTTTGGAGGTTGCATTTAGTGAGGACGAAGTGCGTGCCGTAGTATGGGGTTCTGATGGGACGAAGGCGCTGGGGCCGGATGGCTTTACCTTTGAATTCTTTAAGAAGGGCTGGAGTTTTTTGAAGGGTGATGTGATGCAGGTATTGAATAATTTTCATGCGTCGGGGGAATTACCGAAGGGTGTGAATTCGACGTTTGTGACTTCGATTCCTAAGAAAGATAATCCAAAGGAAATTGGGGACTTTCGGCCGATTTGCCTTCTGAATTCTATATATAAGATTGTGGTGAAGTGCTTAGCGAAGCGACTACAAAAGGTGCTGCCAATGGTAATCAGTGATGTTCAATCCGCTTTTGTCCAAGGCCGTCAGATTGTGGATGGTATTATGCTGGCGAATGAGGTTCTACATTCGATGCAGCAAACTGCCGACAGTGAGGGAGGGGTTTTGTTGAAGCTTGATTTCGCAAAAGCATATGATTGCGTGAAATGGGTGTGTTTAGAGAAAATTCAGATGAGGATGGTTTTGGGAAAGTGTGGAGGGATTGGATGCGCACATGTTTTAGTACGGCACGACTGTCGGTTTTACTCAATGGTTGCCCGACAAAAAATTTTCCGATGAAGCGAGGTGTGCGACAGGGTGATCCTTTATCACCTTTATTGTTTGTGATGGTGGTTGAATTGTTGCATATACTATTGGTGGAGGCGGTGAAGGGGGGGCTTATACAGGGAGTGTGTGTGGTTGATGAGTGTTTTGTGTCGCACTTGTAATTTGCGGATGACACAATGCTTTTCCTTCAGGGGGATCCGCGGATGGCGCTGAACTTGAAGAGGGTACTCACTTGCTTTGAATATAGTTCGGGCTTGAAGATCAATTATGCCAAATCTTACTTGTATGGGATAGGCGTCGAGGAGGGTACTTTGTGTGCGATGGCAGGTATATTAGGATGTGGTATGGGGAATTTGCCGATGGTGTACCTTGGCTTGCCGTTAGGAGTGAACCCACGTAGCTTAAACATGTGGGAACCGTTGATACAACGCTTTCGGAAAAGTTTGGCAGGTTGGAAGAGGGATTCATTATCCTTCGCAGCTCGTTTGACATTATTGAATTTGGTACTATTCGCCCTCCCTATCTACTACATGGGTATTTTTGTGGTGCCCAAGGGTGTTATTAAACGGCTAGACCGCATCCGTAGGAGTTTTCTATGGGGCGGTACGGAGGAGAAACGTAAGATGAGCAGGGTAAGCTGGAAGGTGGCGTGTCGTCCGCGGAAGTTTGGTGGCTTGGGGGTGGTAGATTTGAATAAGCGGAATTTAGCTCTTTTGCCAAAATGGCTGTGGCGTTTTACGTTGGACGATGCGTCGTTATGGAAGGAAATTTTGATTGCGAAATATGGCGCAGATGTGCTACATAGGAGGGTGACGATAGGACAAAGGCGAACTATGTCACCAGTGTGGCGACAAATAGTGGAGATACAACATGAGGTTAGTATTAAGCAATTTATGGGGTTGCCTAATTTTTTATGGTTGGTTGGGAATGGGAGAAAGGTACTCTTTTGGCGCGATAGGTGGTGTTTGGAGGTACCATTATGTGAGGTGTTTTCACGCCTTTATCGGATTGCGGTGAATAAATGGGCATTGGTATGGGATTATGCACGTGACCAATCGTTGGGGCATGAGGATTGGAGTGGTTATTTCTCACGGCAGTTGCGCTCGTTTGAGTTGGCACAACTGCGAGAGTTGCGAGGTGTGGTGGGAGCGTTGAGTCTTGTTGAGGAGGTGGCGGATAAATGGATTTGGAAACACACTCCGACAGGGGATTTCTCAGTGGCAAGGTTGTCAAGCTTAATGGCATCCTTTGGTTTGGAAGGGGAAGCTGAATGGGATAGTGCGGGCATTTGGTCATTGCTAACGCCATCGAAGGTGCAGTGCTTTGTGTGGTTCGTGCTCCTTGAACGATTACCCACACTATGTTTACTGCGGGACCGTGGTATGCATCTAGAGGTGCGGGATTTCTCTTGTCGGTGGTGTGGGGAGGAAGAGGATGAGGTGAATCATATATTGTTTAGATGCCCGTGGATGTGGCGAGTTTGGTCACTGTTTTTTGCTTGGTGGCAGGTGGAGGTGGTTCGACCGGCGTCTGTAGTGGGCTTTGTGCATATTTTTCTTGATGGTTTTTTTCGGGGGATGGTTAGACAGTGGTGGGTGTCGAGTTGTGCTGCAGCATTGTGGTCGATGTGGCTAGCACGCAATGATTTGATGTTCAATGGTAAGAGGGTGTTGCCGTCGGATTTATTTTTTCTTATCAAATTGCGAGCTTTCTCTTGGGTGAATGTGCTGGACCACAACGCGATGCTTGTGGAATCGGTGTGGTGGGATTGTCCTTGGTGGTGTGAGGGTATGGGACGTGCCAAGGGGCCGCGGGTGGGAGTTACATGGCTGCCACCGTTAGAGAATATGATGAAATTTAATGTGGATGGCTCGGCTAAGGGGAAACCGGGACAAGCAGGTTGTGGTGGGGTATTACGTAATACAGGGGGTAAGGTGTTGGCGATGTTCGTGGGACCATTAGGGATACTTGACTCGAACGAGGCTGAAGTCCATGCGATATGCTATGCTCTTGAGGCGTTTGGTGGATCGAAATGGAGTAGGTGGCCTTGCATAATTGAGTCCGACTCTTTGGTGGCATTGTCTTGGGTTTTGAATGTTGAGAGTAGGCCGTGGAAGTATTATTGGTTGTTTCGGAGAATTGATAGTGCATGTCGAGGGGTGCATTGTACGTTTCAACATGTACATCGCGAAACTAACAGTATTGCGGATAAGCTGGCTAAGGGGGGTGTCGATCGGCGGGATTGGTTACGCGTAGGCTTGTAGAAGGCTGCCTGGGGGTGCAGACTGTGTGGGGCAGTACTTGAGAGGGTGGGATCGGGCGTGAGGTCCTTGTGCTCAGGGGTGGGGGAGGTGTAGCCGATGAGGGCAAATATGTGTGGGATCATGGAAGGGTGCTGGGGGTGCAGACAGGGTAGGTGATGGCGCTGTTGGTGTGTGTGTTTTCTTCATTTTCGGGGGGTGGGTGAACTTGTATGATTTCGGTTTTGGTCCCCGTGTTCAACTTGGGCACTCTTTTCCTCCATTTAGGTGTAGGGAGGTCTTTAATGAGGCCCGAGTTTGGACATTTTTGTATGATTTTTTTCTTTAATAAAATCATACGATTGAGCAAAAAAAAGAAGTAAAAAAACGAGGATCTTGTATAGAAATCTATAAATATTGAAATGATTGATCAATATAAAAAGATGCTTTGAACTTCCAAAAGAGAAGTATTTGGACCAACAGTCCAAACACATAAAGATGTAATGCAAGTGAAGCACAAATAAGTAGTCGTAAATACGACTTGAATTATGATTTATGAAGAGTTTTAATTATTTCATGGTGGATGCAATTACTTTGGCGGTTATGAAATATTTTATATACGTTTAATTATTTTGTGGATCAATATTTATCCTTGAAGGATTTAAAATGCTATAAGCATTTGAAAATTTCCGAGGAAATTTATTTAGACATGTCCCATGAGATATTTATATTTTGGCGCATTTGGTGGAATCTCCTTAGTGAGTACTTTTTGAGAAAATTCTACAAGTATGATCAGATTTCCTTATATATTTACAAAGGAGTTTGAATCAAGATTCATTATATCATTAAAACCCCTGAAGAGTTTCAAATTGGAAACTCGTGAAGAGCTCTCAAAGTATTTGAGAAAAAAGAATCTTGAGATGTGGTTTTGTCTCGACCTAAAGATCAAGCACTTAAATATGCGTTTTTGTCTATGAATAGACATAAGCTGAAAGAATCTTAAAGAAGATTCAATATGGATGTTGAGTGGATCAATAGATTGTTCAATGCCAAGAGGGGGTGAATTGGGCTTTTAAAAATTTGTTGGAGAAAAATGATAGCTAAACATGAAGAACAAAGGATTTTAGAGTGGTTCAAGTTCCAAATGAACTCTACATCCACTACCTTAGCTACCACTAAGGATTTGCAACAATTCACTAATTTGTTCTTCCCCCTTTCAAGGCTTAGGAGGTAACCTTTACACAATCGGTCAAATTTTCTCCCCAAAATTTGACCAAACCCTTACAAGTGAACAAAGAAGAAATTAGGCAAGAAAGATATCTCTCAAATAGAATATTGCCCCTTTAAGTACAAACACGCAACACAAATTTGAGATAGGATAGGAATTGAATACAACACAATTTGGGGTTTACAAGAAATTGGAAAATAAGCACAATGAGCTTGGATTTTTGCTTGGATGTTTATCTTTGATGCTATAGTTGTTGTTGGTCTTCAATAAGCTTCAATTTCTACCTTCTCTATCAATTCTAGCCGTTTGGGTGGTTAGGGTATTGATTATAGCCGTTGGGACCCTCTTTTCCACCATAAATGCACTTATGCAGCTATCGATATGAGACAACTACCACTTTAAATGTTAGTTACCTAACGACTGACACCAACGGTCAAAAACATTTAAAACTCTTTGAATTAAAAAATCCGTTAAAACTGTATCGATACGGGTTGAACCGTATCGGTACACCATTCAAACTCCTTCAGTTTTACAAAGAGGCATATCGATACAGATTGAATCTGTTTTGATACGTTGTTTCGATACGGTTAAGAGCGTATCAAAATGCGTCTTTCTAGTAGCCAACTTTGTAAGAAAGGTATCGATACAGCTTCAAGCGTATTGATATGCCTGGAAGTTTTTCAACATTTTGGCTTTAGAACACTTAGAAAATATTTGGAGTTTGAGTTTTTCAAATCAGATTAAGGTGTTGGTGATTTAAAATTCATTTGAGGTACTTAGAAATATATTTCAAGTTTTCAATTTGATCCTTAACATACTTAGTTATATCAAAATCAAACATAGGTTTTACAATCTCCCCATTTTTTATATAACAAAACCAAAACTTGAAATTTTGACACTTTGAAAAACTTTGCAAAATAACCCCCCTTAATATTAGCTAGGTAACTTTTAAGTTTGAAAATCAAAATTTTTAAGTGTGAGTTTCCCTCTCCCCCTTTTTGTTAGATCAAAAATAATTGAGACATAATGGAAAGTGCATAAAGGCAAAAGGTATAAATAAGCAACATAATATCATTAAGTTCAAATGAAAGATAACATCAACTTAAAATCCAAATAACAGGAATCAAAGCACATGTTTTTGAATAATGCAAACTAAATCCTAAAAACATAAATCAAAGGTGCATAAATAAATATCCTAGATGATATGAATGATATGCAAAGATAGGCTACTATGCATCACCATCGCCATCTTCATCATCCTCCCCAATTGCATCATCATTCCTCCTAGTTTGACGCCACTCGTCATGGAAAGCAGTAAGGGATATGTTCATAGAGTTGTGACCGCCTTCAAGGGAAGTAATTCGAGTCTCCACATTCTTCATTCGATCTTCAAGGCTTGTAAACCTTGTATCAATAGCGGTAAATCCCGAATTCATTACTTGATCTATTGAGGCCATTCTCGTGCGCAAACCTGTGAATTGCTCATTGAGATAAGTCATGATGGATTCCATAGAAGGTGGAGGAGGAGCTTGAGAAACTTGATCAACTTGAGGATTAGCAAATTGTTCCGCGGCCTCACTAGGGAGCTCGGATAGACGAAGCCAACTACCATTGAAGTAATGGAACTTACCCCTTGCAAGAGATCTTTTATCGATAGGATCGATGAGGGGAGTTGGGTAGTCATGTGAGCAATCTATCTCCTTTTGTTGGAAGAAGTAACTCAAGGTCGTACCATAGGTGAAGGAAGTGACGAGTGTAGTGTGGCGATGTTGCCCGAGATAGACAATCTCCGTAAACATAATTCGAGCAAGGTTTGGGCGTTTTCTCTCACGGAAGCATCGAATCCAAAAAACATCAACTTGGCGGATAGTGGAATACTTCCCTCCCGAGGGCCTAAACCACCAAGAAACCATCAAATGGAGGATCCGATCCTGAGCATTAAGGGCGGTGACGGAATCACTTAGGACATGGCCAAGAGCATTCTCATCATCATAGCCTTCATCTTCCAACTTAAACACATCACAAATGGATTGAACGTCTATAGTGACCTTTTTACCCATAAGATGAGAATTAACGGTCATAACAACACCATCTCGATTGGCACAACACTTAGCATTAGCATAAAAGATCAAAACTAAGATGCGAAAGAAAAACCCGGGGATTTGGAGAAAATTCATAAACTTCCGTTATTAGAGCAAAGGTAAGTACTCAAATTTGAAACGCTCCAAGTTAAGAAAAGGAATAGAGATTACCCTCTCCGGACGGATCTTATAGTTTTGAAAATGGCAAAAATAGTTGAGATCTCCGGTGGACTTACTGGAGTGTTGATAGATAAGAGTGAGGTTCGGGCGAGTACCACCTCCGGTATTGGATCCTTCACTGGCTTCACTAGTACGTGTTATCTTTTTAGGTGCCATGAACTAGAGAAAAGATTAAAAACAATGTATGCATTAATTTTTCTTCATTCAACTCATTGAAAACCAATAATCAAGGTTTTAATAAAAAAATTATAAATAAAAAAATAAAGAGTTTGAAAAGAGATTTTGATTTTGAGAAGACAAAAAAACAAAAGAAAATTTGAAAGAAAATCAAAAGAAAATTTAAAAGTAAAAAAGAAAGAGTTTTACCTTGATATTGATAGAGAGGAATGGGAGAAGAACTTAGCACCAAATTGATGAAAAGCTTAAGAGCTTTGCTTGATTTTGAAAACCCTCAAGAGATTTTGAGTTGTGGTGTGAAAATATGAGAGATTGAGAGGCTATTTATAGAGTGAAAACGGCTAGGGTTTCTAGGGGTTTAAAAAAATTCAATTTTGGTAAAAGTTGAACTCTTTAAATGCCAATTGATAGTTGTCTGCGCAATCGCGTATCGATACACCCTCAGGTGTATCGATACGGGGGTAAAAGCATAATTCCATTTGAAATGCCCGTTGAAGGTCCGTATCGAAACGGATGCAATCTGTATCAAAACGATTGTTGCTCGTATCGAAATGGGTTTAACCGTATCGATACCTGTTTTAGGCAAATGTAATCTAGGAAGCTAATACAATACTCGTATCGATGCGCATAAGGCCGTATCGATACCCTATGCCCAGAAATAAATTTTAGGCTTTAAGAACAACCAAAAGCTCGATTTTAACATCTTCTAAATGAATGCAAATGATAAATGAGCAGTTCTAAGCATATTCTAACAGAGGCATACTCCCCCTAGCTATAAGCATGGATAATTTCAAGAGCAACAACACATAAACATGCAATTTCACAAGATCAAGCAATTTTAACTTCAAAAAGGGTCCTAAAAGGGCAAGGAAGGCTAGTTAGACCTAGCTCTCTCCTAAGGGACCAAAAACGCTCTTTATCTAAAGGCTTTATAAAGATGTCCGCTAGTTGGTTTAAGGTGTCAACGTACTCTATAATAACATCTTCCTTAAGGACATGATCTCTAATGAAATGATGCCTTATCTCTATATGTTTGGTTCTAGAGTGTTGGATGAGATTTTTTGTTAAGCATATGACACTAGTGTTATCACACTTAAGGGGTATGGTTTCAACTTTAATACCATAATCTAAGAGTTGTTGCTTCATCCAAAGGACTTGAGCACAACAACTCCCTAGGGATATGTACTCGGCTTGGGTGGTAGAAAGAGCTACACTATTTTGTTTCTTAGAGAACCAAGATATGAGCATACTACCTAAGAATTGACAAGTTCCTGAAGTACTCTTCCTATCGATTTTACACCCCCCCCGTAATCCGCATCCGAATAAGCATGAAGGTTGAAGGTGGAGTATCTAGGGTACCAAAGACCTAAACAAGGGGTATCTCTAAGGTACCTAAAGATTCTCTTAACGGCTATAAGGTGAGACTCTCTAGGACTAGCTTGAAACCTAGCACACAAGCAAACACTAAACAAAATATCTGGTCTACTTGCGGTAAGGTAAAGCAAAGATCCAATCATAGAACGGTAAAGTTTAGAGTCAACACACTTACCTCCTTCATCTTTGTCAAGCTTTGTAGATGAGCTCATAGGTGTGGCTTGAGGCTTTGCACTCTCCAAGCCAAACTTCTTGAGCATATCCTTGATGTACTTTGCTTGATTGATGAAGGTGTTATCCTTCCTTTGCTTGAATTGGAGTCCCAAAAAGAATGAGAGTTCCCCCATCATGCTCATCTCGAATTCACCTTGCATTAACTTGGCAAACTCTTTGCAATGACACTCATTAGTAGATCCAAAAATAATATCATCAACATAAATTTGTACTACTAAGATGCCATTTTTATACCTTTTTATGAAAAGTGTAGTATCCACCTTACCTTTTTCAATCAAAAAGTTTGAAAGTCTTTCATACCAAGCTCTAGGAGCTTGTTTTAAACCATAAAGAGCTTTAGTAAGTATGAAAATATGATTTGGAAATTTTGAGTCTTCAAAACCCGGTGGTTGTTTCACATACATTTCCTCATTTATAAAACCGTTTAAAAATGCGCTTATAACATCCATTTGAAAAAGCTTGAAATCATGATAACATGCATATGCAAGCAACATCCTAATAGCCTCCATTCTAGCTACGAGTGCATATGTTTCATCAAAATCTATTCCCTCTTCTTGAGTGTAACCTTGTGCTACTAATCTAGCTTTATTTCTCACAATGTTACTACTCTCATCTAGTTTATTCCTAAAGACCCATTTAGTTCCTATAGTAGATTGATTACTAGGCCTATCAACTAATGTCCAAACATTACTTCTCTCAAATTGATTTAGTTCCTCTTGCATGACCAAAATCCAAAAATCATTTTTAATGCTTCTTTGATATTTTTAGGCTCTATGCATGAGATAAATACAACATGGTTCATAAGTTTAAGAGAAGATCTAGTAGTTACCCCTTTGGATGGATCACCCAAAATTTCACCACTTTTGACATAGTTGAACTCCTTTGGGTAGCTCACTTCATTTTCCTCAAGAGCCAAGTCCTTCAAGGCTTCAAGAGGTGGATCTTGTGTATCCTTTTCTTTTGTTGGAATCTCATCCTCCTTTGAAGTTTGTCCTCCATCAAAGGCATTAATGATTCCTACATCATCATCATCACAAGAATCCTTCCTTGGAAGGAGGTTATCATCGAATACAACATGTATAGACTCTTCTACTACTAAAGTTCTCTTGTTAAATACACGATAGGCTTTAGAGTTTAAGGAATATCCTATGAAAATAGCTTCATCACTTTTTGCATCAAATTTACCTAAGTTATCTTTTCCATTATTTAAAACAAAACACTTCCAACCAAATGGATGAAAATAGCTAATGTTAGACTTTTTAAATTTTAAAATCTCATATGGTGTTTTCTTTAAAAGTGGCCTAATCATTACTCGGTTTACAATGTAGCAAGCAATGTTTGTGGCTTCTGCCCAAAAATATTTAGGTAAATTGTTTTCGCAAAGCATGGTTCTAGCCATTTCTTGTAAAGTTCTATTTTTCCTCTCAACTACCCCATTTTGTTGAGGAGTTCGAGGAGCCAAAAAATTGTGGCTAATACCATTTTCATTTAAAAACTCTTCAAACCCTAGATTTTGAAATTCAGTTCCATGATCACTTCTAATATGAGAAATTCTAAGTTCAAGATCATTTTGGGTTGATTTTGAAAATGTGATAAATTTTTCTAAAGCCTCATCTTTAGTACTTAAAAATAGAACCCAAGTAAATCTAGAAAAATCATCAACAAGTACAAATGCATAAGATTTACCACCCAAGCTCATAGTCCTAATAGGACCAAATAAATCCATGTGAATAAGTTGTAAACACCTACTTGTAGAAATATCATTAATGGATTTAAAGGATGACTTATGTTGTTTACCCTTAGAGCATGTGTCACAAATTTTGTCATTTGAGAACTTGATTTTGGGAAAACCTCTAACTAGATCTAGGGAAACTAATTTTTCTAAAACACTAATGCTTGCATGTCCTAGTTTCTTATGCCATAGCCATGCATCATTTTCATTTTGAGCTACTAAACATGCATGGGATGTATGTATGTCATCTAAATGCACCATGTAAATATTACCTATGCGATGACCTATGAGCATAATATTATTTGATTTAATGTCAACAATTTTGCACCCATTCTTATCAAATAAAACATTAAACCCTTTTATCACATAATTGGCTTATGCTCAACAAATTATGTTTAAGACCATCGACATATAAAACATTTTCAATAAGAATGGTAGAGTGATTACCTATGGAGCCAATACATTTAATGTGGCATTTGGAGTTGTCACCAAATGTCACTACTCCTCCACTTTTTGGCTTTAAGTCCATGAATCTATTCTTGTCTCCGGTCATATGCCTCAAGCATCCACTATCAAGGTACCATGAATTTTGATTGTGTGCTTTGACCTTGTAGCAATGCTCCCCCTACAAACAAAGATATTAAACTTTTGTTTTTGGTACCCAAAACATTTTGGGTCCACGTGTGTTAGCTCCCAAAAGCTTGGTTTCCTTAGGAATCCAAGGTGACATAGCAACAATATTATTAGACTTGACGAGTTCCTTAGGAACCCATACACTCCTAATCATTAATTTGGATCTTCTTTCTCTCATCTTCACTCATCTCAATCTTCTTCTTTAGAACCAATTTTCTTTCATCATCCCTCTTCAATGGAATATAGGGACCATCTTCAATGACATCCCAAACAAGGTAATCGTTAGATTTGATGAAAGACGCATCCGGTTCTTCCAAAATGGATAGTTATCACCGTTGAAGAATGGTAGTTTTGTGGTTGATTGAGACTCGTACATGCTTGACCTGGAGGTAGATGACATGGCTTGATTTTTGGATGATCACACTCTTCCTAGGAACTCCTCTTGTGGTTGTTAATCCTTCAAAGAGGTCAGATCTGATACCAATTTTTGAGTGGATCAATGGATTGATCATGTAACCCCCTTAGCCCAGTCTAGACGTTTAACCCGAACTACGAAGATTACACAAGGAAAACCAAAGTCAACCTAAAAGCAAACCTTGATTTACGACCCTTTTTTATCTTCTCTAGATGCATAATATTAACCTATGAGTTCAGCAAAGCGATTAGGTGAAAACGACACAACGATCGGAGTTCGATTAGAGGTTCAATTGCATACATTTGACTTTTAGAGACTAAACTATAAATTTCATAAATTACAGGGACTTTCAAGATTTTAAAGTTACCAAACCTCAATTAATCACATAACATGCCATCATGTCAAAAATCAACTCAAACGAATCATTCAAACTCATTAATTTAAGCATCCAACATTTAAGGACCAAAATGTAAGAAACAGAAACTCAGAACAGCTCAAAATTTAAATCCAACGACCAAGTGTTTCGATACGGATGGCCCTGTACCGAAATGGTCATTTCGAAATAGGGTTGACCATTTCGATACTCAGGTGCGTTCTGAGACTCGTATCGAAACACCCCCTTCCAGTAGCCAAAGCATTTCGATACGCCTTCAACCGTTTCGAAACCTTAAGGCCATTTCGGGCCTCTGTTTCGAAACAGGCAAGGGCATTCCGATACGCCTTGCCCTGCAGCAGCAGACTTTGCTGGTTTTTCATGCATTTCTACACTTTAATCATTCTCGAAACATTCCACAACATGCATACAACATAGATACATATCAACAATCATCAAACTGAGGCAATAGCTTAAACATGGCAACCATCACATAAGTAAAGGCACTAAAGGCATGCTCCCTAGTTCACCAAAATCATAACAAGCTATAACATCATACAAACCAAAATCCAAACACCAAAGGCCATTTACAACTCAAGTATAAGCAATCTAACATGCTCAAAGTAAAGGGAAACATCCTCAAACATTCCAAAGTATAAATCCCACCCATTGCCACTTATTACACTAAGGGTGAACCGCATACATCCCTTTAACAAAGCCTTGGATTCCTCTTGCTTTTGGGATGCCTTCAAATGTTCAATTCTCTGCATTGATGAAACAAAAGAGCGTAAGCATAAAGCTTAGTGAGGCTCGCTAAACATCATTCATCAATGCATTTAACATGACTTGCAAAGCCAACACTTTTAACACATGCTTTTTCATAAATCATGTCTTCTCAAGAGATCAATGCATTTTATAATCACATGCTCATATGCAACATCATAAACAACAATTAAACCATTGCTCATGCTTTACCAAGCACCTCATGCATTCTTGCATCATGCACAACTATCTCATGCAACCTTGCATTATATACAAGCTTCTCATGCTTCACTTTATTCGTTTACATTATATTGGCTCACAAGTGATAATCCAAAGACCATTTCAACACAAGACACAATCGGATACGCGGATTACAAGCGTTGTCCCTCACGCTTCATACAAACTACCGGACTACACAAGGTGGAGACAAATGACACAATCACAACCCCTCAACACCCGTGATGGAGATTAATGGCACAATCACAACCCCTCAACATCACTCATCGGTAGTTGTATAATTCCACTATCGAGAGTATGGGACACATACACAAGACTCACACATGGGACTAACCATTCACCGTTGTGATCTTAACCTCAATCGTTAGGGTACTTGGATGGAGATTACGGCACAATCACAACCCCTCGACATTCAAGGCGACTTTATTCACGGTACACCCAATCCTATAGTCGATTAAAGTAACCAAAAACCATTTTCATCACTTGCCAATATAATCATTTATCATCAATAATCCATTGTTTTACAAGCATAACCACAATGTCATTTCCACAAGCATAACATGCTTAACATCATATGCATAGTCATATGAAAAACCAAGAATCACTTACCTAGTGCATCCTTAACATCATGGCATTAAAATCCAGCATTTAAATCATGCTTAAACATGCTTAAAACAGTAAACAAAACCACATTTTCATCAAGTGCATTTTCATCAAAAAATAGCACATTTCCAAGAGAGATTTCCGAACTACTTACTCTTGAGCTTAGCTAAGTGTATCAAACTTACACTAAGCTCCCAAGATCACGCTCAAAGCGTTACAATGCAGGAAATTGCATTTCCACTCACCGTTATGCGAAGCCTTGTTCGCCGACACGAAAATTACACCTCTGGAGCCTCTAAAATCACCTCGTTCGCTTACGAATCAAGATCCCCTGTTTTCACATCATCAAAACAGAGATCTAAATGCATTCTAACACCAGGAAAAATTCATAAAATCGTTTCCCACTCAAACTACACCAAAATACCCTTCCAAAACAACCAAAAACTCAATCGATTGCTTCCTAAACCAAGCCCAGCCATCATACATCACTTCCAAACAATTATCAACATCAAAAAACATCTAATAAACATTCTAACTCGTCCTTATACCTCCAGCAATCAAGATTCCACCATTTCACCCCAAAATCTCACTTAAAACTACCAAGAAACTCAAGGATCTCAAGGATTTCGGGATCTATGTTATTAACACATCATTTTAACATATAAACCAACTTAGAAATCAATTAAAATCAACACAAAACAGAGCCCAACTCTTCAAGTCCGAAAATCAAGATTTCATCCACAATTTCACAAGACCTTGATCTCAAATCAAAACTATATTGAAAACTCACTCAAAAATAGTATTTAGAAGCCAAATATCTTGGGAATTTCAATAAAGAACTTATATTAGAGGTTAAGAACGGGATTTACCTCAAATCCTTGCTTCCTTCAATAGATGACAAGTTTTCCTTGTAAAAATCTTGAAGAATTAAGGAAGATCTCTTGAAAATGATTTAGGAAATGTTGAGAGAGTTTTTGGGAGGAAGAATTCTGGAAAAAGATGAGAGAAAATGGTGTTTGGCTGAAAATGAAAGGGAATTGGTAGTTACGTAAATGAAAATCCCCTTAACTACCTTTTAGTTAATTAATATAAAAAATCCAATTAAAAATCATTTAATTAAAAACCCTTTTTAAATCACATGTCATATTGAAGAAAGGTCAAATTGAATTAAAGCCCCCTAAAGATTCTAAGATTTTGGCTTCCACCTTAAAAATCACATTTTTCCCAATTTTGAAACTTTACAATTTGGTCACTACTCAAAATGTCCATTTTCCAAAACCCTTTTTTGTAAAATTGACTTGACCAACCTCTTAATTATATTTTTAGAGGATTTTAGAAATTTTTATCACAATTTTATCCTATCCCGATCCTTAATTTCCAAAAATCACCTTACGTGATTCGAACCGTACTCGACCGGCCCGATCCGATGTCTAAAAGATCTAGGCCCAAAACCAGGGCGTTACAGATAAATGCCAAGAGGGGGTGAATTGGGCTTTTAAAAAAATTTGGAGAAAAATGATAGCTAAAAATGAAGAACAAAGGATTTTAGAGTGGTTCAAGTTCCAAATGAACTCTACATCCACTACCTTAGCTACCACTAAGGATTTGCAACAATTCACTAATTTGTTCTTCCCCTTTTCAAGGCTTAGGAGGTAACCCTTACACAACCGGTCAAATTTTCTACACAAAATTTGACCAAACCCTCACAAGTGAACAAAGAAGAAATTAGGCAAGAAAGATATCTCTCAAATACAATATTGCCCCTTTAAGTACAAACACTCAACTCAAATTTGAGATAAGATAGAAATTGAATACAACACAATTTGGGGTTTACAAGAAATTGGAAAATAAGCACAATGAGCTTGGATTTTTGCTTGGATGTTTATCTTTGATGCAATAGTTGTTGCTGGTCTTCAATAAGCTTCAATTTATACATTCTCTATCAATTCTATCCGTTTGGATGGTTAGGGTATTGATTATAGCCGTTGGGACCCTCTCTTTCCACCATAAATGCACTTCTGCAGCTATCTATATCGGTACACGAAGACCTGTATCGATACATGTCTCAAAACAGAAAGAGCCATTGCACATAATAAAGAGTGTGTATTGAAACGCGTGTAAGCGTATCGGTACGGGACAGGGACCGTTTCGATACAGATAAGACTGTATCGATACCTTTTTCTCAACTTAGCTCACTAAAAGTTTTCGTTTCGATACGGGGTACACCGTATCGATACGGGATAACTACCACTTTAAATGTTAGTTACCTAACGACTGACACCAACGGTCAAAAACATTTAAAACTCTTTGAATTAAAAATTTCGCTAAAATCGTATCGATACGGGTTGAACCGTATCGGTACACCATTCAAACTCCTTTAGTTTTACAAAGGGGCGTATCGATACAGATTGAATATGTTTCGATACGCTGTTTCGATACGGTTAAGAGCGTATCGAAACACGTCTTTCCAGTAGCCAACTTTGTAAAAAAGGTATCGATACGGCTTCAAGCGTATCGATACGCCTGGACGTTTTTCAACACTTTGGCTTTGGAACACTTAGAAAATATTTGGAGTTTGAGTTTTTCAAATCATATTAAGGTGTTGGTGATTTAAAATTCATTTGAGGGACTTAGAAATATATTTCAAGTTTTCAATTTGATCCTTAACATACTTAGTTATATCAAAATCAAACATAGGTTTTACAAAGGATAAAGCATATCTATTAAGTATCCCAATAATTGTAAGATTGTTGGATGTGAATAAAGATGATTATATTTTTTTGGTCTTGAAGCACCATATATTAGTTGGTCAAGAAATATTCATGGATATAAAAAGATCATTACATTTAGATCTTCAAATATTTGTCGATGCCTCCTCAAATCTTGTAGAAATAATTATTATGCACGAGGCAAGCCAAAAAAAATGTGTTTAACTAAGATCATTGACCCAACATATCCAGAAGATATGTGATTTACTTTCACTAGATATGATACAAAGCTATCTTGTGTAGAGATAATGCAAGATGTATATCTCAATCGAAAGGTGGTTACATCATGGAACATATTACTCCAAAGTTTCATCCCTCGTGATCTTTAGAAAAATTATTCAAGGTTGTATTATAAAGATTCAAAGATCCTTTGTGGTGTTTTCATGAGGGGGAGTAAATACGTGTTGCACTCTTTTTCCCTTAATCGAAGTGTTTTTTGTCACAATGATTTTTCTTGGTAAGGTTTTTAATGAGGCAATATGTTATGCGTATCAAAGATGTGTGCTCTTTTTCCTTCACTATAGAATTTTTTTCTCACTGATTTTTTTTATCTTAGTAAGGTTTTAACGAGACACATTATCTTTATAGACATCCATGGGAGTGTTATGGATATTTATCTATGTGGATGTCTATCATGATAAGAACTTTATCAGAGAGATTTGATTTACTTTATCATGAGAAATATTATCTTCATTAATTAGAGTTTAATACATTATGTACTTCTAACGCCTATAAATAGATGAGTTGATGAAGGCGTAAGAATAATACAAATCTTCATCTTTCTCTCATCTCTTTGTTCTTTCATTCTTGTTCACTGTTCTTATTATAGTTATTTATTATTTTATTTCTAACATATTTGATATAATTATTAAACAAATCGTATTTAAAATGATTGATTTTTTCGACTCGATTCAACGCGAAAAAACGCGACTCACTTGTCTTGTCTTCTAATTTTATAAATTCGACTCGAAAATTTTTAAATAAAGTTTGAGTTATAAAATAAAAATTCGAATAACTCGAATTATTAGTAATTAGTGAATAGATTTTCAAGTTCGAGTCGAGTCCATCAATTCCACATGATATATGTGTGTGTATATATATATCACATATAAAAAAATATGTTTGTATTGTATATGGTTATAGAAAGTTATTTAAATTGAAACTAATTAGTATCATAACATTATAAATATTTACAATGAAATTTGAACATAAACCCGAACAACTCGACTAGAATTGAATTTCATAAACTTGACTTGAAAAAAAATTCAAATAAAGTGAGTTATAAAATAAGACTCGACAACTTGAAGATTTTTATTCAACTCGATCAAATGCTCATCCCTAATTATAATACACTTAAAAACTCTAAAATCTAACCAAGGCAAGATTTGCTCATGCAAATAAACACATTTCACATCGAGTGAAAAAAAAGTAAATATTAATATATTAAAAAAACGTGTGTACATTGTCAAAATTTTAGGTATTAATTTTTTTTTAATTTGAGTGAAAATAGCTAGCTTACATCAATATAAATAAGTATTGATATACTAAACAAACTTACATGGTTACACGTAAATAAGTGACTATTGATATTTAAAAGAAAACTGTTTGTATTATCAAATGGTTAATAATATCTATGAATATATATTATATTGTAATTATTTTTAAACTATAAAAAAATGTATTTATGGAACTGCTCGTATTTGTCGTTTAGACCCGCGTTTTTAGAGTTATACAACAATTAATTAGTAAGAATGTTAAAAAAACAATTAACTAGTAAGAGGAGAGGAGATATTTGAGTTACCAGGATCCCAAAAGAAAAAAGCAAGAGAGAAGGAGATACTAGAAGAAGAAAGCTCGAGAGTGGATTTTCTGATGATGAAGCATTTAGGAAATTTTAAGATAAATATAATAATGTAAATTTATACAAATGGTAAAACGAACGAATGTTCATGACCATTGAATCAATTTTACGGTCTATGTTTGAGGTGCAAGGCTACATTTCTTAACAATATCATCTTCAAGGTTCAAATTCACATCCTCTCCTTGAAAGTGCAATGTGCCTTACTAATACACCCAACACTTATTGTTAAAATTAAAGATTAATTTGAATATTCTTGAAATAAATTTTTTAAAATAATGCATACAGATCATGTTTGGTAAACAATATTTTGAGTTAAAATTAAAGATTTAAATTACTTTTAGAGGTCTGATCAGTTAAATTCGTTAATCTAAATGTTTGATAAACAAACCATTGTAACGACATATTTGAGTGGAGTCTCTTAAATTGAGAAAGCTACTAAGAAAAGATTTTTTAGGTTTAGAGCATTTAACAAAAGAGTTATAATTTTATCTTTTACAATCAAGAAAATATTTGCTATCAACTATCCTCTAATGGTCAAACATTATAATCATAAAGAAAAGTGCAAGAAACCAAGAACAAACTACCTCATCCGAATAAGCTCTGTAATTCCCGGAAGAAACCCCAACCACCATACACATCAACCACCTCCCAATTTTCCCTCCATTTGGATGGAATTAATAAGGTAATTGAAGCATAGGATAATTGTTCTCCCATTTAGGGTTTAAATTCAACTCATAACACAGCTGGACAAATGGAGTGGATGGTGGATGGTGGATGGTAAGTGCTAATTGATTAGGTCAAATATGAGGGACTTAGTGGACGAATATCCAATTTGAATGATTCTAAAAGATATCATCAAGTAACAAATATGATTATGCACCTAATCACGAGTAACATGGCCAGTTTACTTATATTTAGTTTTTTTTCTCGCATTTTTACGCCTTTGACCAAGGAAAAACACACACAGACAAGCATATACAAATGGTCAAGTCTAATGGAAACTATAATATATAACTTACAAATTACACAATATTTTCATGTATGTTAAAATATTCTACACAGCTTATAGACATGCCCCCCTGTTAAATCATGGCAGGGAGCTGCATTATGCTATGCCTAAGACTTACTACATGAAAACCAGGCCAGCCGAAGATAAAAGTAGACTCCAGAATTGGGATTATCATAAAGGACTTACCAGGTCCACAGTTAGGCTTTTAGCTACAATATCTTTGTGAGCTTTTGAGTAAGGCCATCCCAAGTGCGTGGCTGTTTCTTTCTTTTGACTTAACAAACAAAAATGTAGCATGTCTATGCCTCTCACTTTGTTTCTGTGGCTGGAGATTGATTTAACATCGACGCTTGGTTTAAGTTGAATCGGCGAATCTGCAAAGACAAAGTTCAAAGCTCAGATATTTTTCGGTTTCCTATGATGACCTAACCATAAAAGTGAAGGAAGAGCTTAAAACAAGTACTTTAAGCTCGGACACTTTTCTTTGCATGTTTGAAAGAATAATTTTTTTAGATAATAAAAAAGTATACTGTTTAACCATTATACCCTTAGTAAGTTGAGATGAAAAAAAAAATCAAAATCTGAATAATCTTGTAAATGTACACACTTGACTCGTATATATCAATCTCACTTTCCCACAATTTCTATCCATTTTCCCACTTTCCGCTGTAACAAACATATCAGTACTTCAGGTCTCAAACAATTCCTATGGATCTCATTTACATTATATATATTATGTATAAAGCTGAAGGAAGAGCTTAAAACAAGATGCATAAAGTGTAAAAGAATTAAGATCTGCTCACCTGTTACTCAAGCAGTTCCGGTTATCAACCTTTCTCGCTGGTCAAATTTTTTCACCTTAATAACACCAATAAGAACTTGGAAGCTAAAAAATGCACAGATGAGATATGCAGCAACAGCCGGCACCTAAATTGATAACCATAAGAGCAAATGATTACCGAGATAGTCACGACTGAGGGTTGTATCAATATAAATAGCTTCATATTAAAATAGAGAGCTTACTCTAATGGAATTGAGGTACAAAATTGTTGCAAGGTTGATCAAGCTTCCAGCAGCTACTGCCTGTTTATAGGTAAAAAGCAACATTGGCGCCAAGTAAAATATCTAGTTTTGAAAGAAAAAAAATATATGTTTAGCATAATATAGAGTATATTGAAAAGCTACCAAGAACATGTATATGAAAATAATAAATGGAAAAAGAAAAGAAGAATGAAATTCTGTGAGCTGTAAAACCCTTCAATTAATATATGAAAAACATTATATTTCATCCATTTTAAATTTCTTGAAATCAGATTTTCACTGGTACCATCAAAACCATTACAACAAGTACATGAAAAGCATGTACATCATGCAACTCATGAACTTCATTGCCACAAATGCCATCACTTTCGAAGTTCTCCCAAATGCCCCATTGGAACATGATGACAAGGGAATATAATTACAGAAGGGGAAGGGGATCATGCTGGGCCTACATCCCTAGCTAACAAGTTGCCAGCCTATGGAAGGAGGGTGATTCTGGGGTGCAGCAGGGTTACGCTACGGCTAAGGTGCGGCACCAACTGAAATGTTACAAAACACGGAACCTAAAATGTTACACTTTTTTGTAACATTTTAGGTTGGTGACAAGTATCGAAACTTGTCGTCACCAACCTTATCAAAAAGTGTAACATTTTAAGTTGGTGGGTAACATTTTAAGTTTCGTGTTTTGTAACATTTCAGTTGTGCCGCACCGTAGCCGTACCGTCACCATGATGTACGTTAGACTCCCCCATGGAAGGATGTCTATAAGAGAACTTGATGTTACCCAAAAAAACAAGAAAGTTTTTGCATCCACTTAGAAATGTGGGAAAGCCAATAATTCAACAGTTCAAAATGATGTTTAAAGGAATTTTAAATGGTTTCATGTTTAAAATCATATATCTAACTATGAAATTTGACAAAAAGAAATATATATATAAAGTTTTAACTCACACTTCCTACTGTCTTCTGAACAGCGGCAACACGTTGGAAAGCCCTTTCAGCCTCCAAAGTTCGCACTCTAAGCTTCAGATCACCTTGCTCCTGTAATATGCAGCATTTTGCAACATCAATTTAACACAGCTAGTGTTTTAAACCTTTCAAACAAAATTATAGAAGGAATCTCGAACCCTACCAATCTTTGGATGGTTTCAGCGAGCTTCTCAACTCTATCTGCCTGCCTAAATAAGTTGTAGAATGCACGGGACTGTCTGTCCCATCTCTTTCTGAAGTCCTGAAATATTTATATAGAGTATCATGAAAATGGAACTTTATCATGAAAAATACAACTCAAAACCAGAATCAAAGATTAGAATATTGCCTTCAAGACAACTTCAACTCCAGCTTCACGGAATCTTAACAACTCCAGTGCATAGCTAAAAGCAATAAAGTGCAAGATAATCAGACATACAGACAAAAATGAATGACTAAACCTTAAAAAGGTAAGTGAAAATTATATGGTTCTTAAGGAGATAAACCACACTCACGGTTTTGCAATCTCAGTTATGTCAAACCGAGGATCAAGGCCCTTCCCTATGCCATCTAATACTGCAGGTGAAATAATACATTGTGCTGAAGTTCTTGCCCAATACAACACGAATATAAATGAAGCCACCAGGTTAATGTAATACCTGAAAATGATCTGACAACAAATGTGAAAGTGGCAGGGAATCGGAAGGGTTGATCTGCTGCAATGGCTAATAAATCTTCCCCTGTTCAGGTAATGGAACATCATGAGAAGCAGAAACCCACTATTTTTAGAGGAAAAATATGAAAGGCTAAACAGCTGAATATAAACTCAAAGGGATATAAATGGAAATCAATAGATCAGAAGAAAAACTATTCAAACTTAAAGGAGGAAGGTCTACCAACTGAACCTAATATAAAGGAAGACAACTTAAGTTTTCAAGAGCTTTCAGTATCCAACCACGTGTAATGTGTACACGATGGACATATTGTTCTTGTTAAGAGGAGGAAAAAGGCTAGACCTTGCAAGTGAGGCGATCTTTTCATAAGACATAACACCGATTTTTTTTTCTAAACTGATCAGCTAATCACGAAGCTGACATTATCTTTTTGTGATTGCTTGTATACGTACGTCCATGTATTATAAATGTCAAATAACTTGCAAAACGAATTATTAGATGCTTAGTGAGTCTTCCCCACTGAAGTTATGAAAATGCCTCGTGTCCTATTTGCCAAGTTAGTTGGCTCAAAACTAAATCCTTAACTATTGCATTCAAAAGTGTAAAACCTTAGTTTACATTTAGAAAAAAAGGCACCAAATGTATTACCGATTGCAGCCAGGCGTTCCTTTTTTTTCTCCATCTTTTCCTCCTTTGTCAACTGTTTCTTAAATCCAAGTTCTGCTGTTGCCATTTCTCTCTCCCTTCTTTGAGCAGCAAGACGCTCTTCAAAACTGAAATGATTGCATTTATGTGCTTCACATTCATCAGAATAGTATAGATGAAAGAGACAACTCTAATGCGTGCACATCACTTTTCCCAACACGCCTTTTGTTTACTCAGTTAAAAAAATGGTTTACACTAACTTCTAAACTTATGTTTAACACGCGAAGAGCATATCCAATTACCAAGTTTGCAGAGAAAATGAACTATTTCTCCTCCCAATATCAGACAAGCATACAAAAGCACACTTTAAAGTTTACGCCAAGATCCTCATATTAGACTAAAGAAACTTAAGGATGCCCTGAAAAGTTAAAATCATAGGATTTTTCTCTTCATTAATCAACCTGTTAAGGAAGAATTGTGCTGTCCGTCTGACAGCTGTCATGTCTCCAGTAGGCACAAGAACACCCATCTGAACCATTGCTTGAAGGACCTATTGAGGTAGACTTAATCAGTAACATGATATAACAATGGAAGTCCATAAACTAATGCATGATACGGCTGTTTCTTAAAGACAAAATTACCTTATCAGGATCCTTCTCATAAACTCCATAGAATGCTTCCAACAAACCTTCTCTGATGTTTGAACTGATACTGCAAGGTGCCAAAAACACAAGATTTATGTCGGGAGAAGTCACCAATCATCCTGAAAAGCTTTCTATCCAGAATGTTTATTGCAAATAGCTAAGCATAGGAAATTACCTTCCCATCATGCCAAAGTCGTAGAAGATCAACCGTCCACCATTAACATCATCAACAGCAATATTTCCTGGATGCTACAGAAATGAAAGAAAGAAAAATCTTAATAAGGCTCTTATTAGACATACCTGAGGGCTTGTATAACATTATGAAATCATGGAACTAGAGGACTACAGCTTATGTATCTCTACTACAACTATTGGTTTCGAGACCCAGAAAGGTATTCTGAATAGGCTACAAGAAGTCTCCCAAGTATTGGAATACACTAATAGGCTACAACATTTTATTTTTCTTGACAATTTCTAATATCAGTAATTTAGGTTTATAGCTGTACCATAAATCTTTTCTTGCTTAGTAAAAGAAAAGTTTTGCAAGGAGGAACTCACTGAGTTGGTTTTGTAATCTGTGCAAATAATTAAATGAAGCAGGTAACTGCCAATTGATACTGCACAGTTTAGTTCTAAAAAGAAATTCTAGGCATACAAAATGAAAAACACAGCATTCCTTTGAAACTACTGCATGAAATGATATATATTTTACTATTCCAAGTGCAAACATAATATACGACTCATTCCCCTTCGCCTAGCATTTCCACAAATAAACCCAAGTATCTTGCTCAACCAGGCTATTTGTATAATCCCAAAAACTTACTGGGTCAGCATGGAAAAAACCATGAGACAAAATTTGTTCCAAGTAAGATTCAACAGCGTATCTGCCCAACCTGCATCACATATAAAATGTAATAATTGTCAAGAGCAGGAAGGGTAACACAGGAACATCAAAAATTGTAACCACTTGTTTATATGTACGAGAAACAAGCAATGCATGAACTATGGTTTTCACTAGGGAAATTAGCAAACCTTTTCCTATCAACTCCCAACTGATCTAAAGCTTGAATCTTGTTTATTTTGATCCCAGGAACATATTCCATTGTCAGGACCTACAGCGATTACATGAACAATTGAACATTTATGAATGTCAATCCAGAAGACATTCCAACTCTTATTTTATATAATTCACAAAATTCATACCTGTGGTGTGGTGTATTCCCAGCATATTGAAGGAACTTTCACATATTCCATGTCTTTAAAATTACTAGCAAATAATTCTGCATTGGCAGCTTCCTTTGTGTAATCAATTTCCTGAAAAAATGCATACATACATATTGTATAAGTTAATATTTATGAAGATAGTTGCAAAATTTGCAGAAAGATAGAAACACAAACTAGGTAAGATTATGCATTTAACCTGCAGGTCAAGATGATAAAATACTTAAATAGTTTGCCTATACATTGATTTTTAATTACGGAATTAAATGGGAGTTCAAATTCCAAAATGCATTCTCATTTGCTTGTTGATATCTTACATTTTCACATACATAGACCTTTTAAAATTCTGTTGTGTTTATCAATACATTCCCTTATTGCAGGCTCAGAGCCATAGTAGAAAACCCTTTCTCTCTTCGTGCCTAATTTCAAACTTCATCCAAGACTTCTCCCTTTAAAAGGAGTCTATTGCACAAGGCTAGAAGGTATGGTGATGAAACAGGATCCAAATAAACCACCAGCAATCATGTCTTCACTTGTAAAGAAATCTTCACCCTTCCCTCAGCTTTGTTGCATGAGTATACAATCCAATCATTTTATCAATCTTATTCCTGATAAATCTTTTTTTATCTGAATTTATGCACTCAATTCTTACATTGTTGTTGAGAGGGATTCGCTAACAGTTTAAAATTTAATTTACACTTATCTGTTTTTTATTCTAGCAGTTTTTGGATGATGAATTATTGATTTTTCGGCTCTATTGATTCTTTTTGGGTTTTCCTACCCATTCCTTCCAATTCTCCATATATTTATTCTGTTTATAAGGTTTTCATTCTGATTTCCATTGTCTATATATGTTTCCTACTTGTTTATCCCCACTTACCTTTTAGTCTCTTCCTAGTTGATTATTTAATTCCATCCAGTCTGGTAACATTGGGATCTTTATGGCATCAGTTTTTAATAACCAATAAGGAAATTGCTTAAAATTTAAAAAGAAGAATCTTCATGCATAAACTTGATAGGGAAAGATTAGCAATTACTAATAGCATAATCTAGCTTAGAGTAAAACACTTCAGAAGAAAGGCACTTGATAGCTTCTGATACAGTAAGCGGGCTACCTGATACAACACACTTGCACATTCATCATAAATTGCAACCCAGTCTCGCTTTGCGCCATCTGACTTTGGATCAATCTTTTGAAGATATTCAGCTATTACCTGAGGCCCAACCAAAAATGAATCAGAATCTTCAACTCCAAAAGTGCCTTTTGAGATTATTTTAATAGAAAAAGCAGCACTGCAGCAGTTTCTTATTACTAAATTATGGTGATAGCATAACCACCACAATTAACTACACATCACATTTGCCAAGCAAATTAAAGTGTAAAATGGAAACATACAAAAGTAAAAAAAAGCTAAGAAACTGTAGGCGTGATGAAATTAAGATAATAATATAAAAATGATCAGTGGTACACAGAATTCCAAAAATTAGTAATACTAACCCTCAGGTTTTTAAGATCAATATCAAAGAGACTCTTTAGACCAGGTCTTTGTACTTTGATAACAACCTCTTGGCCCTTTAATTTTGCCCGATGGACTTGGCCTGCAAAAGGAAAAACATATCTGTCAATTCGGTTTCATCAACTGCAAACTATTATGGATTTAAATTTAATACACTGATAGTGATTAGATCCATGCATGCCAGTGAACTACATGATGCTACCAGTTAAAAGATAAAATTATTTTTTATACACAGCCAGATTATGGTATGGTAAAATGTCTTTATATGGTTCACTGTCAGTGTATAGATACCCAACTTTTATACTGTGCATGTCCTTTATTGTTTAACCATGCTGAAAACCATTTGTTTCTTCTGTTTTTTAATTGACTTCTAAATATTATCAAACTCGTTGGAATTAAATATTTTCATTTTTATAAAATGTACCAAAATAATTTGATGATAAGCAATGTTTCAAGGGCACAAGGGGAGCTTAACCCTTACATGGCCTCAGGCGCAAGGCGCAAAAAAAACACTAGCCTGAATGAAGTAAGCGCAATATGTATATATGAGAGTTTTTGAGTGTGTGTGTGTGTGTGTATAAAGTTTAAGATATATAATAACTTTGTCTAGTTTATCTAGAAAACATGCAATTTTTTTATTGGTCTATACACATGATTTCCTTATGGTCAAAGTTTGTTGGTGAATGCTCAAATATTGTGAGTATAGAGTTTGCCATTATCCTTTTCTTACTAGTAAAGGTATATCAAATGGGGAAAAGGTGAGTTAAAAGAGATTAAAGAGAAATTCAATCAAGAGGGCTCTTTTTATGCCAATCACCTTAAAAAAAGCATGCCTAGGCGTGCACTACCAAATGGTTTCAGGCACTTTTGTTGAAAATGCTAAGGCGCACCTTGGTGCATGGCTTGACATCACTGAAGAAAGTTAACTAACTCCTTTTTCTTATATAGTTAAATAGAGTGTCTTGGTGAAGCTTTAACATATATAGGCACTTAAATTTGTTATGTATGAATACGAAATGATAAATGGATGACCAACATAAAAGAAACACCAACCATAAAGGTCAGTTATATGGATCGTATTCTGTTATTGTGCATAATTTAAGACACATCCTTATGCAAGCAGTACAAAACTTGGGTTCTTTTTCATTCATTTAATTGAATTATTACTATTGAGGGAAAAAGTGAAAGTCAAACTTCTATTACTGTTAATGGGAAATGCCGATAGATATTTCTCTCATTTCATTTTATACATTTTAATGATGTTAAACATCACAAGTTCATAGAAATCTATACAGTTATTCACATATTCATAGATATATTAAATAGGCATTAGATGCCACATGAATGTGTTAATAAAGCAATAGAATAATAACAGTTTTTTATATCATTCGACGGCATTAGATCAATAAATTTCTTTTAGGCACAGCTAGGTCTGAATTAATCTTTAGAAGATTCCCTGTTTACATGTTAGTTTTAGTCAAACTACTAAACAGTCCACCAAATTGGAAATAGTTGGAATTTTATTTACATGTGATGAAAGAAAATAGAAAGAACAAATGAAGAAAACAATTTTTATATGAATATATCAATTGCCATTAGATGCTGCGAATCTTTGAAAAGCTTTATCAAAAATCAGAAATGCATGCATATGTATTGGGGGTGGGGGGTGGGGGGGGGGGGTTGACAATGTTCACAGTAACCAAACCAAAATATATCTTTTACTTGATCTTATGCAATGTTTATTCAGTGATGAGAAAAAACAATTCAAAATAGAAGAATATAGATGACATGAAAATTACCAAGACTAGCAGCAGCGATGGGTTCATAGTCAAACCGGTCAAAGATATCACCTACAGGACCTCCAAGCTCTTCTTCAATAATAGATACTGCAGTCTCTGATGGAAAAGGTGGAACTTGATCCTGCACACGAATAGAATTAATCGTTAGCAACAAAGTTTTAAATTCAGAAACCATCTGGCTAGAAAATTCTCGCTTGCAGAAGGAAGCAGATAGTAAGTACTAGAAATCATGATATGATTTGAGGCACAGCACTATTACAGTTTTTTTTTTCTCTTCTACAAGCAGAACTAACATTCACAATTAAAAACATTCAACCTAAAAGTTAAAATTTAAAAGAAAAGGAGCTTCAACCTGTAGCTCTGACAACTGATCAACATATTCTTGAGCAAGAATGTCCACCCTGGTGGAGAACTGCTGTCCAATTTTGATGAAAGTAGGACCCAGTCTCAAGATACCTTCTTTTAACCATTTTGCCAGGGCCTTCCGCCTTAGAACTTTCTTTTCCTCAGTCATTCCTCCTGCATGAATGAAACCTTAAAACAAGATATATATATAATGCCAACAACTAGGATACAAAACAATATGTTATATAAGACCACAGGGTTTATCTAAAGGGCATAAGTCAAACCTTAAACCACCCTTTACACGTCTATATTCCAACATTTGGTACTAATTCAGAAATAAAAGAGGATGACCGTCTATAAAGACGGACGGTATACAGAATAAAAAGAATCTCAAAGAAAATTTAACATCCTGATAACATTGCTGGATCATGTCGGTCAGTACCAATTCTTTTCATAAACTAGCAATCCTTTTTATATTTACAACTCAGGAATGTTAATTCTATTCAATAACATCCCTTTATATGGTCAAACTTAAATGCTAAAATATAAAACAATGAAATTATACTACATGTGATGCATTCTTTCTAAAATACCATTTCTGAAAAAGGGGGGAAATAGTCACCGACCTCGATAGGAGAATTTCTGATTGTTCAACCATGCCTTAAATACAAAAGTCAGCACAAATCCCCATATTTCCAAGGTCCTCTGTATTGTTGAGTAGGTTTTGAATCTACTCCAACGCCCTCCAGGAGCAACAGAAACCTGAGAGATTTGTTGCCGCAAGATTACGGTTAATACAAAATTGAAGGGTAACACAAACAGGGAGACACACCAAGAGCTACTTGGCAAGAAAAGACACCAAAAAAGCGACGGTCGACGCTAAAAACAAATCAATGCAGGTGACTCAACATATACTACTAAAGTTAAATAAATATCAAATGAACATCACAGAAATGACTGAGAATGTATATCAAGGAAAAGGCACCCTTGACAATATCTTAACCCTATATTTTGTTTATTAATAGTTGTATATAGTCCTCTCCAACAATGAAATAAGATAATGCATCAATCATGGAGATCTACAGCCAAAGTTTTAAAGCAATCCTACAACTCTGAACTAGTAGTACATTGGCTTACAAGCAAGCTAAATTTTCACCTCAGAGTTCAAATCTTGGTTGTTAATTTTGTAGTTTTTTTTTTTTTTTGCTCCTAAAATTAAAGGGCAAAAATGGTATTCAAATTCAATTTTTTAAAAATCGGAATTAAGAATTAGAAAGATCACATTTTGTAAAGAAAGAAAAAAATCATAATTTACTTTTATATAAAGAGCAATCTGTTGAATAATGATGTATTCTAATCATTTTAATCAAAGCTTCCTCCCTCTGATTAATATTGAAGAAATAAAAAAGCAAGTAACAAATAAAACTAAGATTTTATAAAAAATCAATCCCAAGTACCTCGACCTGGTTTTTAGTGCTCTGCTTGAACCAAGCGTCTTCTTTCCCAATCTCTTCTACCCTCTTTTTCCTCGCCTCCTCTGAAGCTACTCCTTTTTCTTCTTCTTCTTCCAGCGGCACCACCTCTGCCACCGTGACTTCCGCCGCCGCACCATTCCCGTTCACATACTTGACCAAGCTCTCATTGCTCTCGGTCTCCATCACTCCAACTCCACCGTTGGTATATCCGTCAACCGATCCATTCTCATACTCGTGCTTCCTGGCACTACCATTGTCATTCAATTCAAACCTACCGTTGACTTCCTTGATAAATTCTTGCTCCCGTTCCTCATAAGAAACCCCTTCCTCTCTAAGCGCTCGAACCCGAGAACGCAGAACGACACCGTTCCTTAAATGGATATTCCCGGTAAGAGAAACTCTGGAGAGAGAAGAACGTCTGGAGAGATAAAACCGGTGGTTCGAAGTTGTTGATGTTGGGGAGAGAAAGCGAAGCTCTAGTAATGGCAGAGATGATGCCATTAATGCAAACTAAGTAGTATCTTATTGTTTTTTTCCTGCGGAAGAGAACTTGAATCAAACCCTAACTAAACCCCCCCAATAATGTTCTTCATTATTTTATCTCTTTTTAGGACGGTGAAGGCTTTTTGTGGTGGGAGAGTGGAGAGAAACAGACAGAGTTGGAACTTGGAAGTGAGAATCGGAGGGGAGAAAAGTGGGTGGAGGTTAGGGGGACACGTGGCAGGAGGAGGATAGAGGAAGAAGGGATTTCGAGAGTTGTGATTGGAGCAGACAATGGAGCGGAGATGCCTTGGCCACAAAGCATGCTGACGTGTTAATTATCTTTTTGTCTAGTAATATGCATGTTTACCCAAAAAAATCCTGGCCGCGTATGTATCTGTGTTCGGCTTGGCTTGGATCCTTACAAACATGTTTTCGTTTTTGTTGTTGTTGTAATTTGTAAACGTTCTTTACAAACATGTTGTACATATGTTTTTCTGCAAATCAAACTAATTTTGTTCTTCCCAGTTAATGATTTTTCTGTTTTCAATTGGCTAATTCATTTGTGCGAGTTTACTGTACATCAATTTAATTTAAGATTAAAAAAATTTGTTTAAACATTCTAAAATATTTTTTTATAATATTTTAGATTGGTTTTTAACAAGTTTTTAAGTTTATTCTTTAGGTTGGTGATTTCTAGAAAAACTATAAAAAAAAAACTTAAAATATTATCAAGAAGTATAACATTTTAGGTTATTTTGACAAATTTTAAAACCTGATCACCTTTTAACTTTAAATTAAATTGTTGCACAGTAGAGTCACTCAATGCATTTATAACTACGACCGCCGGTTGATGAGTAAACATAAACGACTAAATCCACTGCAGTTTTTTTAATAGAACCTGCTAGTTTTATTAAAAGAAAAAATACATAAAATTACAATAAAGATTTACAACTATCATCGTAAATAAAATATATAATTTGGACATTTTCTAAAAACTAACCACTTTAGATCATACAAGGAACATACATGAAAATGTTAAAATCCATCCAAAAGACTCGAACGAAAAATAGATACGAACAAATCTAACTGCATCGGCAAACAAACCACAAAAAGGGATTAAACTATTGAAAGACCAATGAGAAGTGCAAATCAGAGCCGAGCGTCGTGAGAAACTATCAACGAGCACAAACCGTGTATCCAAATTCAATCTGAGGGTTCAGAGCACGGAAGATCAGCGAGATTATAAATAAGCGTCATTTTGATTAGTCGTGACACCGTTTAATCTAACCCTAAGAAAAACATAAAATAAAAAATAACCAAATGATCGAGAAAGAAGAAAACATACCAAAAGACACAGAAAACACGTACCACAAAAACAAAGTTATTTTTATTAAATAAACTAAAAAATCAAGAAAACAGATCTGACGGTCGATAACCAGCATCAAAACTGGTGTCGATATCGACTAAATAAAATGAAACCAAAAAAACTATGTGACGGTAATGTTTTTGCTAAACCCACCGTAGTTATACCGATTACCGACAGTACAATGTATCTTGAAATAAAATCAAACCATATTTTATACATTGCACCGGCCATTAGGTTTGTCGTTTTAATTGTTCACATCCTTTCTTAATTATGTAATTAAGATTACAAATAAAATAAAAATCATGTATATAAAAGGTTCATCTACACTTACGAGAATAAAAACAAAATAATTGAAAAGATAAATAAAAAATAAAAGAAAAATGTGTTACAATAGTAAACAAATTAATCTACCATTTCATACTAAAGGAGAAAGATTAATGAAATAAAATAACGTAATTTAAAAAGAGGGAATAGGTGAAAGAAAAAAACAAAAAAATCCAACGATCAATTATTGAAAAAAATACAAAAAATTAAAAAAGGTGTAACACAAAAAAGAAAGAAAAAAGAGCAACTAGTGTTACATTTTAATAAGAAATTATTTTATTTGATGTTCTCAAATTTCAAGATGTAAAATATTTGTTTATGTATAATTTAAAATACTCATATATATATATATAATTGAACATATATTTTTATGTGAATATAATAACAGAAGACTCCATAAAATCTTATCAAATCTGAAAAGTTGTTAAGATTGTTTACATTTGAAAATTAAATTAGTTTATATTTTAAGTTACTATTATTATTTTCTGTTTTTATTTGTACTCCAAATATACAAGAATTAGTTTGGTTGTAGAACTACATTCTCATATGTATATACATCCCTTTCACATGAAAAATAAAATACAGCAGTATTTCACTTTCTGTCATAGTATCATAGCGTTGATCTCATCCTTTTTCTTTTCTTTTTTACCTTCCTACTCATATTATGAGCAACAACAACGCTACACCCACAATCCAAAATACAAACGAACATCACAACACCTTGATTACTATTAATGATGCAGCTCAAACTTCATTAAAACTCACATCCACCAATTATGTTTCTTGAAAGTTACAATTTCAAACATGGTTTGTGGGATATGATCTTTTAGGATATATCGATAGATCAAAACTTTGTCCACCCGCCAACATCACCCATAATCAAGCTACTACGCCAAATCATGCTCATACAACATGAATTCGACAATATCAATTAATTCTAAATGCAATCATTGGCTCCATTTCTCCTGCAATAATTTCGTTCATAGCACGAGCCAAAATTGCTAAAGAAGCATGGACAATCCTAGCTACCACTTATGCGCAGCCATCTTGAGGATGAATCAAACAGGTAAAAACTCACTTCAAGAATTTCACTAGACTCTCTTAGTATTACAGAATTTCTTCAGACTGTTAAGGCCAAAGCAGACGAACTAGCTATTTTTGGTGCACTAGTTGACAATTAAGACCTCACTGACAAGATCTTAGACAATCTTGGTGATTACTATAAGGAGTTGGTTCGTGCAGTCCAAGCTAGAGATAATCCAATTTTGTTTGAAGAATTACATGAAAAACTTCTAAACTTTGAAGCCTCTCTTTAGAGCACTAGAAGCGATCCATTATACTTTTTTGCATCTGCTAATCCAACAAGCACCAACTATAGAGGTCGTAATTTTTCAACCTCTGGTACTATCAACAACAATTGTCGATCACCTTTAACAAATGGCGCTAACAACATGAGTCTGCGCCCATCACTCAGCACTTACACTCGCTCCGGGTCTAACACTCCACAGACTGAACGTTACTCTCCGCGTCCTTATCTTGGTGTATATGAATTCTTACCTCATTCTTTTCTTGTGATGGAACTTCACACGGAGGTAACACTTTTGACGGGTCAAACTAAGGATGGTGTATATGAATGGCCAACTGCTTCCTCATCTTTCTCGCTCTTTGCTTTTTCTAGTGTCAAGACCACTTCGACCGAGTGGCATCACCAGTTGGGACACCCTACTTTTCCTATCTTAAAACATGTTGTCTCCAAATTCAACTTAGTTTTATCTTCTTCCTTAGTCTCGTCTTTTTCTTGTAATGCATGTCATTGCAACAAAAGTCATAAACTTTCATTCTCTACCTCTACATTAGTGTCCCGTCAACCTCTTCAAATAATCTTTTCCGATGTATGGACTTCACCAGTTATTTCTCATGATGGTCTTAAATATTATATTATTTTTATTGATCATTTCACAAAATATATATGGTTTTACCCCCTCAAACAAAAATCAGAAGTAAACGAGATCTTCATCAGATTTGAAGCAATCGTCGAAAACCATTTTGATCAAAAAAGTAAAACAATATACTCAGATAATGGTGGTGAATATATTGGTCTTGCTAATTTCCTTGCTATCAATGGTATATCTCACTATACCACTCCACCTCATACTCCTGAGCATAGCAGTTTTTCAGAACGATGTCATCTTCATATTGTGGAAACAAGTCTCACTTTACTTTCACATGCATTCATTCCATTAAATTTTTTGCCTTCTGCTTTTTCCATTGTCGTATATTTAATTAATCGCATGCCAACCCCGACATTGCAATATTCTTCTCCTTATGAAAGAATATTCAATACTTCTCCTAATTATTCTAAACTCAAAGTCTTTGTTGTTTGCGTTATCCTTGGCTTCGCCCATACACAACACACAAACTTGAATCACGTTCCAGACCATGTATTTTTCTTGCGTACTCTCTCACTCAAAGTGCCTATTTTTGTTATGATCCATCGACATCAAAAATCTATGTTTCTAGACATGTGGAGTTTACTGAGTCCATCTTTTTTATTAAAATCATTACTCACTCAAGATCCTCGTCCAGATTCTAGCACTGTTTCCACTTGAATTCCTCCACTAATACATGTAACCATTCTGCCATAATGTACATCACCATCTGAATTGGTACCCAACAGCCTCAATGCGAAGCTCCTACACAAACTTTATCAGTTACAGACCAAACAACCAACTCCCACCACTCCATAAATAGCTCTCCAATCCAATCTACCCCATTGACTTCCACTACAAACGCCTCACCACCTATTCCTCCACCTATCCAAAGCCCCCCACGACCAAATCATCCAATACGAACCAGAGCAAAAGTCAACATTCGTAAACCTATTCAAAAATTAAACCTTCACACTCAATCATCCACAACCATAACCCAATCTTTGAAAGAACCAAAATGGCGTAGTTCAATGTCAAACAAATATGATGCTCTTGTTCGGAATGGAACTTGGGAGCTGGTGCCACCGGATCCTAGCCAAAATATAATGGGTTGTAAGTGAATTTTTATAATCAAACATAATTCTGATGGCTCTATTAACAGATATAAGGCACGCTTGGTTGTAAAAGGGTTTCATCAACGTCCATGAGTTGATTATCACGACACCTTCAATCCAGTAATCAAACCAACCACCATCCGTCTTGTTCTCAGTCTTGTAGTAAGTCGTGGTTGGTTCCTTTGTTAGCTAGACGTCAACAACGCCTTTTTACAAGGCCATCTAAGTGAGCATGTATACATGATTCAACCGTCAGGGTTCATTGATCGAGATTTTCCATCATATGTGTGTAAACTTCAGAAGGTTATCTATGGCCTAAAACAAGCACGTCAAGCTTGGTATCAAGAACTCTGTAATTTTCTACTTCAGTCCGGTTTCAAAAATTCACATGCCGATACATCTTTGTTCGTCTTCAAGTCTGATAGGCATTTCTTATATCTACTTGTTTATGTCGACAATTTAACTATCACCGGAGATAATGATGCGATGGTAAATCAGTTTGTTCAATTATTAGCAAGACGATTCTCACTTAAGGACATTGGCTTGCTTTTTTACTTCCTTGGTATTGAAGTTCTTGCAAACAACCATGGTTTTTTTCTTTCTAAAAACGTTACTTGTTGAATATACTTGCTCGTGCTTAAATGTCGGATGCCAAACCAGTTCAAACACCACTACCAACAAGCTCCACACTATCACTACACTATGGGACTGCCTTATCCGATCCTACAGAATTTCGAGCAATAGTGGGTAGTCTTTAATATCTTTTACTTATGCGACTTGACATTGCCTTTGCTGCTAATAAGTTGTCTCAATTCATGCACAAGCCAACCACTGAACATTAGGCCCTCGTTAAACGATTACTAAGATATCTTTGTGGCACTCCAAACCATGGTTTTCAACTCTATTGTGACTCCCTTACTTCCTTGCATGCTTTTTCTAATATCGATTGGGCTGAAAACATCAACGACTTCTCCTCAACTAGTGCTTACATTGTCTATTTGGGCCGCAACCCCATTTTTTGGAGCTCCAAAAAGCATCAAACCGTTGCTCGTTCCTCCATCAAGGCCGAATATCGATCTGTGGCTAATACTACTACTGAAATAAATTGGATTTTCTCCCTATTTGATGATCTTGGTCTTCAATCTTCCACTTGCCCGGTAATATATTGTGATAATATTGGGGCAAACCAATTGTGTTCTAATCCAGTCTTTCATTCCCGAATGAAACATGTGGCTATTGACTTTCATTTCATTCGTGATCAAGTGCAGAATGGCACTCTGCGGGTTGCGCGTGTCTCTTTCGCTGATCAGCTCGCCGATATTGTAACGCTCTGGTTTCAGGCCTAGATGTTTTAGGCATCGATTTAGGTTAGTCGAACCTAGAATTGGAGACTCGAGCCTTTAGAAGCGGTTAAGGGAAATCATGGTTTGAGATAAGGTAAAAATTTCTAAAATCATCTAAAATCATATAGATGGGCTTGGTAAAATCAATTTTACAAAATGGATTTTGGGACGTGTACATTTTGGGCAGTGGCCGAAATGTAAAGATTTAAAATTGTGGAAAATGTAGTTTTTAAAGGAAAGTCAAATTCTTAGAATCTTTAGGGAGCTTTTTGGAAATTAAGCCTTTTCTTTTAATTGACATATAATTATAATGTTTTAATTAAAGTTTAATCGGGGAGTTTTATTAAAAAAGAAGTAGTTATTTTGTTAAGCCATTTTTGACGTAACTTTTCCATTTCTCATTTTTCTCTTCAACCAATAATTACCACTTTTCTTTCAATTTCCAGAATTTCTTTCCATTCTTTTGCTCTTTTGATTTACAACTCTTTTCCAAAGATTCTTCTCAAAGATTTACAAGATTTCCTTAAAGCTTCATGAGTTGAAAACTTGCCAATTGGAAGAAAAGCAAGGGTTGGAGGTAATTTTGTGCTACTCCTCTAATCAAGGTTCTTTAATGATATTCCAAAGTATTTGACTCTTGATTTGTGTTTTTAATTGAGGTTTTAATGTTGATTTAGTAAAAATACCGAAATCTTGCTAAAAGAAGAAATAAAATGTAATTTCCGTGGTTGCTTTGTTTTGGTTCAATTGAGGTGGTTTCTAATCATGTTTTTGAAGATTATTGATGTTGATAATGAGTTTTGATCATAATAATCCCGAAATTATTGAGATCTCAAGTTTTTTAGGTTGTTAGTTATGAGTTTTTGGCTTGGAAATGTTGAATCTGAGTTGCTGGAGGTATAAGAATGGTAATAGGATGTTTTTGGATGTTGATTTATGGTTAAAATGTGATGGAAGTGTTTGTTGATGGCTGGGCTGAGTTTACTGATCAATCGAAGGTGTTTTTAGTTGTTTCGGATGGGTATTTTGGTGCTTTAGGAAAGAGCAACGGGATTGTTTAAGTTGCTGGTGGTTTTGATGCATTATGATGCATTGATCCTTTGTTCTTGTGTGGTATAAACAGAGGAGAATACTTTGGAAGCAAACTGTGAAGATCCGGGGGCTTCGGACGCTTGATTTCTGTGTTGGCGATTGAGGTTTCGTGAGTCGGTGAGTGGAAATGGGGTTTCCAGCTTTGAAAAATCATAAAAGTTGTATTGGGAACTTAGTGTAAGCTTGAAACACTTTACTAAGTTCGGAAATAAATAAAGTGATTATCTCCCTCGGATTGTGCTATTATAAGCTTGTGGGTGCACTTGATTTTATATGTGTTTACCTACTGTTTTAAAACATGATTTTGAGTAAGTGAATTGCTTTTTATGATGTCATATTGCTAAAGGATGCACTAAGTAAGTGATCCTTGTATGTATGTGTTTATACATGTTTTATGAAGCACGGTTTGATGCTTGGAAATATGGCTTTTTGTGAATGCTTTGAAAACAATAAGGTTTATGCTAAATGAGAATTATATTGGAAAGTAATGTTGTGTAAATTGGTTTACAAATGAAACCGGATATAGTTAGTTGGCTATAGGATTGAGTGCCCTATAAACAAGTCGCCTTGGATGTTGAGGGGTTGTGAATGTACCGAAAACTTCATCCAAGTACCCTAACGATTGATGAAATTGAGTTGTGTCCCGTCTCTCGTTAGTGGGGTTATACATCTACCGATGAGTGGTGTTGAGGGGTTGTAAGGTATCGAATACTCCACCACGAGTGTCACAACGATGAAGGGTAGCTCCTGTGTGTGAACCTTGAGATGCCGATGAGAATGTATGAAGTGTTGGGACAACACTTGGGAATCTGTGTATCCGATATGTTTTGAGAAATGAGAATGTTATTGATCACTTGTGAGCCAATATAATTGATAAGTTGCTATGAAATGTATATGGATGCATAACATGTAAATGCATGTTTTACTCTTAAGCTTTGCATATTGGTAGCTATGCATGGGAAGGCTTAAGTTGTGTGTTAGCAAATGGATTTTCTATTGAAATATTTGATACTTGATGCATGTGGTATAACATGCTGATTTTTGTTAATGAGGTGCATGGATTTCAAGGAAGCATGATGGTTTTCAAAAGTGTAAAATGGTTTTAAGCATTGATGGTGTTTTTGTGTTTTGAGTACTCCTCACTAAGCTTGTATGCTTACGCTCTCTTTTGTCCATCAATGCAGATAACTAAGTGTTTGGAGGCAGCAGCTTGCAAAGGAATCCTAAGAGACTTCACTTTGAAAGTATGTTTCGGTTATGGACTAGAGTAATAAGGGCAATGGGGGATCTCATGGTTTGTTTGGGTGATGAGTTTGAACACCCTTTGAGCAAGTTTGCTTTATGTTTTCATAATTGTAAAAGGCCTATATTTGGTGTTTGAAGTATTGGTTTGAGTTTTGACGCTTGAGTGGTTTATTTGTTAGGTTACATGCCTTTAGATTTCCATTGATGCAATTAGTCATGCTTTGATGCTAAATATGCTGCAAATGTTTGATGATTAATATTTATGTATAATGAATGCATGTTGAAAACATGTTGGGTTGGTTTAGGATGGTTTAAAGGGTGAAAAAGCTGCAAAATATGTCATTACAGACCCAAGTGTTTCGGAACACACGAGCATGTACCGAAACAGTGAGCCTGAAATGACCTTAAGGTTTCAAAACAGGCTAGGCCGCTCCGATACGTTTTGCTACTGGAAATCACAGTTTCAAAACACCTCAAGGGTGTTTCGATACGAGCCCGAGTTTCGAAACGGGGCTAGCCCGTACCGAAACGGAAGACAATTATGTTAGTTGTTGGAATTTTCTGAAGTTCCATTTCTTTGCGTTTTAGTCCCTGAATGTTGTGGATGCAATTGAATGAGCATGAATGATTATTTTGAGCTAAAATTTGACTGGGATGCATGTAATGAGACTAGTTAAAGGACGGTAACACAAAATGGCTTAAGTCCTTATGAATTGGAAAAATTACAAAATGGTCCCTAAAAACCGTAATTGGATGAAATTGATGGATGATCGTGTTGCGAATGATCCGCTGCTAAGTTTAACACATAGGAACCTAATTTGCATCTAGATAAAAAAAATTAGGGTTGTTTATTGAGGCAAACCTTCCCGGTTTACTTTAATATTCCCCATGTAACCTCGTTCGGTTCGGTCTATCGGCCAGGCCGGATCGAGGGGGTTATATATATTTTAAAAAAATCGCTTCCTCGAACTCGCTTTCTCCTTCAACGAGACAAGATTGGAATCTCTTGTCGAGATCCATCTTGAGGGGGCATAATAGAAGACTCCGTGAAATCTTATCAAATCTGGAAAGTTGTTATGATTGTTTACATTTAAAAATTAAATAAGTTTTTATTTTAAATTATTGTTATTATTTTATGTTGTGATTTGTACTCCAGATATACAGAAATTAGTTTGGTTGTAGAACTGCATTCTCATATGTATATATCCCTTTTACACGATCAGCCGCTAATCTAGAGCTCCTACGGGGTGACATAGTAGTCTATCTACAAAAGTTAAAAAGTCCTAAGATTAGTTTCGATACTTGGAGTTCTATACAAAATATATCAAAATTATGAAAATATTTACTTTTCAAAAAATACCCATTTATCCGAAAACATTAGCATGCATGCAAAAGTTCAAATTCAATTTAAAACCTTGTTTGAGCCTCACAGTCCGAGGGTTGAACCAAGTCTCTGATACCACTAAATGTAACCCCCTAAACCCGACCCAAGGGTTATGAGCCGAATCTAGGAAGTCGGTTTGAAAACATGTCCCTCAAGTAAGAAGATTATTAGGTTTTGAAAATTTAATATTTAAATTATTTATTAAAACAATGTCGTTTCACATTAAGTCTCATTTTCGAAAACGCGACCGTATACTAAAAATAACACAAATAAATTATCAAAACATCCGATTACAGTTCCCATGCATGCTAAAACAGTTGAAAAATCCCAAATCAAAATATAAGTATACGAATTACATAAAATTCCCAAAGAGTAAAATAATTGATATAAAATTGAAGTAAATCTGAAAATCTAAAATGTTCATACTCAAAACTGTAAGTAATATAAGAAAATGTGGTCCTCCAAGTACTGAACCCCTATGTCTGAGAATCTGAAATAGAAGCTAAGGGGGAGTCAGCTATTAAGCTCAGCGTGTCTCTAAAGTGCATAAACAGAACAACACAAGAATCATACCATCATCATAGTCATTTAAACAGTCAACCAGATACACAAATATGCATAGCACGATGCACCTAATTCTATGTCATGTACCCATCTACATCACCGTCCGAAGAGTAAGGTTCCCCTGAACCACTCTCTACATCGTCACCATGTCCGAAGTGGAATTCAGCCCGAAAGGTGAAACCACTAATCTTCCCCGTACATTTTCCCAACCTGAATGATATGACATGAAAATCTGATACTATTCTGAATGCAATCATAATTAATCCGAAAATGCATGAGCATTTAGCCCGATAGATATTATTCAAATTTCGATGTATGATGCAAGGAGGCATACACAAAGCATATCAAAGCACAGATCAGATATCGCACAACATCAAACAGATAGTGTAGCACAGGTAGAGAACACACCTCAGACAGCTAACAGCTCAATGTCGGGAGTGACGTCTCCCACGCTCAAATCTAGTAACGGGTTGAACAGGATCGACACGCGCAGAACTCGAAGGCTGAAATGTAGAAGGTCGACCAGGCGGAGGAGGAGGAGGAAGAATCTATGTGTCTGAATCTATGTCACCCAAACGGATTCAGACGAGAGCAGGCAAAAGGGACAGTGGTTCTACGATTTCCGAAGCAAACGAAGGCAATTCGAACAGTTTTTTGGCCGTTTCCGATGAAGGGCGACGACGCAAGGACAAAGATAGAGGGGGGTTTGGTTCGGACAGCCACGGGTAACCGAGTAACGGTCTTAGATCGTCGAAAGGCCGACGATAACCCTTCCTTCGGAGCGTGATTGAAAAAGAAAAAGGGTAAGGTTATCCAGATAGATTGCGAGAGAGGGGGGGCTTACGGCTTGGTTAAAACAAACAATGGCAAGTGAAGGGTCAAATTTAGGGTTATACCCTAATTGATGGGTAAATTACACACTAGGGGTCCCTACTTTAGCCCGCCTATCAGAATGGTCCCCCAAAATTTCTATTTGTTCAATTAGGTCACCCAACTTCTAATTCATTCCAAATTAGCCCCTAGCTCAAATTAAGTTTCAAAACAAAATTCCCAAATTAAATTTAGGTTTCAGAATTAGGGATTTCACTCGATTTAGAGTTTTTAATTTTGGGGGAAAATCGGGGTGTTACATTTATCTTGAGGGGGCCTAACAGAAGACTACATGAAATCTTATCAAATCTGGAGAGTTGTTATGATTGTTTACATTTAAAAATTAAATCAAGTTGTATTTTAAATTACTGTTATTATTTTCTGTTCTGATTTGTACTCCATATATACAAGAATTAGTTTGGTTGCAGATATGTATACATCCCTTTTACATGAGTAATAAAATACATCAATATTTCACTTTCTGTCATATAATATATATTTCATTGCGAATTTGTAGATAATTTATAAATATGAACTAAAAATTATTGAAATATAAGCAACCATTTAGTAATATAAATCAAACACAGAAGTAAGAGTGTTTATGGTTTGGTTTGGTAATTTTTTGAATAATACATCGAATTGTGGTTCAGTTAACTTTATTTTTTATTTTTTTCATATTAGTTTTGAGTTTGGAGATTTTGTATTTTATTTTAATAAAATAATTTTATTATATAACATTTAAATATCATTTAGTAAAATTTTAAAGGCTATGTTTGGTAAACAATTTTTTGAGCCAAAATTAGAGGTTTGAAGCATTTTTAGAGGTTTGACCAGTCAAATCCGTTAATTTAGATGTTTGGTAAATAGATTATTGTAATAGCGAATTGAGATGAAACCTCTCATTTTAAAAAAGCTCAATTTAGGAGCGTTTTGAGTTAGAGGTTTCGATAAAATGCTTATAAAAAACTATTTTGTCTTTAATAATTATAAAAAAAATCTCTAAATAACATAAATTTGATTAACTAATAAAATTTTAAAAATTAATTTCATAAATAAAAAATTAATATATGAATTAATAAATAATTATAAATTTAATAATTAATAAAATTATATGCAAAATAATTTCATAAATACGAAATTAATATATATATATATCTAAATTTAATCATTATTAAAATTATATTCAAAAGATCATTTCTCGAATAAAAAAATAATGGGTAAACTATCTGGTTGACCACCAATCTTTAGTTAAAGTTTTAAAATGACCACCTTAAAAAAAACGCGTCAATTGACTACCTAAACTATTAAAATGAGATCAATTTGACCACCAGCCGTTAATGGGCTAACGGAAGGTGACGTGGCAGTTAAAAAATTTAAGGTATAATCACACATTTGGTCCTTATTATTTACACATTCTTTCAATTTAGTCATAATTTTAAACTAATAGAATAAATTAATTATTTATTTAGATAGTGACACGTGTCAACACCTTATTGGAGAACTTTAATTATTTATATTTAATTTAATAAATTTATTTCCCTCCTCCAATCAGGTGGTGACACGTGTCACCACCTGTTTAAAGGAGAAAAAACGATTTTGAGCAATTTACTTGCCAAGGGAATCGAACTCAGGCAGCAAGGGAAAATAGTCAAACAAGTATCAAAATGTTAATAACTAATAAATTATTCAAACAAATATCAAATATAATTATGTCCTTATATGTCATTTTGCTTGTTCAAATAATCAAACAACTATCAGCTAATTTTACCAGACACTTTTATACAATCAACTAATGTAATCAGCTAGTTAAATCAGCTAATACAATCAGATATCTGCTATCAGCTAATGTAATCCGCTATCAGCTATTCGCTAATTGTCAAACAGGGCAAAGTATTTTTCAAAAATATCTTTTAAAAATAATATTTAAGTAAATAAAAATAATTAATATATAATTTTTTTTAATTATAAAATACTTATTTTATATTATAAAAAATTAAAATTAAGTATAAATAAAATAAAATAAAAGAAACTTGGTTCGAGTTACCACACTTATAAAACTGTGAATCATAAATGATCAAAACGCTACGGTTGGAATTTTCATTTTCGGTAAAGAAAATAGTGCCTGTTAAGTGTTAACATATAATTATAATTTTATACCTCTGATTTTCAACAGTGGATCCGTGGCGCAATGGTAGCGCGTCTGACTCCAGATCAGAAGGTTGCGTGTTCGATTCACGTCGGGTTCAATTTCCCGGTTCCAAGCTGATTACTTTTTTGCAAACATTCCCTTTCACCCAACCATGCCATCTTCCTCTGGAGCACAGTTTTCTTCTGTTTGGCAGAAGTGATTAGTGGCTTCTGCTACTTGAGATTTGCCTCTCTCTTCTGTTCGATTTAAGGTTGATCCTGGACAAGGTTTTGGCAAAAGAAATATGTTAGATACTTTTTTCAAAAGATTAAAAATAAAGAATATATACTAATATGTTATCACATCATAATGTTAAAAAAATTTCTAGGCCTTGAAATTCTCAATGGCGCAAGTAAGTTCATGGTTTGTACATAGAGGGATTCATGGTTACTTTATCATACTTAACCTACTTGTAATTTAAAAGAAATAAGAAGTTTGATAGCCTGAGTTTCTTTCTTGTATCTTGTTCTAACATACATAGGTTGTTCTCGCACAATAAGCAATCCCAAGCTAAAGCCCTAAGCCTTCAATGGATCCGCAACTACCTTTTGCGGCATCCAACTTCATCCGCCCTGGAAAAGGCCTTTATCGTCGATAACACCCATACTGATTTTTTTTACAAGCGAATATTTAAAGCCGTCGCGTGTCTTTTTTAGGACCTCAAATTCTAACCCTTAAATTGTAAACCATAAACTCTAATTATCAAATCATTCTTTATTGATTTATGACCAGGTATAATTCGGGAGAACAAGTTGATTACGTCCCAGAAATCGAAGCACTAGCCCGAAAGCTGCATGCACAAACACTTCAGGAAAAGAAGAACAAACAACGCCAACAAAGACTTGAACGCGATCTAGAGATCACATCCGAAGCGGAGTCAAATTTTGATCATACCAACGAAGAACCGGATCCGATGGGAGACGAAGATCAAACTATTCGCCAGCTAAATGCGGCACCCGATGGACAACAACCGATGTGCATTACCTTCTCGAATGGCACAACACCATTCGTGTTAAAAACGGGTTTGATTCACCTTTTACCTACTTTCCACGGCCTGCCAAACGAAAATCCGCATAAACATTTGAAGGAATTTCACATGGTTTGTCTAAGCACAAAACCTCAGGGAGTATCCGATGACCAAATTAAATTTAGAGCTTTTCCATTTTCTTTAGCAGATATCACAAAGGATTGGTTATTTGATTTACCTCCCAACTATGTTACAACTTGGACTGATATGGCTAAACTCTTTCTTGACAGGTTTTTCCCTGCGGCAAAAGCGAGCGAAATGAGGTGCAGTATCCTGAGCATTCAACAAAAGGATATCGAATCCTTATATGAATACTGAGAGTGTTTTAAAAAGTTGTGCGCAAATTTTCCATAACATGGATTGTCGGAACAAACCATGCTCCAGTATTTTTATAAAAGATTGACGCCCATGGATATGAAATTAGTAGATGCAGCAAGCGGCGGTGCTCTAGTCAATATGACTCCAACAACGGTAAAAACGTTAATATCAACCATGTCCGCCAACTCGTAAAGGTTTAATCAATCTAGTGAACCATCTCGAAGGGTTCACGAGGTAAGTACAGTTTCACTAGAGAATAAAATTGACAAACTAGCTGAAATAGTTCAATCTCTTGTTGCAGACAAAAGAAAAACATGTAGACTTTACGGGATATGCACTAGTCCAGAACATCCGACAGACTGTTGTCCGATGATACAAGAAAAAGATATTGCACAAGCAAATGTCATCGGTAATATGTATAACACGGGATGGAAAAATCATCCGAATTTCAATTATGCGCAAAACCAGAGACCAAATCAAGCTTATCAGCCAACTGCACCACAACAATATCAACCACAGAGGTCATCGTTGGAGTCAATTGTTGAAAGGTTAGCGCTAGCCCAAAAAAAGTTTCAACTAAAGACCGAAGCACACTTTGTAGCAATTGACAAACAGATGAGTCAGCTGACGTTAGCAGTAAGTCTCTTAGAATCCAAAGGGGAATTTCCTTCTCAAACGGAGCCCAATCCGAGAGAGAATGTGAATGCCATCATTCTACGAAGCGGTACCATCATCGAACCAAAAGCCACGGAAGAAGGCGTTCAAAAGAAAGGTAAAAAAAAATCATCATCCTCCACTGAGAAAGGTATGTCCAATCCACCTTCTGCATAATCACCCTATGCTACTCCACCCCATTTTCCTTCAAGGTTGGTTAAATGTGACAAACAAGCTGAAGAGAGGGAGATTTTAGATGTATTTCAGAAAGCGGAAATTAACATTCCACTTCTAGAAGTAATAAAAAGGTACCTCGAAACGCCAAATTCCTGAAGGATCTATGTATAAATAAAACATGACTTACCAAAATAGATAAGGTAAATCTGGGAGAACACATATTCGCAATTTTTCAGCGACGGTTACTGTCGAAATTGAAGGACCAAGATATGTTCGCAATTCCCTGCAAAATTGGTAAGGTTGGTATTAAACGTGCTATGAGTGACTTAGGCAATTCATTAAATGCTATGCCACTATCTTTATATAAATCACTTTTTGGTGAACCTTTAAAAGATACAAAAGTGACTGTGTAGTTGACAGATAGATCCGTAATATACCCAGAAGGACTCCTCGAGAATGTCTTAGTCCAGGTAAATGATTTTATTTTCCGGCGGATTTTTACGTCATTGATATGGAAAACGACCGATCAAACTCGTCTTCAAAAATTCTTCTTGGTCGTCCCTTCCTTAATACGACAAATACAAAAATAGATGTAAGAAACGGAATTCTTACAATGGAGTTTGACGGCGAGGTCGTTAAATTTGACATATACAAAGCAATGCGACATCCAGATAATGTTGCTAGTATTAATTTTATCGATGTCATTGAACCTGCCGCTGAAGAGTTTATAGAATCTAACTTATCTGATAATTTATGTAGGAAATTAGAAGGCCACAAGAAAAAAATTAGGGAGTTGGAAAATATTTTATTTTTCAATTCTGATCTACACTTAACTCCTTCAAAAATTAAAAATTTCTCTTCCATTTTGCAGGCACCAGATATCAAATTAAAATTGCCGCCAGATAATTTGAGGTGCAAATTTTTGAGTAAAAGAGATATCTTGTCGGTAATTATTTTAGAGAAGTTTTCAAGGCTAAAAAATGTTCAAAGAAATTATCAAATCTACAAGTACAAAACGAATGAACTCTATAATCGTAAAATTCCTCTTCAGGAAATTCTCAGTTGGACAAAGCGCAAGAAGTGGAAAAAAAATATTTGTCGCAGTGCCTGTAGTCTGAACCATATCGTCGAGCTAAACAACGTTAAATAAAGCGTTGAATGGGAGGCAACCCATTTTATTTTTCATCTGCTAAGTTATTATTATTATTATTATTATTATTCATTTTATTTTATTTTAATTTATTTTATTTTATTTTGCAGGAACCTAAGTTTTTTTTGAATCAAGCGTTAAACTGCGATATTGGTCAAATTAAAGCATCACGATACGTTTTTTTGTTACTCACAGTGACATGCAAAAAGAGAGACGATGACATGATGCACAATAGCACCAGAAATCACGAACCTAGATAATTCTAGCTGATATACTTGAACTCGACGCACCATTCCTTGTTCTCATCTCTTTCACGTTCGACAACCACCAGCTGCCACCACCATGGTCCGGACCAGAGAGCAAGCTTACCGTCTCCCCAACCGGCCGAAGCCCCTTGTCCTAGGAGGGCGTTGCCGCATGCTCCTGCCAAACTTCGTGGCCGTAACTAGTTTAGGGAGTTTCCTCATTCCCTCGCTTTCATTTTTATTTGCATAATGGGACATCATGCTTAAAGTGAGGGGGAGTGGGTATCCATGCCAAATTCTCATAATAGATTATGGCATGCTTGGAATTTTTCATATAACTCTTGTCATTCCTTACTTCGTTAATTGACATGATGCTTACCTATGTACACAAGACAATTCATGAGAGCTTTTGAGCCTAATGAGCATGCATTATTTCTACTCTTTATTTCTTTGAGTGTGCCTAGTTAATTAGTTGCATTCTAGAACTTGTGGTTTAAATACTTTTCGAGATTACATTTTTTATTGTGACGCATTAATATGATAGAGACATTAAGTTTAACCTCATTCTCTTCCCAAAAAGCCTACCCCTTGTTATTATCCCTTAGTAAAACAATTTTGAGCCTTGACATTTTCCTTGCTTCACCGTATTTTTAGCCTAAACCATTTTTTTTATTTTCACTATTTTTGTCACTCTTTTCCAAGACAAACTTGTCTCAGAAAAAGAAAAAAACATATTCGAATCAACACTGCAGAAAAAAAAGCAGTTTTGAATAGTGCAGAAAATACACTGCAGAAAAAAAAAATAAGTGCAGAAAATGGTTCGAATTTGCAGCAGAAAATACAGTGCAGAATTTATTCGAATATGCACAGCAAAAAAACAGTTTTGAATAAAAATTTTGGGATGATTTTTGTCTTGAATTTAACCCCTATTTTTCGGCCTTTATCCTACCTGAACCTTACCCTGTTACAACCCTTTTAAGACCTCTTGATTTTTGCATCACATTCATACTTAGTACTGGAGATTAGATTTAATCACAAGCCTATGATAATGCTCTAATTAGTTTTGGCTCGAGTGATTTTCTCCACCCTTAAACACTTTGAGTGACATGAGCGATTCCTTGTGAGAGGTACTTGGTTTGCATCATTGTTGTTAACATGGTATTGGAATATCGTTTTTGCTAAAATTATTTTTAAGTCCTGCCATTTCTCTTTTGCTCATTTTATTTTCTTTCATGTTTAGATACTTAGTCATACCAGTAACTTTGAGACTTCGTGAAATTAAAGATGACAACTTGAGCTTAGATTTGTTTAATTTTTTGATACTTGAGGACAAACATCGAATAAGTGAGGGGGAATTTGATGAGTAGCTAGTTTAGTCGTCATTTTATTCCTAATTTTGCTTAAATTGATTATTTGTGGATCTTAATTGTGGGATATTTCGTGTTTTCTCATGAAGGACTTGGTGGATGCAGAACAAACAGGAAAAGGCTGGGAACTGCAGAAAATTCAGATTCGTGGCTGGGATGTTGGGCATGAACTGAGGCATGAATGCTGACTGGACGCAACGTCAGCACCTTCTAGAAGCCGACGTCAGCAGCGTGATAGCCGCATATCAACTTGCTTATCAACGAGATTTAAATTTTAAACTTTATCATTATCTTATGTAATTAATTTGAATTATTTTAGAATTTATCTTTATCACTTTAGAGTGATTTTTAGGGTTTTAGACTACTATAAATACCCCACTTTGGGGTGAAACTCATGATGGAATTCACTCTTGTTCTTCATTTATCTTGAGCTTAAATATATCTTTTTTCTTTTACCTTTATTGGTTTTTATTTTTCTTTTCCTTTATTAAAACTAAGTATGGTTTCTTCACCAACCATACTTAGCTAAATTTACCTTAGCCAAAGTAACGCCAAACCCGACTTACCTCGTGAGATTAGAAGAGTTTTTCATTCCTCCAACATTTCTTTTTTTGATTCTCTGTAAAATTGGTTAGGCATCTCAATTATTTCATTCCGAAGGCGTCGTCGGATTAGAAGTGGTTCAGATCCACCATTGAGGACTAGATTAGGCTTGTAGCAAATTCAAATCCCTAAGAACAAACTTAGTGATGGTCCACTAAGGGGAATTAAAATCGGAAACGATTCTCGTCGAGACAACTATCCAAGCACGAGCTTCTCCAGCACTAATGCAGACTTGTGTTAGCATCGATGGTCATAGCTAATCAACTTAGCACTTAATTTCAAGGATTGCCCTGGAAATTGACTTTACCGTAGAGAAGCAAGTTACAAGGGTTGAGCCTTGTAGACTGTAATCGGCAAGAAGGTTGAAGCAAAATCCATTTCCGTGATCGAGAAGCGTTGTGGCAAAGCGAAGCTTGAGGTTAATTCATTCCATAATTTAAATCTATCTATACTATAATTAAAAGTTTGATTGAGCACTAACAATTAGTCGGTCTAGTAATAAGAGGCACTAAGTCTGTTAGATATTCGAATCTTGGCGTTGTGAATGTAGAAATTTTAATTGGGAGGGTCGCTTATATTGAGCCTCTGTAAAACTTGATTCGGAGTAGTCGTCCAATGAATTGGATGTCCGTAGTTAAACCCCAAAAAAGTTTGATTGAGTATGACTAAAGACAGACGATGGTAAGTACAAGACGAGGCCTTCCCCCTAATTTTGAACAATTTACATTTGACCCCTTGATTTTTTTTTTTGAAATTTTTTAATTTGTTCTCTTAAAAAATTAAATTTTTCATTTAGTTTTTATTTCTTTAAATATTTTTAATTAAGTTCCCTTTAAATTTTTTTTACAAAACTCGTAGTAAATCTAATTTTCTTGAAAAAAATTAGTTAAACTTCTAAAATTTTAATTTTTTTTGAAATTTTAATTTAAGCTTCTAAGACTTTCAAAAATTATAAGTAAGCCTCCTTTTTTTTACCAAGATTCGTCCTTGAGTATGATGTCACTAGTTAACCGACACTAATTCATACTAATCTTTAAAAGTTTGACTGAATTTTGTTTCATTAGTTAACTGAACACCAATTCGGTTAAAAATTACTATTTAAGAGTATGATACATATTGTTTTAAGGGTAACTGTTATATACACAAGCGTTTGTGGAAATTTTTTTACACAAGCGTCTTAGTTTTAGGGGTTAGGGACTCTATTTAGGGTTATAAGTGTAGTAGTTTTGAATTTAGGGATTGTTGATAAAATTTTGGGTTTAGGGTTAAAATTTAGGGGTTATAGGTTAAAATCTAAATCCCTACCCATATTACCCTAAAACTAAGCCCTAACCCTAAACCCTAAATTCTAAACCTAAATCCTAAATTCTAAACATGAACCCTAAATTCTAAACCTTTACACTAAAACCCCTAAACTCTAAACCCTAAACCCTAACCCTAAACCCTATAATTGAAGCGCTTGTGGAAATAAAAAATTTCCACCGCCAGTATATATGATATTAATCCTTGTTTTAATAGTGTTTTTATTTTTATCCTTTTATATAAATTTTAAACAAAACAAAATTAAAAGTTACTACTTAAATATTGGACATGAGACTAATAAACTTAAATATAAATCATTTACCATTTCATCTCAAATTATTTATTAAATAAATTTTAATATATAATATTTTCTCCTCGTCAGATATTTTTTTTTTATTTTGGAGCGGTATAAAAAGTATTTCGTACCCATTAATATTGATAAAAATCAAAAGGGAAAACTACACCACTGACCATCAAACAAATTGAGGATATCTATTTGGACCACTGAACTATAGAAATCGTCAAGCAGACCACCGAACTTATAAAATCAACCTATTTTGACCACCGCCGTTAAAAACCTAACGGTGAAGTTGTAAAACCTATGTTTGATTTTGATATAATTAAATCTTTAAGGATCAATTTGAAAAACTTAAAATTGTTTTATAAGTCCCTTAATAAGTTTTAAATCACCAACACTTTAAAACTGATTTGAAAAACTCAAACTCAAAATATTTTCTAAGTGTTCCAAGGCCAAACTATTGAAAACCGTCCAGGTGTATCGATACGCTTCCAGCCGTATCGATACATTTTTTACAAAGTTGGCTACTATCGGAACTCGTTTCGATACGCACTTAACCGTATCGAAACACCGTATCGAAACAGATTCAATCTGTATCGATATGCTCCTTTGTAAAAGTCTAAAAGAGTTTGAATGGCGTACCGATACGACTTCACCCGTATCGATATGGTTTTAATGAATTTTAAAATCAAGCCGTTTTAAATATTTCGACCGTTGGTGTCAGTTGTTAGGTAACCATATTTTAAATTGGTAGTTGACCCGTATCGATACGGTAAACCCTCGTATCGAAACGGAAATCGACAGTGAGCTAAGTTGAGAAAAAGGTATCGATACAGTCTTAGCCGTTTCGATACCCCGTATCGATACGCCTACGTGCGTTTCGATACCCCCTATTTATTGTGCACAACGACTCTTTCTTTTCTGAGACATGTATCGATACGGCTCCCCCAGTACCGATACGGGTAGCTGCAGAAGTGCATTTATGGTGGTGAGAGAGGGTTTCAACGGCTCTATTCAAGTTTCCAACCACCCAAACGGCTAGAATTAATAGAGAAGGTATAAATTGAAGTCCTTTGAAGGTCAACAACAACTATTCAACCTACAAGCATCATCAAAGCAAAAATCCAAACCCTTGAGCTATTCAAAGTCAAATTCTTGTACCCAACTCTAGTGTTTTTCAATTGTCATTTTGTATTGTGAGTTTGGGGTGATTAAAATTTTAATTGGGTAGACATTTATCCTTTGAGAGGAATCATTTGAGTTTACCACAACTTCTTTTTGTAATTTGAGTGGATTAAGCTTTGGGTAGAAAGCTTAATCGAATTTGTAAGGTTACCTCCTCATCCAAGAAAAGGGGAAAAATTCAAGTAGCGAATTGGTTGAAAATCCTTAGTGGGAACTAAGGTAGTGGATGTAGAGTTCATTTGGAGAACTTGAACCACTCTAACTACTTGTGTCAATTTTATTTTTCACTTATTCTCCCCACCAAAATTTTAATTGCCAATTCACCCCCTTTTGGCCATTTGCAATTGTTTGATCAACTCAACAATTGGTATCAGAGCTACACTTATTGGAAGGATTACAACCCTCTTAAGTCGATTCTAGGAGAGTTTGATCAACAACTAGTCAAGCAATGACATCCACCTCCAACTATGAGTCCCAATCCACCACCAAGCCACCATTCTTCAATGGGGACAACTACCCATATTGGAAGAATAGGATGAGACTTTTCATCAAGTCTACCGACTACATGGTGTGGGATGTGGTTGAAGAAGGTCCATACATTCCTATGAAGAGAGATGAAGAAAGACTCGTCCCAAAGGTAAAAGCCGAGATGACGGATGATGAAAGAAGAAGGATGCAAGTGAATGACAAAGCTCTCCATGTTATATTTTGTGCACTTGGTCCGGATATCTGCTCCAAGGTGTCTTCAATCGAAAATGCCAAGGAGGTTTGGGACACCCTCGAGACAACATATGAGGGAATTAGTGATGTCAAGGAGACAAAGATTGGGCTACTCAATCTAAGCTATGAAAACTTCAAGATGGATCCCGATGAATGTGTCTCCAATATGTTTGATCGATTTTCGGTCATTGTCAACGGTTTAAAGGGGTTCGACGAGATCATTCTCGAAGACAAGCTATTGAGAAAATTGTTGTACTCTCTTCCGGTGTCATGGGATGGCAAGAGAACGGCTATTATTGAAGCTAGAAATTTGAAGACTCTCAAGCTTGATGCTCTTGTTGGATCTCTACTCACCCATGAGATTATGAGGAAGGGAAGAGAACAAGAGAAGAAAATAGTTGAGAAGAAGGAGGTTGAGAAGAAGAAAGTGGGAATCACTCTAAAAGCTTCACATCAAGAAAGCGATTCAAGTGAGGATGAAGATGAGGAGATGGCCATGTTGGTCAAACGGTTTACTCGGTTCATGAAGTCAAATCGCGGAAGAAAATTCATTAGAAAGGGAGACTTCAAGAGTAAGAGTAAGAAAGAGGAGAAGGACCAAATCACTTGCTATGAATGCAAGAAACCGGGTCACATCCGTTCCGAATGTCCTCAATTGAAGAAGAAGAGCTTTGGAAAGAAGAACAAGCTCAAAGCTCAAATAGCAACTTGGAGTGACGACGAGTCATCCGAGGAAGAGGAGGAAGTGGCCAATCTATGTCTCATGGCCATTGATGATGAACCAAAGGTAAACTCTAACTTATCCAATTTTGATTTTACTTTTGATGAACTTCAAGATGCTTATGATGAATTGCAAGAGGTTTGGGAAAAACAAGAAAACCATTTCCTATTTGAAAAATCAAAATGAGACATTTTCTAAAGCTAACTCCGAATTGGAAAAGGAAGTTTTGTTTTTAGTAAATCTTTCAAATGATCTTAAAACAAAAAATCTTGAACTTGAAAAACTTCTTTCCGATTTTCAAGATTATCACACAAAGGAAGTTGATAATCTTAAAACATCTATTGCTATTGGGAAAAACAATTTTGAAAAAGGAAATCATTCTAAATCCCAATATGTAAAAAGAAAACCTTTTATTCCTAAACAAAGAAATTTTAATAAGCAATATAGAGGTCAAAGAGTTAGGAGTGTTTAGGTTCCTAAGGAACTCATTATTTCTAATAATATGAATGCTATTGCTTCTTGGATTCCTAAGGGAACCAAAATGTTGAAGGCTAACACTCATGGACCCAAAATGATTTGGGTACCAAAAATCAAGGCCTAATTTCTTTGTTTGTAGGGGGAGCATTGCTACAAGGCTAAAGCTTCAAGCAAAAATTCTTGGTACCTTGATAGTGGATGCTCAAGACACGTGACCGGTGACAAGAGTAGATTTGTGGAACTAAAGCCAAAGAGTGGTGGAGTGATAACTTTCGGTGACAACTCCAAAGGCCACATTGAAGGAATAGGCTCCATTGGTAATCACTCTTCTATTTTTATTGAAAATGTTTTGTATGTCAACGGTCTTAAAAATAACTTATTGAGTATTAGTCAATTATGTGACAAGGGTTTTAATGTTTTATTTGATAAAGGTGGTTGCAAAATTGTAAACATTAAAACAAATCAACTAATGCTCATTGGTCATCGCATAGGAAACATATACATGGTGCATCTAGATGACATTCATTTATCTCATACATGCTTAGTTGCACATGATGAACATGACTCATGGCTTTGGCATAGAAAATTAGGACATGCTAGCATGAGTGTCTTAGAAAAATTAATTTCCCTTAATCTAGTTAGAGGTTTACCCAAACTTAAATTTTCTAATGATAAAATTTGTGATGCATGCTCAAAGGATAAACAACATAGAACTTCTTTTAAATCCATAAATGATGTCTCTACTAGTAGATGTTTACAATTAATTCATATGGATCTTTCTGGGCCTATTAGAACAATGAGCTTGGGTGGAAAATCATATGCTTTTTGTGCTTATAGATGACTATTCTAGGTTTGCTTGGGTTCTATTCTTAAGTACAAAGGATGAGGCTTTAGAAAAATTCATCACATTTTCTAAAATAACTCAAAATGATCTTGAACTCAAAATTTCTCACATTAGAAGTGATCATGGAACCGAATTTCAAAATCTAGGTTTCGATGAGTTTTTGAATGAAAATGGGATTAGTCACAATTTTTCCGCACCTTGCACTCCTCAACAAAATGGGGTAGTTGAGAGGAAAATTGAACTTTAGAAGAAATGGCTAGAACCATGCTTTGCGAAAATAATCTACCTAAATATTTTTGGGCAGAAGCCACAAATACCGCTTGCTATATTATAAATCGAGTAATGATTAGGCCAATTTTGAAGAAAACACCTTATGAGATTTTAAAATCTAAGAAGCCTAACATTAGCTATTTTCATCCTTTTGGTTGCAAGTGTTTTGTTTTGAATAATGGTAAAGAAAACTTAAGTAAATTTGATGCTAAAAGTGATGGAGCTATTTTCTTAGGGTACTATTTAAACTCTAAAGCCTATCGTGTATTTAATAAAAGAACTCTAGTAGTTGAAGAGTCAATACATGTTGTTTTCGATGATAACCTCCTTCCGAGGAAGGAATCTTGTGATGATGATGATATAGGAATCCTTGATGCCATTGATGGAGGACAAACGTCAAAGGTGGATGAGGTTCCAACTAAAGATGAGGATGCACAAGATCCACCTCTTGAAGCCTTGAAGGACTTGGCTCTCGAGGAAAGGGAGGTGTCTTACCCAAGGGAGTTAAACTATGTCAAAGATGGTGAAATCTTGGGTGATCCATCCAAGGGGGTAACTACTAGATCCTCTCTCAAATTAATGAATCATGTTGCATTTCTTTCATGCATTGAGCCTAAAAATATTAAAGAAGCTTTAAAAGATGATTTTTGGATTTTGGCCATGCAAGAGGAATTAAATCAATTTGAGAGGAGTAAAGTTTGGACATTAGTTGAAAGGCCTAATGATTAATCTACTATAGGAACAAAATGGGTTTTTAGGAATAAATTAGATGGAAGTGATAATATAGTGAGAAACAAGGCTAGGCTTGTTGCTCAAGGCTATACAAAAGAAGAGGGAATTGATTTTGATGAGACTTATGCACCCGTAGCTAGAATGGAAGCTATTAGGATGTTGCTTGCATTTGCATGTTATCATAATTTCAAGCTTTTTCAAATGGATGTGAAAAGTGCCTTTTTAAATGGTTTTATAAATAAAGAAGTGTATGTTGAACAACCACCGGGTTTTGAGGATTCAAAATTTCCAAACCATGTGTTCAAACTTACAAAAGCTCTCTATGGTTTAAAACAAGCTCCTAGAGCTTGGTATGAGAGACTTTCAAATTTCTTAATTGAAAAGGGTTTTGAAAAGGGAAAGGTGGATACTACACTCTTCATAAAAAGATATAACAATGACATCTTAGTAGTTCAAATTTATGTTGATGATATCATTTTTGGTTCTACTAATGAGTGTTATTGTAAAGAATTTTCTAAGCTAATGCAAGGTGAGTTCGAGATGAGCATGATGGAGGAGCTCTCATTCTTTTTGGGACTCCAAATCAAACAAAGGAAAGATGGCACCTTCATAAATCAAGCTAAGTACGTGAATGATATGCTCAAAAAATTTGGCTTGGAGAATGCAAAACCTCAAGCCACTCCTATGAGTTCTTCCATAAAGCTTGACAAAGATGAAGGAGGTAAGTGTGTTGATTCTAAGCTTTATAGATCCATGATAGGTTCTTTGCTTTACCTTACCGCAAGTAGACCGGATATTATGTTTAGTGTTTGCTTGTGTGCTAGGTTTCAAGCTAGTCCTAGAGAATCACACTTAGTTGCCATTAAGAGAATTTTTTGATACCTTAGAGACACACCTACTTTAGGCCTTTGGTATCCAAAAGATTCTTCCTTTAGCCTTCATGCTTATTCGGATGCGGATTATGGGGGGTGTAAGATAGATAGGAAAAGTACTTCCGGGACATGCCAATTCTTAGGTAGTATGCTCGTATCTTGGTTCTCTAAGAAACAAAATAGCGTGGCCTTATCTACCACCGAACCAGAGTACATATCCTTAGAGAGTTGTTGTGCTCAAGTCCTTTGGATGAAGCAACAACTCTTAGATTATGGTGTTGAAGTAGAAATCATACCCCTTAAGTGTGACAACACTAGTGCCATTTGTCTCACTAAGAATCCCATCCAACACTGTAGAACTAATGTTTTGATATAATAATTGAAAAATGTTTTGGACTGATTTAAAAAGTATTTAAAACATTTCCAAAGTCCAAACAACTTGAAATATTATTTAAGGAATTTTTCATAAAGGTTTTTCATGTTTTTAAAGGTCAAATTTCACAAAACTGACCATGTGTTTCGAAACACCTTAGGGCGTTTCGAAACGGGTGCCTTCCAGTGGCCAAACGTTTCGATACTCGTATCAAAACGGTGCCAGCGTTTCGAAACAGGCTAGGCCGTTTCGATACGCCCACGTGGCACTGAACCCAACGGTCATAAACCCCAACGGCTCTTTCCCAACTAACTTTTAAATGCAGGTCGTTTCGATACGGGCTAAGGGCGTTCCGATACGCGTTCCGAAACGGCAAAAGGGTGTTCCGAAACGGGTACCCTGACAGACTGCAACGGCTCTTTCTATATTGAGGGTGTTCCGAAACGGGTTCAAGCGTTTCGAAACGGGGAGCTGCAGAACTGCATTTATGGAGGGAATTAAAGGCTCCAACGACTCTATTTCAATCCCAACGGTCCTAAACGGCTATAAACTCATTTGGGAGTATAAAAGGGACCTCCAAGCATCAAGAGAAGACTAATGCTTCAATTGTCAATCAACAAATGATCAAGAAATTGTCTTAGTGCTTAAAGTGTCATTTCTTGTATAGACAAACACTAGTGAGCCAAAATTGTCAAATTTGCTCAAGTGTTTTAGGTTTTGGGTGAGTGCTTAATTGTGCAAACAAACACCTATTAGAGGGTTTAAGTTTGCTTTCATTTGTCTCTTTGTAAAAGAGGGTTTTGATCAAGGCTTGGGTAGAAGCTTGATCGGTTGTAAGGGTTTCCTCCTAATCCTAGAAAAGGGGACAAATCAATTAGTGGATTGATTGTGAAATCCTTAGTGGGAAGCTAAGGTAGTGGATGTAGGTGCTTGTTAGAAGGCCGAACCACTATAAATCTTTGTGTCAATATTCTTTTTAGCTTCCTTAACCCTTCCACCCAAATATCCACCTCTCCACCACTTGGTGAGCATAATTGGTTGATCGAATCGAGCTCCATACAACCCAACAATTGGTATCAGAGCTTGGCTCAATCGGTGAGGATTAACATCCTATTGAGAAGATCCGGCAAGCTCGATCACTTTTTCATCAACCGGCTCAAATGGCGCAATCCATAGACAAACCGCCTTTCTTCGACGGAGCTCACTATGCCCATTGGAAGACAAAGATGAAGTTCTTCATCAAATCAAAAGATTACAAGCTTTGGGATGTAGTTGAAGATGGTCCGTTCGTGCCTAAAAGAAATAAAGCGGAGTGGAGTGCCGACGATCGCAAGAAGATGGAGCTTAATTGCAAAGCCTTGCACATCTTGTTTTGTGCATTTGGTCCATCCATCTATGAGAAGATGTCTTCTTGTGAGAGTGCCAAGGAGGTATGGGACAAGCTTGAAGTCACATACGAGGGAACCAATGAAGTCAAGGAGACCAAGATTGGGCTCCTAACTCTTGAGTATGAGAACTTCAAAATGGATCCGGAAGAGAACATCGAGAAGATGTTTGATCGGTTCTCCACCATCACCAACGGTCTTAAAGGTTTTGGAGAAGCCATCCCGGAAGAGAAGCTTGTTCGAAAGCTCATCTACTCACTTCCCGAGTCTTGGGACTCAAAGAGGACCGCCATCATCGAAGCCAAAAATTTGAAGACTTTGAAGCTTGATGAACTCATGGGGTCACTCCTTACTCATCAAATCATGAAGAAGAATAAAGAGGATGAGAAGAAGAGGGAAGAAATTAGAGCTATGGGAGAGAAGAAAATCAAAGGTCTTGGCATCAATGCTAGTGCCATGGCTCTCAAGTCCTCCACTTGCCATCATGTCTACACAAGTGAGGAGGAGGATGAAGATGAAGAGATAGTTCATCTCTTCAAGAAGTGTGCCCCGTTCATGAAGAAAGCTTTGAGAGAGCTTGAACGAGAACCTAAAAGAAAGGAGAGGGTAAGCACTTCTAGCCATAAGAAGAAGGCACAATTGGCTACTTGGAGTGATGAAGACTCCACCGACGATGAACAAGCCAACCTTTGCCTTATGGCCATCGAAGAAGATTCAAGGGTAACTTCTAATTCATCTACTTCATGTTCTTATACTTTTGATGAATTACAAGATGCCTATGATGAATTGGTTTTAGATTTTAAAAGCCACATTTTGAAAAACAATAAATTGGTTTCAAAGTTAAAAATTCAAAATGATTTGCTTTCTAAAACCAAACTTGAACTTGAAGCAAAACTTGAAGAATTTGAATTAAAATGTCTTGATTTACAAAAATTGCTTCAAAATGTTCAAGTAGAAAAAGATTTGATTTCCAAAGAGCTTGAAAAGAAAAACAATTTTGGAAAATCAAATTTTTATATTAGACAATCTAGTGCCCCTAGATTTATAAATGGTAAATGTTTTAGAAGTGTTTGGGTCCCAAAAGGACTTAATACTTCAACTAAAAAGGATGAAATTGAAAAATGGATTCCTAAGGGGACTAAATTTTGTGCAACTAACGTTTATGGATCCAAAGCAATTTGGATACCAAAAGTTACTTAATTGTCTTTTGCTAGGTGTGATGGAGATGTTCAACAAGTCAAACAATGAGGGGGAGCTCCATGCACACAAGGATGAACACTTGAAGAAGGAAGGCTTCACATCCTCCCTTAAATTCAAGTGTTGGTAAAATTCTAGTTGTTTTTGCTTTTATTTGTTTATTTTAATTTAAATTCAACTAGATGATCATATATGTTGGACTAACATTTTGATGATGCTTTAAGTAAGGGGGAGCCATTTTTAAAAACCAAAATTCATATTTTGTAAATTTTTACCTCTATTGTTATTTTTGAACTTAATGTTTTAAATCTTTTTGATATAACAAAAAGGGGGAGAAATGGTTTGAAAAATTGAATTTTCAAATGAATAAGGGGGAGTTTTATTTGAATTAATTTCTTAATCTCTTATTCACATTTTTAAAGTTAAAGGGGGAGAATTCCAAACAATTTTTCAAGTGGTTTTATTATATCAAAAAGGGGGAGATTGTAGAACTAATGTTTTGATATAATAATTGAAAAATGTTTTCGACTGATTTAAAAAGTATTTAAAACATTTCCAAAGTCCAAACAACTTGAAATATTATTTAAGGAATTTTTCATAAAGGTTTTTCATGTTTTTAAAGGTCAAATTTCACAAAACTGACCATGTGTTTCGAAACACCTTAGGGCGTTTCGAAACGGGTGCCTTCCAGTGGCCAAACGTTTCGATACTCGTATCGAAACGGTGCCAGCGTTTCGAAACAGGCTAGGCCGTTTCGATACGCCCACGTGGCACTGACCCCAACGGTCATAAACCCCAACGGCTCTTTCCCAACTAACTTTTAAATGCAGGTCGTTTCGATACAGGCTAAGGGCGTTCCGATATGCGTTCCGAAACGGCAAAAGGGTGTTCCGAAACGGGTACCCTGACAGACTGCAACGGCTCTTTCTATATTGAGGGTGTTCCGAAACGGGTTCAAGCGTTTCGAAACGGGGAGCTGCAGAACTGCATTTATGGAGGGAATTAAAGGCTCCAACGACTCTATTTCAATCCCAACGGTCCTAAACGGCTATAAACTCATTTGGGAGTATAAAAGGGACCTCCAAGCATCAAGAGAAGACTAATGCTTCAATTGTCAATCAACAAATGATCAAGAAATTGTCTTAGTGCTTAAAGTGTCATTTCTTGTATAGACAAACACTAGTGAGCCAAAATTGTCAAATTTGCTCAAGTGTTTTAGGTTTTGGGTGAGTGCTTAATTGTGCAAACAAACACCTATTAGAGGGTTTAAGTTTGCTTTCATTTGTCTCTTTGTAAAAGAGGGTTTTGATCAAGGCTTGGGTAGAAGCTTGATCGGTTGTAAGGGTTTCCTCCTAATCCTAGAAAAGGGGACGAATCAATTAGTGGATTGATTGTGAAATCCTTAGTGGGAAGCTAAGGTAGTGGATGTAGGTGCTTGTTAGAAGGCCGAACCACTATAAATCTTTGTGTCAATATTCTTTTTAGCTTCCTTAACCCTTCCACCCAAATATCCACCTCTCCACCACTTGGTGAGCATAATTGGTTGATCGAATCGAGCTTCATACAACCCAACAAACACTCTAGAACTAAACACATAGAAATTCGACATCATTTCATTAGAGATCGTGTTTTGAAAAATGATGTTGTTATAGAACATGTTGACACCTTGAACCAATTAGTGGATATATTACAAAACCTTTAGATAAAGAGCGTTTTTGGTCCCTTAGGAGAGAGTTAGGTCTAGCTAGCCTATCTTGACCTTTTAGGACCTCTTTGTGCTTAAAATTGCTTGATCTTGTGAAATTGCATGTTTTGTGTGTTGCAACTCTTGAAAATATCCATGCCTATAGTTAAGGGGAGTATGATTCTATTAAAATATGTTTAGAACTGTTCATTTATCATTTGCATACCTTTAGGAGATGTTAAAATCGAGCCTATGGTTGTTCTTTAGGCCTAAAGATGTATTTCTGGGCATAGAGTATCGATACGGATATACGCGTATCGATACGAGTACTGTATTAAGCTTCCCAAACCTCTTTTTGCCTTAAACGGGTATCGATACGGTTAAACCCGTATCGATACGATCTTCAATCATTTTGATACGGATTGCCTCCGTTTCGATACGAGTCTCCAACGGGCATTTTTAAGGAAATGACGTTTCTACCCCCGTATCGATACACCCTCAGGCGTATCGATACTCGATTGCACAGACAGCTTTTAATTTGGCATTTAAAGTCTTAAACTTTTACCAAAACTAAAATTCTTCAAACCCTAAAAACCCTAGCCGTTTTTGCCTATAAAAGGGCTCTTCCTCCCTCATATTTTAACACCACAACTCAAAAATCTTAAAGAGGTTTTCCATCAAGCAAAGCTCTAAGATCTTTCTCCTCAAATTTGGTGCTATATTTTTCTTCATTCTCTCAAATCCCTATCAAGGTAAAACTCTTCCTTTTTCTTTTTCAATTTTTTTTTTGTTTTTATGGTCATCTTCTTAACAAAAATTTTGTTTTCCAAAATCTTTTCTTCAAATTTTATTTTAATTTTTTTTACCTTGATTCTTAACTTAAATGAAGGAATCTAAATACATGATTTTTCTCTTAGTTCATGGCACCCAAGAAATCTAGGAAGAGATCGAGGGTTTCTCAAACCGATGAATCATCCAATCTCGGAGTGGTTGCACGTCCAAACTACACCCAAATCTATGAACATTCCTTTGAATCTCCCGGATCTCTCGCATATTTTCGACAATTCGAAAACTACAAGATTCATGCGGAAAGGGTAATATCTATTCCTTGTCTTAACTCGGAGCGGTTCAAATTTGAATATCTTCCTCTGCTCCAACGTTGGAATTTTATGGATTTTCTCTCCATTCCCAGTTTCTATTATCGTCTTTTAGTTTTGATCTTTTACACTAATGCCAAATGTGTTTCGAATCGTAATGGGGTTGTTACCGCCATTAGTTCTTATCTCATAGGCAAGAAAATTCTCCTTGATGTCAAATCTATATGTGAAGTTTTTAACTTGGAGGATGAAGGCCTTGAAGATGAGAATGCTTTAGGCCATGTTCTTAGTGGCTCCGTCACCGCCCTAAATGCTCAAGATCGGATCCTCCATTTGATGGTGTCTTGGTGGTTTCGGCCTTCCGGAGGAAAATACTCTACCATCCGTCAAGTGGATGATTTTTGGATCCGTTGCTTCCGTGAGCGAAAGCGTCCCAACCTTGCTCGAATCATGTTTGCAGAGATTGTCTATCTTGTGCAACATCGCCACACCTCTCTCGTCACCTCTTTTACCTATGGTACGGCCTTAAGCTATTTCTTTATGAAAAAGAATATTGATTGCTCGTTTGACTATCCCACTCCCCTCACCGATCCTATCGATGAACGCTCTCTTGCACGGGGTAAGTTCCATTATTTTAATGGTAATTGGGTACGTCTTTCTGAGCTACCACCCGAGGCCGCGGCACAATTTGAAGAACCTCAAGGTGATCAAGCTCCTCAAGCTCCTCCACCTCCTCCTCAACCCTCCATGGATGCTCTTATGACATTCCTCAATGAGCAATTTACCGGGTTGCGCACAGATATGGGAAATCGTCTTACCGCTCTTGAAACAACTTTTGACACAAGGATAACGAGCATGGAAAATCGCCTAACCTCTCTTGAAGGCGGTCATCACTCCTTGAATATTTCCCTCTCCGCCTTCCATGATGAGTGGCGAAATAGCATGAGAAATGAAGCTCCAATTGTCGATGACGAGGAAGATGATGAAGAAGGCGATGATGATGCCTAGAAGCTTCTCCTTGCATCTCATGCATATCATCTAGGATATTTCTATTTTATGCATCTTTGATTTATGTTCTTAGGTCTAAGTTTGATTTTCTTTTGAACCTATGCTTTGATTTTATGTTTTTGTTGGATTTTTAAGATTGATGATATGCTTAATAATATTTATGTTGCTTATTTATACCTTTGCATATGATATGCACTTATATATATTGTCTCAATATTTTTGATCTAACAAAAAGGAGGAGAGAAGCTAGCTCACAACACTTTAAAAATTTTGATTTCAACTTAAAAGTTACCTAGCTTATATTAAGGGGGAGTTAACTTTGCAAAGTTTTTCAAAGTATCAAAAATTTTAAGTTTTAGTTTTGTTATATCAAAAAGGGGGAGATTGTAAAACCTATGTTTGATTTTGATATAATTAAATATTTAAGGATCAATTTGAAAAACTTAAAATTGTTTTATAAGTCTCTTAATAAGTTTTAAATCACCAACACTTTAAAACTGATTTGAAAAACTCAAACTCAAAATATTTTCTAAGTGTTCCAAGGCCAAACTATTGAAAACCGTCCAGGTGTATTGATACGCTTCCAGCCGTATCGATACATTTTTTACAAAGTTGGCTACTGCCGGAACTCGTTTCGATACGCACTTAACCGTATCGAAACACCGTATCGAAACAGATTCAATCTGTATCGATACGCTCCTTCGTAAAAGTCTAAAAGAGTTTGAATGGCGTACCGATACGACTTCACCCGTATCGATACGGTTTTAATGAATTTTAAAATCAAGTCGTTTTAAATATTTCGACCGTTGGTGTCAGTTGTTAGGTAACCATATTTTAAATTGGTAGTTGACCCGTATCGATACGGTAAACCCTCGTATCGAAACGGAAATCGACAGTGAGCTAAGTTGAGAAAAAGGTATCGATACGGTCTTAGCCGTTTCGATACCCCGTATCGATACGCCTACGTGCGTTTCGATACCCCCTATTTATTGTGCACAACGACTCTTTCTTTTTTGAGACATGTATCGATACGGCTCCCCGAGTACCGATACGGGTAGCTGCAGAAGTGCATTTATGGTGGTGAGAGAGGGTTCCAACGGCTCTATTCAAGTTCCCAACCACCCAAACGGCTAGAATTAATAGAGAAGGTATAAATTGAAGTCCTTTGAAGGTCAGCAACAACTATTCAACCTACAAGCATCATCAAAGCAAAAATCCAAACCCTTGAGCTATTCAAAGTCAAATTTTTGTACCCAACTCTAGTGTTTTTCAATTGTCATTTTGTATTGTGAGTTTGGGGTGGTTAAAATTGTAATTGGGTAGACATTTATCCTTTGAGAGGAATCATTTGAGTTTACCACAACTTCTCTTTGTAATTTGAGTGGATTAAGCTTTGGGTAGAAAGCTTAATCGAATTTGTAAGGTTACCTCCTCATCCAAGAAAAGGGGAAGAATTCAAGTAGTGAATTGGTTGAAAATCCTTAGTGGGAACTAAGGTAGTGGATGTAGAGTTCATTTGGAGAACATGAACCACTCTAACTACTTGTGTCAATTTTATTTTTCACTTATTCTCCCCACCAAAATTTTAATTGCCAATTCACCCCCTCTTGGCCATTTGCAATTGTTTGATCAACTCAACAGAAGTGACGGAACTGCCACGTGGCAATTGATGGGTATATTTAAAAATTACACATGTGGTCCCTATTATTTACACATTCTTTCAATTTAGTCCTAATTTTAAATGAAATAAATAATAAATTATTTAATTAAGTGGTGACACATGTCAATACCTTATTGGAGGATTTAAATTATTTATATTTAATTTTATTAATTTATTTTTCCCCTCCAATCAGGTGGTGACACGTGTCACCATCAATTTAGAGGAGAAAAATAATTTTTCCTTCACCTGCGCTAGGGTGAATTCAAACTTGGGTCTCCTAAGGGTAAAGCTAATGGCTTTGCCACTGCACCAAGCACAACTTTGTGCTTTATTTCTCAAAATATAATGTATATATATATATATATCTTATTAGTTTCTACATTTATAAGCCAAAAGCTCAAACCCTAAACACTAATTTCACATATATAAATCCTAAACCCTAAACTCTAACCCTAAATATTTCAAAATAATTTCACGCTAAATATTTCAAATTAAACCTCAAACCCTAAAAATTTCAAATTAATTCCATGTTAAATATTTTAAATTAAACCCTAAACCCCAAACCCTAAAAATTTCAAATTAATTTCACACTAAATATTTCAAATTAAGCCTTAAACCCTAAACCCTAAAAATTTCAAATTAATTTCACGCTAAATAATTCAAATTGAACCATAAACCCTAAAAATTTCAAATTAATTACACACTAACTATTTTAATTTAAACCCCGAACCCTAAAATTTCAAATTAGTTTCACGCTAAATATTTCAAATTAAACCCTAAATATTTAACATGTAATTAATTTAAAATTTAGGGTTTAAGGTTAAGGTTTGGGGTTTAATTTGAAATATTTAGCGTGGAATTAATTTGAAATATTTAGAGTTTAGGGTTTAAGGCTTAATTTAAAATATTTAATGTGAAATTAATTTTAAATTTTTAGGGTTTGGGGTTTAGGGTTTAATTTAAAATATTTAGCGTGGAATTAATTTGAAATTTTTAGGGTTTGAGGTTTAATTTGAAATATTTAGCGTGAAATTAATTTGAAATATTTAGGGTTAGAGTTTAGGGTTTAGGATTTATATATGTGAAATTAGCGTTTAGGGTTTGAGCTTGTGGCTTATAAATGTAGAAACTAATAAGAAATATATATTATATTTGGAGAATTATGGCACAAAGTTGTGCTTGGTGCAGTGGCAAAGCTATTGGCTTTACCCCTGGGAAACCCGTATTTGAATCCACCCTATAGCAGGTGAAGAAAAATTTATTTTTCTCCTCTAAATTGGTGGTGACATGTGTCACCCCCTGATTGGAGGGTGAAAAATAAATTAATAAAATTAAATATAAATAATTAAAATCCTCCAATAAGGTCTTGACACGTGTCACCACTTAATTAAATAATTTATTATTTTATTAATTTAAAATTAGGACTAAATTGAAAGAATGTGTAAATAACAAAGACCAAATGTGCAAATTTTAAATATACCCATCAATTGCCATGTGGCAGTTCCGTCACTCCACCGTTAGGTTTTTAACGACGGTGGTCAAAATATGTTGATTTTATAAGTTCGGTGATCTGATTGACGATTTCTATAGTTCGGTGGTTTAAATAGGTATCCCCAATTTGTTTGATGGTTAGTGATGTAGTTTTCCCAAATCAAAATAACAAACCCCCTAAAGCACCCGTTTTCACTTTCCTTGAATAAAGTAGACCATTCCGCGGGCGGGTCATTGTTTTTGTGCCTTAAAAGCGTGATTCATAACATTAACATTTAGCATTCTTGTGTGTTTCTTAAAAATTATTAGATAAATTTAACTCACTCTATTATTTATGGTTTATTTATTTCAATTTTTAAAATGAATTTTTATTTTTTTCAGATTACATTATTATATCAGAATTCAAATCCATACAAGATGTGACAATATGAGCATCTTTAGTCACTAAATCAATCAGTCGATCTCGGATTTTTATTTCTTTCGTACATACGGATAAAAAAATTTAAAATAATGAATTTTATTAGATAAAATCATAATTAACGTGTTGAACCGAATTCATCTAATAATTTATTTTTTAATTTCAAAGTAGCGAGTGCATTGGAATTTGGAAAACCGAGTATATTATCCACTACGCGCATTAACCCATGTCTAAAAAAGTAAAAACCACCAAATGAAGCAATCTAGCAGCCAAAACCAGCACCTGTGCCGCTCCATTCCTATCAACTGCCCTTTCTCTTGTATAAATACTTTTCTCCCGCACGTCTTTTCTCCACACTTTTAATATCCGTTTTGCAGGGTTTGATTTGATCACAGAGTTTGGAGATGGCTGATATTGCTATGCTCGTTGCCGAGGAGTACGAAAGGAGGTCAAAGATTTCCAGAAACAGAGTCGGGTCTGATCAGTCTGTAAAGCAATTCCAGTTTGACTTGGTTTCTTGGGCACCAAACATGGGTCAGAAGGTGAAGATCAAGCTCGAGGTAGCCAAGTTATGTTTAGAACCCAAAAGCCAGATTGGTGCTGAAGCCTTCAATGGAGCCTTCTCTGCTTAGATGCCTTTTCCACTTCCCTTTCTAAAATCATTGCCTGTACAAGTGCTGTAAATTAAAAAAAACCCATTTCTTTATGTCTTTGATTTGTAAATTCTGGGACTTTTTCTTTTGGATAAGAAGCAAAATGTCTGCTAATAGTCATATGATCCTGGGTTTTAACTGGGATCTCAGTACTGCTTGCTGCAGTTTTAAAATCATTACTATAAAGTAATAGCATTTGCGATTTAATCTGTACCCTTTTTTCTTAATCTGATCTAGAAATATAAACTAAATAGAGTTATTAAAAGTTACATTCCAAATTTATAAGAAAATTCAAATTATAAAGTACTAATACATAAAAATAAGTCTTTTTTTTTATAAAAGTAACCAAACAATCATTTAATAATTATATTCTATACCGTTATACAATTTATTTCACAATTGTCATTGCTGAAAAAATTCTTTTTAATGTTGAAGTTGTCACAAAAAGAAACAAGTAAGTAGACTCTAGAATAAATTTTACGTTTTTTTGTCTCAACAAGTTTGGCGAAAAGCTCATTTCTTCCCCTCCTAAAATCTTTCATCATTTTAAATATCAGCAATAGAATTTTCCAGTAAATATTTGAAAAACAATAATTCAATTTTTGAAAATTTTTTAGGATAAAATTAAGCAAGTCGTAATAATTTTTTTTGTCAAAAGAAGAAAACCGATTAGAGGGATGAAAGCAAGACATACAAACAAATAACTTCTTACTTACCTCACTTAATCGATTTTCAAGTTCTTATAATTCTAAATTAATTACGCAAAGAAACACTTCAACCCGAAAAATGGTAGAAATTTGTCACTTCTGGTTACTTACTTCCACAATAACGACTCCTCCCTCAAATAACATAATTTGCCTCCATATCATGAATCTTCACTCTATGCTTAATAATAAAGGATGAGTCTACCACGTGCGACGAACACCGATGAACACCACTAATGATGAACACCGATGAACATCATTAAATTAATTAATAAAGATTTAAAATTTTAAGGACCCATCATATAATTAATAATTATTTTTAAAAATTCAATTAAATTATTTTTATATATATTAAAATTTTATTTTTTAATAAGGGTAAACTATATATTTAGTACCTCGCTTATTTTCGTATTTCTATTGAACCTTCATTATTTAAATATTATTTCAATTTGACTCTATTCTTTATAAAAAAATAATTTAACCCTTAATCCTCAACGTAAAAGCCTAAACTATTAAACCTTAAACCCTTAAACTCTTAAACCTATAACCTAAACTAACATGGACTGGGTGAGGATAACTTGGTGAACAGTTGCAGGGCATTGCACCCTGGTCCTAAAAGACTCTAATTTTTAATCGACATTATCTCCCTTTCTCAACAGCATGTGTGGGACGCATACTTGTATTATACTTAAATCTTTCAAAAAGATTGGATCCATATACATTTTTATTCTATATTCACAGTCAAATTTGAGTAACTTCTTGACTGATTATTGCAAATACTCTATTACTAGTTTAATCGGTTGAGTTATAAAATAAAAAATCTAATTAATTTAATTACTTATCTGAAATTTTTAACTACTTTCACAATTTTTATTCTAATCCAAACATTCAAAAAATACAATCGAATTCCCAGTTTTAGGTTATGAAAATTCATGAATTACTCAAAAATAGCCGAAATGGTTTGCATGCAAAACATAACACTCTTGCTACAATGAGTTGAAAACAGTATTTTTCGCATCTTCTTTTGTGTCTATTAACACAAAATAATCAAAGAATTCAAAAGTGACTAAAGAGGTGAGAGATGAAAAAATGAATGAAATCACCAAGAATCAGATCCAATGGTTGCTTTTTCTGTTGCTGGAATTTGTACAAATCATAAGGTCTGTATGGATCTAGTCTCACCCATGGCTTCCCTTCCCACTCCAATGAAGCAAACTTACTGGACCAAGGTGCAATGCCCTGCAACTGTTCACCAAGTTATCCCCACCCAGTCCATGTTACTTTAGGGTATAAGTTTAAGAGTTTAAGGGTTTAAGGTTTAATAGTTAGGGTTTTAGGTTGAGGGTTAAGGGTTAAATTATTTTTTATAAAGAATAGGGTCAAATTGAAATAATATTTAAATAATGAGGGTTCAATAGAAATACGAAAATATGTGAGGTACTAAATATATAATTTACCCTTATTAAAAAAATAAAATTTTAATATATATAAAAATTAATTTAATTAAATTTTTTAAAGTAATTATTAATTATTTGATGGGTCCTTGAAATTTTAAATCTTTATTAATTAATTTAATGGTGTTTAGCGGTGTTCATCGTTAGTGGTGTTCATCGATGTTCGTCGCACATCGCAGAATTTTCCAATAATAAATGAATATTTTTTTTCATAATATCATTTTATCCATATCACTCAAATCTTAAAGATTCACTTTAGTTAAATCAATCATAGACATCGCATTCATAATGTCTTGTTCATTTCTTTGTAAAGTTAAATTTAGTTCATTTGTAATCTCAAATATAGATAACATGTGCCACAAAAATGAAGTTAAATGACATCATTAAATGAGTAACTCAGCTTTGTTCGTGTCATTTTAGTCAGAAAATTCTCCAATGACATCAAGTGAGTTAAGGATTGTAGGATACAAAGAAATCACATTCAAAATTGTTTTAAAATGCGACCCCAACGAGTATTTCAGGCCTACTCAAATCAAGCTTTTGATTTAAACCCGTTCTCGATTCTAATTGACCCAAAGATAATGCCTCCATAATATTTTCAGCTTGATTTTCACGGAGAAATTCTTTTCTTTTAGGTGAGTCACCTACAAAATTCAACAAATGTACAAGAACATCACCAAATAGCCAAGAAATATCCATATTCTTTTAAGCAACCACAACAAGTATCAATTGAAGTTGATGGGCAAAACAACGAACATAATTTGCACTTGGAGATTCATTCAAGATAAAAGTTCTAATACCATTAATTGAACCTCGCATGTTACTAGCGCCATCATAACCTTGACCTCGATCACTAAAAAAATTTAAAAAGTGTTCCATAAGCAATTACTCAATTACAACTTTTAGAGTCAAAGAAGTAGTATTAGCAACATGCAAAATACAAAGAAAACACTCTTGAACTTCTCCCTTTTTATTAACATACCGCAAACAAAAGTGCTATTTGCTTCTTATCAGATATGTCTGCAAACTTATCAACAAGGATTGAAAAAAATCATCACCAAGTTTTTCTATAATTGCTTTAGTTGTCTCCTTTGCACAAGTATGGTTATGTCTTTTTGAACTGAAGGAGCTATCAATTGATAATTATTGGGAGCATTTTTTAAAACTACCTTTTTATATTTAGAATTATGCATCGAAAGAAGTTGCAAGAATTCAAAAAAATTACCCTTATTCAACGATTTTTAACTTTTATCGTGGTCACAAAAAGTCAACCCTTGAAGCAAAAGCCACTTCAAGCATGTAACAGAAGCTTCTAATCGCAATTGATAAGCACTTGTTGATTCATCAGATTGTTTGGAGAAACCTGATGAAATTGAAGTCTTTTGATTCTTGAAATCATTCAACTTCCCTAAAGCTAAATTGTGTATACTCATATGTCCACCAACATGCTTAACAAATGCATCAGTTCTATTCCAAGCTCTAAAACCTGAACCAACAAAAGCATCTTCCCCAGCTGTATTATCATCCTTGAATAAATAACACACAAAGCAAAAACTGCATCCTTCTCAACACTACACTCAAGCCAAGATTCATACTTTTGAAACCAATTAGGATTAAACGATGATTTTTTCTTGATATATTTGTTTTAGAAAACTCATGATTACTAGGTTGACAAGGTTGTTTTTTGATATATTCTCTTCTAACTATATTCATATCATCTGGATAAAAATTACTTATTTTTCTTTTTTTCCTTGAATCATGTGGAAGATTAATAACACCAAATTCACTCAATCTCCCATCATCAATCGATACTTCATCCATAAGAACTGAACTAGCTTCAACATGTTTATCTTGATTTTGAGGGATATTTTGAGTCTCTCTATGTTCATCAGAAGAAGAACCATTGTTTGATGGAGAGGAAGCTTGCAAATTTGCTTGACATGGTGAAAGATTCGGAGTAGAGACACTTCAAATATCTTTTTAAAAAATTTTAAAAAATTAAAATATCTCTATGATTTGTTCTCTTCATTTTGAAATTAGATTATAAAAAAAATTCAAAAAAAATTAAACAAACTTAAATAATAAAATAAAGATGAGAAATACATGATAATGTGCATTTTGCCATTCTAAATATTATGTTAAAGACTTTTGATTGTTTCAACTTTTTTTTATCTTAAATGTTTCTGCCTACGTACCTATATACAAAATTATAAATTATTTTTGAGCATGCAATATATATTTCAAACATTAAAGTATTACATGATTTTCAGGGTTAAAGTTTAAAATGATTAACAAAACATGTAAGAAAATAGAAATAACGAAAGATTAATACTTATAAATTAGGCGCACCTTTCTAAGGAGATAAATCCTTTCAACAACCTTACTTCTTAATATTTCTGAATTGTGAATAAAAAGATCTTACTTTACCTTCTATTTCTTTAATAATCAAATATAAAAAAATATTCATTAGAAAAACAAAACACACACATATATATAGTAAAATTACTTCTAATTTCTTCTAATCTACCTTTATATTCATTCAATAAAAAAGAGATAGTATAATTTAATTTAATTTGAAGTAAACCTAAATCTAACTAAAGCAAAATTTGAAGTAAACCTAAATTTAACTAAAGCAAAATTTGAAAAAAAATTTAAGAAGAAATTAGGGGAAAAGGAAATAAATATGTACCTGATCACAAAACTTGAAAGAAATTAGAAGAAATTCAAATGAATGGAAAAAAATAAAAACTTGAAAGAGATAGAAAAACTATCGAAGTCTTTTTGGAGAAAATGAGAATTGGGTAAAGTGAATAAGTGATGCAAGCGGCATACACCTCTGGAGTCTAAAATGAAAAATTAAATGAATTTTTAAGGGAAAAAATTAAATTAAAAAATCACCCTTAGTTGTGTAAAAGAATTTAACTATTTAGAGGAAGTTATGTGGATAATTAGATACAGTCAAGAAATTTTTCAAAATAAAAGAATTATTAAAGGATATTTTTTCAACTAATGGTAGTTCACGTGCAATCGTGCACTACTTTGCACCCTTGTCTGACTGTAAGGCAATACCCAAGATAAAAGATTTTTTAAAGAATTTTTTATATATTAATGGTAGTTCACACGCACTACCTTGCACAATTTTAGATTCGCCCCTGTTACTATTATCATGTTAACAGGAGGGTAGTGGCTCACTAAAAAATTGAAATTTATATTTAATTTATAATTTTTTAAGAAATTTTTTATATATTTTTTATTAAAAATCTATTTTAATCTCCTTAAAATTCTACAAATTTATCCCATAGTATTTTATAAGTTTATCCTTTAACATAAAATCATGCGTATAACCCTGCATTTGAAGACATCAAATTGTCATTCTCTCTTTTAACATGGATATTAAGGAGTACAAGATATCATTTCTTACGGTAAATTTTTAGTTTAATCGTCAAATAAGTGTCCAAACTATATTTTTTTCTAAATAATTGCCTAAATTATATTTTTGGGCCAACGTTTCATTTTATGGACCCATTTAATGTTAGGTCGTGATGAATATTAATTTTTTTTCATTATCCAATTAAAATCGAACAAGTGGCAATATTAAACATTTTTAAATTTTATTTTTAAAAAATAATACTTTTAAACATCATGAAATTTTCAAATAATCACAAAATAGTCCACAAATCCCTAAACTCCCAAATTCGGCCACACCCACCGGCGTTGGTCGTGTTTCTGGCGACAAAATAAAGCACACTCCCCTCGCCGAACGAATCACACACCGTTCATCGTATGTTATATCAAAGCAACCGTTAGTCAATCTGGTCTGTGATTGTTGGTCAAGGCGACCGAGAGGACCCATACCTCTTCCATATTCCTTAAATGGGCAAGACTCATGTACTGCATGCTAGAAGTAAAAAAAGTTTATTGAACAACTGCTTATAATTATAATGTCGTCATTTGTTGTGAATTATTCGAATACACCATTCGATGATTCCGATGTTTTGTACAGTGTCCATCGATTTTCGACGACAAGGTAATGGGATAAATGGATGTGATAAGCAGCGGCGTAGCAATCGATGACGAAATCATGTCAAATCGAGATTTAGGTGTTAGAGATTTTAAATTTTACGGTTATTTTGTGAAATTTGAAGGTGATTTTGTTTTATTAATTTTTAAATATAATTTCAGAAATTTAAGAAGATGACAAGTGTTAGATAACTGTAAAAATTAACAGACAATAACGGCGGTGCACCTATTTGAGTAACGTGAAAAGCGTTAGGCACTTATTTGATCCAAAACAAAATTTAAACACCTAGCTGAAAAAAAATATAATTTGAGAATTTATTTGAGCCTAATTTTTTTTTATAGAAAAGTACATCATTGTGATATGGTTATTTACTTGCAAAATCCATTGTGCAGTGAACAAACAAGTAGCCAGCCAACGATGGCAATACAATGGACCTTGTATATAAAACTTGGTCTTTAATCAACCTTTTCTGCGAATCTTGGATATTCTTATTTAACAAGTTTAGTTTTGTAATATACTGAATCCAATTGAGTTCTTTTTAATCTTCGTTTCATTTATTTTAAAATGGGCATACATAATATAATAGTGTAAATGACCCAAGAATAAACTGACTAAAAAAAGGCTCAAACAACATGCCCAGAACACGCCCTCTCTTTATTTTTTGGCTTAACCGTTAAACAGCTACTCAAATCATGCAATTTTTTTTTTCAGTTAGGTCCTTAAACTAATTTTTGGGCTAAATTAGGATCTAAAGTTTCATTCCGTGATCCATTTAAGGTTCGCCGTTAATTTCCACCATTAAATGTCACGTGTCACCTCTAGAAAAATCTAAAATTATATTAACAATAAATAAAAATTAATTAATTTTCAAAAAATCTCTAAATTTTCCAAATTTTACAAACGACCCCCAAATTCTAAAACCCCTAAACCCCCAAAACCTAAATCCTAATTTGGGCCGATTCTGCCGCTGCCCACCACATCAGTCGCCAGACCATCACGACCATTCCCCACACCATCCCATTGCCAGAAATCAACCGACATCGTGCGATAGACACTTTTAGACGCAACAGGTGGTCTAGTACTCGATGTAGGTTTAGAGGCTCGACGGTGTCTCTCTTGTTGACATTTTGTCTACAGCCCTATGGTGGTTGTTTTTGGTGTTTTTATTTGTTTTTTTTTTAGTCTCCTATGTTCTTGTGGAGGTTGTGTTCGGCGTGGCTCTATCTCATCGTCGGTGGTCCGTTCGATGGCCCGCCTCCACCTCCTTACCATCTTTAACCTTCTGCGATATCAGATCTGACACGTTGTTGTTGTTCGGTTACTTGCTATGCATTACCTTCATACCTTCAACCTTCTGCGATATCAGATCTGACGCGTTGTTGTTGTTCGGTTACTTGCTCTGCATTACCTTCAATGTCCTCATCCTCCGGTGACCCTCGAAACGACGTGCTGCCTTGTTGTGGTTGTTGACTTTGTCATGTCCCGGCTCCGATCAGTGTTGTGCCTATATGCTCTCTCTTTGTTGTCTTTGTTTGTTTGGTTGTTTTGTGCTTTGCTTGTTTTGGGCCACCTTGTCTCTGCCTTGTTTGTCTTGTTTTGTGGTGTTTCTGCTCTAGCGTGTGTTGCCGATTGTTTTCTTTGGTCGTTTGTGGCCATTTTTCTGTTCTATTTTGTACCCTTTTTCTCGTTTCAATGTCGATTGCTTCACCTTGTTACAAATCATGCCTAGAACACGTGAGGAATCTCATTGCAAATCCAAGTTATGTCATAATATCTTATTGGACTACATGATCCAACTCTAATCAAATATCAATTGATGCAATTAAAAGCAAGTTATTATATTACGAATTTTAAATTGATGCAATTAAAAGGAGAGGTGATATTACCGATTTAACCCAAAAAAATAATTTATGTATTATTTATGCATATTACAAGGCTTCCCTCTTTATACGTTACATATGTCAGCCTAAAGTGCAACTTATAAGATCAATAAACAAAACAAAAAAGAATCAAGATGTACGATCCAAACAAACTAATTCATGGAGTATTGGCAAATACCATTACAATGCATGCATAAATTTACAACTCCATAGGATTGTCCCAAGGCAAAGGATTAAAGTCTAAAACCTCCAACTCAAATTTTACATATACGCTCGCAAATGTTATATATATGTGTGTGCATTCGTGCAGAATAGAGTAATTATTACGCAAGATTTACAACTCTTTCAGCTTCAACAACCAAAACACTCACCTTTAACGTTCCAAATTTTCAAATCAACAAACGAACATTGACCCAAGCCTTGAACTTGATAGGTGGTAAGGTAATTGGAATAATTGGGTCAAACTAGAGTTGTTTGTATGAGAGTTAGGTTATTTTAAGCTTAAAAGGACATTTTTTATTTACGGGTAAAAGAGGAAGGACCAAGAGAGTAATTATACCATTTTCATTAAGAAAAGGCTATCCTCTCCACTCAAACCCTAGGTTATAGACTTTAAAGGATGTACTGAGCTTTCATTTGGGATTAAAAAAGTTACATTAGCATCTCTAGAGCTCCTAGAAAAACTAATCATCTTTCATAAAAGATGATGTAAAGTAATCTTGAGAGTTAGAGAGGTTTAAGCCTTTAGGACTTTATCAAGTTGATTCTAACTCTCTCTTTTTTTTGGTGAAGAAAGGGTATTATAATGTGTCTCGTTAAAAACCTCCCTAATCCTAGGTAGAAAAAAAGAGTACACATGATAACACTTACAAGGGCTTACGAGATAAACTCGACAACATAAACCAACAAAGGGAACCCAACTCCGTCAACCACAATCCTAAGAAAGTGAATAGACATCAACCAATAGCTCAAACCGCCACTCAATCTAACACCGAGATTCCTATATAGAATCGACATCCTCTTGGAATACTGAAAGGACCTAGGCCTATCAAATCGAACAATCTCCATCCCATAAAAATTGACCATGTGAGACATACCATCTGCGACCCGGTTACATGCTCTGTGAATATGTTGAACCTCGCAACTCCATGATCGTCGTAATAACTCCTATGCGTGAAGCAAAATCGTGTGACCACTCCCAAGATCCTTATGGCGAAGCAACTGGATAGCCTCAAGACTATCCAACTCTAAGATAACCTGACGATATCCCGAATCCTATGCACAAAGCAAACCAATATAAGCACCCCATAGCTCCGCCTCCATGACAGAACAAACACCAATGAATTTTGTAAATCTCATACACCACTGCCCATTAACTGTTCGAATCACACCTCACAAAAAGTATAACCCGACTCTGAACGACGACCTCCATTCGTATTAATCTTCACCCAACTGTCCGATGGCGGCGACCATAATGCAGAACCCACATCTTGACTACTAAGTAGTCTAGACCTTTCAACGCGATCAACCAACGTGCGGATAGAGATGTCCTTGAGGTAACAATTACGTTCAATAATGGATTCAAATCACCCAACGGTCAGTCAAAAACTATAACATTTCTTTGTAACCACAAGTTCCAAATCAAAGAGCAAAAAAAGGATGTCTCAATCCTCATGTACCTCCAAAGTATGTTAGCTTTGATAAGTTTACAAAATTCAAACCTTTAAAATTCATGGATAAAAACTCACTCAAACGGTCACTCCGAATTAGAAAATTCCAAATTCCCATAGTTGTCGAACATGAATGCAAAATGTGATTGATATCTTCAACCAAAGCACAACAAATTTCACACTCAGCATCGGTTCCTAAGTGCCGACAAGTGCGTTTCGAATTAGTCATGAGACCACCACAACATGCTAACCACATAAATATTTTAATCCGTTGCAACCCCCGAAACTTATGGATGACTTTCAACACACGTTCTCGTTTATAACTGTCCTCTCCTACTCAAATATCTTAGTCTGATGTGACTAAAAATTGACGATCTTCACGACCTAACCAGCCCATAGTATCATGAAATAGGTTTTGTTTAGGACCACGCTTGGCAGCAATGCTCAACAAAATATGCTCAGTAGAAGCTCCTGGAACAACGACCACTACCAACCACCTGCTCTATCGCATATATCAGCCACACGTACTCGGTCCATACCTATAGCTCATGCTGCTATAATATGATTTATATGTGTTCCGAAATCATCCAGCCAACTATCGAACCAAAAATCTATAATCTGGCCATTACCAACGTTCCACGGCACATGATTTTTCACATTATTCCAAACCATGGATACTGCTTCGAAGCTCAATTGGTACGTCCCCCCACACTTGTACTTAGCTCTAAGGATTTTTACCCCACAATGCATCTTTTTAGAAAACAGATTAAATGTAATCTTCATTTGAAAAGCATCATTTTGCTTGTTAAGGTTGCGGAATCCAAGTCCACCTTGCGACAACGATTTACACACCTCCTTCCAACGAACAAGATGAATATCGCCCATCTCCGATGATAACCCCCACAAATTAGCGAATAAGCCATTCCAACTCATCACAAATTCTCTTATTTAGAACAGCTGTTTGCATAGCATCATGTAGGGATAGTCGCTAACATAGCCTTCGCTAGTGTAATACGTCATGCAAGCGAAAGTGTCTTCCCCGCCTAACCATTTAGTTTTTCTCGAATCATCTGAACCAAATATTAATAAGTGTTTACCATGACCCTACTATGCAAGAGGAGAACTCCAAGGTATTTGTCCAGTTCCGTTACCTCACGAAATCCAAATGTCGCACTTATCTAATCTTTGAGATCCACATACATATTCGATGAGAAATATATAATAGATTTCGGAACACTCACTTTAAATTCAGAGGCTGAGCAGAACTCCTCTAACACTGACTGAATAACTCACATTTGATCAAAAGACGCTTCAGCAAATAAAAGTATATCATCCGCGAAAAATAAGTGTGAAGTCTTTAGACTCAAACGCGTGCAGGGGGTCCACTGTCGAAGTCCCCGAGTCAGTGCAAAACGAATCTGTCTTGTCCCTATTTCATAAAATCTGCGTGGAGACTGACGATACACATTTCATAATCAAAGTGTGCAGGGGCGCTGTAATCACTAATTTTGTCCGGGCCTAAGGGCCACTTTAGTTTATTTTGATTAACGAGGTTTTAATGGGATGGTAGTTAATTTAAAACAAAAAAAACCAAAAAAGGAAAAAAAAAGAAAGAAAAAGAAAGAAAGAAAAAGAAATATACATACATATATATGTATATATATATAAATATTACTACCATTATTACCTTATACTATTATTAATTATCATATTGTTATTGTCTATTTGAAAAAACGCCTAAACATTACTAACATGTTATTATTATCCTTATATTGTTTTCTATTATTATTATTATTATTATTATTATTATTATTATTATTATTATTATTATTATTATTATTATTATTATTATTATTATCTTTATTATTATTATTATTATTATTATTGTGTGTTGCTATTATTATTGTGGCATTATTATTGCTATTATCATTATTATTATTTTTATTATTATTAATATTATTATTTTAACTATTGTATTATTATTATTATAATTGTTTATTATTATTTATGTCTATTGTTATTGTTATTATTTACATTATTTATTTATCATTGTATTTATATTATTATTATTAGACTAACCAAAACCATATAAATAAAACTCATCATATAAACAAGCAGCCCACTTTAATTAAGTCCATTTACATAGATAGCCCCAAAAAATAAACAATACACCATTACAACTCAGACCATTTAAAGCCCAAAAATAATATACATGCATATGGTCCGTTTTACACAAAACCTTAATAGCCATCCTTTGTCACTGCGTAGCCAAATCCTAGCCGTCGGATTGGGGGCATGATCAACGACCCATATGGACCCAGAGAAGCCAAGCCCTAATGACCCTTCGCTCGACCTACCGCCGCGTCACCAAGACCGTTGGATCGGGCATGCAACCAACAACCCAGATTGATGCAGAGAGCCTTCCAGAAGCCGACGCGCCCACACGAATCCCTCCGCCTTCTTCACGCGCAGGTGCAACAACGAAGCGCTTGTCTCTTCGGCTTCCGACGCGCACCACGCATCTGACGATTCAGATGCCCAGCCCGACGCGCCTGGCCGTTCTGCCCCCGACAGGCCATCGGCCACATGCAAGCCGATGTCTCCTTGCCATTTTGGGAAAATTCGACACGCAACAGCCAAAAGTAAAGCAAGTCAGACCCAAAAATGCAGTCGAAACAAAATGAACGCAAATGGTCAACTGGATAAGGGCAGAGATCAGAGACAAAAAAGGGGAATTTAGTTTTAGTTTTGTTTTTACTTTGTTGTAATCCCGGTATAAAAGAAAACCGAGAAACAAAGTGTAACCCTAGTAAGAAAGAGTGATTTTGAACTCGAGTAGTAGAAGAAAATTCAGAGGTAGTTCCCCTTCTTTTTTCAGAGATTGCATGCATAAGAACACAAAAAGCCAAAAGTTTCGATTTTACTTTCTTCGGCGCCTCGTCTTCATTGGAGCCGTTTCACTTTGTCTCTCGTTCCACCACCTTCCTCTCATCGATTATAAGCCTCCGGCCGTACAAAGGTCCCGTGTGGTGAGTCGGTGAAGGGAAGGCACACGAATGACCCAAAAAACAACAACAAAGGAAAAGGTTTTCGTTTTGGGTTTTGAAGGGAAGAAAGCTTGCTTTTTGAGTCTGTCTTTTTAGAGATGGTGATGAAACGTTTCCGACACCGATGAATGGCATTCGGTGAAAAGAAAAGCCAAAAAAGGGTTTGGGGTTCTAGTCGTTTCAGGAAAGGGGATTTCCTCTCTAATTTTTCCCAAAGGAGGCAAATTTTAGACCTTTCTCTAATTTTAACATTTTAAAACAGGGTTAATCCCTCTCATGCCATTCCGCGTTTTTAAAATCCTCATCCGAGCCATTTTGTTTTTTTAAATCATATTTCTGGCCCTTCTATGTTTTCGAATCCATTCAATTTCACCCTCTATGCGACAAATTATTTTCCCAACAACTGGGTTTATTTCGTCCGAGACACTTCGACATTTTCAAATCTATGTGATTTCCCCCTTTCGTGTCCTTTTAAAATATTGGTTTTATTGTTGCCTTAACCTTAAACTTAGCATCCATTCTGTTTTAGTCCAAGTTATAGTTTCTTTTTAGAAAAAAATAAAGAGTAAAAATGTGGAAAGGCTTGCATTCATTCTCGTACCTTAATATTCCGTCGTTTAATTTATTTGTCAATCTTAGTCAATATGCAATGGAATAATGTGGTTATTTTGGTAATGTGATATGAATGTGCATTCTTGGTTGCCCAATTTTCTTGTGATTTTCTTTATTTCGGAATCACGTAGTATGTGACAATGGTTAGTAAGTGCACTCTTGTTTTTAGCATTTTCTATCATATTAGTATATATGCCTTCACATTATATTGCCATGTTCATCCTTTTTAAAATATGTTATCATGTTAGTTAATGATGCTTATGCCAAAACATATCATATTCGTACTTGCCTTATTATGTTTTTCATTTTCTATATTTTGTTTGATTATTCGTACAATTTTATGTCTTGTTTATGTACTTTCATAAGTTGCATCCGGAATATAAAATGTAATGCGACGTCTTTTTATTCGGGAACAAACGAGGCCGGTACTAGTCGTAATGGTGGTGGTTTAGACGTTCCTTCTCGAATATTAAGACTTTTAAAATTCACTCACTTTTATAACCAAACTCCGATTAAATTTGTCACTTTAATTTGTAAAATTTGATATTAATTAAGCGGTAAGGATCTTGGTGCCAATTTTGGGCATGAAGGGGGTGCTCACCCTTCCCCGCATGTAACCGACTCATGAACCCTTTTGAAACTCTAGTTTTGTTTTCCGGTGTTCGGTCTACCATTTGAAATGGACGGCGGCGACTCCAATTTTAATAAGTTTTCTTAAAAATTCGCTTTCAAATTAAAACCCGATTCTTATAAGTGACACCGGAGTAAAGGGGTAGCGATACCTCGATCCTATTTCAAAAAAACATCGCTACAACATGGCGACTCTGCTGGGGATCAAATCTTTGTTTAAAAAAATAGAAAAGATAGTCAAGCAAAAAAAACCTTACCGCTTAACTAATATCGGAAGTTGCGAATTAAAGTGATAAATTCAATCGATATTTGTTTATAAAAGTGAGTTTATTTTAAACGCATGTAAAATTGGACATGTGAACCCGTTTGTCTAAGTGGGGAGAAAATGCTAGTGCTTTCGCGGGGATATTGTTCCTCCGTATGCTCCTAGTAAGTACCTTCGGGGCTCGAATACCCTATATCTTCGTGGGAATAGCGTTTCTCCATACAGATATAGCTAAAGGGTCCCCTCGAATTGAACCTGGTTGAAATGAGCATATAATGGGTGATGATCGGGGGCATTGCTACCCTTAGTAGGGGACAACAAGGACAATTCGAGTACCTCCTAGAACCGAAATTGCATGTAGCGAACGTAGAATACCCACCCTTTTAGAGTCATGCGGATAACCTAGGTGTGTTAGGCGGGACAAATAGGTTTTCTTGTTTCGTGCTCGATATATTTCTCTTATTGTGTTAATCATGTTTATTCGGCACTAACACATTTCTTTTTGTGCCATGTTGCATTTATTTTTGCATGCATTTCATGACCTAAAAGCGTTGAATCAAGGTGGTTTTACCCATTTTAAGGGCTATCATTATGGACGGGAGGTTGCTAAAAAAGACGATGTCAATTACCAAGTCCGACATTGTTCATAGTTGAATTAGAAAGGTTAAAGGGACAGTCTACCGAGTGAACGCATAGTTCCACGTTATACTTATAGAAGACATAATGCCCACCGTTGAAGAATACACAACCTTTCTCCATCTCAAGGGAGTCAAGCAAGATGGGATCTACTTCAAACATCCAAAGTTGAAAATTTTAAGGGTTGAACCGCCTATCGAATCAACATATTTGGTTCGCAAGCGGAGATGTATCTGTAGGACTTTTCTATGACCATCTTGTAACAAGGAACCTCCCTTATGTTAAATGAAAGTTGGCCTAAGGGGAGTCACCTGTGGGATCAACACCTTTATTTGCATACACATTTGCACACATTTCATTGCATCTTTTGTTTCCAACACCATCTCACAACATAACATGCATTAATCAATTAAATAATGAATTAATATTGAAAAAATATTATTACAATGGTAAAAGGTGAAATTTCCAATCTACAACCATTCCGCGTTCGTACGACACCCATTCTCAGTCACGGGCAATGGAAGAAAGGATGGCCAGGGTTGAACAGGGTCATAATAACCTCGAGGGTCGATTAGATGGAATCGAGAAAAATATCAAGTTCTAGATCGTGCAATCACAAACCACCATTATCGCTCAAATGACCAAGTTGCTTGCAAAGAAGTTCAGCAAAGAAGGAAGATCATGAGACAGTTCAAACGAGAAAGGAGTAAAAGATACTACATCGCATATCCAACTAGGAGTGCCGACCATCGGGAAAAGAGTGCACATCAACCTCGGAGGAACACCCGCCAATCATCCTACGGGTGCACCGTTCAACCACCATATGGGCTCCTCAGCCAATCAGCCAGTTGAGTTAGGGGAAGATCTTGAAAACGAAGTACCGGATCTAAACATATTGAATGAGGTAGAAGAAAGGATTAGGGCCGAGTTGGAAAAGAAGTACGAAGAGAGGTTTCGTTTTTTTGGAGAAAGGTTCAAGGCCTTACAAAGAATGGATAAGCAAGGAAACGATGCTAGTGATTTTAGCCTTATAGCGGATTTAGTTTTACCTCCGAAATTCAAAGCCCCCAAATTTGATAAGTACGACGTGACATCTTATCCTTAAGCTCACATCGCCATGTATTGTCGAAAGATGGCTGCTTTTATAAAAGACGAGAAGCTACTTATCCATTGTTTTCAAGACAGTTTAACTGGTTCCACAACCCGTTTGTATACTTAACTTAGTCGAGTCGATATCAAGTTATGGAGCGATCTTTCGAAAGCATTCATGGGTCAATACATGCATGTAACTGATATGACTCCGAATCGGCTCATGCTACAAGGGTTGGAACAAAAGCACAATGAGATTTTCCGTGAGTATGCTCGGTGTTGGCAAGACGTGGCAGCTCAGGTGCAGCCCCCACGTTCGCTTGATAAGCAATCCCGCCAGTAGCTTTGCGGACATGGTCATGACGGGAGAACGTATTGAGGATGCTATCAAGAAAGGTAAGATAGTATATCCTTATGGCGCAACCGCCCACAAGGGGCATGGGTCCCAAGTTCACATGGTGGGTTCTCACCCAAACAACCAGCCTTATGGTCGCTACCATAATCAAGCATCCTGGTCTACAAAGCCTCCAAGGGATCTTCATCCAGTTCCAATGTCATGCACCGATTTGCTCCAGTGCTTATTGAGAAGAAGCTTCTAATTCCGATTTAGTCCAAACCAAAGGATCCTTTCTATCCCGAAGGCTATGATGTCAATGCCGTGTGTGACTACCATGTGGGAAGCACAGGCCACACCACGGAGGATTGTGGGGCACTGAAGAACAAGGTGCAGGCTCTAATCGAGAACGGTCGTTTGACATTTTGAAAAGAAAGAATGAGGACGTGACTTTTGGGAGGCGCTAATACCCGATCATCTTTAGGAGTTTTGTGTGTTTAAGTTTCTTGCATGTTGCATTTTCTCTCGAAGTAATGCATAGAACAAACATTGCTATCATTTGCCCGAAGATAGCAATGATCTTTTTAAGGGCACTTGTTATGTTTTACAAATTTTCTTTCTAATGAAAATGCATTTTGCTTAACATACAATGACCTTGAAATCATATATATGTATATCCCTCCTTACCTTCGTAGGTCCTCGGATATCATATGCATGATGTGGCATTGATTCTACTGAAAGGGATTGATCGAATGTTGTGATAACGATGAAGTGTGATGTCTTGCTCCGTCTACTCCGGTCGGTAAAGCGAGAGAAGAAATATTACTATTCCTTCGATGATGTTCGATGATAAGGAAATCTCCTAGGAAAGCCCAAATAGAGTTGCTCGAATGTGCATAAAGAAAAGAGAAAATATATACTATTTCGAAATAAAACAAAATGATTTTAACTTCAGAGCCTGGTAATAAGCATTAACCAAAAAGCACTCCAATGTTCGAAATCTGGTAATAGGCATTTTCGGATACGAGTGTGGAATTCTTGGGGCACTCCGCTAAAGCCCGAAAACCCTTCGCTTCATGAGCGATGGTAATATTTTCAAAATCATGACTATGTCGAGTAACTCAGGGTATTGTTGTTTGCTCCATCATTATCCTCAAGACAAAGGACTGTGACGATTTGAATTCCCCTAGAAAAAAGAAATGAATGAGCAAACTGAATAAGTCTCGGAGATGTATCTTTGAGGACACTGACACAATATTAATTGTAATCAGAAGCACACACATTTAAAGTTCTTAGAAGGACATTTTATATTCAATGGGCTAAACAAAATTCGGAAAGCATGAACATACATATGGAGAAACATGATGAGAACTAGAAGGAATATTGATCGAGCCAATCAAACAAATACCATAATCATGAGGATGAACCGAGCGATTTGGAAAGAGTTTCATAACTTCACATATCGCCACAACATTCAGTCTCCATAGACTCAAGCTGACCATCGGAATGGGGAACCTAAGACGCTCTTGCATTTGATATCTGAGGCATCTTATTCTATTTTTCTTTCAATTAGAATTTTGATTTCAAGTTTCTGTATATGTTAATCTAAAAGGGCATTTTTCATTAGAATGATGACCCGCAAATTGGTAGTTTTTTTTAAACCAAGAAATCTCTTTGTATTACTTCGAAGGATGAGGGGCACTACGTGAAGTGGAATGATGAAGATTCCTTGAGGTTAAATTGTCTGTGGAGGAACTAAGGTTTTCATATAAAAAGGTTCGAACCGAAGTAGTTAGCACGAGGCTAGAATGAGTTTCTGAATACGATCGTGGTCATTCGACTCGAATTTTTGAACGAAGAACGAGCAACACAAGTTTGAGGGCCAGTTTTGTCAAGACATGAGTTTGATGAGTGATTTTAGTCCCAAGATAACAACCACTGACCCTAGAAAATGAAGACAAACTAAATCCATGCATCTTTGTATTCTCGTGAACATGCATCTTTGCATCATGCAATATGCTTATGCGTCATCAATAGCTAGATATCCCTATGCTAGGAGCATATTAACTCATATCATCGTAGCATTTTGTTTTTTTAAACAGGCATTTGAAGATTGGTAAAAGAATGGATATACAGCTTCACGAGAGGAGAAATAGATCTCACAAGAATCAAGTCCTTCGACTTCCATAAGTAGGATTTCCAAAGGCCTTCCAACCTCCAGTTTTAATCTTCCTTAAAGATATTTTTTCAAAAGGAGGTTTTTCTCAAAACTCAATTTCTCAATTTCATCCTTCCCAAAGGTTGTTTTCCTCTTAACCCAAAATTCTCAATTTTATCCTTCCAAAAGGATGTTTTCCTCAAAACCCAAATTTCTCAACTTTATCCTTCCAAGAGGATGTTATTCTCAAAATTGATTCTTCTCAATTTCAACTCAATTTTCTCAAATTTATCCTTCCAAAAGGTTGTTTTCCTCAAAACCTAAATTTCTCAATTTTATCCTTCCAAAAAGGATGTTTTCCTCAAAACTCAATTTCTCAATTTCATCCTTCCCAAAGGTAGTTTTCCTCAAAACCTAAAATTCTCAACTTTATCCTTACAAAATGATGTTTTCCTCAAAACCCAAATTTCTCAATTCAATCCTTCCAAAAGGATGTTTTCCTCAAAACCTAAATTCCTCAACTTTACCCTTCCAAAAGGATGCTTTTCTCAAAACTCGATTTCTTAATTTTATCCCTTCCTAAAGGATGTTTTTCTTACAAAATCAAAATTTCTCCCTTTTATCCCTTCCTCAAAGATTTCAGGTGAAACCCTTCATGTTCACCGCTCTCAGATTCCAAGATGAAGTATCCTACAGAGAACGGGTCCAAAAAATGCTCTATATAGGAGGAACTTGCAACTTCAGGATCTCGAAAGTGGAGGGTCCTATAGAGAGAGGACTTGTAGATCCTTAATTTTAGATATGCGAAGATAGGAGTTCTGTAGAGGAGGAACTACTGCTCGAAGAGTACACCAAGGAAGAAGAAGTTCTATGGGGAAAATAACTCAAAAATCCAAGGCTTCAGGATCTCGAAAGTGAAGGGTCTTATAGAGAGAGGACTTGTAGATCCTTGATTTCAGATATGGGAAGAGGAGAGTTCTGTAGAGGAGGAACTATTACTCGAAAAAACCGCCAAGAAAGGGGAGCTCTATGAGAAAGAGAACTCAAAACTCCAAGGCTTCAGGATCTCAAAAGTAGAGGGTCCTATAGAGAGGGGACATGTAGATCCTTGATATGAAGAGAAGGAAATTTCGTGTAGGAGGAACTACTACTCGAAGAATACGTGTAGATCGTCTAGGTGTTCTCTATTTATGAGCGCAAGTGTATACTCTTGTCAAGTTATAGTATAAAAGATATCGTCTCTCAAAGGGATTGGAGCAACTCCTATGAATGGTTTCCTGCACAAAGATTTAGTAAATGCGCAATTAAATCTCACGACGTGGAAATATAAAAACACAAATAAAATAAAGATAGTGATGAGAGGGATGATATGGAGAGATTTGTTCGATAGATTGGGTAAGACAAATGCAACTTAGTAGCATGTGGTCTGCATTGTAAAGTTTGAGTATGTTTTGCGCTGCCATGAATTGCTACCTCGGCGGGTATGGCGAGCGGATGACTACGACCCTGTCACGCGGTCGCAGCGGGTCACTACCACTGTAGGAGTGTACTGTCTCGGTAGGTGGAATGGAAAGAGGTCCTGCCGGCAAGTCTGGAAGACATCCCAAGTTCAGCGGAATAACCGACAATGATCCTTCCTATTTCTAGGCAAGGATGCTCGAACACTCACATGATCTAGGCAATACTTAGCAATCTCAGTGTAAACCTAACATATGCAAGTCCATTCGATTGGTGATGCCTCTTAGCTGCTGAAACTTGTGGACTGGTGTAGAACCAAGTTAGTCACGCCTTAACATGTTGTGATCGTGCTTAACCCTTTCGCGAGCCTTGCACTTCTGTGCCCGAAAAATGGATTCTCTCCATTGACTCGTGTAGACTTATCGAAAGAATGAAGTGCATAGATTAAGCAAACTTTGGAATTTTATTGAACACAACTCAAAACCAATAATACAATTTCTCACAAACTACTTTACATACACGCGCCTAAACCCTAAGAGAGTTGGGTCGCGGCCCCCAACAACTCCAACCTATCAAGCTATCTCCCCATCTTTACTCTCTCGGTATGCAAACTATCCGAGTTATGCCATATATCTGAGGTATGCCCCTATATCGTTACAAGCATTGGGTATATATAGGGCTCATGGCCTAAGTTTTAGTCCTCCTTAAAGTAGAAGTTCTTAAAGTATATTTACATTAAATACAGACTCCTTTTTGACTTAAATATGGACTCTGTAGACGTTGCCTTCTTCTACAAGTAAGGATAAGTGCTCATACTTATCGATCTTGGATCACCTCTACCGACCGCTTCATGCTTCAAAAAAAACACAAGACTGGGCTCATTGGGCTTAGGAAATTGCCCTCTTTAAATCGTGACCCATCTTGGCTAAGTCGGTGTAACTCCTGCCTGAGCGGTACTTGGCGGCAATGCTGCTTCGGAAGCGTCCTTGGCAGTATCTGGAACTGCTTCAGTACAACTCCTTTTGTTCCAACTTTCCTGTCTTGTGGACACTCTAAAAATAGTAATTTTTTTCTAGCGTCCTCACCTTGCTACAACACCTGGAAATATAAACTAAACTAAAGCAGTAACTTTTCTCAACCAAACATAAAATATTCAATAAAAGCATGGTAACAGAGAATATATTGTTATAATGCATGCAATGCACCTAAATATTTCTAAATGAGCTTAAGAACAGAAATACTAAGGGCATGAATGTGTACAAAATATAGAACTTGTGGACACTCTACACACCCCCAAACTCGAACTATTGCTTGTCCTCAAGCAATGCAACCTAGCTAGTAAATCTGCCCATTACACAAAATTAATAGAAACATTAGCCTTTAACTAGATTTCTTACCTCAAGGTCGTGGCACCTATTTTATAGTGATAGGGAATGACATGAAGTAACTTAGATTAATTTTCTTAATGCCAGTGCAGTGTGTGCAGGTCTGTGTTCATGCTGAATATGCTGAAATTACTAATTTAACAAAGAATGCCAAAAGTAATTAAATTGCTAAAGAGGATACAAGTTGCTGCCTTGGCAGCACAGTTGGGCATTTTTATAATTTTTTTTCTGATCATGGCTTTAAGGGCTTCAACTCATCATAACTATTCTCTGGGTTTGAAGCTAAGATAGGTGCACTCTACGAAACTCCGAACCCTTTGAATAGAGTCATCCCGTAAAGGCTTTCATTCACTCTTGCTTATTTGTCCATCACTTGGTTTAGATACATGGACTTTGATAGTAGCGGAGTTTCCTTGCTCATGATCCTTCCTAGAGCCTGTTTCGGGCACCTCTAGGGTTTCCATCATCTTTATTTTGCTGCCTTGTGCTGCTGTGGCGACAAACCTGTATTCAATAAAAGAATTTTTATTAAGTAAGACATGCAATGTTAAACTTATAACTCGAGCAAAAATTCAGCCTTTATCAGACAAGTGTAAAGATAATTGGAAAAAGAAAAATTTTCTAAGTATTTTTCATGCCTCTTCCCATAGTTAAGTTACATTTTTTTAGTATGGTGCGAATATAAGTAGTCGGTTAATCTATCATAGGCACAAGTTTTTAAACTAAAGTTTTTCACTTCATTAAGTGCTAGGGGGAAAAATTTACATAAGATCCTAAATGAACCTAAAACAAAGAGGACTATCCCCCCCCCCAAACTCAAGGTTGGCATTGTCCTTAATGCCTCTACACAAAAAAACATTAAAAACAGAAAAGAAAATATAAAAAGAAAACAGAAAAGAAAAAGAAAAGGAAAAAGAAAAAAAATAGGAAAATAACATAAAACATAAAAATTAAAAAGAAAATAAAATAAAACGATGCTATAGACTGGCGGAGTTCCCCTCTGTTGCTGCTGCGTCAGAGGAGGATATTGAGGAGGCAAGCAGGACTAGGCGGCGCATAGCGGATGGTCTGTCGGTTAGGCTCTTCTTCTTGCTACGCGGCGGCTGGATGCGACTAGAAGTGGTTTTCTTGGATGGTCCTTCAGGTCCCCCACCCTTGAGATTTGCTGTTGGCTGCTTTCTCTTCCTTACTGCCTCTGTCGGTTAATCATCGAGGGAGTCTGAGATCTCCAAACTAAGTCATTGACGTCTTGGGCAGCGACCTCTTTTGCTGCTAGGGAGGCAGCGATGGTCTCCTCCTCTTTTTCTGATTCGGATGAGGAGGTGAGCTCGTATGGCTGGATGGGAGTTGGAGATGTCCTTATTTTGGGTGGTAATGTGGCCCCTCGCTATCTTTAGCGGTAGGAGCAGTAGCTGGTATGGGTGTAATATGAACTGGCTTGGAGGCTGCTAACTCTGTTGGGAAAGCATGCAACTGGGGGCCACCGTCTTGGTACTTATCAAGCAAGTAGGCCACGAAGGCCTCTTGTACGTCCGCTACATATTTGGTGAAGATCATCTCCTTGTGCTCGATCCTTTAAAAGCTTTCAACTAGGATGCGCAATATGGGGATCACGGCGGATGGGAGGGCAGCTTCAGTACTACATGATGTGGCTGGGGTGGCGGTAGCTTGGGACGGCGGTTGGGCGGTGAAAGGTGTGTCTGGCTCCGAGTTTTGCATTATCTACTAGCGTACCCTTCTTGTCCATCCTTCCATGGCAGAAAGAATTTTGTCCTTAGGGTCCGACGGCACACAGAAATTGGCGCAAAGGCCCGTGGTCAGTGCATGGAAGAAAAGGGGTCCCTTGGCGTTTGGCTTCTCTATATGGGCATAGATCTTCTTTATGATTACTTCACCAACATTGATTTGCCGCCCCATCATAATACTATGGATGAAGGCAAGCCGCGACCTGTTGACTGTTGATCTGTGTGTGCTGGGCATCATGCATCGTTGGACGAAGTAACTCCAAAAGGCTTCCTCCGGCAGCAAGTCACGGCGGTTAACTGACCCGTTGTTTTTGCTTGTTAGTCATTTTGTATTTGGCTTACAGATCTCCTTCTTGATCTTGTTGTAGTCATCCGCCGTTAGGTAAGACTCTCATTCCTCATACGGATTGCCGCTGACTTCTATGCTGTAAAAGCTATTGACCATATCCGCTGTGAAGTTGACGCCTTCTCTGCGGACATAAACGAAAGGGCTTGTCGGTGTCGGCCTGTGGGCGTAGAACTCTCGCACATGGTTTCTATTGGTGCGAACTGGTCCCAGCCTATGGTGTGGATCCTTTCGAATAGGGAGGGCTCCAAGCAAAAATCCCCATCAGATTGGGTATATTGGAAACCTATCTCCTCCCATAGTTGCCGCTCTTTGTAGTATTTCTTGTAGGTTTCCTCGACGGTTGGGTTCAAGAACCTTTTGAAGAGAGGTTTGGAGGTGGCACTGGGTTGTTGTGATGTGGCCATAGATGTGAGATGGTTGTATTTCCTAAAGAAAGAAAAGAACGTGAAAGAAAATAAAGCAAGGGAAATCTTGGAAGCAAAGATAGCAGAAAGAATTGAGAGTAAATGAGAAAGCAAAGTGAAGAACGGGGGAGAATAGTTGGCCTTATATAGCCGCTTCTCTCCACTGCCTTGGCGGGCACGCTGTCAACGGGTGGCAATTATTGCAGCGCGAATAACGGGATTCTAGCCATTACGCAGATATCTGTTCCACTCACTGTGGCAAATATAGTCGTTGCGGCTAGCCGTTATGAAGCTGCTAGTCGTTATGCTCGTCTGCCTTGGGCTGCCTTGGCCACTAGTTAGGCTTCTCCTTTATTCTCTCATATTTCTTGATCTTTCCTTCATTCCTAACCTGGAATAAATTAAATACAAAAATTAAATAAAAATTAAATCTAATCCTAATGCATTAAAATTAAAAATTAGGTTATGTTGGGCTGCGCTTTTCCCAAGCATAACCACTTCCTAAGGGCTTAATGTTTGACTTTTCATCTAGGCATGTCCTTCCCCTTCTCAGGTGGATGTTGTTGCCATCCTTGCTGCCCTGGCGGGACATACACCAAATAAAACAAAGAGGCATTTTTTGCAATAAAATAGACAGAGATTTAATGTGCAAAAACTAAAATAGAAGTGTAGGATTTCAAAAGTAGTTATTGTTGCCAATCCCCAGCAACGACACCAAAAACTTGTAGAGCGTCTAGGTGTTCTTTATTTATGAGCGCAAGTGCACGCTCTTGTAAGGTTATAGTATAAAAGATATCGTCTCCCACAGGGATTGGAGCAGCTCCTATGAATGGTTTCCTGCACAAAGATTTAGTAAATGCGCAACTAATTCTCATGATGTGAAAATATAAAAACACAAATAAAATAAATATACTGATGAAAGGGATGATAGGGAGAGATTTGGTCGATAGATTGGGTAAGACAAATGCAGCTCAGTAGCATATGGTCTGTATTGTAAAGTTTGAGTATGTTTTGCGCTGCCATGAATTGCTACCTCGACGGGTATGTCGAGCGGCAGAATACGACCCTGTCACGTGGCCGTAGCGGGTCACTACCACTGCATGAGTGTACTGTCTCGGCAGGTGGAACGAAAAGAGGTCCTGACGGCAAGTCTAGCAGACATTCCAAGTTCGGCGAGATAGTCGACAATGATTCTTCCTATTTCTGGGTAAGGATGCTCGAACACTCACGTGATGTAGGCAACACCTAGAAATCTCAGCGTAAACCTAACAAAAGCAATTCCATTCGATTGGTGATCCCTCTTTAGTCATTGAAACTTGTGGACTGGTGTAGAACCAAGTTAGTCACGCCTCAACATGTTGTGACTGTGCTTAACCCTTTCGTGAGCCTTGCACTTTCGTGCCCGACAAATGAATTCTCTCAACTGACTGGTGTAGACTTATCTAAAGAACAAAGTGCATAGATTAAACAAACTTTGGAGTTTTATTGAAAACAACTCAAAACCAATACAATCGTTTCTCACAAACTACTTTACATACACGCGCCTAAACCCTAAGAGAGTTGGGCCGCGACCCCCAACAACTCCAACCTATCTAGCTATCTCCCCGTTTTTACTCTCTCGGTATGCAAACTATCCGAGATATGCCATCTATCTGAGGTATGCCCCTATACCCTTACAAGCATTGGGATATATAGGGCTCATGGCCTAAGTTTTAGTCCTCCTTGAAGTAGAAGTTCTTAAAGTATATTTACATTAAATACATACTCCTTTTTTGACTTAAATATGTACTCTTTGGACGTTGCCTTTTTTCTGTAAGTAAGGATAAGTGCTCCTGCTTATCAATCTTGGATCAGCTCTATTGTTTGCTTCAGGCTTCAGAAAATCGCAAGACTGGGCTAATTGGGCTTAGGAAATTTCCCTATTTAAATCGCGACCCATCTTGGTTAAGTCGGTGTAACTCCTGCCTGGGCGGAACTTGGCGGCAATACTGCTTCGGCAGCGTCCTTGGCGGCATCTGGAACTGCTTCAGTACAACTCCTTTAGTTTCAGCTTTCATGTCATGTCCTATCCTCACCTTACTACAGCACCTTAAAATATAAACTAAACTAAAACAGTAACTTTTCTCAATCAAACATAAAATATTAAAGCATGGTAAAAGAGAAGATATTGTTATAATGCATGCAATGCACCTAAATATGTCTAAATGAGCTTAAGAACAACAATAATAAGGGCAGGAATGTGTACAAAATCTAGAACTTGTGGACACTCTATAATACGCCAAGGAAATGAGTTCGATTGAGAAAGAACTCATGTTCTTAAGGCTTTGGAAAGAATACTACTTGGACTCATGCATTACCGCTTCGGGATAGAAATCGTTCAATAGGGAGGTAGGACAAAATTAGTGCTTATGGCCTTTGCTTTATTCTTGTTCCACAAGTATAAGCAAATGGGGCAGCTGTAATCACTAATTTTATCAGTGCCTTAGGGACACTTTAGTTTATATTGATTAATGGGCTTTTAATGGGCTGGTAGGTAATTTAAAACAAAAACAAAAAAAAACAAAAAATGAGAAAAAAAAAGAAATATACATATATATACATGTATATATATAAATATTACTACCATTATTACCTTATACTATTATTATTACTATCACTATTATTAATTATCATATTGTTATTGTCTATTTGAAAAAACCCCTAAACAATACTAACATGTTATTATTATCCTTATATTGTTTGCTATTATTATTATCTTTATTATTATTGTGGTATTATTATTGCTATTATCATCATCATTATTATTACTATTATTATTTTACACTATTGTATTATTATTATTATTATTATCATTGTTTATTATTATTATTATTATTTATATCTATTGTTATTATTATTATTATTTACATTATTTATTTTTTATTGTATTTATATTATTATTATTAGACTAACCAAAATCATATAAATAAAACTCATCATATAAACAAGCAGCCCACTTTAATTAAGTCCATTTACATGAGCCCAAAGAAATAAACAATACACCATTACAACTCAGCCCATTTAAAGCCCAAAAATAATATACAGGCATATGGCCCGTTTTACACAAAACCCTAATAGCCATCCTTTGTCACTGCGCAGACGAATCCTAGTCGTCAGATTGGGGGCATGATCAACGACCCAGATGGACCTGGAGAAGCCAAGCCCTAGAGACCCTTCGCTCGACCTAGTGCCACGTCACCAAGACAGTTGGATCGGGCATGCAACCAACGACCCAGATTGATGCATAGAGCCTTCTAGAAGCCGACACGCCCACACGAACCCCTTCTCCTTCTTCACGCGCGCGTGCAACAACGAAGTACATGTCTCTTCGGCTTCTGACGCGCACCACACGTCTGACGATTCAAATGCCCAGCCCGATGTGCCTGGTCGTTCTGCCCCCGACAGGCCATCGGCCACATGCACGCTGATGTCTCCTCGCCATTTTGGGAAATTTCGACATGCAACAGCTAAAAGTAAAGCAAGTCAGACCCAGAAACGCAGTCGAAACAAAATGAACGCAAAAGGTCAACTAGACAAGAGAAGAGATCAGAGACAAAAAAGGGGGAATTCAGTTTTAGTTTAGTTTTTAATTTGATGTAATCCCGGTATAAAACAAAACCGGGAAACAAAGTGTAACCCTAGAGAGAAAGGGTTATTTTGAACTTGAGCAATAGAAGAAAATTTAGAGGTAGTTCCCCTTCTTTTTCATAGATTGCATGTATAAGGACACAAAAAAGCCAAAAGTTTTTATTTTACTTTCTTAGGCGCCTCATCTTCATTGGAGTCGTTTTGCTTTGTCTCTAATTCCACCTCCGCCCTCTCATCGATGATAAGCCTCTGGTCGTACAAAGGTTGCGTTTGGTGAGTCGGTGAAGGGAAGGCACGCAAACGACCCAAAAAAAACAACAACGAAGGAAAAGGTTATCATTTCGGGTTTTGAAGGGAAGAGAGCTTACTTTTTGAGTCTGTCTTTTTGGAGATGGCGATGAAACCTTGCTGACGCCGATGAATGGCGTCCGGTGAAAATAAAAACCAAAAAAGGGGTTTTGGGTTTTGGACGCCTCGAGAAAGGGGATTTCCTCTCTAATTTTGCAAAGAATCTGATTTTGCCCAAATGAGGCAAACTTTAGACCTTTCTCTGATTTTAACATTTTAAAATAGGGTTAATCCCTCTCATGCCATTCCATGTTTTTAAAATCTCCATCCGAGCCATTTTGTTTTTTTTTCAAATCACACTCTTGGCCCTTCTATGTTTTCGAATCCATTCAATTTCACCCCCTATGCGACAAATTATTTTCCCGACAGCTGGGTTTATTTTGTCTGAGGCCCTTCAACGTTTTCAAATCTATGCGATTTCCCCCTTTCGTCTTATTTTAAAATCTTGGTTTTATTGTTGTTTTAACCTAAAACTTAGCATCCATTCTATTTTAGTCCAAGTTATAGTTTCTTTTTAGAAAAAACAAAGAGTAAAAAAATGTGGAAAGGCTTGCATTCATTCTCGTACCTTAATATTTCGTCGTTTAATTTATTTGTCAATATTAGTCAATATGCAATGGAATACTGTGGTTATCTTGGTAATGTGATATAAATGTGCATTCTTGGTTGCCCAATTTTTTTGTGATTTCTTTATTTCGGAATTATGTAGTATGTGACAATGGTTAGTAAGTGCACTCTTGTTTTTAGCATTTTCTACCATATTAGTATATATGCCTTCACATTATATTGCCATGTTCGTCCTTTTTAAAATATGTTATCATGTTAGTTAAGGATGTTCATGCCAAAACATATCATATTCGTACTTGCCTTATTATGTTTTTTCATTTTCTACATTTTGTTTGATTATTCGTACAATTTTATGTCTCGTTTATGTACTCTCATAAGTTGTATCCGAAATATAAAATGTAATGCGATGTCTTTTTATTCGAGAACGAATGAGGCCAGTACCACTCGTAATGGTGGTGGTTCAGACGTTCCTTCTCGAATATTAAGACTTTTAAAATTCACTCACTTTTATAACCAAACTCTAATTAAATTTGTCACTTTAATTCGTAAAATTCGATATTAATTAAGCGGTAAGGATATTGGTACCAATTTTGGGCATGGCGGGGGTGCTCACCCTTCCCCGTATGTAACCGACTCCCGAACCCTTTCAAATCTCTGGTTTTGTTTTTCGATGTTCGGTCTACCATTTAAAATGGCCGATGGCGACTCCAATTTAAATATGTTTTCTGAAAATTTGCTTTCAAATTAAAATCCGGTTCTTCTAAGTGACACCGGAGTAAAGGGTAGCGATACCTTAACCCTATTTCAAAAAAAAACATCGCTACAAGCATAGGAATCCCAAGGTCCAGAAAGCTATCATTACTAAAGCCTCATTCAAGGTGATCATATGCCTTTTTCAGGTCTATTTTAATGGCCATCCATCCTCTCCTCCCCGTCTTCCGCTTCATAGAGTGGATAATATCTTGGGAAATGATAATATTATCTGTAATCGATCGACCATGCACAAAATTGGTCTGGTTCTCAAATATCCAAACTAAGAGAAGATGTTTCAGTCTATTTACAAAAACCTTAGTAATGGCCATATATAGCACCGTACATAAATTGATAGGAAAAAACTAAATGAGTAACTTCAAATTATAGACTTTAGGGATCAACACGAGTAATGTTTGATTCAGATCTGTGTTCCACCGATCGTCCTCAATCTTTTCCCGAATATGATTATAAACCGATGCACCACCAATTGACTAATTCCGCTAATAGAAGCCAACATGGATCCTATCGGCACTAGGGGCCCTGAAAGGGGCCATAGCAAAGAACGCCTCACTTATCTTGTCGTTGGAGAGAAGATGCACAAGCTCATTCAAACTTGCTGAGTCAACATGTGAGAAGAGACCCCAAAATGGGTAGCCATATACATCCCAACCCAAGCTCGAGAATAGCTCCTTATAGAAAGTAACAATCGCAGCCATAAGCTCCTCTTGATTCAAGCACCACAAACTCACCATCAACCTTAAGCGAAACAATTCTATTGGCGTGCCTCCGGGCCATCACGGAAGCATGGAAAAACTTAGTGTTTCGATCTCCTTGTATGATCCATCTCGAGCATACTTTCTACTACTAGAGGCTTTCCTTATGCTTCAACACTATATCCAGCTCACATCGCAAACTACTCGCGAGATCAACCAAAAAATTTGAATGACGAACCTGAAGAACCCTGTCAATCCCCTCGAAGTCGAGCCATGATCTGTTTTTTACGCCGCCCAACATGTCCAAATACCTCTGAATTCCAAACTTGGACCTCCAAAATAAAGGATGTCAAATTGGCACCAAAATCCCTATCAGGCAACCAAGTATTATTAAGGAACTCTTGAAACTGAGGGTTTTCCTGCTAAGCTGCAATAAAGCGAAATGGTCGATTAAACTGCGTACGTGCCGTGAGTTCTAGAACAAGGATAATAGGCTAGTGGTCCGACCCAATTCGGTCCAAATGAAGCACATATGCATCAAGAAAAATGTTGTTCCACTTCAAATACACTAAGAACCTGTCAAGCCATTGATAAAGATCACCTTGATTCTACGTAAATTTTGATCCGTGATAACCCAAGTCAACCAAACCAGCTCAAAAGAGGAACTTAGTAAAGTCGTTGCTTATCCTCGTACCCTTTTCTGAACCACCACACCTCTCATCTGAATGGGAGATAACATTAAAGTATCCCCTAGTAACCAAGGGACATTATCACCTGGATCAAGCAAAAGAAGTTGATCCCACAAATTCTTACGAACTGACGCTTTGGGAGTGGCATAAACAATAGTAAAATGCAACCAACCATTAAAATCAGAAGACCAAACTCGTCCATTAATAAACTGATTAGAGATGTGGAGAATCTTTACATCAACCGAGTCATCCCACATTAACCAAACACCACCAGTAAAACCATGAGCTTCCAATTGAAAAGACCTCAAAAATCCCAGCTTAGAAATGAACTTGTCAGCCTATCTTCCACTAATACGAGGCTCCAAAATTGCAACCACTTTCGGGTGAAACTCTTGGACAAAAGATCTAAAGTGCCCGAGGAACGTAATGTTCACCGCTCCTTAGCAATTCCATCACATGAAACTAATCATTTGAACAAATAATTAAAAGATAAGATACCTTACTAGATCATAGCCAGCCTGTCCTCTGTACTGCCACTTGCAGCCCCTTGTGGTTCCATGTGGTTATCAACCACTGATCTATCTATGGCCAGCAATTGTGTACATTGTCCCCCACACATCTATCCATAGCCAGGAATTGTGTAAGTTTGTGCCCATTCTTGTAGCATTGTACAAGATGTATTATTGGAATTAGGCGGTTTGCTTGTCTTAATGCCACGATAAGCATTCTCCTTGAAAGATTTATTCACCACCCCATGTGCCTTGGCTAGCTTCAGCCCAGAGGGGGGGCCTATACCCGTGACCTTTGTCCACTATCGAGACCTCGATATGGTTACGATGTAATATCCCAATTGTATGAGAAACCACCCTAGTTTGCTTCCCATCAACCAACGAAATCACTTAAATTTTGTCCAATGTACCCTTAGCACTCTTCATTTTTTTTGTCTGGATTAGAAGCCATATATGCTGCATTATGCACCACATCATTTTTTGCTGGCACATAATATCCTTGACTCATTGCAGTATTTTCCTTAGCAGCGTTACGCAATTGCTCTTGCACGTCATGTTCCATTTCCAATGCTATATCCTAATCCATATCCACTATTTCATCCCCACCACCCAGAACCACAACCCTCAACATTGTAGCCTCGTTCTGAACCCTTCCCATAAAATTCCTAACCTTAGCCTCCTCTCTCGGCTTGAGACGATAGTTCTCAACAACCATCCATAACCCAACAAGCTCCAATCCTTTTGCATTTAAAACCGATGAAGAGCTGCAATAGTAGTCTCTACTCGAGTCAATCCATTAGTGGTCGTATCCTCATTTGAACTCACACAATTTTCCTTAGCGTGTCCATAAATACCACATTCAAAACAGATTTGGCTCAATCCCTCGTATTCGAGTTTCTTGACAAAAACACCAATCCATATACATGGTAGTAATGGCTTGTTAAGATCCACAAAGACAACTATTCTTGCAAACTTCCCCATTTCCCTTACTTTCATATTGTAATCCACTTTGACGACTCTACCAATTACCATGGTGATGAGCCTGAACAATGCCTTCATGTAATACCAATAAGGCAACCCAAGGAGCCGTACCCATTCAATTACCTACGAAGAATATTTTACGGACATAGAAAAAGAACGAATCCAAGGTTGTACGGTTAAATAACTGTTGTAAATTGTCCAAGGATCTTGTGTAAGGACTTTCATATAATCCTCCTCAATGAAAAACTTAACCAGAAAATATTGATTATCAATATCAATCAGTTGGATCTCCCCAACTAGGTGCCAAAGAGCATGGATATGCAATAAAAGTGTCTTGCACCCAATAGAACACCCCAAGAGTTTAACAATGATAACATGGCGCCTGCGATTATCAATTTGCTCATGAACCCTTTCAAAGAACCGTATAGTCGGGTAAGATCCCGAGCAATCCATACAATAATCAGCCTCCTGAATATATATCGCATCATCACCACTTGTAATCCCAAACACTCTCTTGGGTCGTGTTGTGTCAGCCACCATACTCGTATACTTTCGCTTGTTCCCTTCCTCACCAACCTGTTTTTTCTGCTCGGATTTCAAACCCTCCTCCACGACATTCAACCCATACTCCACACTACCAGTCTCCTCAACCCTGGTATAGCAATTACTATCTGCCTCTATATCAGAAACTGCCTCAAAATCATCATCCACGGGTCTACCATCGATATTTCTGGTTTTGTACCTCTGGCGAGAGTCCTTAAAAGGAGACCCCGACCTCTCCAAGGCTGGAGGCATCATAACCTGAGGTATTTGCTCCGGTGGTAGTCTACTTGGGCTGATGTGCGACCCCAAGATAGGGTTCGTGTTAGGGTTTGCGTTAGGGTTGTCGAGAGTGATGCTTGTCGAATAGTGATGCACTTGGAGCAAGTATACTTGTCGAACCGACAAGGATTGGAACAATAACTATGAAGCTTTTGAACTTAGGAATGTGTTTGCAAGTGATGGTGATTGTTGACTTGAGTAAAACTACAATAAAGATAGCTAAGACTAAGACGAACAACTACAGCAAATAATAGATAATTATGGAACATGGGATTATTGCTAATGATATGTGTTTGATTGCTTATTATAATGCTATAGCAATTGGCAGAACTATTGAAGTCGTTATCTACTCGACAAGATTTTCTAATGAACTTCTAACTCTCTCGATGCCTAGAAAGTTAATAAAATTGAGTTTAAGGTAATACATGTTTGAGTGAACCCTAAAAACCCTATTATTTGTTTAAGAACTCCCTTTTAGTCATTGAAATACTAAACTTATGTCTAAGCCGAATTAGAACTAAGTTAACAACTTAGCCCCACTGTTCACGTTTGTATAACCTAATTCTCTTGATATTGAGCCACATATCAATAGTTAAAAGGCATCTCTCGATAGCTCTTACAGTAACTACACATGAAGTACGATGAACAAAATAGATAAAGGAAAAAACAAGTATACCATTATAGAAGAAATCAAAACATAATATCTTGAGACACAATAATCCCAACTAATGTAATTAGCTCATGTCTGAGCGTAAAACATCTATAAAAAGATTAAAGTATGTCAGTTTATCAAGCAAGGTAAGAAAAGAGTCGAATGTCTTCGACAAACTCCCTCCAAGCTGTCCAACTGTGCTGCAGATCTCCCACTCCATCGGCCTCTCTCGATGGCTTCTGTCGTGAGGAGAATTCTCTAGCTTCCACTCCGGTGGTTCTCTGCAAGCTTTAGACTAGGACTGTTGCATGTAATCGTGATCTCCCTTGAAGTAATGTCCAAGTCTTTCTTATATAGGCGGTGAAACTAGGGTTTCAGTACCCTTAAGTGCGCGCGCGACTTCATTAATGAAAGCCCGGTGAAACTAGGGTTTTCCGCTCCATTTAATGTTGCGTATATGGGAGAAAGTCCACCTGGGTAGAAAGTAGATTCATCTCCAACTCTTTGTGCCTCATCAACTTCAGCCATAAGATATGCTACTCTTCCGCTCCAGCAATCCTCCAACATCCACCAACATCCTTCACCTACCGTAAAAAGCACCAATATATATGACATTTAAAGCACAAGCAGTGTATCTCTCTATCTACATGCAAATATGTACAAGGAAACCTAAATGCAAACTATATGAGCTTGAAAACATGCAAAAGACAAGGAAAAGACACATAAATAGACCATTTACACACATCGGAGAAAAAGGACATCACGTTAAGGTGGTCGAGAGAAAAGGACATCACGTTGATTCCAACTTATTTTTAACACCCTAAGCTCATTTTTTTACTTCATTTAATACCTTATTCATGTTGGTAATTCATTTTACACTTGGTTGATTAGTTAAAGAGATTAGTGAGTCGTTCTAACATAGGAGGAGAAGGTGGTGTTAACTGAAGAAATGAGCTACCTTTCATGTTTTGCATTAATGTAGTATATTTTCAACTTTGAAATGCTTCTTACCTAACTTAAATATATTGCTTGTATGATTTTTTTTGTTCAAAGATGACTTCATATTAAATCAAGGAGAATTACACAGAGTCAGTAAAGAAGCAGGGTCCCACAAAGTAAAGCCCCTACTTCTTTTACCAAATTTAGCCAGACGATCACCCTCATGATTACAAGAACGGGGAACGAAAGAAAAACAACAAGATTTGAATGCTCTCGCAGTCATACATATATCCTCTTCTAAGGCCATAGAGGTCCACTCGGGGAAAGTTCCCACATTAAGCCTGTCGATAACTGTTTTACAGTCAGCTTCAACTACTATGTTGTCGAAGCCTTTTGCCAAGGATAAGGATAGCCCCAATCTAATTGCAAGGGCTTCCGCCACTGCAGCGGAGGGAGCAAAGAAAGATTCTGACGCCCCCTGAATAAAGCAACCTGAACTAACCTTCGCAATGGCTGCAACTGACGCCACCCCGGTTTGTGGATCGAAATCAGCGTCACAATTTATTTTAACTTTACCTGGAGGAGGTGGTGACCAACATCTTGGTTCGGAGTTATGAAGATGATTTTCTTGCGGTCGAGGTAAAGAGAGAGAAGGTTGATGGAATTCGTTGAATGCTCGTTCCGCCCTCAGCCATACATCCCAGGGAAGATCCTTCTGGCCTTCAAATACCCATGAACTCCTCGACTTCCAAATACCCCAAATGAGGAAAGCAATAAGGGCACAACCCTCCTCAAAGATGTCAAAAAGTCTGAGATCAATCAGTTTACTCCACCATTTCGGGAAACCGGGAAATCCATCGATTGGCGGAGAATAGCTAAAACTAGAAGCCTTCCACACTCCCTGAGCGAATAGGCAAAAAAACAAGGTATGTTCAATCGATTCACCTCTCTCTCCACATCGTGGGCAACAATCTGAGTCCTGATATTTTCCATGCATGCGAGAATTCAAAGTTCCTTTTGTAGGGACAATATTATGACAAAGCTTCCAAAGAAAAGTCTTAATTTTGGAAGGCACCCCTAGGCTCCAAATAGAGTGCCAAAATTCCTTCTTGGCGCACGGATTCTCACTAACTGAAGGACGGGTTTCTTTCGATTCGGAATCCTCAATAAAGCGATATCTTGAACGGGCAGAATACTCTCCATTCTTCGTTCCAATCCAAATAAAGGAATCCTGAATCTGTGGACCCCCAATCAGAATGCTGAGAATGGCTTTGGCTTTAGTAGCATCAAACAACTGTCTCACCTTAGCACAGTCCCACGTGCGCCCGTCAGAACTCATGAGACTGCTAACTGAAGGCGAAGGGGCGTTTTGAGGTACAGAGGTGGAAATCCTGAACTTAGGTAATAAAGGAACCCAATTGTCTTTCCATGTTGCGATGAACCTACCATTTCCAACTCTCTATTGACCATCTTCCTTCAATATCCTCACTCCTTCCCTGATTCCACTCCAAGCCCAGGAAGGGTTGGAACATTTGGGAGCTTCAAATATATTTCCGTTGGGGTAGTAGATCCCCCTGAGAGTCTGAGCGAGGATGGACTCAGGGTTCTTAATTACTTTCCAAGCTATTTTCGTTACCAAAGCTTTGTTGAAGAGTCTCAAGTTCTTGAAGCCCATCCCTCCTTGATATTTTGGCCTACACAGTTCTCTCCAGTTCAGCCAATGAATGCTTTTGTCTTTGTTGGCCCCACTATTCCACCAGAACTTAGCAATAATCGAGCTCAATTCATCACAGAAAGTGATTGGGAAGAGAAAGTGCTGCATAACATAAGTGGGAATGGCCTGTGCAACCGCCTTTATAAGAACTTCTTTACCTGCCATGTTCAGAAACTTAGTCTTCCAGCTTTTCAGTCTGTCTTGAACACGATCTTTGATATACCTTAGAGTTTCTCTCTTACTTCTTCCTCAGAAAGTCGGCAAGCCTAGATATCTTGCATACTCCCTATATAGGACTAAACCCAACACATTAGCCAAATGAGTTTTTTGGTGGCCACTCATATTCGGAGAGAAAAAGACAGAAGATTTCTGGAAGTTTACTGATTGACCGGTTGCCGATTGGAACAGCTGTAGTATACGGAGGGTGGCGACACAATTTCCTTCGTTAGCTTCAACAAAGAGAAGACAGTCATCAGCGAAAAGCAGATGGCTCAAGACCGGACAACGTCTTTTAATTCTCAAACCTGAAAACTGATTTCTGTCTATTTCCTTGGCAATGATCCAGGTGAATATGTTGGAGACGAAGGTAAAAAGAAAGGGGGATAAAGGGTCACCCTGCCGTAGACCCCTACTTGCTTGAACTTCACCAAAACACTCCCCATTGAACACTAATGAGAAAGAGATCGTCGTCACGCACTTCATTATTCTATGGATCCACCATTCATCAAATCCTATCTGTCTCATTACAAATTGAAGCAAGCCCCAGTCAACCTTGTCATAAGCTTTTTCTAGGTCAATCTTTAAGGCCATGAATCCTTTCCTGCCCTTCCTAGTCCGTTTGATTGCATGGAAAGCCTCATTAGCAAGAATAATATTGTCGTGGATGGACCGACCTTGTACGGAAGCAGACTGAGACTGAGGTATGATGTTAGGGAGAAATACCTTCAATCTAGTGGCAAGGATTTTAGTAATCACATTGAGGGAGAAATTACAGAGGCTGATTGGTCTAAAGTGTGACACTTCCATTGGGGTTGTCTTTTTAGGGATTAGAACAATGTTGGTCTTGTTAATCCCCTTTCCCAAAACTCCATCTCTAAAGAAAGCCAAAATCATTTTGGTTAGGTCCTTATTCACCGTGTCCCAGTAAGTGTGATAGAAGAACCCAGGGAAACCATCCGGATCGGGGGCCTTAGTAGCACCCATACTGAAGACAGCATCTTTGATCTCCTCCTCTGTCGCGTCTCTTCTAAGCAGACGATTCATCTCCTCAGTTACCACACAAGGAATATAATCTCTAAGTTTTTCATAATCAACCGATAGATCTCTTCTAAACACCTTATCAAAATGGAGCTGTAAGAACCGTGCTATTAGTTCTGTTTCCTCAAGCCAGGTACCATTCTCCCCTTTGAGCCTAACAATGGCATTTGTTCTGCGATGCTGGACAGTCGTTGCATGAAAGAATATTTTGTTTTTGTCCCCCCATTTTAGCCAGCTAATCCTAGACCGTTGATGCCAATACCTTTCCTCTCTTTCCCACTCAGAATCAAGCTCCTTTTTGAGCTTTCCCAGTTCTATTAGCTCCAGCTCAGAAAGACGCCTCCCCTGTAAAAGCTTGATCCTTTCCATCAGCTTGAGTTTTCGCTCATTTTTCTGTTTTGCTTTTTCTTTGCTCCATTTGACTAAAACCGCTCTAGTGTTTCGGATTTTCCTTCCAAATCTGGATGTCGCTCTCTCTCCAGGCGAAACATTCCACCCCTTAGAAAACACCTGAGGGCAATCCTCTTCAAGAGACCACTTCGATTCAAACTTGAAATCCTTTTTATAATTCCTGGAAAACCCCTTAGAGATAAGAATGATGGGGGCATGATCCGAGGCGATCGAACTCTCCACTAGCCCCACTGCTTTAAGGAAGGAGAGACTCCATTCCTAAGAACACAGGACATGATCAAGTTTTTCAAGAATTGCATTTTCGCCGCTTCTCTGATTATACCAAGTAAAGATACCGCCCTTATAGGTAGCTCAATAAGCCCCACAGAGTTTACAAAGTCATTAAAAATTCTAGCCTCCTCAGAGCTCACAGGGTTGCCTCCCTCCTTCTCACCTTGATGCGAGACCATGTTGGAGTCTCCTATAATAAGCCACTTGGTATTATTTGTTCTCCGTAGTTCCGCCATTTCCTCCCAATAGGCATGCTTGTGATCAAACTAACTGTTTATGCGTTAAAAATGCAAAATACATGTTTTTAAATTCAAAGGTTAATTTTTTTTAATACATTTAAGTATTTTTTTAAAAAAAATTATATATTTTTAAATCCATATGTCATATATCATTCTTGGCGTGCTTTAAAAGTACCGTATGTTAACTATTTATAATGATATTAAAAATAATAATGAGATCCACTAATTGATTGAGTAACTAAAGATGTTTATGTAATTTCATCTTGTATGAGTTCAAATTTTATATTTGCCTTAGAAATATAATATCTCTTTACTTAATCAAATAAATCTAAAAATAATAATAACATTAGATCCTTATCTAGACCAAAACAGTAAGAATCAAAATAGAAGAGATGATAAAATATAATGACTAAATCATGCATTAAACCAATGCATATTAATGACAGATGTGACGAAAAATCTCCAAAAAGCCCCACAAAACGTTTAAAAAAAAGCAGCACCCAATTTAATATAAATTAAAAAAAAGATTAAAAAATAAATTATTGGAATTCAAGAAAAGTCTCGTAAAACAAGCAAACAAGCAGAGTTAGTCCAAGTAATAAGCAACTTGATATCACTTAAGCAGGCCTTGAGTTTGAGATCTAATGTACTCACAAAATTTTCGTTAAAAGATTCACCCATCAAAATTAAGTATATAGATCAAATCGATTCAGATTAATCAAGGTAAGGCCCCCCCCCCCCCCCCCCCCCCCTAAAATGCTACTTCCAATCTAGGTGAACCGTACAAATGGGGGAATGTGTTTAGTAAGCATTTTCCTTTTGTGGATGTGGCTTAAATTCATACTCCAATTAACTCTTCCATCCACTATTGTTTCCGCATTAAATAAGACTACCCTCCCTGCATGACCAGACACCAACTTACATTCAATTTCAAGGCACTCTCATAAACATAAACCACAGCTTCCAATTATTGCAACAATAACTGCTAATCACATTTAAGCATTATCTATTTGTTTTTGGGAAAGGGAAAACCAGGTTTTTACCAACACCCAAGCAACAATATTTATGGAACAATATGCTGCATAGGCACAGAAACGTGAACAAGAAAGCTGCTGCCAACATGCCATAAATTAGTTAGAAACCAGTGATTGATTCCCTCTACTTTTCAACAATTTCTGAACAATTCTGGTTTCCTCCCCATAGCTGAGTTAGAGCAAATGGAGTTCAAACTGGGGCAATGCCAGATTTGAAAGAAAAATAATGACTGAATTTGTCTAAACCCTTAGCACAGTTTATCTATCAGTGTCAGCAATCCTGCATCTGAACCGCCATTCCCTATTCAGAAAGAAGAAGGATAAAAAGAAATCCTTTTATGTTTTTCTTGATATACCTATGTCTAACAACCATATATTCAAACTAATGGAAGAGAATATACCCAGAGATTTAAATAATGGTCTGTAACAACAATAACAACAGTTATATAGCGGTTTTGATACCTTCCGAAATTGCGATAATCACAACTGTTTATGTCTACAATAGCATATATTATTAAAATAAATAATGACTACGATACCCACAGTGACCGCAATAGCATACGTTTTGTCCGTAACTGCGATAAACATAACACGACTGCAATCGCAATTTAAATTACAGATCTAGGTAACATAGAAGAAACATCTCCACTGTCTTTCACCTGTTTACCTACCAATCTTCTAACAAAAATGTTTGTAGATAATAATATTCATAATGAAGAAACATCTACAGGCTTCTAGCAGTAATTAAGCATTACTAGTTACCATGGAGCTGATTCATAAAATTAGATCACCAAGCCTCTATCTAATGTTCCATAGGATATCTTTGACAAACTATTATTTCATACCCAAAATAAAGTATCCAAGGAATTTGATCAAGTTGGGGGCAGAAATTTATCATAAATTATCCCAGAAAACACAATACAGAGAGGCAACTGTTTAATTTCCATAAGATAAGCCAACACAGGGAATATATACATAGATCAACTAAATCTATACCAAAATTTACCCAGAAAAAGAAGAAGAAAAAAAAACTTGTTGAATCCTAGAAGTATACGAAAACAGAAGTCAGAACAATCTGTGTAAACTGTTATCATGTAGAGCAGACAACAAGAACATCATCTCCTCATCACTTCCATCATACTCTACCTGGTTTTGCAGCCTGTGATAGTTGGCTACGATCTCATCCGGCAAAACTTTGGTCCTGCAAAGTGGGCAAGTAGCCCAATACTGTTGGAGCCACCTATCCAGGCAGTCCTTGTGGAAAGTGTGTTTACATTTCAATTTCCTCACTTTCTCGCCTTCTTCCAGCTCCGACAAACACACGGTGCACTCATTCGATGACGGATCCACCCTCGAAGATGATGTTGTGGAGTAAATGATTGTTGGGTTCTTTTCTTCAATGAATTTGAGGTACTGGGTGGTGGTGATGAGGCGTTTCTCGGAGTCGGAGGCGCCGCCGGTGATAGACCGGATGAGGATTACAATTTCGAGGAGTAGGAGAGTGAAGAAGACGACAGTCATGGTGTAGAGGTGGGAGAAGAATTCAGTGAGTGCGGCCATGGTTGGTGGTGGTGGTGGTGGAGAAGGAAAGAGAATGAAATGAGATGGGAAAAGGCTATCTTTTTACTAGATGACCCCACCCCTGCCCTTTAAAGGCTAAGGCCGTACGTAAAAGTTAATCATTTTTTAATTCATTCATACGCGTACGTATTTTTTTATATATATATTTAACAAATTCAAATTTCAATAAAATATTTTTTAATAAAATATTTAATTTTTTTCTTCAAATTTTTAATAGTCAAATATGTGATTTAATTAATGATAAATACTTATTATTCTAAAAAACATCAATTATTATTTTCAAATATTTTCTACATTATTTGTAAGTATGTCGTACACATCAACAATAATAATAAGCTACTACCAATAATTAGTTGTATGATGAGATGTGTAACACCTCAAATAATTATGATAATATTAAATATAGGTAAAAAAATGAGAAGAGAATTGAAGCTAGTGGGTTTTGAACCAGCGACTTCGACCCAATTTTATACTCTTTGTGTTTAACCGCTAAGTTAAGTGCCCAAGTTTATCTAAGAATAACTTGGTTAAGTCTTGAAGTAAAAGTTTGAGGTTTTTAACCCGAATTAAAATCAGTTTGACTCTCCACCTACCATTTGGAATGTCTTCTCGATATAAAAATTTCCAGAAAACATTAAGCTTTTCCCTGCCTTTTTTTTTGCTCCGACCATCCCTCCGATCTCAGCCACAACGCCGTCGTGGGCGTCACCGCCCATGCCACCGTGACCGCCACCTCACCCCGAACTCATCAATATCGTTCACTCGCGCAGTTGCGCTACCGTCCGGCTCGGAGAACCGCCTGAAGGCTTCGTCAAGGAACCCTTGCTCTGCCGCCCCTATACATCAGCGGTTTAGCCGCAACCCGCCGTCCGTGTAGCACACGGCCACCGGATCCGAGTTTCCTACACCACGGCGAACAAAACCCTTCAGACCGTTTGCATGTCCGACACCGACAAGCCTCTCATCGGAGCTACGCGATTTTTCGGCCAGATCTGAAATTTGAGGCTTTTTCCGGTAAGATTGTGGCTCGTAATGTGATATTTTGGGTTTGGTTTACTTCCCTGTGTGATTGGCTCTTGTTTTCTGGCAGAAACGGTACATTTCGGGCCTTCGATAACCAACTAGCCACTAAAAAATTTTGGGTGAGTGAACCAGCCCAACCCGATCTGAACTGGCCAACCCGGTTTGAGCCCAGACCCGTCTGCCCGACCCGTACCCGACTCGACTCAAACCTACTCGTTAACCCGAACTTGACCCGTTGACCGAGTCAACTCAGTGAGTCAACTCGTCTGAGTCAACCCATTAAGTCAACACGTCCGAGTTAACTCAGTGAGTTAACTCGTCCGAGTCAACTCGATTGATTGTTTACCAGTTGAATGATGACGTCAGTGTTGATTGATGATGATGTCAGCGTTGACTGATGATGACGTCAGCATTGACCATTGACTTGACCAAAAAGTTAAATTTTCTAAAAACTTATATTTTATGTTTTTAATGTCCTTAGTCTGTTTTTGAAGCCCGTTTCGCAAAATTTTGACCTGAAAGCCTTTGAATCTGACCTTGAACCCGAACTTGTTTATGTAGTTATTTATTCATTTAAGAGCTCTATGAATAAGGACTAAAATGTGATATTGTGTGAGTGAAGGTACTCACGGTTCCTTGAATACGAATTGTTGAGGGACGTCAAATCTGGTTCAAGAGTGTTCGAATGTCGTTCATGGATCGACCGTTATAGCTCGGAGCCAAGGTAATACTTTTCTACCAGTTGTATGCTTTATGAACATGTTGGTATTCGGTTGTAGCATGCATATTCATGATGAAGTATATTGTTAATCTACCTAAGTCAAATCAGATACGAAAAGTAAGTATGAAAATTCAGATAAGTATGATATATTCGATTAAAAAAATAATATGAATAAATTGAAAAGATCTAGAGTTCTATAATTAATTTCGAATAAGATTTTGACTGATGCGAATAAGGAATTGAGGATCAATGAGTGATCTAAGTTCAATGGTTAATCGGTAAAACAATGCACTTCGAAACACCCAATTCAGACTATTTCTTGATTTAAGGTCTAATGCTCAGAATGTTTGGTTGTGAAGTGACAAAGACGCCTTGATGTATAAGAAAGACTAAAAATTACCTATGTTAATGGAAGTGATCTAGAAACCTTCACTAGATCTGGTAACACAATCCATTCATCTGTAAACCCCGATTTTGCTTCGGCCGTTATGTTAACGAAGCCTAAACCTTCAAAATTGCAAAGTGCTAAGATCTTCTCAAGTTCTGAATAAATCTTCGAAGATAAGACTACAGAAAATTGTTCGTATGTCTAGATTAATCTAAGTGGCGTAAAAGTTGAATTGATCTGAAATGACTAAAAGGATTGAAAATGGTGATAAAGATGAGCTAGTCAGAATGTGTATAGTGATCAAAAGGACAGAAATACCCTCGGGCACTAGATGCCGAATTAACCATAATGATGGATGTACCCTCGAAACACGAATCGAATGAATATTTAGAAGGACTCGAAAGGCTCAGGATAATTGAAAAAAACCTTTGAACACTGAAATGACTGAAAATACCTTTAAGTCTCGTGTTTGTTGGCCGTTTGATATGTGTGTGTGTGTGTGTGTGAATTTGAGTGAATACCATATAAAGACGTATTCGATCTGTTTAGAGGAAATATATATAGTTAGCGGTAAGAGTAGTCTGTTTAAGGGTACGTTCGATACTATCGTTTGAGTTCGGATGTACTACCCATATTTGAATACTTGGTAGATATCGCAGTATTGGGATCCGTAAGTTCGACTGAATTTGGAAACATGATAAACCGTAGAGATCTTCATGTATTCATATTACTAATTTGTCCTTAGTATGTGGAATTACAAAATCTCCCCTGATAGTCAAATGACCAAAATGCTCTTGTTGGCCAAAATGACCGGAATAGCCCTAATTGTATCTGATATCGTGAAAGATCTTGATTCAGAAATTCCTGAATGCTTGGTTGGAAACTTGATGGGCAAATGGAATTCCTGAGTCTCCGTTTATGCCTTGTTGGTATAAATTACCAAAATGTCGTGTATGACAAAATGACCATAATGCCCTTGTAGGCTTAAATGACTGAATCACTCATGATATATCTGAATTCTCTAAGATCTTGATGTATCGATTCCTGAATATCTGGTTTGAACCGTTAGTACGAATCTTTTTTAATAAGGACTCATTTTTTAAATTCGTCCAAATTTTCAAAAGTTCAATGTGTCCCCTTCCGTAAATACCGAGTACCTTCAAGAAATAAACTGTTCTATCTAGTGTGTTCCATGTGTGCTACATTCAGTTGAATGTGTTGTATGATTACTACATGTTAGTAAACAATCTAATGACTTAATTATGAACGATGATATGCTTGATGAAATGATGAACTGGACATGTGATAACATTTTCTACCTACTCGTTGTAAGTTCGCTCGATCTGTATACTTGGAATATGATTATGCTATGTGGTTATTTGATCTGTGATAATATTGTATGTCTTCCTGATGTAAGTGATAGTATAATCTGTTAGCTTGACCTATGATGGTACACTCTGTTTGCATGATGAATGATGATATCGTTTGCTCAATGGTATGCCCATATATGTGTCTAAAGAGCATGAACTTCTGTTTCAGATACCTCGAATGGAATATGTATGTCATATGTATTCTGTTACTCATGTCTAAAATCTAAATACCGATTACTATCTAGGGTATATTGTTGGGTTATGTTATGAAGTCTATGTTGGTACAGCCCTGATCTAGCTGGTAAATCCTTATGGACTCAAGGTCTCCCCTTGGGTAGGTTCCGATGCTTTAGCACAGGTAAATCCTTATGGGCCTAAGGCAACCCCTTAGGTGGCACCTATGCCCATCGAGCCTAGGGTAAGTCCTTATGGATGCAGTTCTGGGGGACTGCATATTTGGAGTAAGGTTGGTAGGTAGTTACTATTAAACCCTTGTATGTACTTGAGCATTTGTATTGAATTGTCATGTGTTCTTATGATATAATTGGTATGTATTTATGCCTGTTTGATCTGCACTTATTTGAACACACTAGACACTAAACTCTTTGTTTCCATCTTCGTAATCTATCAACTTGTATAATTCTCGTTTGTTACTCAAGGATTGAATAAAGAACAAGTATCGTTATTCTCAAGTATAATGTTACCCTGAAATAACTAAAAGGAAATGAAGAATGTTACTACTTGGAACATCATGAAAATGTTATGCCTACCATATATCTGCATGAGCTTATAGCATATTTTGGTAGTTATGTATTACTGAGATTTTCCAAGCTCACGTTGTTTTTACATTGCAGGTTAAAAGATTATATTATGGTGTAATGTTTGACATCAGTATTCGGAGTTCTCTCGGCGTTGCCTCTGGAGTAAGGTATTGTATAGTTAGTGGGCATGTATGTCATGTATTGTTTTATGATAGTGTATGTAAAACACTTTTTGAAGATTTTGTTATGTATTTAAATGACTTCCTGATATGATATTTTAATCAGAAGTTGATTTTATAGTTGAATAAGCGTTTGAAGAAAAAAATGGTTATATGATTTTTTTACTGTGGGTCGCTCTTGTGACTCTAATGTGACTTTCTAGAATCTGTTGTAACGCATAGGCGGATCTAGGGAATTACAAGATGAGACACTAAATTTTTTAAATAAGATCAAGTGTTTAAATTTTTACGTCTCTCATATAATGAACCAAAAAATAGCGATTAGAGCACGGAAAATAAGTGTGAAAAAGTTTTATAATTACTTGAGTTCAGTTTCATTATTGAAGAAAATATTTAGTTTTTGAGAATATTGACATCATATTTTGGCGAATATTGGTGAGTTTTTTTTAAGAAAATTATTTATAAATCTCCAGTTCTATTGAAGTGAGTTAATTATAAATCTCCTAACATCTTTTAATAATGGAAAGTTTTTATAAAAACTGTAAATTTATATATTGGATGAGTCTAAAATAAATGCTATATACGGATATATATCATTAATCATATGTATTTATATATATTATTAATTATGTTTATAACTTTTGAAATGATGAGATTTAAAACATGATTATTCTTTCTTTTAAAAATAAAATATATTAAAACACATTTTGTGTAATTTTCAGATTTTTTAATTAAAAGTTGAATTAGGAAGTATTTTTAATAAAGTATTATTATACATTCTATTAATTAGGTCCTAATTCAAAATAATTCATCAAGTATATGGGTAAAACCCCAAATGTTCCATTTTCTTTCTTCTTCCTCTGCAACAACGCTTGTCTTTCTTTTCTTCTTCCTTTGCAACAATTTCGTTTGCTTTATCAAGCACTTTACCCATGCCATGCTTGTAAATATTCTTGGGGGCTCCATTGAGCCTGCCTTTGTGTGTGTGCATAAATCTATTTCTTTCTTAAACGTCATAACTATGCATCTCTGGTTCAATTCCGCTCTAAATTAATTGATTTTGCTGGCTTAAAAAAATGGTAGAGATATCTATCTAGCATTCAATGCTTAAGAATTTTTCGTAAAATTTTCTACACCTCCAGCTCCGCGGACGAGGAATTGATTCCGCATGGTTAGTCTTATGTTTTACCTTTTCAATCTCTGTTTGTTCTGCAAACTGCTGTGTTCACGGTGGCACATTTTAGATATCCATGATTAACAACAATTTCAGTAATGTAAAGCTAGAGCCTCCTGGGGCTTAATGTATGGTTTTGTGGGTGATATTGTAACTAGTCCCGTGTTGTTCATGATTTTGATCGGTTGAATCTAAGGAAGAGAAGTGTTGTTGAGGAGGAAGAAGAAATAAAATGGGAAATTTGTGGTTTGACCCATATATTTGATGAGTTATTTTGAATTAGGACCTAATTAATAGAATGTACAAATTTTAAGACTAAAAGTATTATCATCCCATGACACGTCACCATCTCCGTTACTTTTTTAAGGACCGGTGACCAAAATGATAACGAAACAAAACATTAGTGACGGTTTTGATGAAAATATTAGTTGGGTGACCAAAACAGGAAAAATGTGATAGTTGGCTGACCACCCGTGTAGTTTACCCTTTTATTATTTTAGCCTTTATACGTAAGATTAATATCCTATACACTAGCGGTAGAAACTGAAAGTTTCCACAAGCACCTTAGTTTTAGGGTATAGGGTTTAGGGTTTAGGTGTGGGAATTTAGAATTTAGGGGTAGTTGTTTCAATTTAAGGTTTAGGGTTATAATTTAGGGTTTATAGGTTAGGGTTTAGTTTTTAGGGTAATATGGTGAGAATTTAGGTTTTAACCTATAAACCCTAAATTATAACCTTAAAACTTAAATTGAAACAACTATCCCTAAATTCTAATCCCCTACACCTAAACCCCTAAACCATATACCTTAAATTAACTTTCTATACCCTAAAACTAACTCTAAAACTAAGACACTTGTGAAAATTTTTACCGGCTGTGTATAGAATATTTACCATTATATATATATATATGCTCTTAGAGTTTCTGCTAACACTTACTTTTTTTTTTGCCGCCGCAACTCTCCTTTCTACTTCTTTCTTATTACACTTTTTATGTTTTTCTTTTCTTTTCAATCTCTTAATTATCCATTCAATTCTTTTATACATCAGAACATCAAGTGGCCATTACGGAGCCATTTCTTTTTATTATTATTCTCATTTCTTTGTTTTAGGCCATTTTGCTTTTTTCTTTGAGTTTTGTTTCCTGTAATTTTTTGTCCTTTATTTGTGGATTGTTTTATGTAATTTTTGTTGAAATCTTATTTTGGGTACTTTTTTAATTTTATTCTTTTAGATCTAGATTTTCTGTATGTTTACTAAGAAAATTTTAAAACTCGAAACCGGTCCGGGTCGGGATGGTTAAAAACCCATCCCGTTACCATCCCTAATCACCTTTTTTTTTTATTGTTCGTTCTGTCATATTCGGTGCTGCAGTCCCTTTGTTTCTCTTCTATTATATTTTTAGTGTCTAAATCATTTTTGTCAAAATATATGTTTTATCTTTAATTTTTCGTTAAAGTGTCTTGATTGAGGTTTAAAAGGCCCAAATATCTGACACGCAAAATCTGATTTGTTCTATATTGGTTATTTATTTTATTGAGTGTGTCTACCTTAAAAATATGAATTTTCTTTATTAATTATCTATTTTTACTATGTGTGTTCACTCTAAAATTTTATTTGTATCTGACACGCAAAAAAAAAACTTATGTTATTAATATTTAATATATGTGTACTTACCTTAAAAAATTCTAAATCCGCCACTAAACTTTGACAACTTTCTTTTAAGCATTAATCTAATATTTTATATGAAAATCCCACAAATTCAGCCAAATATTAGATTCCTCTTCTTCTCTACAGCTGGATTTTGTGGGAGAAGATTTGAAAAACCAATCCACCAACGAAAAACAGGCCCATTCAGATGGAGAAATTATATCATAGGCTCGGCTCGTCACGTTATTTATGGTCCCAACCAATAAAAAATATTCATTTCATTAATTTTTTTCATGTTATTTTTTACCGAGTGAATCTTCACTCAGATTTACTGTAAATTAAATTAAAAACACTTTTTACTAATTGTAGATTCACTCGGTAAAAGATATAAAAAATAATGAAATGGATGCTTTTTATTGGTTGGGACCATGGATGACGTGGCGAGCCGGACCTATGATATAACTTCTTCATTCAGATGATGTTAAAGCAGGTTAAATATGCAGTAATAGTGGATTGACTTTGGTTGTTAAAATACGGATACATCAAATAGTGGATTCTCGAACTAATACTGAATGTTTACCTGGTTTTAGTTGGTGTATATATCCCACATACCAAAGTTAACCCTTGATGGAAAGCACAACAACAATTCATAATTCAAGCTTTTCAAATGGTCTGCATTCCGTTTCTGAATGTTTAACATTATTACAATCTTAATGGAAATCAAGCTGTAGAGAAGAAGGGGATTCTATTATTGGACTGAATTTGTGGGGGGTTTTGAAATATAAAATATTAGATAAATGCTTAAAAGGAAATGGCAAAGGGAGGAAGCAGGGGTTAATGGTGGTGTAGCCATGGAACAAAATGATAGAAGAGGAAGAAGAGGGGTTTATTGGGGGTAAAAACAAAGAAACGAATAATAAATTAATTATAAATAAATATTTTGAAGTGTCACGTTAGTTTTTTTAAACCGTGGTTGACGATAGTGACCGTAATGAAAGTGAATTAAAAGTTTAGTGGTTGTATTGAGAGTTTTAAAAATTCAGTGACCATATTAAAAATGCCTTAAAAGTTTAGGGATTACCAATGTGGTTTACCAAAAAGTTAATTACATCAAACAATTCAAATTTATGACCTTAATTTTAAATTGGTTCTCAAATCTTAAATATTTAATTGTATACTCAAATTATGACTTTCATTTTAATTTTGTCCCCAACCTTTTAAATGTTTCAGTTTCATCCTTAAATTGGCTCTCATTTTAAATTGGTCCCTAAACTTTTGAACATTCCAATTTCATCCTCAAACTATGACTCTAATTCTAAATTGGTCCTCAAACTTTTGAATATTCTAATTTCATCCTCAAATAATCAATATATGCTAATCATATCCCATGTTAATAAAATCGTTATAAAATTGTTAATTGACATGTAAACACATGTGTATTATGTGACAATATCATATGGATTAAACGATAATTTGAGAACGGAATTGGAACCTTCAAAAAGTTAAAGGACCAATTTAAAATTAGTGTCATAGTTTAGGGATTAAACAATAATATTTAAAAGTTTGTGGACCAAATTAAAACGAGACCATAATTTGAGGTAAAATTAAAATATTTAAAAATTTAGGGTCCGATTTAAAATAAGAAACATTATTTGAAGATCCATGATGCAATTAACTAAAAAAGCACTAAAATTTTCATCGCCCAACTCTTAAACTTTGCTTGAAAAAATAATTAAAATAATTAAGAGTATCTACAACCAGAGGACACCACTCAATTTCAACACGACGAACCATCGCCCCAGACACGGACAAACAACTCCACATACCCCACCTTTGCGATTCTAGCACCATCGAAGCATCCCTTCATATTTTTACCTAATAAAGGGCACAAAGCTTGACAAAAAAAAAAACTCTCCCACGGCACTAGGGGTGCTAACTAGCCAAGTCAGCCCGAGCCTGACCAAGTTCAAATCAGCTCGAAAATAATATTATTAGGCTCAATTCGAGCTCCAAGTTTGCCAAGCTTAAAATTTTAAGCTCAAACTCGAGTTAGACTACCAGTCGGCTGAATATTGTCGATTAAACAAAAAATACATCTAATTAAAATTATAACAAAGATACTCATACTTTTATTTTTATAATTATTAGAATTCCTTATAGATTTTTTTTGAATTGTTATAATTTATATAATTATTTATAATTAAAAATAATTTCACATATATTTTATATAATCAAACATGTCCTTAGTACTCCAAGATGTTTCAACACTGACATAAATACATAAATAAAATCACTTAACTATTTGCGGGGATGTATAGAGGATTTGTCAAATTTTGATCGAATTATTATTATTTTTAATATTATAAAATAGTTAACATTAGTTTAATTGACCAACGGAAGTTAGTTCAAGTGGTAAGCAGTTTGGTATCACTTAAACAGATCTTGTTGAATGACGAAAATTGCTTTAGGGTTTCGTGATTTTTTTGATGTGCAGATTTGAGAAAAAAGGTAGAAGAGAGGACGCAAGTGAGATAAGGAAAAACACGTGTATTGGAGAGAGAAAAAAGATCTAAAGTTTTATTAATGGGAAAATTAAAATTGTTATTTTATATACACATGTTTATATACAAATAATAAAACTAAAATAAAATTAACTAACTAACTCCTAAATGCAACAACTCAGCAATCAAATAATCTTGATAGCCCCCATCAAGTTGGAGCATACAAGTTTTGTAGGCCCAACTTGAAAATAGAATCCTGAAAATAGAAAGATGACAAGGCTTTAGTAAAACAATCAACAAGCTGATTATGTGAAGAAACAAGCAAAAGTTTGATTACTCCCTGTTAAACTTTTTCTCGGATCGAATGGCAATCGATTTTAATGTGTTTCGTGCGTTCATGATACACAAAATTTTCAGCAATCTTGATGGCAAACAGATTATCACAGTAAAGATTGGTAGAAGAAAGCTGAATTTTAAATCAGAAAAAAAATAAAAAAAAGCCATTGTACTTCACAAGTTATAGTTGCTAAAGCATGATACTCTGCTTCACTAGATGAACGAGATATGGTTTGCTGTTTTTTAGACTTTCAGAAAATTAAAGATTTGCCTAAGAAAACACAAAAATCAGTTGTTGACCTACGAGAATCTGGACAAAAAGCCCAGTCAGAGTCAGAGAAAGCATGAATTTGTAAGGCATTGTCAGCAAGGAAAAAAGACCTTGTCCAAGGGTGCCCTTCAAATATCGAAGAATTCTATGTGCAACAGTTAAGTGAACATTAGTAGGAGCAAATAAGAATTGAGATAACTATTGGACAACAAAAGAAATGTATGATCTTGTATTAGTAAGATATAAATTTTTTTCAATAAGCTGCTTGTATGAAGTAATGTCTTGTAATGCAACACCATCAGATTTAGACAAACGTTTTGTAACAACAATAGGACTAGAAACATGCTTAGATCCAAGAAAATCAGTCTCCTTTAAAAATTTTAAAGTATATTTTTTTTGACACAAATTTATACATTTGGTTGATCTAGCAATTTCAAACTCAAGAAAATACTTTAACTTTCCTAAATTCTTTATTTTAAAAGCATCATGAAGAAATATTTTAATAGAAGTAATCTGTTGAAATGAAAGACTAGCTAAAATAATGTCATCCACATAAACTACTAGAGCAATAAATTGAGAATTTTCACCTTTAGTGAAGAGACTAGAGTCTGAAATAGATTGCTTAAACCCTTGGTTACTCAAGGCACTTGTCAGCCTTTCATTTCACTGTCTACTTGCTTGTTTTAATCTGTATAGGCTCTTATTTAATTTACAAACAAGACTAGAGTTGTTATTACAGAAATCTGGTGGCAATTCCATATAAACCTTCTCTTGCAAAAAATCATGCAGAAAAAAATTATTTATATCTAACTACTGTAAATCTCAGTTTTGAGCTGCATCAATGGTCATTAAGGTTCTAAATGTAGTAATTTTGCCACATGACTAAAAGTATGGAGAAAGTCAACTCCAGACTGTTGTGTGTGCCACTTAGCAACCAACCTAACTTTATATCTATCAAGGGTGCCATCTAACTTAAGCTTAGTTTTAAAAACTCATTTACACCCTATAGTGGTCTTTCCAGGAGGCAGAGAAACTAAATCTCATGTTTTATTATTTTCTAGAGCCGAAATTTCTTCTTTCATTGCAGTTTTCCAATAATCATGTAAAAGGGCTTGCTTATAGTCTTTAAGATCACTCAGCAAGTCTACATTATTGATAAAAAATTTATGATGAGCAGAAATATTAATATAGAAAAGAACCTGAGCAACAAAATGTTGGGTAGTTCTTGTCTTAGGCATACTAACATGAACATTTTTAAATTTCTGTGGTAATTTAACTGCTCTAAAGAGTCTAGTAGTATGCTGATCCTAAACTCTAGAAGAACTACTTGGCTGAATATCTACTAGAGGAGTATTTATAGGCTGACCAGAATTAGCAGAACCAATACTACTGTTATCAGACTTATCAAAATTCTCAGTAGAATATTCTATAAGTTTTTTAGAACCAACAACAGTATCACCAGTATAATTTTGATTTGATTCAGTATAAAATTCATCTTTTAATCCTAAATTATCACAATTAGGTAAAACAACATTACCAAGGTCATTAGAAGAATATTTCTTAAAAGGAAAGATATCTTTTGAAAAAACCACATCTCTAGATACAAAGACAGTTTTAATTTTTAAGCCATACAATCTATATCCTTTCACATTCTTTGGAAATTCTAAGAAAACACATCTAGCAACCCTAGGATGCATTTTAGTCTTAACTTTGGGTAATAAAGAAGCATAAGCAATACAACCAATGACTCTAAGATAAATATACTTAAGTTTAGACTGAAAAAATTGTTCAAAAGAAGTCTTATTACCAAGAATAGAAGTAGGGGTAATGTTAATTAAGAGAGCAACATGTAATATACAGTCCATCCAAAAAGGCAAAGGCAAAGCAGGTTGAATTCTTAAGGCCCTAGCAACATTTAAAAGATGTTGATGTTTCCTTTCAACTATGTTATTCTATTGAGGTGTATGAGGATATGAAGTTTGATGAAGTATTCCTTTTGACTTAAAAATTTCAATTATATTAAATTATTTTCCATTATCACTCCTAATACATTTAATCTTTTAGAGAACTGAGTTTCTATCGAAGTATAAAATTTAGTGATTAAACCCCTGATTTCATACTTAAATTTCATAGGATATACCCACATAAATCTACTCCTATCATCAACAATAGTAAGAAAGTAAGAGTAACTATATATGCTAGGCACAAGAAAAGGACCCCAAATGTCCATATGAACAATATCAAACACAGAATCAGATTTAGAAACACTAACAAAAAAAGACAATTTTTATACTTGGCCAAATGACAAGTCTCACAATCACTCAAAGGACCAGAAGAAATAAAAGAATTCAAATTTGCAAACACTTTCATCCTTTGACTAGAAGGATGGCTTACTCTAGCATGCCAAATGTTAAAAGAAACATAAGAGTTAACTACATTACAAACAACAATATTTCTAGCATCTTGAACTTCAAGCTGATACAATCCATGTAACTTCTTAGTTATACCAATCATCATCTATTGTTTGGTATCATGTATGCAACAAACATTATGTAAGAAAAAGAATGACGAATCAGAATTATTTGTTAACTGATAAACAGAAACCAAGTTAAAGTTAAAGAATGGTATATGAAACACATTTTCAAGAACCAAGCTTGAAGATAATTTGACAGTTCTTATATGCAACACCTTAACTAATTGACCATTAGGTAGTTTGACAAATTTATTGTTAACAGAAAAATAGGCTACAAAATGAGTTAATAAATTTGCAATATGATCAATAGCCCTTGAATCAATAATCCAAGACATAAAATTTAAGAAACTATTTATTTTATAGTTTAAAGTTTTGGAACAAGCACAATAATTAAAACATTTTCACAATAGCTACTATTAGAACTTATAAATTGAGAATAAAGAAGATTCATAGACGGTTCTTCAATGGAAGCAGATTCAAAGTTTGAGAATAAGACATTTACTTGAGGTTGAGAAACAAAATTTTAAATAGGATTTTCTCGCTCATTTATCAAGGACAGCAAACTAGCATACTGCTCCTTAGTAAATGAAACAAGATTGTCTTCATTTGTATTGACAGAAGTAGGATGCATAGAATTTTCATTAGAAGCAATGTTACCAGTCTGATTGGCTCTACTAACAGACGCCTTATACCTATGCCCAAGAGGGTACCCATGCTTTTTAAAACACTTTTCAACAGAATGCCCATACATCCCATAGAAAACACACAATGGTCTACGGTTTATAGGATTCCTATAGAATTTTCTAACAGAACCACTATTACTAGACTCCTCCCTTTTAACAGAACCTCTATCAACCAACAAGACATTGGAATCTGCAATAATCACAGGACTAATGGTTCGTTCATGTTGCACAAGAATAGAAAAAAATCTTTTATACTAAAAAAAGGCTTCATCATTAAAATTTGGGATTTAGAGACAAAAAAGGTATCGTTCAAACCCCTAAGAAACCTAAGGGCAAAATCTTGCTTTCTAAACTTAACAACTTTACAATCACAACCAGAGAGACCTAAGATTACAAAGTTTATCCCATATAACTTTCAATTGTGTATGAAACACAGTAACAAAGAGATTACCTTGACGCAAAGAATAAAATTCTTGTTGCAAATTGGAGACTCGAATTAAGTCCCCTTGCTTGAATCGATCATGAAGATCAGCCCACAACTCGTAAGTTGTGTCTACCCAGATAACTCCTTGCACAATTTCCGAACTTATCGCTCATAGAAGCCAGGACAGAACCAAGTTGTTGCACTTCACCCATGCTTGAAAGCAGGATTTTTTTGACGCAATTGCTTGACCGAACCATCAACGAAGCGGAACTTGTTCTTTGAAATGAGCGCTTTTGAGTGTGTAAAAGTTCTATATTCTACCCCTTATTTAACCCACATTCCTGCGGTATTCAAGCATAATTCATTGCATTTAGGTATAGTTTCACATATACATCACAATTAGATCAAATGACACAGTTGCTACTGATTTTTGCTACTTTTGTAGGTAGCTGCTGTGGCAGACACAGGGCAGTGAAGGAGCAGAGCTGGAACACATGACTGGAGTCAAGAAGGAGGACACTGCCGTGGCCACTACCGTGGCAGCCATGACGACAGTAATGGTAAAGGGAAAAGTGAAGTGGAGCTCGACAGATAGAAGAATTCAAGCCGGTCTGTCGTTGACCATTCCTATATTTTTTTGAGCCCTGGAGCAGAATGAAGGCCAAGCCCAAAGTTCAAGGAAGAAACCCAAAGCAAGAAAAGAGGATGAATTAAAGGCATCTACTCTGAAGATTTAATCTTAATTAGAGTTGTACTTTAGTTTGAACTTGTATTCTTACCTTATTAAAAAACGTGAACCCAATGCCTATATAAAGGCATATAATTCGACCTAGGGAAGGATATCTCATTCTCTAGCCATCTTGTCCAAAACCCTAGTCGTTTTCCACTTTCTCATCATGTTCTAAACTTCTCCTAGGGCTAAGGGTTGATTCTGTAAAGTAGTTGCAAGGATTGTACTGTTTTAGGAATTTTCTGTTCAATAAATACAACTTCAAGTTTGCTTATTCTGGTTTCAACATCTTGCAAGAGTATCGAGAGAGCATTGTGAGATTATCTATTTACATAATATCGGGAGAGTTAAGTATACGAAAGGAATAAGTGTGGGTTCTCTAGTTTATGGTTGAACTATCTTAGACCTAGGGATAGGACGAGGTTAAATGGCTAAGGAAGAATTCAACAACATTGGTGTTCACTCTTTGATTCACACCGGGAGGTATCATCTGAGAAGTATCATCAACAGTACTTGGACCTAGGGATAGGACAAGTCACAACAGGGATTCTTGCCAAGCTTGAAGTACATAGTTGTGTGATCGCTGCCGCGACAACAACAGACTGTTGCCGCAACATGTGCTGCTACGACAGGGACGATAATAGAACATGAATTCTTATACAGTGCAACTCCTGCACTACCAAGCAGATCAATACCGGCCTATTTCTTAACCCTGAAAACTTCGTTATCTTATATTCAGTATTCTTCAATATTATTTCTCAATAAATTAAATTCGTTTCTTTCTCTCTTGTGCAGCAATCCAAGGATAAAGCTATTTCCAGTCCCTGTGGATTCGACATCCGATACTTTAAGTATCACTTTACTACTTGCGTCGTGTACACTTGCACTACATTGCGATAGGACTTTTGACACACAACAAGTTTTTGGCGCCGTTGCCGGGGACTGGCAACATATCTTTACCCTTACCTTTACTGCATTTTTTTAAATTTTTTTGTTTATTGGGACTGTTTACCCTGTGCTTTTCACAAGGTTTTTTCGTTTGCTTATGCGCATATCAAGACAAGTCAAAAAACCTAAATACAAACTAGATCCTGAAATCGAACGTTCGTGCAACCTCAGGAACCGAGTCCGTCTTTTGATAGCCAGAAACGATTATCTTGAGGAACAATTAGAAGCAATGCATAACGGGGTAAACAACCTGAGGAATCCTAAAGATCCTCCCATCGATGAGGGGATCAGACAACCTGCCGTTGCCGTGGTCGCACGACGGTCCTGCCGTGATTACATGATCAATGATCATGTGGAACGGAGACCACCGTGCCAGATGTGGAAGCTGAAAATTTCGAGCTGAAACCTGTGATGTTCAACATGATCAATTCCGCTGGCCAATTTAGTGGTGCTGCTACAAAGGATGCCCGAGAACATCTGAAAACGTTCCAAGAAATCTGTGGATCGTTTAGATTACCGGGAGTAAATCCGGAGATACTGAGGCTTCGGTTATTTCCTCATTCACTGAGGGACAGAGCGAAAACTTGGTGGAATAAACTAAAGCCGGGTTCAATACGAACTTGGGCGGATCTCACTCGTGAATTTTTATCTTGTTTTAATCCTTCCCATTTATCTGAGCGATTACGTAATGAAATTGCTACTTTTCAACAGAAAGATGACGAGCCAATGCACGAGGCATGGGACAGGTTTACCACTCTTCTAAGGAATTGCCCGATGCACGGATTCCCCGTATGGAATCAAGTCATCAAATTCTACAATGCTGCCAACACACACACTCGAATGAGAATAGATTCAGCAGCAAATGGACTGTTGTTGGACAAAGATCCAAACGAAGCCATGGTAGTATTGAAAAATCTAGCAAAGAATGAAGAGCAATTTCCTACAGCAAGGAGAGGTAAACGAGTGCTAGCTGTAAAAGACTATGAAGCCGACAATTCCCTAAAGACACAGGTTGCGTACCTCACAAAGGCAGTAGAAAATTTGTTAAAGAAAGATTCAAAACCTGTCTACTCTGCAGAAGAGGTATGTGAAACTTGCAGTGGGAATCACAGTTCGAAAGATTGCCCGTTACAGCTAGAAGAAGGGATGTATGTTGGAAATTACAACAAGCCGAGAAATTACGACTCCAACAATTACAATCCCAACTGGAGGAAAGATCCCAAGTTCTCCTGGAGTAACCCGAACAATGCATTAAATCCTCAGATGCAGAACAACCAAAACCAGGGGGCACACAGAATTCTGACACGGCAGCAACCGCAATAGCAGCCGGCGTCCGCACCTAGTATACTGGAGCAGACATTGGCCACATTTATGTCACAGACAGGAGCTTACATGACAAACATGGATCACTTTGTCAAGAAGACTGAGTCGTTTATGGACAAAACGGAGATGAGAATGACTAACCATGAGGCTACACTGAAATCATTGGAGACACAGATGGGCCAGGTTTCCCAGCATATTAAACTCAGGCAAAATAGAGGATTCCCTAGTGATACTGAGGTCACTAGACAACCCACACATGAGCAGTGCAAAGATATTACAACTAGGAGTGGGAAACAACTGCAAGGGCCGGAGATGAAAACCGTACCGATCGAGGAACCAGCCCTAGAAACACCTACCGCGAACACTGCCCCGACAGAAGAGAAGAAACATGCTGCTGCCATACCTGTCACGGCAGCAGAAGGGACAGAGGAGAAAGACAAGAATGCTAAAGAACCTAAGCCTCTTCAGATCCGAATACCATATGAAAGACGTCTAGAAGATTACCATCCTCCACCTCCTTTCCCACAGTGGTTACAAAAGCAGAAACAAGAGTATCAGCTCAAAAAGATCTATGACATTTTTAAGCAGGTGCACATCAATATACCGCTGTTAGAGGCCATCAAGCAGATGCCCGGTTATGCGAAATTTCTCAAGGATGCTATGTCGAAAAGATCTAGACTTGGGGAATTCGAAACGGTAAAAATGATAGAGGGATGCATGACTATCTTGCACAGGCATCCGCCCCAGAAAAAGAAGGATCTTGGGAGCTTCATCATACCATGCATAATTGGTGACAAATTCGTGGGTAAGGCACTTTGTGATCTAGGTGCTAGTATAAATTTAATGCCAAAATCTGTGTTTTAGAAATTAGGTATTGGACGAGCACGACCCACGACAGTCATGCTGCAGCTGGCAGACCGCTCTTACGTCCAACTAGAAGGGAAGATAGAAGATATTCTGGTAAGAGTGGATAAGTTCATTTTTCCTGCTGACTTTCTTGTTTTAGACTGTGAAGCAGATGAGAACGCACCAATCATCCTGGGGCGACCCTTCCTAGCCATATGCAGATCACTGATTGATGTAGAGAAGGGATAACTAACAATGAGAGTAAATAATCAAGAGATCAAGCTTAATGTTCTCCAAGCAATTAAACATGTTGATGCAGAAGAAGAATGCAAGGCTATCACTGAAGTAATCCTTGACCAACCCTGCATCAGGTCGAGCTGCCATAACATTAAATTTGGCCACTGCCACAGCAGCCATCTGGATGACTGTCACGACACCAACGACGATAGTAACTCCTCAGATTCAGACATATCCGACACTGAAGGTCATGAGGAGGTGAATTGGATAGGAAATCGTCCAGGTAAGTTATTCGAGCCCCTAAACTATACCTCGAATGAACACATAATCCAAAAGCCTTCAACTGTAGAACCACCTGTTTTAGACCTTAATCCCCTGCAAGGGCAGCTTAAATATGTTTTGCTTGGTTTAAATGATATGTTGCACGTAATCATCTCTTCCAAGTTAATGCAGAAACAGGAACATAAGCTGATAGGGATGCTGCAGCAGCATAAAAAGGCTATTGGATGGACGATAGCTGACATCCAAGGTATCAGTCCGGCAATATGTATGCACAAAATTCTCCTAGAGGATGATCATAAGCCGACCATTGATGCTCAAAGACGCTTAAACGATGCTATGCGAGAAGTGGTGAGAAAAGAAATTATCAAATGGCTTGACGCTGGGATAATTTATGCCATCTCGGATAGTAAGTGGGTGAGCCCGGTGCAGTGTGTTCCTAAAAAGGGAGGAATAACCGTGGTGACCAATGAAGAGAACGAACTAATCCCAACCATGACTGTGACTGGTTGGAGGGTTTGTATGGATTACCGGAAGCTTAACAAAGCTACCCGAAAAAACCATTTTCCCCTACCTTTTATTGATCAAGTGCTTGATAGATTAGCGGGGAAACCTTATTATTGTTTTCTTGATGATTACTTAGGTTATAACCAGATAGCTATTGCACTAGAGGATCAAGAGAAAACAACCTTCACTTGCCCATACGGCACTTATGCTTTTCAGAGAATGCCATTTGGACTCTTCAATGCACCAGCAACATTCCAGAGGTGTATGATGGCGATATTCTCTGACATGGCGGAGGACTTCCTGGAAATATTCATGAACGATTTTTCCGTCTTTGGAGATAGTTTTGAAGGCTGTTTAGGCAACCTACAGAAGGTGCTCAAAAGATACGAGAAAGCGAACTTGGTCTTAAACTGGGAAAAATGTCACTTCATGGTGGATGAGGGGATAGTCCTAGGCCATAAGGTAAGCTGCCGCGGCATAGAGGTAGACAGAGCAAAGATAGAAGTCATTGAAAAGATGCCGCCACCCACCACAGTCAAGGGAATTCAGAGTTTCTTAGGGCATGTTGGGTTCTATCGAAGATTTATTGCAAATTTCTCGAAGATTACAAAGCCTTTATTCCACTTATTAGAGCAGAATCGTCCCTTTGACTTTAATACTGAATGTACTGAGGCATTTAGAATCCTAAAAGAAAAGCTGGTAACATCCTCAATTGTACAGCCACCAGACTGGAGTTTGCCATTTGAAATTATGTGTGATGCCAGTGACTACGTTGTAGGGGCAGCACTTGGGGCAGAGGAAAGACAAGCTTTTCCACGTAATTTATTACGCCAGCAAAACACTAAACGATGCCCAAGTGAATTACACCTCAACAGAAAAGGAACTATTAGCAGTGGTGTTCTCGATTGACAAGTTCTGTTCGTACATACTTGGAACAAAGGTGGTGGTCTATACAGACCATTCAGCACTGAAGTATCTGTTCGCTAAAAAAGATGCAAAACCTAGACTGATACGTTGGATTCTGTTGCTGCAAGAGTTCAACATTGAAATCAAGGATAAAAGAGGACAGAGAACCAAGTCGCAGACCACTTGTCAAGATTAGAAATAAGAAAGAGTCTATCGACAGACAAGACCAACATACTAGAGACTTTCCCTGACGAGCAGCTGTTTGCTGCCACAAGCGCTACCGCGACAGCCATGACGGCAGGTAAGTTTTCTGAACTCCCTTGGTACGTTGATTTTGTTAATTACATAGTTAGCGGAGTACTACCTCCTGAACTTAATTACCAAGCATGGAAGAGGTTCCAAAATGATACAAAACATTATTATTGAGACGAACCTCTTCTTTTCTAACATTGTGCAGATCAAATTATCAGGAGGTGTGTATCACAAGATGAGCAGGAAGCTGTACTTCACCACTTCCATGCTTCACCATATGGAGGACACTTAGGTGGAAACAAAATCTGGTTTTTATTGGCCCTCACTATTCAAGGATGCCCAAGCATTCTACAAGAGCTGTGACAAATGCCAACGGACTGGGAACATCTCAAGAAGACATGATATGCCACTGCAAAACATCTTAAAAGTCAAAATCTTCGATGTATGGGGGATTGATTTCATGGGACCATTCCCAGCATCATGTGGGAACCTCTACATCCTACTGGCAGTGGATTATGTATCCAAATGGGTTGAAGCAATCGCCACGCAGAAAAATGATGCCAAGACTGTTCAGAGATTTCTGCACAAAAACATTTTCTCCAGGTTTGGCATACCTAAGGCGATCATCAGTGATGAAGGAAGACATTTCGACAATAGGGTAATCGCTGCTGTCTTGAGAAAATATGGCGTAAAGCACCGAATTGCAACAACATATCACCCTCAAACCAATGGACAAGCCGAAATATCAAACCGGGAAGTAAAGAACATTCTTGAGAAAATGATTAAACGTACTCGAAAAGATTGGTCTTTACACCTCAATGATGCACTCTAGGCCTATAGAACAACATTCAAAACATCATTGGGAATGTCACCCTACAGGCTTATATATGGGAAAACATGCCACTTACCTGTCGAGATAGAGCACAAAGCTTATTGGGCTATCAAAGCAGTAAACATGGACTTAGATAAGGCAGGACAGAAGAGGCTACTTGACTTGAATGAAATTGAAGAAATTCGAGCAATGGCCTACGACAACGCAAAGATTTACAAAGACAAAACCAAGAGGTGGCATGACAAGAAGTTGCTGCCACGACAGTTCTGCCCAGGGCAGCTTGTGTTGTTGTTTAACTATAGGTTGAAACCTTTCCCAGGAAAGCTTAAATCTAGGGAGTCCGGCCCATTCCAAGTTGTGCAGGTTTTTCCTCATGGTGCCATCACGATCAAATCATTAAGAGATGGGCACCAATTCAAAGTCAACAGACAAAGACTAAAGCATTATCAGGGGACTGAAGCCCCAAGGATGCAGGAAGTAGTTACTTTAGGAGATGCCCCTCAAGGCATCCCTAATTTAACTTAGTTTTTATTTTTTTATTTTTTTATTTTATTTATTTATTAGGAATTAAGAATTATTTTATTTTATTCTTAGGAACTAAGGTTTTATTTGAATTATTTTTAGGAAATAAAGGGAAACAAGGAGAGGAGAAAAAGTGAACCAGCCCACCATATCAACAGCAGCCCAAAAAGCCCAAAAAATGAGTCTGTTGTCACATCCTGTCATCAGCTGTCGCGACAGACGTAGAAAATACAGCATGTCACCACGCTGTCGCGGCAGACACACAAACACGTAACAGACGCGTAGCAGACACGGAAACGCGTGACAAACGCGTCAGAAATCACGTAACAACTGGCCCCGTTATTTGCGTCTGCCGTTACAACTCCAATGGGCAGAAAACCATTCATCTATATAAACCTCCATTTACTATTCATTTTCACCTCACTTTTACTCTCTCAAGATCTTAAATTTCTCTTTATTTTCCACAGCCTTGCAACTATGACTAGCAGAAAAACTCGCAGAAGTGTTGCCTTCAGCTCTGCCGCAGCAGTGAGCACACCCACCCATAGTGCCATCCCGAACCGCTTTGCCTCCACCAATTCTGCCGACATATACTACCAATCTTTCCAAAAGAGGGAGATATGGGAAGAAAGGGGTTTTCTCTAAAACGAGCCCACGGGAGACCTAGGGCTTGAACCTTTTATTGCAAAGAAGATTCATGCCCTAAAGTGGCAGCGGTTTGCTGCCCAGCCAGAAGAGATGAATGTCACGCTGGTCCGGGAATTTTATGCTGCCGTCGATAGCAAGGATACCACGATCGTGACGGTACGAGGTAAAGAACTTACTTTTGAGCCTTCCTACACCAACACTCTCTACGGCCTCCATGTTAGTAGAAGGGAAGACGCCCATAGAAGGTTCGTCGAGAGTCTGTCGCCGGCAGACTATGATGCTGTGATGGAAGAAGTAACAGAGGATGGGACAGAGTGGAACACCGACCCAAAGCATCGGTGGATGGTGAAAAGAACTCAACTCACTCCCGAGGCAAAATTATGGAACCACTTCGTAAAGAAGAGAATCATGTCTTCCTCTCATAACAGCACGGTCGACCGACCCAGGTTAGCACTTGTCCGTTCAATTCTTAATAAAAGACCCATAAATGTCGACCGGTACATAAGGGAGGGGATTTTGGAATGTGCCCTCCGACCATCGGGACCTCTTGTCTTCCCGTACCTCATCACCGAAATCTGTCGAGGCCACAACGTTCCAGAAATTGCCGAAGACTTCAAAGTCCAAGGGAAAGGATAGACGGAGCGTAACATCTTCAGCCTCGTGGAGCTGAAAGAGCAACCCCACTCTTCTTTTTCAACCCGTCTGCCACAACAGAGGAGCCGGCAGGCCCTAGTCAGCCAAAATCTGCCGCAGCCAACAACAGCAGCCCCTCCAACAGATGCCTCCACTCAGATTCTGGCCACACTAAAAAAGATGGAGGAAAGACAGCTTGGTCTGATGAGTTTCGTAAGGGACTTCACAGCAGCCACGATACATTTTATTCATAATAATTTAAATTTTGCAAATGTACCATTTCCTGCCTTCCCAGAACAGTATTTTGCTGCTCCCACACCTACTCCTACTCCTGCTGCCACACCAAAGACCCCATCTGCTGCCTCTACTCCTACTCCGGCTGCGACAGCTGAAGGCGGCAGCCACACAGCCACTGCCACTGCCAGAGGCGAGAAAAGAAAGGAGCCGCTGCTAGAACTCGACGACGACTACTTCGAAGGGTTCTCTTCATCATTCGTCTGGTAAGACTCTGACGGGGAGCCCTCTGTTGCTCGAAACCTTTCAAAGGAGTTCACTCCAATGAAGAGGCAGAAGCCCAACCAAGCTGGTGAAGGACCATCCGACCAGGGCAAGTCTATCAGCAGCAGTAGCAGCTCCGAAGACGAGGTACAAGTGCTGGACAAGCTACTCCAAATCTCACCCACTCGTATCCAGCCACCAAGGAAAGCCAAAAAGAAGACTGCCTCTGCCTTCCCTAGCACTCTGCCGGCACCCACAATGAAGGTCACTGCCCGCCGGCAGCTACAAATTAGCAGCAGCAGCAACGATGACAGCTCCTCAAATTAAGTTTCTATCTTATTTTTGCTGTCTTGCTGTTTTATTTATATTATGATGTACTTTGTTTTTATTTCTTTTTCTGTTTCATCCATGTCATCATGCATTGAGGGCAATGAACCCCTCGAGTTTGGGGGTGGCACCCCTCTAGTAATGAAGTGTCTTTTGTGTTTTAAAATTATGTCTAAGTGTTAGTTACTATTTAGTTTATTTTTGTCAAAAAAAAACATTTGGCTTAAGTCTTTGAACTGAACTTACCTGCCGTGACAAACTCTATCGTGGTAGTGCCTTTAGGATATTTTTAGGAACAATTTAGAGCCTTACTATAGTTCTGATCTTTAAACACCCTTTTGTGACTCTTATGTTGTCTAGACTTCTACTAGTAAACTAGAATAGGAAAAGCTTAAACACTTGAGTTGCCCCTAGAGGTGCCTAACACTGGCTCTAGGAAAAGAAGATAAGAAAATTTAGACTTGATACACCTAGAGGTGCCCAAAACCAGCTCTAGAAAGTTAGCTAGAGGTGCCCAAAAACAGGCTCTAGTCAAACTTAAAATAAGAAAAGAAAACCGAGTCTAAGAAAAACTAAAGGAGCCTAAGAATTGCCTCCAAGAAAATGAAAGTTGGCATAAAAATTCAAGTGAGTGACTTAGATATTCTAGTAAATTAAAGGAGTCTAGGCATATATTTGTTCACAAAACATGCACACACTACACGAGAACTATAGCATGGTTCCGAATAAATCTAGAAATATCCAAAAAGGCATTGTTCGTAATAGGGAATGTGTGGTAGGTAATGAAAGATTCACTGAATTAAGCCAAACAAATTTATTTTAATTTTTAGTTAAGTCATATTTGCTTGAGGGCAAGTAAGAACTTGAGTTTGTGGGTGTGTTGAGTGTGTAAAAGTTCTATATTTTACCCCTTATTTAACCCATATTCATGCTGCATTCAAGCATAATTCATTGCATTTAGGTATAGTTTCACATATACATCACAATTAGATAAAATGGCACAGTTGCTACTGATTTTCGCTACTTTTGCCGGTAGATGCTGTGGTAGACTCAGGGCAGTGAAGGAGCAGAGCTGGAACACAAGACTGGAGTCAAGAAGGAGGACGCTGCCGTGGCCACTGCCAGCCATGACGACATCAATGGTAAAGGGAAAAGTGAAGTGGAGCTCGACAGATAGAGGAATTCAAGCCGGTCTATCGTGGACCATTTCTATATTTTTCTGAGCCCTAGAGCAGAATGAAGGCCAAGCCCAAAGTTCAAGGAAGAAACCCAAAGCAAGAAAAGAGGACGAATTAAAGGCATATACTCTAAAGATTTAATCTTAATTAGAGTTGTACTTTAGTTTGAACTTGTATTCTTACCTTATTAGAAAACTTGAACCCAAGGCCTATATAAAGGCATGTAATTCGACCTAGGGAAGGATATCTCATTCTCTAGCCGTCTTCCCCAAAACCCTAGTCGTTTTCTCCCTTCCCATCATGTTCTAAACTTCCCCTAGGGCTAAGGGTTGATTCTGTAAAGTAGTTGTAAGGATTGTACTGTTTTAGGAATTTTCTGTTCAATAAATACAACTTCAAGTTTGCTTATTCTGGTTTCAACATCTTGCAAGAGTATCGGGAGAGCATTGTGAGATTATCTATTTACTTAATATTGGGAGAGTTAAGTATACAAAAGGAATAAGTGCGGGTTCTCCAGTTTATGGTTGAACTATCTCGAACCTAGGGATATGACGAGGTTAAGTGGCTAAGGAAGAATTCAACAACATTGGTGTTCACTCTTTGATTCACGCCGGGAGGTATCATCCGAGAAGTATCATTAATAGTACTTGGACCTAGGGATAGGACAAGTCACAGCAGGAATTCTTGCCAAGCTTGAAGTACATAGTTGTGTGATCGCTGCCGCGACAACAACAGACTGCTCCCGCAACAGGTGCTTCCGTGACAGGGACGATAACAAAACATGAGTTCTTATACAGTGCAACTCCTGCACTACCAAGCAGATCAATATCAGCCTATTTCTTAACCCTGAAAACTTCGTTGTCTTATATTTAGTATTCTTCAATATTATTTCTCAATAAATTAAATTCTTTTCTTTCTCTCTTGTGCAGCAATCCAAGGATAAAGCTATTTCCAGTCCCTGTGGATTCGAAATCCGATACTTTAAGTATCACTTTACTACTTGCGTTGTGTACACTTGCACTACATTGCGATAGGACTTTTGACACGCAACAAGCGCCATCTTCATTGAGCGTGCCCAACTATGGTAATTCGAACCATTGAGCAACGTAGATGTGAGGACGAGACCAAGATTCTTGTTCGGATGAATATAATATTCATCGGAGGGATCGTCGTTCTTGAAGGTTTGAGTGCGGAAGCGATCAGAAGACTCATCATCTGATACCATGTTGAATGACAAGAATTGCTTTAGGGTTTCGTGATTTTCTTGATGTGCAGATTTGGGGGAGAAGGTAGAGGAGAGGACGCGAGTGAGATAAGGGAAAAACGCGTGTATTTGAGAGAGAGAAAAAAAACTGAAATTTTATTAATGGGAAAATTAAAATTTTTATTTTACATACACATGTTTATATACAAATAATAAAACTAAAATAAAACTAACTAACTAACTCCTAAATGCAACAACTCAGTAATCAAACAATCTTGATAGGTCTCGAGTTTGAAACGTTGTATATGCAAAAAATTCGGTTAGGAAACTCACTCACCAAAGTCATGTGTGTAACACGGGTCGGTCCGGATTAGTCAGAACGAAGCCTTAGAAACTGAAAGGGTAACCCAAAAAGATTTTTTTTAGAATTTGAAATAACTTTTATATTTTAAAAGAAAATTTTCACCAAAAATCTCAGCTGGGAGATTCACTCACCAAACCAGGTGTGTGACACAGGTCGGTTTGGATTAATCAGGACGAAGCCTAAGAAACCATAAGGGTAACAATTTTTTTTTTAGAATTTGAAATAACTTTTATATTTTAAAAGTATAATCACACATTTTCAATTTGAATGCCTTAATTGGCCGTGAATTCTCAAATAAAGGCTTAGTTGAGAAGTCATTTCATGCAGGGGATTACTTGACTATCGTCTAATTTAAGAGGGACCAAATTGTTATACAAACCTATTTTTTAAGAGGTCGGATAAAAAAACCTATTTTTAAGAGGAAGAAATAGTTTTTATTTTAAAAGAGCGGTGATCAAAATTCAATTCGAATGAAAAAATGATTTAGACTCGACTAGATGCGGAAAAACTCGACTCGAAAAAAATTGAAATAAAGTTTGAGCCAAATGAAAAATCAAATAACTCGAACAACTCAAAAATTTTAGTAATTAGTAGAACAGTTTTCAAGTTCGATTCGAGTACCTCAATTTTGTCTGATGTATATATCACATATAAAAAAAATGTGTATTGTATATGATTATAGAAAGCCGTTTAAATTGAAACTAATTAGTACCATAACATTATACATATTTACCATTAGATTTAAGCAAAAACTCAAATAACTCGAATCTAATCAGAAAATTTCAAATAAAGTTCGAGTTATGAAATATGACTTGTCAACTCGACTAACTCAAAATTCTTTGACTCGATTCGATTGAATGCTCACCTCTAATTAATGACATCTTAAAATATTGTATAAAAATTTAAAAATACAAAAATCACTTTATATAATATTTTATTTGTAAAATACGTCTTTTTTTATACCTATCAAAACCTTCAAATCGAAAAATAATAATTCACATCCACGCCCTCGTTGATGTTGCAACAACAGTATTATCCGAATTAAAACATAATCGACTTATAAAAACGTATTTTAATCGATTAATTCACCAACCAAATTTATGTTAGCTAACTCGAGAGTAGCTTTAATTAAATTTATAGGAGAACAAAGAAAAAGAAACACTACAATAAATCAACCAAGTAAGAAAGAAAATGCATAAGTTGATGGGTAAATCAAGTAGTTAATAAATGGTGTATTGTAATCGAATCAAATACTAATAAACATTCAAGTGCAATGGAAAAGTATGGAACCACTGACTAATGGAGTTAGTCCAAATGATAAATAATTTGATATCGCTTAAATAAGTTTTGAATTCTAAATTTTGTGTATGAAAAGAATTTCTACTGGAGATTTACCTACTAAAACTAAATGTACAATACGGTTCGGTTCAGATTAGTCGGGCAGGCAAAACCTGAAAAAATTAGAAGAAAAAAAGAGAGTAGGAAACCACTTGTTCTGTTGTGACAAAGACATGACACGCATTTGATAAAAGGCCAGCTTATTCTCAATTATTGGTGAACATAGATAACAAGTGAACTCCATCTTTCATTGTATTAATTTTGATATTCTATATTTTCATTGTATTAGTCATAATTTAATTATTACTATATGTTAATCCTGCTCTTTTTTTTCTGATATAGTGAAGCAATGTTCTTCTCTTTGCTTCAACCGTGGGTGGAAAGCGAAGTTCGCTTTTCGTGAATCGAATTGTGATGCTCACAGTCTTGCTAAACAGGGTGTTGGAAGGGCGACGGATTATCTTTGGCAGGAGCAAGCTTGTTTGTGTGGTATTGTTTTGTTGAGTTACTGCTTTTCGGACAAGGTAGCGTTAATGTTTTTTCAGTTTATGCTTTAGTGTGTCCTAGAATTAGGAGAGCCCGACATAAGATCCGTTCTTTGTGTTTGTGATATTGGCTTAACATTATAGTAAAAGCTTGAAGTTCATTCAAACATTTAGACAATGGGCATGACTTTTATTAAATGTTAGAGTTACTGATATTTTAATGTATCCATATATTTTAATTTAACTCGTCCGTTTTTATTTTGTGTGAGTTCGAATTTTAATATTTATATTAAAAATATAAATATTGTTGTATAGTATAAAAAATAAACTTAGGCAAAACCACGTATTGATGCTTGATTTGGCTCTTAAGAAAGTGATTGGAGAAGTTGACTTGGAATTATTCATACTCTACAGTTGGCACGGGTAAATATGTTTTTTTTTTAATTGTCGTAGGTTTACAGGTGGAAGGCTGGTAACAAGTTCTTGTTAAATATCACTAAGGTGGAGTCGTGGTCAGTGTCGGGTCGGCAACTGTTTCTGACACATTGCTATGGTCACGAGTTTTGGGTCCATATCTATTCACCTTTGGAATTGAAATACATTTTCTAATAATGCAAATCTCTATGATATTTTCAACATGAAAGATTTTTCACTAAAGTTCAATGCTTATTCTTACGAATTAGAATGATTTTTTGTTAAATGTAATGACATTTTATTTTCAATTTATGTATTTTAAATATCAGAAAAATGCCATTTTGATCTAAGAGATCTTGACTCGTTTGGTGATGGTTTTGAATCCTCATCGTTTTCTTCGATTAATGAGAAAAGAAGGAAACATTTAGAAAAGGAGAAAGAATTTTTTGGTGGAACAAGTCACTGAAATGTAATATGTATTGCAGATGAAAACTGAGTGCATAGTGGGAATAAGGAGGTTGGTGGATCTTTGAGAGCTGATTTAGGCTCGGTTCAACAAAGATTTTGAAACGTCCGTTGGTCTTTAACGTCCGTATTTAACGAAGTTATATTTTTTAACTATGGTAAAATGTTTGTTTAGGCGTTAAATCAGACTGAAAAAGATCCGTTCAACGCGCTGTTCGTACTTGTTCGTCACTGTTTCTCCGGTTGGCACTTCAACGCCAGTTAGAGAAGCATTATTGAACACTTTAGATATAGATGTCTCTAATTATAGAGGGGGATAAGCAGAGACGTAGTTAGGAGATTAAATAATAGGAGGTGAAAAATATATAAGTTTGAAAATGATAGGAACTCATTAAGTATTTAATTTTAAAATCTAGAAGAAATAATAGCATAATTTAATTGAAATTAAGTTGACATGGACTTAAAATATTATTAGACCAAAAATTATGAGAGAGCCAAGAGCCCTTCCCACTCTATATATACATTAGTTAAAAATTAGATGTACTTAAAGGATTAATTAGATATATATTTGTGAAAAGACTTAATTAATCATTTAAAAATACATTAAAAATAATATTTAAAAATTTTCAGAATTAAAATTAAAATTTTGTAACCCCCCTATTATTTTTATATAAAAAATCACAAGTGCTTACAAGCCTTGATCCTCCGTACATTATCTTAGCTTTCCCTTTGTCTTAAAAAAAACTAAAACTATTTTAACCCAAAGCACTTCCACGTCATGACCAGTTGGGGTCATCCCCAAAAAAAACTTGGAAAAATAATCATTGACCATCTTGAAATTTAAAAAAAAATTATTTATTCCCTTAAAATATTCCAAACTTTTTGTCTTCTTAAATTTGTTAAAATTTCATTGTAATTTGTATTTATATATTATTAAATTAAATTAACGTTTCCAAAATAAAAATTATATATATAATTTAAATTGTCATAAACAAAAATCACAAAAATGTGAATTTATACTTATACTTTTAAAATATATGTTTCTCCTACCATAGAATCTCTAAACTAATACAAAATTGATAATATATAAGAAAATTTTAAAACGGGCTAGCACATCGCTGAACATCACTAACGCAATACATTGTTGAACACTATTAATTTTTTAATGACTTTTAAATAATTATTAAAAATCTCAATGATTCGACATGTAATTAATCATACTTTAAAATAAAATTAGAAGAAATTATTTTATGAACCATTCTTACAATCTCATCCATGATACTATCCAATTAAATAAACCTATATCATTTTTATTTTTCAGGTAATATATTCTTACAAATTATTTTCTTTTTCCTCATCGTCTATTTTTATTCACATCATTTAAAGAGTAAAATTTTATTTTCCTAATCATCGTCTTCTCTAATAAACTAATAATATATATTAAAATGAAGACTTGTTTTTCTTTTGCATCGAGCAATCTCCCTCACCCCTGAATCAAATTCCCAAAATTGAACGAAATCCCTATTATTTCTTTCGCATCAAGGAATCGTCAATGAATCTTACAATTATGAAATTAATATATATTAAAATCACGACTGCTGTGTGCTGTTGTTTTGGTTAGGAATCGGTTTGGAAGTGGTTTGCTTCATCTGTTTCTAGTTTTGGAGTTCGCTTCATCTGTTTCTGGTTTTGGGGTTCGCTTCATCGGTTTGAAATTAATATAATATTAAAGTTATCAAAGCTTTATAATTTGAGTTAAGTTTTTTTAGGTGTTTTTTTTTTATTTTAACAATTTCATTCATTAACATATTATAATAAATATATAATATATGAGGAAGAAAAAGATGATTTGTAAATTTTAATTTATAAAAAAATATTATGTGCAAAATAAAGATGGTGTGAATTTATTTAATTGAGTAGGTCCATGGATGAGATATGAGAATGATTCATTGAAAAATTTCTTCTAATTTTATTTTAAAATATAATTAGTTGCATGCCGAAACTTTAAAATTTTTAATAATTATTTTAAAGTCATTAAAAATTAATGGTATTCAATAGTGTATTACGTGAATGATGATCAGTGGTGTGGGTCGTCCATTTTATACTCATAAAATATATTGATGTATACGTACATGAACTTAGCCTTTTCTTGATTTTATTTCAATATTAATTTCTATTATTTTCGAAAGCATCACTCTTTTCATTCCTATTATTTTTATAATATTTTAATATCAAAATAAGATAAGAAAAATACACTGGAGGGAACCAAAATATATTATTCCCTCTAAAATTTTAATTTGATGAAAATTTAAAATTTTCATAAATTAGATTCATACTTTTTTTGAAATAAATATTTGATTTTATTTAACCATAGAAGTAATAATCCTGCTACAAAATCACTGTAAAAAGTCCTATTGAGAGATCAAGATGATTTTCAATTTATACAAATTCGAGATGTATAAGAACCAACTCTCCCTATACATTTGCTATACAGCCGCATCCAAACAATCTCCTTAACAAAAGTAAAAAATATTTGCACCACTTATAATGCTGCTTTGAAATAGTCTACTATTTCGTTCAGTTTAAATGTTGTAAACAAAAGCATTCCAAGCTAGTTTTAAGATTGTTAGCAGCAACGTTTTTTTTAAGGTATTGGATACTCCAACTCAGTTTTTCACTTCATCCATCAACGTTGATTTATCAACATGATAAAATTGTAAAACGTTCTCTCATATGTCTTTTGAAAAAGGACATTCGAAGAAAATATGACTTTTAGTTTCACCAATCGAACCACATTACAGTGTGGTTCTGAATAGGCACGATAAGAACGACCGCAAAGGGCCCCAAGAAAGAGGGGCCAAAAATAGAGAACATAAACTAAAGTAAACTAAATATTTGTAAAATAATTATAAATTTATATATATAACAATAATCTAAAACTTAAAACATGCAAAAAGGTGAAACATTTTTAGTGAAAAGGTATGTTTTTTAAATGTTTATAAGTCAATTTTTTTACTGCTCAGGAGGATAATCTAATAAGTAATATTTTTATGTATTGAGTTTTTTTTTTGAAAAAAAAAATTATATCTCTTACTTATCATAAATTGAGGCCGCATTTTAATAAACTGCACAGGCCCCAAAATTTTTAAACCGCTCACATGTAGTCACAAAGTCTGCATTTATCTTCAAGACTGATACCCATTTTTAGCAGCCGATCATTCGTAGGCAAGCGGTCTAATATGGTCATCAATGAGATTATAAAATGTTTAGGAATGTGGCAAGGGAACCAATTAAGATTCTGTTAGGGGTGAGTAAAACTAGACTCGAAAAAATTGAATTATTCAACTTGACTCGAGGCGAAAAAATTCGACTTGTTTTGACTCGACTCGAAATTTCATAAACTCGACTCGACTCGAAAAAATTTCAAATAGAGTGAGTTATGAAATGGAAATTCGAATAACTCAAAATTTTTAGTAATTAGTTTATTAGTTTTCATATACGACTTTGTCAATTGTGCGTGATATATTATGTATATCACACGTAAAAATATGAAAAATATATATCTATATTATATATGCATATAGAAAGCCGTTAAAATTAGAATCAATATGTGCACCACCCAAGCCTAAGTATATGTATATAGAAATATATATGTACAATTAAATTTGTACAACAACTCGAAAACTCGACTCGATTCGACTCGACTCGAGTTTCATAAACTCGACTCGATTCAAAAAAATTCAAATAAAATTTGAATTATAAAATAGGACTTGCAAACTCGAATAACTTAAAAAAATTTTACTCGACTCGATCGAACGTCCAGTCCTAGCTTTTTCCATGAGACTTTGTTCCTTTTTCCCCGAATTTCATCCCAAATCCTCCTAGTTGTAAGACCGGATAAACCACCAAGAGTAGTGAAGATGGGTGCTGCATCATTCTTTATTTTCAGCATCTTCTGTATGGTCTATCTATGTGTATCTTTGCATTCGATTTGTCAGAAACTTTGACCCTTTAGACTCGTACTTTATTTTATAAATAAATGTGAATTTCTACTATTTTATTCACATTTTAAAAGCTTATCCTACAAGCTACTATAGTTTCATTTCATTTTTAATAGGAAAATCATGCTAAGTTTAACTCAAACGTGATCTGATTCGATCATTTAAACACCTCTAGGCTAGACTTGATAAATTTAATTGAGACTCGATATTCAAATTGATATATTTGATTCGAGATTCGATAGACTCGAACATGATGTTTAAACTTGATCTGAACTCGAAACAAATTGAACCGAACTAAAATTGACCTAAATTTCAGTTGAACTAAAAATCAACTCGAAAGCAACCTGAATTTAATTTACCCAAATCTGATACGAACAACGAGTCGATTTTGACCCAAATTGAGTTGAAATGAACGAATTATTTATTTTTTAGTAACATGATAAATAGTAAATATGTATATTTTATTCTCATTTTTATTATATTATTGATTAACAACCAACTTCAGTAAAAGTTTAATGATTTGATATCATTTTTTCTCCTTTAAAAGATCACTTTCATATCTAATTCAATAGTTTTTCATTTAAAAAATATTTGATAAGAAAAATTATAAAATAAAGTTATTTAATCTCTTTCAGCCAACTTTCATTCATATATATATATATATATATATATATATATATATATATATATAATTTTATTTTTTACTCTACTTTTTAATTGTTTATTTGATTTTGTCTTTTATTTAATTTATAATTTTTTTTAATTGTTTATTTGTTTGTGGTATAGGGTTTACTCTACTTTTTAATTGTTTGTGGTATACTGAATAGCAAAGCAGAGCAACACTTGATAGCAAACTAAAGCTATAAAACAAACAAACCAACTAGTAGGAATTATGTATACTCTTTTTCTTCATGTAAGTTTAAGACATATTTGAACGAGGTACATAATTTCTTTCACCCTTCTTATTAAAAAAAGCAGCACATGATAGAATTGAATTTTGGAGGTATGGTCTGAAAAATTATTTAGTATTGATAATGTAGATGTTAATTATAAAGTGCACGGTTTGTATGTATTGAGAACAGGTTCTTGTAAGTTGTTTATGTTTCTTTAAGGGAGAGTATCGAGTGCAGGTGATAGTAGCAACGACAACTGATTCCAAGATATTTGTATCAAGTTATTGATGTTTGTTGATTTATTTGGATTTTGTGGACATGCCTAGTTGCAGTGTACTCTTTTCTTACATTTAGGGTTTGTGAGATTTTTAACGAGACCCTTAACTTAGGCTAAAATTATATGATTCAATCTTATCAATAAAATCTTATTGCCGATCAAAAAAAATATCTAAGTAAAAAATTTAAATATTCAATTAAATGTCAAACAATTAAAACATACCTAAATTGATTTACTCCATAAATATATAAACATGATAAAATTATTTTTTATTAAATAATTTCTATATACTCCAATTCTTATTCTGTAAAATCAAAATTTTCTTTCTTAGAAATTATGCAAAATTTTATTTAAAAAATAGAAAACAGTCAATTGAAACTCGATAATGAACACAATATGAAATTCAAGTTATAAAACTTTTACAAGCTTTATAGGTTGAGATTGTGTCAAATTATCAATTCTTAATGATAGTTGAATTCGAAACATTGAACCTTCAAGAGTTGAAATTGAGCTAAAATGATAAGATTGACAAACAAAAAATATTTTTTTACAAGAATATATCAACAATTCTATATATACTCGATTGGATACATACCCAACTCAACTCAAATTGACCTAAAGATCCAAAGATTGACTAAAATTGAAAACAACCTATCTAATATTGACCCAAACTGAAAATCGTTCCGATTTGATATTGATTTGATTAGAAAAATCAACCGATCCAACATTGACCCGACTCGAAAACAACCTGATTCGATATTGATCCGACTTGATACTCGATCCGATATTGATCCGACTGATACCCGATCCAACCTGAACTAAATTCGACTCAAATTTAACCTGAACCGAAAGCAACTCAATCTGAAAATAAGCTCTAATCGAATTGACCCGACCCAATTGCCACCTCTACCTCTAGCCGGAAGTGACGTCCTAAGGGCAATTAGTTTAAGAGCACTAAGTTTGTCTTAAATTAACTTAAAGGGTCAGGGTCGGGGTTAGCTACACCACTAGTTTTTCTGACTCTTTCTCTTCGTAGCTATATTATTATTTCCTGCAAACGAGTGACTTTTATTAGATTCTGAAGAGAAACAGAACCATTGTTATGTTTTCATTGAATAATCAATCTTAGTTACATCAGTAGATTATATCCTAAATATGTTAGGACTTTTAGTTTTACAAGGAGACCTAGTTAGGTTTGAACTCTAACTCTATCTGTTAGGTACAAGATAAAGATACACTTTAACTTATTTACAAACTTTAAGATTGTGTTATCTAACACTCCCCCTCAAACTGGAATATACACATTGTATAATCCCAGTTTGGTTATAAATCTGTCAAAATAAGCCTTTGACAGAGGTTTTGTAAGAATATCTGCCACTTGTCCTTCTGATGGTACATAGTGTAAAGATGTCATCCTTGTAGCAAGTTTTTCAGCAATGAAATGTCTATCAATCTCTATGTGCTTAGTCCTGTCATGTTGGACAGGATCCTTAGCTATTTGGATAGTTGACTGATTATCACACAAAACTTCAAAACTTTCACTTTGTGTTACTCCCAAATCCTTGAGTAGTTTTACAATCCAGATTCCTTCGCAAATTCCCAAAGCCAATGCCCTGAACTCTGCCTCGGCACTGCTTCTAGAAACAACTGTTTGCTTTTTACTCCTCCATGTCACCAAGTTACCTCAAACAAAGGAGCAATACCCACTAGTAGACCTCATGTCCGTAAGCTCACCTGCCCAGCTTGCATCAGTAAATACTCTAATGGTTCTGTGATGACCTTTTTTAAAGAATAAGCCATGACCTGGTGTGCCTTTCAGACACCTTAGAATCCGTTTTGCTGCCTCAATATGTTCTTGTCTCGGATCAGTCATATGTTGACTGATAATATTCACCGAAAATGAAATATCTGGCCTTGTAAGAGACAAATAGATCAATTTTCCAACCAATCTCTGATAAAGCCCTTTATCAACTTTAGGGCCAAGTTTTAACCTGTCAAACTTCAGACCTGCATCCATTGGTGTATTTGCTGGTTTACAACCCAACAGTCCTGACTCTTCGAGTAAATCAAGAACATATTTACGTTGATTAATTATCAGTCCCTCTTTATTTCTTGCTACCTCCATGCCAAGAAAATATCGAAGAGTTCTTAGATCTTTAACTTCAAATTCTCTGCTCAAAAGACCTTTCAATCTGCTGATCTCGACTTCATCATCCCCTGTCACTATGATGTCATCCACATAAACAATTAGGATAACCCTTTTATTCGAAGAAGTTACCTTGATAAATAAGGTGTGATCTGCTGAAGATTGTTTGAATCCATCCTTTAAGATGACTTTTGTAAATCTTTCAAACCAGGCTCTAGGGGACTGTTTTAGTCCATATAACGACTTCTCTAGCTTGCAAACTTGTCGAGACTGTTCTGTGCCCTTTACTCCTGAAGGAATCTGCATATAAACCTCCTCCTCAAGGTTCCCATTCAAAAAATCATTCTTCACATCTAGTTGGTATAGTTTCCATTCGCAATTCACTGCCAAGCTTAAAAGAATCCTAACTGAATTCAATTTAGCAACAAGTGCGAAGGTTTCTTTAAAATCAATCCCATAGGTTTGGGTAAACCCTTTTGCAACTAACCTTGCCTTATACCTTTGCACACTCCCATCAGAATTATACTTTATAGCGAACACCCATTTACAACCAATAGGTTTTTTACCAGGAGGTAGATCAGTAATTTTCCATGTCCCATTCCTTTGAAGTGCTTCAATCTCCTCCTCAATAGCCATTTTCCACTGCGGATTCTTCACTGCATCTTCAAATCTGTCCGGAATCTCCCCACTATCCAAACATGTTGTAAAAGCTTTGAAAGATGGCATTAAACTAGAATAAGCAGCATATCTCTGGATAGGGTACTTAGTACATTTTCTCACCCCTTTCCTCTTAGCAATAGGAACATAGTCACATTCAAGAAGTTGAGAAGGAATATTAACAGATTTATTACCTTCACTTCTTTCACAGGCATCTGAACCGAATTCCAATTCTTGACGAGTGCAAGATTGCAGAACAATTTCGGGAATGATTTTGGTTTTCTTTCGAGTATAGACCTGCAACTGTTGAGGAGGCTATGAAGAAGGTTTAGTAAACTGTTTTGATGTAGAAGATGGAGAAGATAAGGTAATAGGCGATGCATTTGGGTCTTTATGAGGGGAGGAAACTTTAGGTTTAAGCAAAAGAGGACAAAGAGAAGAAGGAACCGAAATTTGTTTCGAAGAAGGCTGAAAATCATTGTTAAAAGTCTTCCCCTGAATTTTAGTCGTGGAAAAATAAGGTTCCTGTTCAAGAAAGGTTAGATCCATAGTGACAAAAAAATCGCGAAGGAGGATGGTAACACTTGTAGCCCTTCTTTAGCGAAGAATACCCAACAAACACACACTTAACAGACTTAGGGTCAAGTTTCGATCTAGTCGGACTCAATTTTTGAACAAAGACAGTGCAACCAAAAGCACGTAAGGAAAGAGTCGAACTCAGAGGCTTGAAAGAAGGAAAATAAGAAAGGAAAACATCCTTAGGTGTTTGAAAATTTAACACTCGACTAAGCATACGTTTAACAAGATGAGTAGAGGTTAACAAGGCCTCTCCCCATAGATACTTAGGAATATTAGAAGAAAACATAAGGGCTCAAGTAACTTCTAAAAGATGACGGTTTTTGCGCTCTGCTATCCCATTTTGTTGGGGAGTATCAACACATGAACTGATATGAATAATGTCTTTAGTTTGAAAAATCTCTCCTAAGGTTCTAGTGAAAAATTCCCCCTCATTATCAGACTAGAAAAGCTGAATTTTGGTGTGAAATTGTGTATCAATCATATTATAGAAGTCTATAAACACCCTAGCAACTTCAGATTTTTCTTTAAGCAAATATGTCCATGTAAGCCTACTATGATCGTCGATAAAAGTAACAAACCAACTACCCCCAATTATATTCTTCACACGAGAAGGACCCCAAACAACACTATGAATACGAGATAATGGATGAGAAGGTTTGTAAGGCGAAGGCAAAAAAGATTTACGAGTTTGTTTCGCAAGAGGACAAACAGTGCAAACAAAAGAAGAATGCTTTTTATTACTAAATAATTGAGGAAACAACTTTGAAAGATACAAGAAATTTGGGTGGCATAATCTATAATGCCACAACATAACATCATCTTTTCCTAAAGAAGTAAAACAAAGTGCAGAAGGGTGAGGAAATTGAGTGGTGGTAAAAAGATATAAACCATTCTGCAAACTAGCAGTGCCAATCCTCTTCCTCCTGTCCAGTGCCTGCAAAACACATTCAGAAGCAGTAAATGTCAGAACACAGTTGAAATCCTTGGACAATTTACTCACGGACAACAAATTACACTTCAAATCAGGCACAAACAAAATATCATGAACCAGCAAACCCTCATTAATATAGACAGAACCCTTTCCACGAATCTTATAATAAGAACCATCAACAATCTTGATAGAACGATTAACAGGGGAAGAATAAAATTCGAAAAATATATCCCCGTTACCAGTCATGTGATTTGAGGCACCCGAATCAATAATCCAAGTTGAAGTACAAGAAGCGGAAAGGAAAGCATGAGAAGGAGAGGAACACTCTATACCTGCAGATTCTATATTGGCCACATTACCTTCACTAGGACCAGTAAACTTACTAAACATCTGTTGTAATTGAGCCATCTGTTACTTTGTGAACCCACCAGATGTAGAACTGGAAGTATCATCAGAAGATGAACTGAGGGAAGTCTTGGATGTCGAGGATTTCCAATCAGGAGACTTCCCATGTAACTTCCAGGAGGTTTCCTTAGAATGGCTTGGCTTCTTGCAATAGTTACAAACTATATGCCCCTTCATCGGTTTTGGAGAAGAATAAACTTGAGTAACCAATGCAGAACTATCCAGAGCAGCCACATTCGGAACCATATAAGCACGCATGCTCTCTTCACGTCGAACATCAGAAAATACCCCTCGGATTGAAGGAAGCGGACTAAGACTAAGAACTCGAGACTTAAGTGGCTCAAAATCTTGATACAAGCCACTCAAAAACTGAAAAAGTCGGCGCTGTTCAGTGATCTTTTTGAAGAGACCAGCATCAATAGGAGTCTCCCATTCGTGTGAATAATAAAGATCAATCTGCTGCCATAAACTATTGAGAGTAGCATAACACTGAGTAACAGTCATCCCATCTTGCTTCAAGGCAACAGTAGTGCTCTCAATTCCAAACAGCTCAGAATTGTTATTCGTACTGGAATAGGTATCACGAACAGCTTCCCACATCTCTTGTGCAGTCCCATAGAGAACAAACTGAGCATTAACATCAGGAGCCATGGAGTTCAATAAGCAGGACATAACACGAACATTTTCTTGAATCCACTTGTCAAGACCACTCTCACCAGCAGCAAGTTTATGAGTTTTACCAGTGATATACCCTAAGGTGCCATGTCCGATGAGAAACAATTTAACGGACTGTGACCACTGGATATAATTTGTGCCTGTTAATCGAGGACACATATTGACTGAACCAGAAGGTTCCAAGAAATCTGCCATGGAAGTAGCAGACGAGGAGGAAGAAGAGTGCAACGCACTCGAAGAGAAATTTTCCACCATCGAAAAAAAAGAAAAAAATTCGATTGGATCGAATTTAGGTTGATACCATGAAGAGAAACAGAATTACTGTTATGTTTTCATTGAATAATCAATCTTAGTTACATTAGTAGATTATATCCTAAATAGGTTAGGACTTTAAGTTTTACAAGGAGACCTAGTTAGGTTTGAACTCTAACTCTATATGTTAGGTACAAGATAAAGATACACTTTAACTTATTTACAAAGTCTAAGATTGCGTTATCTAACAGACTTTTCTAAAACAATGTTACACAAATAAGATTAACATAATGATAAATTAACTAATTAAAGTTAGATATTTTAGTAAGACATGTCGTACTTTAAAATAGAGAATTTATATTTAAATTTGAAAAATAAACATAAAAGATACCATAAATTTCGCATACAAGGTTGTTAAAGTGTACAATTGTAAAGTAGTTAGCAGTTAATCTTGTTAGCTTTAGTCCGTTATGAATTCTGTTAGATAGTTACCTTGTAATCTAATAGTTTCAGGTTACTATATTTATGCTTCATGTATTAAACTTTATAATACACGAGGAATAAAAATTTTCTCAATTATTTTTCTCTCATTTTTAAAATGGTATCAGTTGCCTATTCCTTTTTTGATCCGTTGGCCTCATAGGGCTGTAACCGTTTCAGTTTCTTGTTTCCTCGTGTTTTCTAAGTTTTCCCCTTTTCGGTTTCTTATTTCCTCTCATTCTTCTCTGATCATGCCTCCGGCCGACAATCCCATTGTTGATTTCAATCACCGATTGTATCTTCATCCTTCTAATACACCTTGATCTATTTTGGTGTCTCATCCGTTAACGGGCATCGAAACTTATAATCTCTGGAGTCGTTCGATGCGTCTTGCCCTTCTTGCCAAAAAAAATTAGGTTTTGTTGACGGTGATTGCAAACGCGAAGATTTCGATGAGTCTTTGAATTCTCACTGGGATCACTGTAATGCGATTGTCTTGTCATGAATTCTCAATTCCATTTCTAAGGAGCTCTCTGATGGAATTGTCTTCACTTCAAATGATGTTCTAGTGTGGAAGGATCTCCACGAATGCTATGATAAGGTTGATGGATCACGTATTTTTTTCTGCATAGAGAGATTGCTACTGCTCTACAAGGTGATCTCTGTGTTTCTGCTTACTTTACTCGTTTAAAGTTACTTTGGGATGAGTATGGCACACTTGTTCCTTTTTTTGCTTGCGAATGTGAAATCTCTCAAGATAACTTGAAGAATCTTCTTCAGCAACGCTTGTTCCAGTTTTTAATGGGTTTAAACGAGACTTTTTCAGCTATTTGAAGTCAGATTTTGTTAATGCAACTGCTTCCCTCTGTAAATAAAGCCTACTCCATGATTTTTCAAGAAGAAAATCAGAGGGCTCATATCAGTGATTTTTCCCCTGTCACTGATTCTAATGTCATGTATGCCTCAAATTCATCTACCTCCCGTCGTCGATTCATTGGATTTTGTGATCATTGCAAGATTCGAGGTTATAAGAGAGACCAGTGTTATCGCTTGATCGATTTTCCTTCTAATTTCAAATTCAACAAGAAGAAAGAGCCTCAAGAGCTATGGTGTCTGATGTTGATTTCTATGTTTCCCCTCTTAATGTGGTGCATGTTGCTTCCTCTCCTTTTGCATCTATTGTTCATGTGTTTACTTAGAAGCAATATCAACAAATCTTGGATCTGCTTCACAAGACATCTTCTGTTTCCACTGCTAATTTAGGATGTAATTTTTCTTCTTGTGCATCTGCTCGTACACATGATACCTGGGTTTTGGATATGGGAGCTACTGATCACATGTGTTTTGATTTTCATAGCTTGATTTCTCATATTTCTTGTGAGTCCCATAATAGGTTTGTTTCTCTTCCTAATGGTAATCGTGTTTCTATTATTCATGTTGGTTCCATTTCTTTGTTATCCATTTCTAAACTCACCAAAGATCTCAATTGTGTTGTTCTTTTTTATCCTAATTTTTGTCTTCTTCGGGATTTTTGTAGTAGAAGGATACATGGGATTGGTAAACTGCTTGGTGGCCTTTACATGTTTGTTTCTCCTACAAGTATTGCTGGTTTGTCATCCATTCTTCCTTTTGATTCAGTTTTCAGTATGCCAACTTCTAGTTCTACTATTGCAAGTATTTCTTGCTCTTTGTCCTCTTGTAATGAAGCTTCTTTAGCTATATGTATGTCCTCATCATTAAATAAAACTGATATTTGGCATGCTCGTTTGGGCCATGCTGGTCTTTCAAAAATGAGAAATATTGTTCTTTCACATTCTTTGCATACTGCCATTATTTTGAATTGTACTATTTGTCCTTTAGCTAAGCAACATAGACTACATTTTCCCTTACGTACATCTAGGTCTTATGTTCCTTTTAAACTGTTGTATTTTGATTTATGGGGTCCTTATAGGACTTCCACTCATCAAGGTCAACGTTTCTTTCTCACTATTGTTAATGACCACACTCAAATGACATAGATTTATTTGTTGAGATTAAAGTCAGACACCACTCTCTATCTCAAGCAATTTTTTGCTTTCATTCACACTCATTTTTTGCCTCTGTCAAATATGTTAGGAGTGATAATAGATTGAGTTTTTTAACTCAAATTGTTCAAAAAATTCATCTAAAGGGATAATTCATCAAAGCAGTTGTGTCTCTACCCTCAGCAAAATGTCATTGTTGAGAGAAAACACAAACATTTGTTAGGAATTGCCAGAGCCTTGTTTTTTCAATCCAAAGTTCCAATCATGTTTTGAGGAGAGTGTGTTAAAATTGCCTGCTATTTAATTAACAGGTTACCTTCATATGTTTTAAACGGGCAATCTCCATTTGAAATTCTCTATAATCATAAATCAAATTTGTCTCATTTGAGAGTATTCGAATGTCTCTGTTATGCTACTTCACCTTTTCATAAAGATAAATTCTCTCCCATGCCATTCTTTCTATTTTTTAGGATATTCTACTGTCAAAAGGGTTACCTTCCTTTTAATTTGCAAACTAAATCACTCTTTGTGAACAGAGATGTCATATTTCATGAGTTTATCTTCTCATTTCATTTCCCTCAAAATCATACTTTCAGTTTGTTTCCTTCTAATTCTTCTTTTGACACTGATTTTTTTGTTCTTTCTCCTCCACCTATCACACATTTTCCATCATCATATCTATATGATCTTTCTTCTTCATCAGACATTTCTACTCCCATTTCCACAGATTTACCAGAGTCACCAGATTCCTATTTTTCCCAGAAGCTGGCACTTCCAACTCACCAGCTTTACCTGAATATTTACCAGATCTTTTACCAGATTCTTTACCTGAACCTTTACTAGACCCTTTGCCCGAACCTTTACTAGAACCTATTCTTAGGAGATCCAACGGAGTTTCTCGACCACCAACTTGGTTACATAATTTTGTTTCAGTTTACCGATCCTCTTCACCTTTAGGTCAGTTTCCTATATCTCATAATTTCTCTTACTCACATTTACATGTCCATACTCAATCCTTTTTATATTCTACTTCTGCTCTTGTTGAACCTCAACATTATTCTAATGCCATTAAAAACCCTTTGTGGGTTCATGCAATGAAAGGGGTGATTCAAGCTTTGAAACTTAATCACACTTGGTTTGTTGTTCCTTTACTACCTGGTAAAATTTCCATTGGCTGCAAGTAGGTATTTCAGATCAAATATCAAGTTTTTGGTGTTGTTGAAAGATATAAGGCACGTCTGGTAGCTAAGGGCTGTAACTAGAAGGAAGGGGTTGATTTCACTGAGACCTTCTCACCAGTTGCAAAACTAGTTACTGTCCGAGCCCTTTTAGCAGTTGTAGCAGCTCTTGATGGGCCACTTTATCAAATGGATGTGTACAATGCATTTCTTCAAGGTGATTTGATAGAAAAAGTGTATGTGCAGATGCCTCCTAATTTTTGCAGTCAGGGGGAGAATCTTGTATGTCAACTACAAAAGTTAATATATGGCCTTAAAAAGCTTTCGGACAATGAAATATGAAGCTAATTGAATCCTTGTTGGTTGCTGGATATCAACAAAGCAAATTGAATTACTCCATGTTTACAAAGAGGAAAGAAGCGCACATTGTGGTGATAATAATATATGTGGATGATTTACTAATCACAGGAAACAACAATGAGTTGATTAGTGAATTGAAAAACATATTGAATTCAAATTTTAAGATGAAAGATTTGGGAGTTCTGAAATTTTTTCTTGGATTTAAAGTTCTACAATCAAAAGAAGGCATATTGTTGAATCAGAGGAAGTATGTAATGGAATTAATTTTTGATTTTGGTTTAGGGGAGCAAAACCAGCTTCAACTCCTCTTGAACAAAATCTGAAGTTGACTTCAGTGGAATTTGATAAAAGACAAAAAAAAATTGCAAGATGATCCAGAGTTGGAGGATAAATCAATTTACCAAAGGTTGATAGGTAGATTGATTTATTTAACGCATACAAGGCCAGATATTGCATATGCAGTGCAAAGTCTTTGTCAATTTATGCATCAACCAAAAAAAGTTTCATTCTGAAGCAACCTTAAGAGTTGTCAGATATGTGAAAAAAGATCCAAGACAATGTTTGTTGTTTAAAGCTTCTAATGAAATGCAGCTATATGTTTTTTGTGACTCTGACTGGACATCTTGTCCAATGTCGAGAAGGTCAGTCACATGCTATTGTATTCAATTGGAAGAATCCTTAATATCTTAGAAATATAAAAAACAGAATACTATATCAAGATCTTTAGGTGAAGCTGAATATATAAGCATGGTAGTGGTCATTGCATAAATAGTATGGTTGTCTGGTTTATTTCAGGAACTTTGTGTGACAAATATCAAACCAGTTAAGTTGTTTTGTGATAACAAGATTGCTCTTTAAATTTCTGCAAATATGATTTTTTATGAAAGGACTAAGCATATAAAAATAGACTGTCATTTTGTTAGAGAACAAATCCAGAAAGGTTTGATCAAAACAGAACATGTCTCCATTGTGAACCAACTTGCAGATATATTGATTAAAGCTCTTGGGATACAACAACATCATCATTTACTATGCAAGTTGGGAGTCGAAAACATTTTTAAATTACAAACTTAAAGGGGAGTGTTAAAGTGTACAATTCTGTAGAACTAATGTTTTGATATAATAATTGAAAAATGTTTTGGACTAATTTGAAAAGAATTTAAACTTAGTTTTCAGTCCAAACAACTTGAATTTATGTTTGAGATATTTTAAAAGGTTTTTGGCAAGATTTTTCATGCTTTTAAACAACCAAACTTGTGATTTTAAAGTACCCGTACCGATACGGTCCAACCAGTATCGATACCTTTTCTGCCCAATTTGGTTACTGCCAAAACTCGCATCGAAACGTGCTTGGCCATTTCGATACGCCTGGTAAGCGTATCGATCCCCATTTAACAACCTCAACGGCTATTTTCCCAACAGTCATTTAAATGTGAAATCGTATCGATACGCCCTCAAGCGTATCGATACGCCTAGGCTGGAAAGAGCCCAACGGCTAGTTTCTCATGAAGGCCGTACTGATACGGGTCCAAGCGTATCGATACGGAAGGCTGCAGAATAGCATTAATGAAGGGAAATAAAGTCCTCAACGGCTCTAATTCATCCCCAACGGCTAGTAACGGCTACAAACTCATTAAGGAGTATAAAAGGGATCTCCAAGCATCAAGATATGGTTAATGCTTCAATTGTCAATCAACAAATGATCAAATATAGTCTTTGTACTTAAATTGTCAATTCTTGTATAGACAAACACTAGTGAGCCAAAATTGTCAAATTTGCTCAAGTGTTTTAGGTTTTGGGTGAGTGCTTTTTATTGTGCAAACAAACACCTATTAGAGGGATTTGTGTTTGTTTTTCTTATCTCTTGTAAAGAGGGTTTGATCAAGGCTTTGGGTAGAAAGCTTGATCGGTGTATAAGGGTTTCCTCCTAAGCCTAGAAAAGGGGACGAATCAATAGTGGATTGATTGGAAATCCTTAGTGGGAAGCTAAGGTAGTGGATGTAGACCTTGGTTAGAAGGTTGAACCACTCTAAAATTATTGTGTCAATTATCTTTTTAGCTTCCTTACCACATCCACTCAAAATTCCACCTCTCCACCACTTGGTGAGCAACATCGATTGAACGAATCGAGCACCTTACAACTCAACAAATTAGCAATTAGTCTTGTTAGCTTTAGTCAGTTATGAGTTCTGTTAGATAGATATCTTGTAATCTAATAGTTTCAGGTTACTATATATATTTCATGTGTTAAACTTTATAATACACAAGGAATAAAAGTTTTCTCAATTACTTTCTCTTATTTTTAACAAAGGTTAAAACCCTTATTTAGTAGAAAGATGAAAAGAGGTTAAAGATGAAAATTTTAATAATTTAATATTTTTTTGTTGAATGTGCAAATTATATTGTCTAAACTATCTATAATCTCTTATTTTTAAATGAAAGTTGTACACACTAAATTTTTACCACATTGAATATTGAAGTAATTGAGCCCAAACATACCAAGCCTAAATTTTAAATTTGAGTCCAAATCATTCTCACCTGGTCAAACTAAGCACATCTACCATAAATATACCTCAGGCAAACTCAACTCCCCCGCATCTCCATTCTCACCGAGAATCCTTCAAGCTCTCCTAGTTAACTAAACCAACCACCCTTAAAAATTTCAACAAATTATTTTTCTTTTCTTAATTAAGGTTCATTTGATACCCACAATCAGAGGAGATTTGTGCATATTTTGTTTGCTACACGAGAAAGATGAAATAAGGGAATCCACAAAAAAAAATTAGAGAAAACTTGCAAAATAGAGAGGAGTTAGTTTTGGAAACGATGAAAATTAAGGAATCGAGGTGTCACTTACCTTTTCTGAATACCGGAGTATTTGTATTGAAATTCAAATGGTGAATAGTAAAACGACGGCAAGAAAAGAGACATACCATGAAGGCGGCTCGATCCGACGACGAGTTTCAGAATTTAAACAAAGTAAACTTCGAATTTCTTTTTGTAGATTCGCACCAATTTACTTCGTTTTTGAAAAAACTAATTTATTTTTAGACTTGGGAGTAGGAGATCAGCGAGAAAATACCCTTTGTTTCGAGTTTCGGCCATCGTTGGTGAAGGTGAATGGCGACGGTCGATGTGCACATGACAGTGTGAGAGATGAGAGAATTTTCTGTTTGTGTTTGATATAGAAATCGATGATTTTTTAGGACATTAGGATTGATTTTGTTTGAAACCAAACCAAACGAAATGGGTAAAAAGGGTACTCGATCCCTTTTTTTGTTTGTGAAACCGTATGGGGTCTCACATTTTAATAAAACTTACTGCTTTTGCAGGTAATTCACGCATGCATTAGTCTTAGGGATTAATCACCTTTAGGCCATTCTAGGTTTAGATTCTTTCCGTTTAGGTCCTTTTTCATGCATAAGTTTTAAATTAATTTTAATTGAGTCCTAGTTCACTAAATTATTTAATAACTAAACCATATAATTGGCTTCTGTTGGGCTTGTAGCACGCTCGAATTGATCACCGAAATCATCAAGGATGGTTGTAAATGTTTGGTGGTTGAATTGGCTAAAATCAAAATAAAAGTATACAAGTGATACAATGATTTTAGAGTGGTTCGGGCTATTAACTAAGCACCTACATCCACTACCTTAGCACACCACTAAGGATTTCCCAATTCACTCAACAATGAATTCGTCCCCTTTTCCCGGATTAGGAGGAAACCGTTACAACTCTATCTTTTGGACTTGGCTAAGATAGAATCAACTCTAGTTTTTCTCTCAAGGCTAAACTAGAACCTCTCATTTTTCAAGGGATTTGTTTGGGTAAACTAAATACCTCACAAGGTTGGTGTTTACACAATTTAAGCTCATAAAAGTGTACAAAGAATTTTCAATAAAGCATTCTTCTTAGACTATGTACAAGAGAAAGGTAAAATAAAGATTTAGACTCTATTTCTCTTAATCATGTTGCTTGGATGTAGTCTCTAACCATATTCAAATGTTCCAAGGTTGCTTTTATAGTGTGGAATGAGTTTCTAGCCGTTTATGGCCCTTGGGGATGAGTCATAACCGTTGGGGATGCAAATAGCCGTTACCTAAAAAAATTCAACATTTGTAACACGAGGGATCGATCCCATAAACCAGGGGATCGATCCTTTTTCATAAAAAATATGACCGTTACAGTGAAGGGATCGATCCCATAAACCAGGGGATCGATCCTTTTGCACCTGGAGGCTGAAAGCAAAAATGGAATGAATTTGCCAACCAAGGGATCGATCCCTTTTACTAGGGGATCGATCCTTTTTGCCTTGGAGACTGGAAAAACAGATTTAGTGCAAAAACGGATCATAGATGTTTTGAAAAAGATTGGCTAAAGTTAGAAATCATTCGAAACAAAATTTTCAAGTTGTTTGGACTTAAAGACATGTTTTAAATTCTTTTCAAATTAGTCCAAAACATTTTTCAATTATTATATCAAAACACCTATTTCTTCAGCTTCACATTTGATTTGGTAATTAATTAGCTTTCATGTTTGATTAAATTATGAATTATTTTTAATTAAAATTGGTCTAGTCTAGTTAGGTGCATGATTTGAAATTGATTAATAATTTGATAAATTAAGTTTGAATTTGTTTTAATTGGTGAATCGATTTAAATTGAATTTTTGTTTGTTTTGCTAATTAATCGTTCCCTTGATGCATTTACATACCGCGTCATTTTTAGTAATGCTTTTATTCTTTTTTGAGATTCTTTTTTTAAGACAACCAAAACTCTTACGTACTAATTTTGGGCGTAGTAAGGGTACTATAACCTTCCTCACTCGTAACTGACTCTTGAACCCGGCGATGACCTAGGTGTTAATGCATACCAATTTTAGAGATTTTCAGTCGTACCTAACCCCAAACGACTGATGGCCACTCCAACAAATTGACAAACTTTTCAAGGCTCAACTCATTTCAGCTCGGCGAAAAACGGTGTCAACAAAAGTTACACTCAAATTCATGACTTTTTGAATGTTACAATGATAACAGTATCAATCATACCAATGATGTACTAATGCTCACAATAAATTGTATAGGTTTTCTTTAATAATTATAACTAAACATTAATCTTTATATAAAAAAACTACTTGTGCAAATTAAATAGCAAATTATTATATTTCATGTTATCTTTTGGATATATTCTCATAAAGGTAAATTGTCATAATTTTTTTTTTATCAAAGTAAATTGTCTTAATTGAATCATATACTTTGTGTTTTTATATATAGTCTTACTTTCTGCCTCCCCTTACCTTTAACATTCTAAAATCTAACATGAATTCAGAGGTAACATGGCATTAAAAGCTTATTGCCAATAAAGTAGTTATGTAGTATGAATTATTTATTCATTAACTATAATACTTTTAATGGTACAAACCCCGGCAAGATTCGAGAGCACTAAAATGTGATCAAATTAAAAAAAGAATTACGACACAAATTTAAATATTTCACAATCTATATAATAGAGATGATCATGAAATGGTATAAGTAATTATCTAAACACATTTTACGATTGAAGTATTTATAAAGTTCAATTTTACTAATAAAATTGTAACATGTTTAGTTCAACTGGAAAAGAATGAAAAAAAAACACTTGTAAAAATATAATAGCTATTGATAAAATAAATAAAATGTTTTAAGCATACAATTAAATATTACAAAAAATGAAAAAAACAGTTGTAAAAATACAATAGCTATTGTAACATGTTTAGTCATTAAACTATTTTTTTTAACAATTCTCACATAAATAGAAGAGAAAATTTACTTCTGTTAAGTCAAAAACTCATAATCTACGGGGAGAAAAAGTGTCAGCTGATATATTATTAGATCTCATTAATTTATGTTGGGAATGACTTGAAACGTAGAAGTTTCAAAGTAATTTAATTTGAATTAAATGAAGCCAATAAATTTGATATTAACAATAACTATTGTTCTACTACGTGTTGTTTGTTGGTTTGATCTGTTTTCGTTAGTGTTTATGTTGTGTTTTTCTCTCGTTCATGTTTTCTGAAATTTTTGTTCTGTTTTGCATTGTTCTCTGTTGTTTTGGTTGTGAATAAATTGTCGGTTTCCTTTGTCCAAAAATATGTGACATAAGATAATCGTTATTTAGTCCTTCAACTTTTAGGCTATTTATAAAATTAATCTATGGAGCTCAATTATAAATAGGCTTAACCATTTCATTTTAACATCATCCCAAAATTTTAACCATCTTTTTTATTTGGTTCTCTTTTTCAATTTGTAATATTTAAAATTTCTTAAGAAAATTCATTTATTGTAATATTTTGATAATACTGAAGTTATCATCCGGTGGTGGTGTCTGAGGAATAGGCGCCATTTCATCTTGACATTTCTATTCAGATTTAAAGTTACGTTCGTGTGAAAAATAACCTGGTTTTCTAAACAATTTTAAAATAACTAATTGGAAAACAAAATCACAATAAGTAAATCTTTATTTAATTAATTCATAGGAAGGAAATATTACTTTGAACCGGTCTTTAAACTTGAAACTTCTATCAACCACATGCATGCCATCTAATTGAACTTGTATAATAATTTATTTTGGGCAGTTACATATATATGAGATGAGATCTAGTTACACTATGTAAAACTCAACTAATTTTGTATTAATTTATGTTCATTGGATGAGTGAAATGGATGGATGAGACTAGAAGTTGGATATGTGAAGATTACTACTTGGGGAAAAAAGTAAAGAGTTAATCTCATCCATCAATTTCACCCATCTAATGACCATGAATTAGTATAAAACTAGTTGAGTTTTGCATAGTGTAAGTGGATTCTAACTTATATATATAATATTATATATATATATATATATATATATATATATTTTTAAAGTGATTATAATATAATATTTGTTTATATTTTTTTAATCTTTTGATAAGGTACATGCACCTTACAGATAAAATTGTTCGAACTCAAATCTTTTAAAATGAACATCATCTTTTTTTTAGAACCGCTCGTTATATTCAACAAAATACTTTATATATTCATAAATTAAAATTGATAGGGTCTGTGGTCCACATGAAAATAGGTCAGGGATCATGCTGAGCTAAAAAAAATAATACTTCTATATTCTTTTCCTTTTTTGTTTTATGATCCAAGCAAAATTATAATTCTATCTTGGATCATTTACTCTCCCATAAGGAATCCGATGTCACTATTTTATTAATGCTAACCGAATTTTCTTTTCAGGACCACGTTCTAAACCTCTAGCTTTTTAGTCAATAAATAATGTATGTGATAAGACAATATTTTTTTGTTCCATTAATGAGGATAAAATTATATAAACGCATATTTACGTTGTATATCTCATTAAAAATAATTATATAAGAAATTTGACAAAACTTAATTTCATCAACTTCAAAAATTACAGGTTCCTAAAAAATTAAACCAGAAAAATTTTGAGAGGGATCGAAACTTAATTTTAATAGTTTCAAAATTTTTATAAATTAAAAATATAGTTAAACTGTACAAAGTTGGGGTGAGTCATATCCTATTAGACCCCCTCGATATTTCGTCCATGTCAAGACGCTCTATTTTACTTTTTAAAACCTTACCTACATGTTTACCTTAAACTATTTACATAGTATACTATCAAATGTTAATTCATTCAATAAAATAATTATAAAGTCTTTGAAAGGTCACACTATAATTGAATTTAGGTGTAAATGTATGTAATTACCCATGTGTTACATATTTAATCGAACATTGTAGTTTCATGTTCAAAAAAATTCGAACATTGTAGTTTGTTCAACTAAATATTATATTTGAAATATAAATATTTATAACTTATGTGATTAAACATAAGTACACCAAAATTCAATCATCTAATGACTTTCGAAACATACCGTTGTAAAAGATCAAAATTTTTGAACTCATTAAAATCTATCCGACCAAAACTAATCTGACTCTGAAATAATCCAATTTAAATCAGAAATCATTTTTATTAATTAATTTAAACCAATAAAGTAAGTCCGTGTAAAAAAATAGGCTTAAACCAAACTAAAACCCTGAAATTATATATATATTTTTTGCTTTAAGTACCTAAACTATGGTGTGGACAAAACAAACCCCTAAATTATCATTATGTTATTATTTAGATCCTACTGTTAACTTTGTTAAAAAAATAAAATACTCTTTAACCAATAATACAATAAAACATCATTTGAAATAATTGAGGCAAAATTTAATTTTAAATTTTAAAATAATTACATTAAAAATTAAAGTACAGTCGAGTAAAAAAGGAGTGATAAACTATCGTGAACCTCCTTCGGAAGCTGTTATCCCCCTCGATGAACTTCTCTTTTGAAGACATTAATGAAACCTAAAATCTTTCTTCATTTTTTTTTCCAGTTGATCCATAATCGATTTTGTTTCTTAGAACTTAAAATGATATTCACTCATAATCTATTTAAAAATTTTAAAATCTGAAATCGATTCTAAAATACAAAAAATCTTAAAACCCCAAATCAACCATCTGGTATTTGTATTAATTTCGGCAGAAAAAAAAATCAGTGTACAACGCCATACATTTTCTTAACACCAACAGAAAACCTGCTACTGATTGAACCAAGAAAGCATAAATTCAGTTTCTAATAGGTTGTCCAAAACAGAGCGATAAAATAAAAATATCGATATGGTTGGCGTATTCCTCCTTATAGAGTTAACTTCGAAATTTCAATGCTTTCCTTTGGTAATTCCTTAGATGATGATGTACAAATTATAAAAAGAAACAAAAGCACTATTAGCTAAATTCTTTTGGAAGATACATTATGTTGCTTCCTCTTTTCTGTGATATGGAGTTTTTTGTGTTTATAAAAGTATAAATTTTTTTAACGGAGTTAATAGTTGGATCTAAAATAGTAATAGAGTAATAGTCCAGGAGCCTATTTTGCCCAAATTATAATTTAGGCACTTAAAGCAGAGAAAAATATAGTTTGAGGGCTCTTTTTTTAATTTAAGCCTAAAAAATTTCATCCAAAAAATTATTGTTTTGGGGCTACTAATATGATAAAAATCCATTTTCAAGTATCTTGAAAAAAATCACGAATACTGAATTAAATCAAAGATTTAATTTTAAGTGTTAAAACATGCATTTGTCCATACAAAAATCATAAAGCCAGCCAATTGGGTACGGAGAACGACCAGCCAAGCCATACTAATAATGAGGTTGGAATCCACCTACATAAAACGTAAAACTCATAGTTTTACATATTTTTTATATCGTTGGATGAGAAAAATAGATGACTAGAATTAATTTTTTACTTTTCCACCAAGTAACAGTCTTCACATATCCTACTTCCATTTCACTCATCCAATAATCCAAAAAATATGTAAAACTTAAAAAACTCTTACACTGTATAAACGGGTCATATAACTCTCTCTATATATAGTAGAACTTCTATAAATTAATACTCGGTAAATTAATAACCTCTCTAAAATAATATTTTTTTCAGTCCCAACTTGGGCCTTATATAAATTAATAATTTTAATAAATTAAGAAGATAATAATTTTTAGGAAGACCCTTATATAAATTTATGGTCCCTTCAATATTACAAATTAATAATTTTATAAAATTACAAATATAACTAGGATAATTTTGAAATGAAAATTTTCATCAATCTACTATTGTAAATCTTTTTGGGTGCATGTGGTGATTTCTCTTGTACTCACATAGTGCTTTACGTATTTGATTTGTCATGGTTAATTTTTTGACACTTTTTAGATGTGAAGCCATGATTGGTTGGTTTTAATTTGCATTGACTAATTAGGAATGTTTGATGTTGCTTATATACTGATTGATTTCCTTACTATACATGAACTTGTATTAAGTTTTAACTAGTACCACTTACTACAATGAACTTTTTTAGGGATATGTATTATATTTAATTAGTCACGTTGTATATGAACACAATTCAATTAATCAATACAATGTATATATTTTATTCATAAAGAATAATGTAGGTTTGTTGAATCAAAAAAATCTATTTAAATTAATAAATATATGGAATTAGTACTGGTATAATATATAAGAGAAGATAAAATTAAACATACTTTAAAAATAAACACGTCTCACACGCGCGCGCACACATGGTTAAAACTACTTATACTATGTAAAAAGTCATTTAATCTTAGTTGGCATTCTTTTTGCTGGTTGCTAAGCGTGCTCAGTCTCAGGACTGTTGCCCTGCTACTTCAAAGGCTTTTCCCTCCTATGTTACTAATGACTTAGATCCTTCTCTTCAGTAAGGATGCCTATTTTCGACCCTGGAACTCTCGCAGCTATCTTAGAAGGATCCCCTTGAAGCCTTTTCTCCTTAGGGGTAGCGTTGCTCATGTCCCTCATTCCCACGGTCTTGTCGTTTGTTTTTGGAAAAACTCCAAAGATTGTTATTTTGATGGCTCTCTTTTTGTTTTTTCTTTTCTTTTTGTTGTATTACTTTTTTCTTCCCTTTTAATGATATGATCATCTTTCAAAAAAAATAAAATAGAACACCAAGCTCAAAAGCACTTCGACAAAAAGAAATGATAAAACCCTGACCGAAACTACACATACATAGAACGAGTTGGAGAAGATGATAATACCGGGGAATCTCATCCCCCTTTAACTAATCCATGCAAAACACCCAGAGTTGGATTCTACAAAATCAGGTTCATAAAAGTAGAGGTTATTGTTCAGGAGAACTAAATTCGGACAAAGGAGAATCAATCCATTACAAAACAGAGCTAAGTTTCAATGATTTTAATGCTATATGGAACTTAAAACTCAAGCCCAAACTAGATGTCCGAAAACCGATACCCGTCACCGGATAAGTTCCCTCCGCATGGCTGGAACAATTCCTTCCAATAAGCAAAACCTGCAGACCTGCAAAGATGCAATTATATGACACTTTTTTACCATTACCTAACATACACACCAACCCAATAAGAAAACCGGATGAACAGCCAGTTATAAACTATAGCCTGATCTCTACTGCTTGATGTTTCTGCCCTCTGCTGCTCGCTTTGCTGCAACTTGTTCATCTGATAAAGGCAAATAGTAGATCCGGGGAGTTGCTTTGGTTTTCCAAAACAGATCATCCAGAGTGACAATAGGAGGATCTAGTTTCTCAGGAGGTGGAGGCGGAAGAGGGAGCCGTTCTCTAACTGGTGGAGGGTTAGACAAAGGCGGTGGAGGTGGAAGCGCAGAAGGTGGTGGAAGCAGCTGTCTAGAAATCTGTTGACGAGGTGAAGGCTGGGGCAGAGAAACAGGTTGAGCTTGAGGAGCAGTAGAACCAGAAGTCCCAGGAGTAGTTGGAGTGTGAGGTGGAGCGTCAACCCGAGTTTTAACTTCCAGTGGATCAACAAAGTCTGCCACCAAAAGACGTCCTCCGTTAGGTGGCCATTGCAGGTTGTATACAGCATTTCGTGTGCCTATTGCTTCTTCCACAGATGAATACTGCATCAATAAAGTAATTCCCAAAGTTTATTAGATCAATAGAATCTCCCCAACATATATAAAGCCAAAATGAATAATTAATCATACACCACAAAAGTCCCATGGGAGGAGCAGATGGGAACAAAGCAATAAGCCTTACTGTAACATAGCAATGGGTCTTAATGTGGTCCATCCAAAAGCTTGTTACAGTCCCAGTTTTCCCTAGAAGTTCTTGTACAGCTTTCAACGTAAAAGGGCGAAGAAAATTATCAATTCTGAGGGAAGTGGTTGGAACTTTTTGAGAAGGGGGTACTGCCAAAGAAGATAAAACAGAAACCTTTTAGATGTTAAAGCAACAATAAGTAGATTTCATTTTGTAGCAGCTGATTGAGAGATGACAACTCACCAACCCGTTCCTTAGGCGTATCTTCACTTGCCATTGAGTCTGATCTAGAAAAGTTACGTCTCAAAGCAGCAGGCTGAGTTGTGCCTTTAGGTGTGGTGGTGGGCATAAGATTAGAGCCTTGATGCTCTGGAACTTTTATATTGTCAGTGTTCCATTTGCGCCTTTTCGATAGCTCATTGTTCCCAACAGCTTCCAGATCTGTAGACAGCTCGTTAGATGAGAATTTCCCATTTACCCAGAAGCAAACTACAGGTTTCATTCTCAAAAAAAAAAAGATCCGTATTCTAAAATTTATTCCCTCAACAACAGTGCAAGCTCAACGTCAAATATGCCCATAAATTTTGTTGTCCAGGGCTCCAGGAAGTTAGAAACCAATATATTTAAAAGAAAAAAATATTACAGCAATTCTAACCAAAATCTATTTATATAGGGTTAGGATCCAATTATAAAAAAAATATTACAGTATACACGGTTTTTAGATCGTTGGATTAACTGATTTTAATGGCTGAGATTAAAACTTTTAAATTAAGGATAATTCACTATTTTTTTCCATGTAATAAACTTCACAACCAAAGAAGCAGTGAAGTTCACCACAGAAACAAAGTGCATAAACTATCAAATATAAAAAATTAGATCACGCTTCAAAAACCCAACTTAAATTAGTTGTCTTAAGCATGTCTGTTAAAGTACTATCTGGTCACCTTAGCTTCAAAAAGCTATCAGTAAAGTAAAAGTATGCATACATGCAAAGAAAGGACAATAACTAACTATAAATAACAATTGCAGGCCATTGCCACTTACCATGAAGCTTTCTCTTCTCGGCAGGAACAAACGAACGGCTCTTATTCTCAACAAAGATGTCTTTATCTGCATATAAAACATCTCCGATGACAACAACAGTACTTTTTTCCTTCATAATAGGTGCTCCATTTTTCTCACTCTTTTCTCCCATTTCATCAGTACTACATTTTGAATCAATTTGTTTACTCTCAAGCACATCCTCCTCCATAGAGTCATCACCAGAACTTCTATCTAAATTTAATTTTTCTGAGTATGCCATCTCTGCACTGTCATTTTTATTGCTCATGTCCACATTTGCAACCTTCTTGTCATCTCCCTCATCAACAGGTGCCTTGTTCTCAGGTAGCTCTTCAACTTCCATTGGATGTGATTCACCACTAACTGGGACAATATTGCTGGATGATGGTTCCACTATCTCCGGTTTTACATCTTGGTCTAATTCGACATTATCAGCGATTATGTTATCCTTTAATTCAATCTTTTCATTATTTGACACAGAACCAGTAGGAATAGAATCAGATTTTACTTGAAATCCTAAATTAGGGCTGACCTCAGATACCTGGATGTTCAGAGCAGACAAATCATGCATGTCATCCTCTTGTGGAGCCTTTAAACCATTGTTCTCCGGCTGCACCTTCGAATCTTCAATGTCCAGCTTGGGTATCGAATCATCACCCTCCAGCTGAGGCTTTGAACCCACACACTGCTGCTGGCCCTTTGTATCTTCATTCTCCACTTCAGGCTTTGGAACCTCATTTTTCACGTAGGACTTTGGATCCTCAGTCTCCACTTTGATATCAGTATTCACGTTCTCATTTTGTCCTGAGCTCTGCAAATCTCGTCCAAACAATGGTACCTCAGATACCACATCCTTGGTAACTGTTATCTCAGTCTGAACAATGGTGGTTTGAGCAATGAGCTCCTCTTGCACCATGCTGTCCCTTCTCTTGACTCCTTCATGGCCCAAAGCAGCTGCACCCTCATTAATGTCAACCTCAACTTTAAGAACACTCTCATTCTCGATCTCACTGCCACTATGATCTACAACATCTTTAACTGTCTCTGCAATAACTGGCCTTACCGTTTCAATCCCTCCCTCATCTATAGGTTGGGGATCAGAATTTAAACCACTATCTTCCTCGTTTTCAGTATTTTCCCTCTCTGCTCGAAGCGCTTCATCCAAACGTTTTACCAATTCCTCTTTCAAGCCCCGAGTTATCAATTTCCGCCTCTTAAGTTCGTCTTTCAACTCAGTGACCTTCCATTGATCAATCGTTCTATTGTTAAGTATTTGATACTTCGAAGACATCTCCAACCAAATCTCACTTTACAAACCTACTATAAAACATCACATTCCTCAGTCATTCACCACAAAACTAAAAAATGTAAGATTTTTGTAAAGCATGTGCAATACAAAGAGAGAACCAACAAGTCCAAAGAAAACATGTTAAATTGCAAAATGAAGTAAAATCATACTTATAAGCTAGAAGCAACAATGGAGCTAAAGACACAATCTCTAACAGTTTAAACAATTTGAATAATGAAGCACAGCAGAGAAAATAATTCCCAGGAATGAACTCAAGAAAAAGAAAACATTGAGTTGGGAAAAGACATCTTGACAACACAAAATTGATTTCTTTACCTTATTTTCCTAGACAAAATAAATGTACAAGAAACTTCTATCTTCCCCCAAAAATGAGAAAATACCGAAGAAAAATAAGGCACAACAAACAGTAATATATACACCTTCGTCCCAAAATTTCCCAAATCCTAGCTTCAGAAATGAAACAATAGCACCAAAATTTCCCATTAAAACAATGCTTGCAGAGAGAAGTAGAGAATACTCACAGGATTATCTATTTGGGAAGCCACTACAATCACACATCGCTTACAGGAGAAATGAAAAATTATCTCAGAAACGGCCTACTTGCAACAGACAAAACCCACCATTAGAGCAAACCCTTGTTTTCAACAAAGACGAGTTCTCGAAAACAAGGAAAAAATAGAAAATTAAAATAAAATACAAATGGAAAATAAATAAATAAATAAATAAATAACGATGTTGGGAGAAGATATTGATTTTAGGGTAAACTATACCATTGACCACCAAACTAACTAGGGATTCCTATTTTAACCACCGAACTAACGAATTCGTCAATCAGACCACCGAACTTATTAAATTAACCTATTTTGGCCACCGCCATTAAAAAATTAACAGAGGACTGACGGAGTGATGACGTGGCAGTTAACAAACTTTTATAAAATTACACATTTAATCCTTGCTATTTACACATTCTTTCAATTTAGTCTTAATTTTAAATTAATAAAATAAATTAATTATTTAATTAAGTGATGACACGTGTCAGCACTTGGTTGAATGAAAATTAAACAAATTTGGAAGAGTGGGGCTGGGGTGGATCGAACCTGCGTTATGTGGGTTCCAAAACCTCACCTTTAGCACTGCAACAAGCCTCTCTTAATGACATGAGTTATGTTATTTAATATATATGTTATAATGCAGTAAATGTTAAGGAAAAAAGTAAAAATGATTGAAAGGGGATTCGAACCTAGACCACTTGGGATGTGTATAATCACACAAACATTCGATTTAAAATATTCGAATATTTTTTTATATTTAAATTAATTCGAATACTTGATTTAAATATTTTAAATCAAATATTTTAAAAATATTTTTTTTCTTTTTCATACTTTAAATACTCGTTTTAATTTAAATATTTAAATATTCGAATATTTTTTCTTTATATATGTTGAGTTGATCGAACAATTGCAAATGGCCAAGAGGGGGGTGAATTGGCAATTAAAATTTTGGTGGAGAGAAAGAGTGAAAAATAAGATTGACACAAGTAGTTATAGTGGTTCAAGTTCTCCAAATGAACTCTACATCCACTACCTTAGTTCCCACTAAGGATTTTCAACAAATTCACGACTTGAATTCTTCCCCTTTTCTTGGATAAGGAGGTAACCTTACAATTTCGATTAAGCTTTCTACCCAAAGCTTAATCCACTCAAATTACAAAGAAAGTTTGTGGTAAACTAAAATGATTCCTCTCAAAGGATAATTGTCTACCCAGTTACAATTTCAATAACCCCAAACTCACAATACAAATTGACAATTGACAAACACTAGAGTTGGGTACAAAAATTTGACTTTGAATAGCTCAAGGGTTTTGATTTTTACTTTGATGATGCTTGTGGGTTGAATGGTTGTTGATGACCTTCAAAGGGCTTCATTTTATACCTCCTCTATTAATTTTAGCCGTTTGGGTGGTTGGGAACTTGAATAGAGCCGTTGGAACCCTCTCTTACCACCATAAATGCACTTCTGCAGCTACCCGTATCGGTACTCGGGGAGCCGTATCGATACCTGTCTCAGAAAAGAAAGAGTCGTTGTGTGCAATAAATAAGGGGTATCGAAACGCACGTAAGCGTATCGGTACGGGGTATCGAAACGGCTAAGACCGTATCGATACCTTTTTCTCAACTTAGCTCACTGTTGATTTCTGTTTCGATACGAGGGTTTACCGTATCGATACGGGTCAACGACCAATTTAAAATTTGGTTACCTAACCAGCTGACACCAACGGTCGAAATATTTAAACCGACTTGAATTTAAAAATCATTAAAATTGTATCGATACGGGTGAAATCGTATCGGTACGCCATTCAAACTCTGTAGACTTTTACGCAGGAGCGTATCGATACAGATTGAATCTGTTTCGATACGAGTTCCTCCAGTAGCCAACTTTGTAAAAAAGGTATCGATACGGCTGGAAGCGTATTGATACACCTGGACGATTTTCAATAGTTTGGCCTTGGAACACTTAGAAAATATTTTGAGTTTGAGTTTTTCAAATCAGTTTTAAAGTGTTGGTGATTTAAAACTTATTAAGGGACTTATAAAACAATTTTAAGTTTTTTCAAATTGATCCTTAAAGATTTAATTATATCAAAATCAAATATAGGTTTTACAATCTCCCCCTTTTTGATATAACAAAACTAAAACTTCAAATTTTTGACACTTTGAAAAACTTTACAAAGTTAACTCCCCCTTAATATAAGCTAGGTAACTTTTAAGTTGAAATCAAAATTTTTAAAGTGTTTGTGAGCTAGTTTCTCTACCTCTTTTTGTTAGATCAAAAATATTGAGACAAGATGTAGGTGCATAACATAGGCAAAGGTATAAATAAGCAACATTAATATTATTAAGCATAGCATCAATCTTAAAAATCCAACAAAAACAGAAAATCAAAGCATAGGTTTAATAATAAGGCAAACTTAGTCCTAAGAACATAAATCAAAGATGCATAAAATAGAAATATCCTAAATGATATGCATGAGATGCAAGAAGAATCGACTAGGCATCATCTTCGTTGTCTTCATCATCTTCATCATCAACTCCCATTGGATCATTATTCCTCATGCTATTGCGCCACTCATCATGGAAAGTGGAGAGGGAAATATTCAAAGAATTATGACCGCTTTCAAGAGATGTGAGGCGATTCTCCATGCTCGTCATCCTTGTATCAAAAGTTGTTTCAAGGGCGGTAAGACAATTTCCCATGTCCGTGCGCAAGCCGGTAAATTGCTCATTGAGGAATGTCATGAGAGCATCCATAGAGGGTTGAAGAGCTTGATCACCTTGAGGTTCTTCAAATACGACCGCGGCCTCGGGTGGTAGCTCGGAAAGACGTACCCAATTACCATTAAAATAATGGAACTTACCCCGTGCAAGAGATCTTTCATCAATAGGATCGGTGAGGGGAGTTGGGTAATCAAACGAGCAATCAATATCCTTTTTCATAAAGAAATAGCTTAAGGTCGTACCATACGTAAAGGAGGTGATGAGAGAGGTGTGAAGATTTTGCACAAGATAGACGATCTCCGCGAACATGATTCGAGCAAGATTTGGGGGCTTTCGCTCACGGAAGCAACGGATCCAAAAATCATCCACTTGACGGATGGTAGAGTATTTTCCTCCGGAGGGCCTAAACCACCAAGACACCATCAAATGGAGGATCCGATCTTGAGCATTGAGGGCGGTTACGGAGCCACTAAGAACATGCCCCAAAGCATTCTCATCATCTAGGCCTTCATCCTCTAAATTAAAAACTTCACATATGGATTTGACATCAAGGATGAATTTCTTTCCCATAAGATAAGAACTAATGGCGGTAACAACCCCATTGCGAGAAATACATTTGGCATTAGTGTAAAAAATCAAAACTAAAAGATGGTAATAAAAACCGAGAATTGAGAGAAAATCCATGAAATTCCAACGTTGGAGCAAAGGAAGATATTCAAATTGAAAACGCTCCGAGTTGAGAAAAGGAATGGATATTACCCTTTCCGCACGAATCTTGTAGTTCTCGAATTGTCGAAAATATGTGAGACCCGCGGGATTTTCAAAGGAGTGTTCTGTTGAGATTTTAGGGGCTCGATTCGATCAACCGTTCTTGCTCGCCAAGTGTGGAGAAGTTGGATAATTGGGTGTTTTAGTGGGAGGTGAAATTTTGGAAATTTGACACAAGGATTTATAGAGGTTCAACCTTCTAACCAAGGTCTACATCCACTACCTTAGCTCCCCACTAAGGATTTCCAACAAATTCACTAAGAATTTCGTCCCCTTTTCTAGGATTAGGAGGAAACCGTTACAACCCTCAAAGCTTTCTACCCAAAGCTTGAAGGAACACTCTCTTTACAAAGAAAGACTTAGCAAACTAGAAATCCCTTTAATAGGTGTTTGTTTGCAATTCTAAGCACTCACCCAAAACCTAAACACTTGAGCAAATTTAACAATGTAAGCTCACAAGTGTTGTCTAAGCAAGAAATGAACAATTAAAGCTCTAGACAAATTTTGACATCATAATGTTGTAACAATTGAAGCATTAACCATTACAAGATGCTTGGAGGTCCCTTTTATACTCCCAATTGAGTTTGTAGCCGTTACTAGTCGTTGGGGATGAATTGGAGCCGTTGAGGACTTTATTTCCCTTCATAAATGTTGTTCTGCAGCTATTCGTATCGATACATATGGAACCGTATCGGTACGACCTTCATGAGGAACTAGCCGTTGGGCTCTTGCCAGCCTAGGCGTATCGATACGCTTGAGGGCGTATCGGTACGGGTTCACATTTAAATGGTCGTTGGGAAATAACTGTTGGGGTTTGTTGAAAGGGGATCGGTACGCTTACCTGGCGTATCGAAACGATCCCGATCCGTATCGAAACGGCCAAGCCTGTTTCGATACGGGTTTTGGCAGTGACCAAACTTGGGCAAAAAGGTATCGGTACGGGTACAACCGTATCGATAGGGTACGTTGAAAATACGAGTTTGGCTATTAAAAAACATGAAAAATCTTTGCCAAAAACCTCTTAAAATACCTCAAACATAAATTCAAGTTGTTTGGACTTAAAACCAAGTTTTAAATTCTTTTCAAATTAGTCCAAAACATTTTTCAATTATTATATCAAAACATTAGTTCTACAATCTCCCCCTTTTTGATATAATAAAACTAACTTGAAAAATTGTTTGGGATTCTCCCCCTTTATCTTTAAAAGTGTGAATAAGAGATTAAAGATATAAAGCTTCCCCTTATTCATTTGAAAATTCAATTTTTCAAACCATTTCTCCCCCTTTTTGTTATATCAAAAAGAATTTAAAAACATTAAGTTTCAAAATAACAATAGAGGTAAAAGAAATTTGACACACTTAAAATTTTTGGTTTAAAATTGGCTCCCCCTTACTCAAAGCATCATAAGAATGTTAGTTCAACATATATGATTATCTAGTTGACTTAAATGAAAATTAATCAAATAAAAGCAAAAACAACTAGATTTTACCACACTTGAACTCAAGGGAGGATGTGAAGCCTTCCTTCTTCAAGTGTTCTTCCTATGTGTGCATGGAGCTCCCCTCAATTTTTGACTTGTTGATCACTCTCCATCACACCTAGCAAAAGACAATCAACTAATTTTTGGTATCCAAATTGCTTTGGATCCATAGACATTAGTAGCACAAAATTTAGTCCCCTTAGGAATCCATTTTTCAATTTCATCCTTTTTAGTTGAAGTGGTTAGTCCTTTTGGGACCCAAACACTTCTAAAACATTTTCCATTTACAAATCTAGGGGCACTAGATTGTCTTACATAAAAATTTGATTTTCCAAAATTGTTTTTCTTTTCAAGCTCTTTGGAAATCAAATCTTTTTCTTTTTGAACTTTAAGAAGCAAATTTTGCAAATCAAGACATTTTTGTTCAAAATCTTTCACTTTTGCTTCAAGTTCAAGATTTGTTTTGGAAAGCAAATCATTTTCAATTTTTATTTTTGAAATCAACTTTTTGTTTTTGGAAAATGATGCCTTGAATTCCAAAAACAAATCATCATAGGCATCTTGTAACTCATCAAATGTATAAGAATTTGAAATAGATGAGTTAGAAGTTACCTCCCCCTCATTGAGGGCCATCAAGCATAGGTGGGCTACTTCATCATCGGTGGAGTCTTCATCACTCCATGTGGCCACATATGCTTGTTTTGAAGATGAACCCTTCTTTTTGGATTTGTGGGAGTCCTTCATCTTCTTCATCGATTCATGCTTGGATTTTTCAATTTTGCTCTTCATGAACCGCGAAAACTTGTTGAAGAGATAGGCCATCTCTTCATCTTCAATTTCCTCCTCACTTGAATCTACATGATTACATGTGGAGGATTTGAGAGCTATGGCACTAGCATTGATGCCTAGCTCCATGATCTTCTTCTTCCCCATCGCTCTAATCTCTTCCTTCTTCTTCTCCTCTTCTTTGTTTTTCTTCATTATTTGGTGAGTGAGAAGAGACCCCATGAGTTCATCAAGCTTCAAGGTTTTGAGATTCTTGGCTTCGATGATGGCGATCTTCTTTGAGTCCCATGACTCAAGAAGGGAGTAGATGAGCTTTCGGACAAGCTTCTCTTCCGGGATGACTTCTCCATAACCTTTAAGACCATTGGTGATAGTGGAGAACCTATCAAACATCTTCTCGATGTTTTCTTCCAGATCCATTTTGAAGTTCTCATACTCCAAGGTTAGGAGCCCAATCTTGGTCTCCTTGACTTCATTTGTCCCCTCGTATGTGACTTCAAGCTTGTGCCATACCTCCTTGGCACTCTCACAAGAAGACATCTTCTCATAGATGGTTGGGCCAAATGCACAAAAGAGCATGTGCAAGGCTTTGCAATTAAGCTTCATCTTCTTGCGATCGTCGGCACTCCATTCCGCTTTGCTTCCTTGAGGCGCGAACGGACCATCTTCAACTATGTCCCATAGCTTGTAATCTCTTGACTTCAAGAAGAATTTCATCTTTGTCTTCCAATGGGCATAGTGATTTCCGTCGAAGAATGGCGGTTTGTCGATTGATTGTGCCATTAAGTCGGTTGGTGAAATGTTGATCGAGCTTGCCGGATCTTCTCAATAGGATGTCAATCCCTTTCGATTGAGCCAAGCTCTGATACCAATTGTTGAGATTTTAGGGGCTCTATTCGATCAACCGTTCTTGCTCGCCAAGTGTGGAGAAGTTGGATAATTGGGTGTTTTAGTGGGAGGTGAAAATTTGGCAATTTGACACAAGGATTTATAGTGGTTCAACTTTCTAACCAAGGTCTACATCCACTACCTTAGCTCTCCACTAAGGATTTCCAACAAATTCACTAAGAATTTCGTCCCCTTTTATAAGATTAGGAGGAAACCGTTACAACCCTCAAAGCTTTCTACCCAAAGCTTGAAGGAACACTCTCTTTACAAAGAAAGACTTAGCAAACTAGAAATCCCTCTAATAGGTGTTTGTTTGCAATTCTAAGCACTCACCCAAAACCTAAACACTTGAGCAAATTTAACAATGTAAGCTCACAAGTGTTGTCTAAGCAAGAAATGAACAATTAAAGCTCTAGACAAATTTTGACATCATAATGTTGTAACAATTGAAGCATTAACCATTACAAGATGCTTGAAGGTCCCTTTTATACTCCCAATTGAGTTTGTAGCCGTTACTAGCCGTTGGGGATGAATTGGAGCCGTTGAGGACTTTATTTCCCTTCATAAATGATGTTCTGTGGCTATTCGTATCGATACGCGTGGAACCGTATTGGTACGGCCTTCATGAGGAACTAGCCGTTGGGCTCTTGCCATCCCAGGCGTATCGATACGCTTGAGGGCGTATCGGTACGAGTTCACATTTAAATGGCCGTTGGGAAATAGCCGTTGAGTTGGTTGAAAGGGGATCGGTACGCTTACCTGGCGTATCGAAACGATCATGATCCGTATCAAAACGGCCAAGCCTGTTTCGATACGGGTTTTGGCAGTGACCAAACTTGGGCAAAAAGGTATCGGTACAGGTACAACCGTATCGATACGGGTACGTTGAAAATACGAGTTTGGCTATTAAAAAGCATGAAAAATCTTTGCCAAAAACCTCTTAAAATACCTCAAACATAAATTCAATTTGTTTGGACTTAAAACCAAGTTTTAAATTCTTTTCAAATTAGTCCAAACCATTTTTCAATTATTATATCAAAACATTAGTTCTACATGTTCATAGATTGAAGTGTAGTTCGGACGTGCAACCACTCCAAGATTGGATGATTCACTGGTTTGAGAAACCCTTGATCTCTTCCTAGATTCCTTTGGTGCCATGATCTAAAAGAAAATCATGCATATAGATTTCTTCAATTAAGTTAAGAACCAAGGAAAAAAAAATTTAATTTTTTTTTGAAGAACTAAAAATTTTGTTAAAAAGATGAACATAAAAACAAAACAAAAACAAAACAAAAAAAATGGAAAAAGGAAAAGAAAGAATTTTACCTTGATAGAACTTGAGAGAATGAAGAAAATTCTAGCACAATTTTGATGAAAAGGATCTTAGAGCTTGGCTTGATGGAAAACCTCTTTAAGATTTTGAGTTGTGGTGTGAAAATATGAGGGAGGAAGAGCCCTTTTGTAGGTAAAAACGGCTAGGGTTTTTAGGGTTTGAAGAATTTTAGTTTTGGTAAAAGTTTAAGACTTTAAATGCCAAATTAAAAGTTGTCTGCGCAATCGAGTATCGATACGCCTGAAGGTGTATCGATACGGGGGTAGAAATGTCATTTCCTTAAAAATGTCCGTTGGAGAATCGTATCGAAACGGACGAGATCCGTATCGAAACAATTTGAAGCTCGTATCGATACGGGTTTAACCGTATCGATACCCGTTTAAGGCAAAAAGAAGCCTGGGAATCTAAACGAAGAACACGTATCGATACGCGTAGAACCGTATTGATACCCTATGCCCATAAATGCATCTTTAAGCCTAAAGAACAACCATAGGCTCGATTTTAACATCTCCTAAAGGTATGCAAATGATGAATGAACAGTTTTAAACATATTTTAATAGAAACATACTCCCCCTAACTATAGGCATGGATATTTTCAAGAGTTACAACACATAAAACATGCAATTTCACAAAATCAAGCAATTTTAAGCACAAAGAGGTCCTAAAAGGTCAAGATAGGCTAGCTAGACCTAACTCTCTCCTAAGGGACCAAAAATGCTCTTTATCTAAAGGTTCTGTAAATATATCCGCTAATTGGTTCTATGTGTCAACATATTCTATAACAACATCATTTTTCAAATCATGATCTCTAATAAAATGATGTCGAATTTCTATGTGTTTAGTTCTAGAGTGTTGGATGGGATTCTTAGTGAGACAAATGGCACTAGTGTTGTCACACTTAAAGGGTATGGTTTCTTCTTCAACACCATAATCTAAGAGTTGTTGCTTCATCCAAAGGACTTGAGCACAACAACTCCCTAAGGATATGTACTCCGCTTCGGTGGTAGATAAGGTTACGCTATTTTGTTTCTTAGAGAACCAAGATACGAGCATACTACCTAAGAATTGGCATGTCTCGGAAGTACTTTTCCTATCTATCTTACATCCCCCATAATCCGCATCCGAATAAGCATGAAGGCTAAAGGAAGAATCTTTAGGATACCAAAGACCTAAAGTAGGTGTGTCTCTAAGGTATCTAAAAATTCTCTTAATGGCAACTAAGTGTGATTCTCTAGGACTAGCTTGAAACCTAGCACACAAGCAAACACTAAACATGATATCCGGTCTACTTGCGGTAAGGTAAAGCAAAGAACCTATCATGGATCTATAAAGCTTAGAATCAACACACTTACCTCCTTCATCTTTGTCAAGCTTTATGGAGGAACTCATAGGAATGGCTTGAGGCTTTGCATTCTCCAAGCCAAACTTTTTGAGCATATCATTCACGTACTTAGCTTGATTTATGAAGGTGCCATCTTTCCTTTGTTTGATTTGGAGTCCCAAAAAGAATGAGAGCTCCCCCATCATGCTCATCTCGAACTCACTTTGCATTAGCTTAGAAAATTCTTTACAATAACACTCATTAGTAGAACCAAAAATGATATCATCAACATAGATTTGAACTACTAAGATGTCATTGTTATACCTTTTTATGAAGAGTGTTGTATCCACCTTTCCTTTTTCAAAACCCTTTTCAATTAAGAAATTTGAAAGTCTCTCATACCAAGCTCTAGGAGCTTGTTTTAAACCATAGAGAGCTTTTGTAAGTTTAAACACATGGTTTGGAAATTTTGAATCCTCAAAACCTCGTGGTTGTTCAACATACACTTCTTCATTTATAAAATCATTTAAAAAGGCACTTTTCACATCCATTTGAAAAAGTTTGAAATTATGATAACATGCAAATACAAGCAACATCCTAATAGCTTCCATTCTAGCTACGGGTGCATAAGTCTCATCAAAATCAATTCCCTCTTCTTGTGTATAGCCTTGAGCAACAAGCCTAGCCTTGTTTCTCACTATATTTCCACTTTCATCTAATTTATTCCTAAAACCCATTTTGTACCTATAGTAGATTGATTATTAGGCCTTTCAGCTAATGTCCAAACTCTACTTCTCTCAAATTGATTTAATTCCTCTTGCATGGCCAAAATTCAAAAATCATCTTTTAAAGCTTCTTTAATATTTTTAGGCTCAATGCATGAAAGAAATGCAACATGATTCATTAATTTGAGAGAGGATCTAGTAGTTACCCCCTTGGATGGATCACCCAAGATTTCACCACCTTTGACATAGTTTAACGCCCTTGGGTAAGACACCTCCCTTTCCTCAAGAGCCAAGTCCTTCAAGGCTTCAAGAGGTGGATCTTGTGTATCCTCATCTTTACTTGGAATCTCATCCACCTTTGACGTTTGTCCTCCATCAATGGCATCAAGGATTCCTACATCATCATCATCACAAGATTCCTTCCTCGGAAGGAGGTTATCATCGAAAACAACATGAATTGACTCTTCAACTACTAGAGTTCTTTTATTAAATACATGATAGGCTTTAGAGTTTAAAGAGTACCCTAAGAAAATAGCTTCATCACTTTTAGCATCAAATTTACCTAAGTTTTCTTTACCATTATTCAAAACAAAACACTTGCAACCAAAAGGATGGAAATAGCTAATGTTAGGCTTCTTAGATTTTAAAATCTCATAAGGTGTTTTCTTCAAAATTGGCCTAATCATTACTCGATTTATAATATAGCAAGCAGTATTTGTGGCTTCCGCCCAAAAATATTTAGGTAAATTATTTTCGCAAAGCATGGTTCTAGCCATTTCTTCTAAAGTTCGATTTTTCCTCTCAACTACCCCATTTTGTTGAGGAGTGCGAGGTGCGAAAAAATTGTGGCTAATCTCATTTTCATTTAAAAACTCATCGAAACCTAGATTTTGAAATTCGGTTCCATGATCACTTCTAATGTGAGAAATTTTAAGTTCAAGATCATTTTGAGTTATTTTAGAAAATGTGATGAATTTTTCTAAAGCCTCATCCTTTGTACTTAAGAATAGAACCCAAGTATACCTAGAATAGTCATCTACAAGCACAAAAGCATATGATTTTCCACCCAAGCTCATTGTTCTAATAGGCCCAAAAAGATCCACATGAATCAATTGTAAACATCTACTATTAGAGACATCATTTATGGATTTAAAAGAAGTTCTATGTTGTTTACCCTTTGAACATGCATCACAAATTTTATCATTAGAAAATTTAAGTTTGGGTAAACCTCTAACTAGATTAAGGGAAATTAATTTTTCTAAAACACTCATGCTAGCATGTCCTAATTTTCTATGTCAAAGCCAGGAGTCATGTTCATCATGTGCAACTAAGCATGTATGAGATGAATGAATGTCATCTAGATGCACCATGTAAATGTTCCCTATGCGATGACCAATGAGCATTAGTTGATTTGTTTTAATGTTTACAATTTTGCAACCACTTTTATCAAATAAAACATTAAAACCCTTGTCACACAATTGACTAATTCTCACCAAGTTATGCTTAAGACCATTGACATACAAAACATTTTCAATGAAAATAGAAGAGTGATTACCAATGGAGCCTATTCCTTCAATGTGGCCTTTGAAGTTGTCACCGAAAGTTACCACTCCACCACCTTTTGGCTTTAGTTCCACAAATCTACTCTTGTCACCGGTCATGTGTCTTGAGCATCCACTATCAAGGTACCAAGAATTTTTGCTTGAAGCTTTAGCCTTGTAGCAATGCTCCCCCTACAAACAAAGAAATTAGGCCTTGATTTTTGGTACCCAAATCATTTTGGGTCCATGAGTGTTAGCCTTCAACATTTTGGTTCCCTTAGGAATCCAAGAAGCAATAGCATTCATATCATTAGAAATAATGAGTTCCTTAGGAACCCAAACACTCCTAACTTTTTGACCTCTAGATTGCTTATTAAAATTTCTTTGTTTAGGAATAAAAGGTTTTCTTTTTACATATTGGGATTTAGAATGATTTCCTTTTTCAAAATTGTTTTTCCCAATAGCAATAGATGTTTTATGATTATCCACTTCCTTTGTGTGATAATCTTGAAAATCGGAAAGAAGTTTTTCAAGTTCAAGATTTTTTGTTTTAAGATCATTTGAAAGATTTACTAAAAACAAAACCTTCTTTTCCAATTCGGAGTTAGCTTTAGAAAATGTCTCATTTTGATTTTTCAAACCGGAAATGGTTTTCTTGTTTTTCAAAATGGATTCTTTGTATTTTCCTACTAACTCATCATACACCTCTTGCAATTCATCATAAGCATCTTGAAGTTCATCAAAAGTAAAATTGAAATTGGATAAGTTAGAGTTTACCTTTGGTTCATCATCAATGGCCATGAGACATAGATTGGCCACTTCCTCCTCTTCCTCGGATGACTCATCGTCACTCCAAGTGGCTATTTGAGCTTTGAGCTTGTTCTTCTTCCCAAAGCTCTTCTTTTTCAATTGAGGACATTCGGAACGGATGTGACCCGGTTTCTTGTATTCATAACAAGTGATTTGGCCCTTCTCCTCTTCCTTTCTCTTACTCTTGAAGTCTCCCTTTCTAATGAATTTTCTTCCACGATTTGACTTCATGAACCGAGTAAACCGTTTGGCCAACATGGCCATCTCCTCATCTTCATCCTCACTAGAATCGCTTTCTTGAAGTGAAGCTTTTAGAGTGATTCCCACTTTCTTCTTCTCAACCTCCTTCTTCTCAACTATTTTCTTCTCTTGTTCTCTTCCCTTCCTCATAATCTCATGGGTGAGTAGAGATCCAACAAGAGTATCAAGCTTGAGAGTTTTCAAATCTCTAGCTTCAATAATAGCCGTTCTCTTGCCATCCCATGATTCCGGAAGAGAGTACAACAATTTTTTCACTAGCTAGTCTTCGGGAATGATCTCGCCAAACCCCTTCAATCCGTTGACAATGATCGATAATCGATCAAACATCTTGGAGACACTTTCATCGGGATCCATCTTGAAGTTCTCATAGCTTAGATTGAGTAGACCAATCTTTGTCTCCTTGACATCACTAGTTCCCTCATATGTTGTCTCGAAGGTGTCTCAAACCTCCTTGGCATTTTCAATTGAAGACACCTTGAAGTAGATATCCGGACCAAGTGCACAAAATATCACATGAAGAGCTTTGTCATTCACTTGCATCATTCTTCTTTCATCATCCGTCATCTCGGCTTTGACCTTTGGGACAAGTCTTTCTCCATCTCTCTTCATGGGAATGTATGGACCTTCTTCAACCACATCCCACACCATGTAGTCGGTGGACTTGATGAAAAGCCTCATCCTATTCTTCCAATATGGGTAGTTGTCCCCATTGAAGAATGGTGGCTTGGTGGTGGATTGGGACTCATAGTTGGAGGTGGATGCCATTGCTTGACTTGTTGTTGATCAAACTCTCCTAGAATCGACTCAAGAGGGTTGTAATCCTTCCAATGAGTGTAGCTCTGATACCAATTGTTGAGTTGATCGAACAATTGCAAATGGCCAAGAGGGGGTGAATTGGCAATTAAAATTTTGGTGGAGAGAAAGAGTGAAAAATAAGATTGACACAAGTAGCTATAGTGGTTCAAATTCTCCAAATGAACTCTACATCCACTACTTTAGTTCCCACTAAGGATTTTCAACAAATTCACTACTTGAATTCTTCCCCTTTTCTTGGATAAGGAGGTAACCTTACAATTTCGATTAAGTTTTCTACCCAAAGCTTAATCCACTCAAATTACAAAGAAAGTTTGTGGTAAACTAAAATGATTCCTCTCAAATGATAATTGTCTACCTAATTACAATTTCAATAACCTCAAACTCACAATACAAATTGACAATTGACAAACACTAGAGTTGGGTACAAAAATTTGACTTTGAATAGCTCAAGGGTTTGTATTTTTGCTTTGATGATGTTTGTGGGTTGAATGGTTGTTGTTGACCTTCAAAGGGCTTCATTTTATACCTCCTCTATTAATTCTAGCAGTTTGGGTGGTTGGGAACTTGAATAGAGCCGTTGGAACCCTCTCTTACCACCATAAATGCACTTCTGCAGCTACCCGTATCGGTACTCGGGGAGCCGTATCGATACCTGTCTCAGAAAAGAAAGAGTCGTTGTGTGCAATAAATAAGGGGTATCAAAACGCACGTAAGCGTATCGGTACGGGGTATCGAAACGGCTAAGACCGTATCGATACCTTTTTCTCTACTTAGATCACTATCGATTCCCGTTTCGATACGAGGGTTTACCGTATCGATACGGGTCAACGACCAATTTAAAATTTGGTTACCTAACCAACTGACACCAACGGTCGAAATATTTAAACCGACTTGAATTTAAAAATCATTAAAACCGTATCGATACGGGTGAAATCGTATCGGTACGCCATTCAAACTCTTTAGACTTTTACGTAGAAGCGTATCGATACAGATTGAATCTGTTTCGGCACGAGTTCCTCTAGTAGCCAACTTTGTAAAAAAGGTATCGATACGGCTGGAAGCGTACCGATACACCTGGACGATTTTCAATAGTTTGGCCTTGGAACACTTAGAAAATATTTTGAGTTTGAGTTTTTCAAATCAGTTTTAAAGTGTTGGTGATTTAAAACTTATTAAGAGACTTATAAAACAATTTTAAGTTTTTCAAATTGATTCTTAAAGATTTAATTATATCAAAATAAAATATAGGTTTTACAATATACTTGATTTAATATATTTGATATATATTTTATCTATACTTTAAATATGTTATAATGCATTAAATCGAATATTTTAAAAATATTTTTTTCTTTTTCATACTTTAAATATTTGATTTAATTTAAATGCTTTAAAATATTCGATTTAATGCATTATAACATATTTAAAGTATAGATAAAATATATATCAAATATATTAAATCAAGTATATAAAGAAAAAAATATTCGAATATTTAAATATTTAAATTAAAACGAGTATTTAAAGTATGAAAAAGAAAAACAATATTTTTAAAATATTTGATTTAAAATATTTAAATCAAGTATTCGAATTAATTTAAATATAAAAAAATATTCGAAGATTTTAAATCGAATGTTTGTGTGATTATACACATCCCAAGTGATCTAGGTTCGAATCACCTTTCAATCATTTTTACTTTTTTCCCTTAACATTTACTGCATTATAACATATATATTAAATAGCACAACTCATGTCATTAAGAGAGGCTTGGTGTAGTGGTAAAGGTGAGGGTTTGGAACCCACATGATGTAGGTTCAATCCACCCTAGCCCCACTTTACCAAATTTGTTTAATTTTCATTCAACCAAGTGGTGACACGTGTCACCACTTGATTGGAGGAGGAAAATAAATTTATAAAATCAAATATAAATAATTAAATTCCTCCAATAAGTTGTTGACACGTGTCATTACTTAATTAAATAATTAATTTATTTTATTAATTTAAAATTAGGACTAAATTGAAAGAATGTGTAAATAGCAAGGATTAAATGTGTAATTTTATAAAAGTTTGTTAACTGCCACGTCATCACTCCGTCAGTCCTCTGTTAATTTTTTAACGGCGATAGACAAAATAAGTTAATTTAATAAGTTCAGTGGTCTGATTGACGAGTTCGTTAGTTCGGTGGTCAAAATAAGAATCCTCAATTAGTTCGGTGGTCAATGGTATAGTTTACCCTTGATTTTATTTTCAATTTCTTTTAGGATTTAAATATTGAAATGGGGTGAAAAAATAGAGTGAGGGTGAAATTAGGGTTTTAAAGAAGAAAAAAACATGAGTCCGCTCATACTTATGTTTATCACGGTAGTTTTAGAAAACGACACTCAATTGAAGGCTAAATGAAAGTCAATCGATTAACCGAGTAAAATATATTTACATAAATTATTATGAAGCTTGTACATAATTTCTTACAAAAATTGTAAGAAAAATGTATATACATAAAATGTTACAACGTAAGGATTTGCGTACATACAAAATTCCTTATAAAAACTGTAAGACAAACGATATATACATAAAATGTTACAACGTAATGAATTGTGCACAAACATAATTTCATACGAGAAAACAGAATATGGTACAAGCAGGGGCGGTGCCAGAAATTTTTCTAAGGGATGTCATTTTTTGAACGATATTTAAGAGAGGTTAATTATTTATAAAGATGTGTCATTTTATTTATCAAGGGTGTCAATTATATATTTTTCAATTTTTTCATATAAAAATTGTATAGAAAATTACGATTTCCAAAAAATTTTAGGTGTCATCAGACACCCCAATAGCCTTAGTGGCTCCGCCCATGGGTACAAAAAATATAAGGATTTGTGTTTGTACACAAATTACTACAAGGTATACACAAACCCTTACAAAAGTTGTAAGAAAATGATATGTACCGAATTTCTTACACCAAGGCCCAAAGGGGCTCAATTTAGTGCAAGGATTTGTGTACATACATAATTGCCTACAAGAAAACATAATATGATACAAGAAATGTAAGGATTTGTGTATGTACACAAATTACTATAAATTATACACAAATCCTTACAAAAGTTGTAAGAAAAACAGTATATACCTAATTTCTTACACATACTCACCATGGACCAAAGGAGCTCAACAGAGTGTAAGAGTTTGTGTACGTACACGATTTCCTACAAGAAAACATAGTATGGTACAAGATATGTAAAGAATTAAGTTTGTATATAAATTACTACAAAGTATACACAAATCTTTACAAAAGTTGTAAGAAAAACGATATATACTGAATTTCTTACACCTACTCACCATGGACCAAAGGAGCTCAACTTAGTGTAAGGATTTGTGTACATACATAATTTCCTACGAGAAAACATAATATGGTACAAGAAGTGCAATGATTTGTGTGTAATGCATTTGGCATGTTCTTTATCACCTTCGATTGCTTTAAAATGATCCCAAGCAGAATTTTTATTTTCTTTTTGCCTCCTTTAGTTGTTGAAGCTTCGACAATCTTTTTCCCTTCTTTTTTCTTTTCGTATTAATTGGAGCCTCTGTCTCAACCACTTTAGTCTTTTCGGGTTTCTTAGAGGACTCAGCTGAAGAAGATATCATCAATATTTTTCCCTATCATTGACATAATCTGAAGAAAAAAATTCAATAATTCATTAAACTAAAAGATAACATTTTTGTCAAACAAGTATGCCTTAGTGCTAGTGAATAGCTTCCAATAAAAAAGAACCACAAAAAAAATCGGTTAAGACAAATTTTGTTTATAGCTCTAAGAGCTTTGTTCTAATATATTAGCATAATACATCTCTTAAAGTGAATCTGATTTTCCCTAATAAAAACTAATTAATTAATGCCTAATGAAAATATTTCATACTTTTAGTTGTTATTGTTCTGTATTTATTATATAATTAAAACTTGGAAGGTGAAATTTAAAGATGCAAATATAAAGAGAATGCATTTAGAAAGAAACATCAAATTGTATTGGTTATTTTCCAGCTTCTTTAAATTTCTTCCTATATCAAGCTGAGTATTTAAATTGAATATTTAAAGTTTAAACACTAAAACACAATTACTTTATTTTTATAACTACTGTATAATCAAAACTACAACATTGGTATAGGGAGTTTGCCGTATAATCAAAACACCATTCTTATTTTTGCAACTAGTGTATAATCCTATTGTATAATCAAAACATCATTCTTATTTTTGCAACTAATGTATAATCAAAACTACAACAAAGCCACAAACACAAATTCAATGCACAAACACAAATTTCACACAAATTGAATGTTTAAAATGTAAACACTAAACAACTGTAAACAAATTTCACTACAAGTTTAAACACAAACATGAGTATTTACAGTATGTTTTTTTCAGAATTTTGTTGTTTTCAAATAACACAACATTAGCATTACAATTAAGAATGGTGTGCTTTTCAGATAATGTTTTGTAGGCGGTCTTACTAGCGCACGAGCCGGATATTGGTTTTCATTTCATAGAAATAAATATTAAGATTTAAAAGTGTCAATGGTGGACGGTGGTCTTGATGTGGCCTAAATGGCATTTACAGTGTTGGGTAAGAAAGAAAAAATGAATAAAAAAGGTGAAATTGTAATTGTTCGTGCTAAGGTTTAGAGCTCCTTACCAAAAAAGATGTCGCGCTGCTTGTGGGAGTTTACCATGACTCTTATCGTCAAAGGTTTAGAGCCGATAGCGAACGAAAAAGATGGGCGTTGACGAGCGCAAATGAAGGTAATTCTCTAAATTTAACTTTTAGGGCTTTTAGTTTTGGGGAAAAGTTAAGATGGGAACGCGACTTGAAGTCTGATGGGGATTAAAATAAATTTAATTACTTTATTTTATTTTAACATATAAATAATTTAAAAAAACTATACGGGTAGTCGGGTACCCGGATTTTTTTAATTTTGTGACCCGGGCCCAACCCAAAAAATGACGGGCCGGGTACCCAACACGGGACATAATTTTTTTTTGAAAAATTATCCGAATTTTTATGGTCGGGTCAGCAGGTCGGGTCATTCGGGTAGGGTATTTTTGAACACCACTACCTTTAACTAATCCATGCAAAACTTCCAAAGTTGGATTCTACAAAATCAGGTTCATAAAAGTAGAGGTTATTGTTCAGAACTAAATTCGGACAAAGAAGAATCAATCCATTACAAAACAGAGCTCTAAGTTTTAATGATTTTAATGCTATATGGAACTTAAAACTCAAGCCCAAACTAGCTGTCAGAAAACCGATACCCGTCACCGGATAAGTTCCCTCCGCATGGCTGGAACAATTCCTTCCGATAAGCAAAACCTGCAGACCTGCAAAGATGCAATTATATGACACTTTTTTACCATTACCTAACATACACACCAACCGATAAGAAAACCGGAAGAACAGCCAGTTATAAACTATAGCCTGATCTCTACTGCTTGATGTTTCTTCCCTCTGCTGCTCGCTTTGCTGCAACTTGTTCATCTGACAAAGGCAAATAGTAGATCCGGGGAGTTGCTTTGGTTTTCCAAAACAGATCATCCAAAGTGACAATAGGAGGATCTAGTTTCTCAGGAGGTGGAGGCGGAAGAGGGAGCCGTTCTCTAACTGGTGGAGGGTTAGACAAAGGCGGTGGAGGTGGAAGCGCTGAAGGTGGTGGAAGCAGCTGTCTAGAAATCTGTTGACGAGGTGAAGGCTGGGGCAGAGGAACAGGTTGAGCTTGAGGAGCAGTAGAACCAGAAGTCCCAGGAGTAGTTGGAGTGTGAGGTGGAGCGTCAACCCGAGTTTTAACTTCCAGTGGATCAACAAAGTCTGCCACCAAAAGACGTCCTCCGTTAGGTGGCCATTGCAGATTGTATACAGCATTTCGTGTGCCTATTGCTTCTTCTACAGATGAATACTGCATCAATGAAGTAATTCCCAAAGTTTATTAGATCAATAGAATCTCCCCAACATATAAAGAGCCAAAATGAATAATTAATCATACACCACAGAAGTCCCATGGGAGGAGCAGATGGGAACAAAGAAATAAGTCTTACTGTAACATAGCAATGGGTCTTAATGTGGTCCATCCAGAAGCTCGTTACAGTCCCAGTTTTCCCTAGAAGTTCTTGTACAGCTTTCAACGTAAAAGGGCGAAGAAAATTATCAATTCTGAGGGAAGTGGTTGGAACTTTTTGAGAAGGGGGTACTGCCAAAGAAGATAAAACAGAAACCTTTTAGATGTTAAAGCAACAATAAGTAGATTTCATTTTGTAGCAGCTGATTGAGAGATGACAAACTCACCAACCCGTTCCTTAGGCGTATCTTCACTTGCCATTTTGTCTGATCTAGAAAAGTTGCTTCTCAAAGAAGCAGGCTGAGTTGTGCCTTTAGGTGTGGTGGTGGGCATAAGATTAGAGCCTTCATGCTCTGGAACTTTTATATTGTCACTGTTCCATTTGCGCCTTTTCGATAGCTCATTGTTCCCAACAGCTTCTGGATCTGTACAGACAGCTCGTTAGATGAGAATTTCCTATTTATCCAGAAGCAAACTACAGGTTTCATTCTCAAAAAAGATTCATGGTCTAAGATTTATTTCCTCAACAACAGAGCAAGCTCAACATCAAATATGCCCATAAGTTTTGTTGTCCAGGGCTCCAGGAAGTCAGAAACCAATATAGAAAAGTAAATGAAAAAATATTACACAATTCTAACCAAAACCTATTTATATAGGGTTAGGATCTACTTACACAGTGTACATGGTTTTTAGATCCTTAGATTAACTGATTTTAATGGCTGAGATTAAAAAAAGTTTTAAATTAAGGATAATTCACTAATTTTTTCCATGTAATAAACTTCACAACCAAAGAAGCAGTTCACCACAGAAACAATGCGCATAAACTATCGAATATAAAAAATTAGATCACGTTTCAAAAACCCAACTTAAATTAGTAGTCTTAAGCATTTTCTGTTAAAGTACCATCCGGTCACCTTAGCTTCAAAATGCAATCTGTAAAGTAAAAGTATGCATACATTCAAAGAAAGGACAGTAACTAACTAAATAACAATTGCAGGCCATTGCCACTTACCATGAAGCAGCTTTCTCTTCTCGGCAGGAACAAACAAACGGCTCTTATTCTCAACAAAGATGTCTTTCTCTGCATATAAATCATCTCCGATAACACCAACAGGACTTTTTACCTTGATAATAGGTGCTTCATTTTTCTCACTCTTTTCTCCCATTTCATCAGGACTACATTTTGAATCAATTTGTTTACTCTCAAGCACATCCTCCTCCATAGAGTCATCGCCAGAACTTCTATCTAAATTTAATTTTTCTGAGTATGCCATCTCTGTACTATCATTTTTATTGCTCGTGTCCACATTTGCAACATTCTTGTCATCTCCCTCATCAACAGGTGCCTTCTTCTCAGGTGGCTCTTCAACATCCATTGGATGTGATTCACCACTAACTGGGACAATACTGCTGGATGATGGTTCCACCATCTCTGGTTTTACAACATCTTGGTCTAATTTGACATTATCAGCAATTATGTTATCCTTTAATTCAACCTCAGATACCTGGATGTTCGGAGCAGAAGAATCACGCATGTCATCCTCTTGTGGAGCCTTTAAACCATTGCTCTCCGGCTGCACCTTCAAATCTTCAATGTCCAGCTGGGGTTTCGAATCATCACCCTCCTGCTGGCCCTTTGTTTCTTCATTCTCCACTTCAGCCTTTGCATCTTCACTCTCCACCACAGGCTTTGGAACCTCATTTTTCAAGTAGGCCTTTGGATCCTCAGTCTCCACTTTGATATCAGTATTCACGTTCTCATTTTGTCCTGAGCTCTGCAAATCTTGTCCAGACAATGGTACCTCAGATACCACATCCTTGGTAACTGTTAACTCAGTCTGAACAGTGGTGGTTTGAGCAATGAGCTCCTCCTGCACCATGCTGTCCCTTCCTTGAACTCCATGACCCAAAGCAGTTGTACTCTCATTAATGTCAACCTCAACTTTAAGAACACTCTCATTCTCGATCTCACTGCAACTATGATCTACAACATCTTTAACTGGCCTCACCTTTTCAATCCCTCCCTCATCTATAGGCTGGGGATCAGAATTTAAACCACTATCTTCCTCATTTTCGGTATTTTCCCTCTCCGCTCGAAGCGCTTCATCTAAACGTTTTACCAAATCCTCTTTCAATCCCCGAGTTATCAATTTCCGCCTCTTAAGTTCATCTTTCAACTCAGTGACCCTCCATTGATCAATTGGCCTATTGTTAAGTATTTGATACTTCGAAGACATCTTCTCCAACCAAATCTCACTTTCAAAACCTACTAGAAAACATCATATTCATCAGTCATTCACCACAAAACTCAAAAAGGTAAGATTTTTGTAAAACGTGTGCAATAGAAAGGGAGAACCAACAAGTCCAAAGAAAACACGTTAAATTGCAAAATGAAGTAAAATCATACTTATAAGCTAGAAGCAACAATGGAGCTAAAGACACAATATCTAACAGTTTAAACAATTTGAATAATGAAGCACAGCGCAGAAAATAATTCCAAGAAATGAACCCGAGAAAAATTAAGGCATTGAGTTAGGCAAAGACATCTTGACAACACAAAATTGATTTTTTTTACCTTATTTTCCTAGACAAAATACCTTCTCCCAAAAATGAGAAAATACCGAAATTTCCCAAATCCTATAAGGCATAACAAACTGTAATATATACACTTTCAGCCCAAAATTTCCCAAATCCTAGCTTCAGAAATGAAACAATAGCACCAAAATTTCCCATCAAAACAATGCTTGCAGAGAGAAGTAGAGAATACTCACAGGATTATCTATTTGGGAAGCCACTACAATCACACATCCATTACAGGAGAAATGAAAAATTATCTCAAAAACAGCCTACTTGCAACAGACAAAACCCACCATTAGAGCAAACCCTTGTTCTCAACAAAGACGAGTTCTTGAAAACAAGGGGGAAAAAAGAAAATTAAAATAAAATGGAAATGGAAATGGAAAATTTAAAAAACGATGTTGTGAGAAGAGATTGATGAGCAATTGATTTTAATTTCAATATGGTAATACTTTCCTTTTAGGATTTAGAGATAGAAATGGGGAGAAAAAATTAGAGAGTGGGGGTGAAATTAGGGTTTTAAAAATAAAAACATGAGTTCGAATCTAAAAGGCTTAATGCATAAAATAGCCCCTAAAGTTTACCACTTTTCCCAACTTGGTACTTAACGTTTCATTTGGGACGTTAAGCCCCCTAACGTTTTTACCGTTACCCATTTTGCCTCAAACCGTTACTTTTGTCGTTACAAAAAAAGTTTTTAACCGTTAAAAAAAATTTCAACCAATGAGATTGCGCCACATCAGCTCCTTTTTGATAGAGTAACCTGACTAATTTTATTAAAAGGGTAAATGTCATGTCAAGTCTCCCATGTTTATTTTTTTATTCAATTTAGTCATTGAAAAGTCTATTTTTACCTAAAATTGACCCTTATTTGTTTCTAATTTTTTAATCTAGTCCAATATTTATTATTAATAATATTATCATTTTATTTAAAATTTATTATTTAATAAAAAATAAATTAAATATTTTAATATTATATTAGTAACTTTTGATAAATTAATCCTTACTAATTTAATATTATATTATTTTTTAATTCCAAAATAAATTAGATTTCTAATTTAGACCCATCAAAATAAATTAAATGTTAATCTTAAATAGTTTCCAATTACGTCCCAAAATAATAGAAAATTGAACTTTATTTGTTTTTAGTATTACTTATTCGAATTATATTCTTTTTAGTCCAATATTTATTATTATTTATAATATTATTTTATTTAAATGTTAATATTTAATAAAATAAAATAAATATTTTATTATTAAATTTGTAATTTTTTAGATAAATTAAATTACTTGAAATTGACCCTAAATAATTACTTATTCAAATTGTATTATTCTTTTAGCAAAATTTGAACTATAATTTCTATTAGTTTGTTTACTTTCAATTTCAACGAATCTCCCTGCAAATCCCCAACAAAAGAATCAATTTATCTGAATTACATGCGTCGTAGTTCATGGTATATGTATGGTGTCTCCTGCAATTTATTTGATGTTATAGTTGCTTTTTAGTAATTTTAAAAGAAAATAATATTAATCTTAAAAATTAATTTAATTTATCTTTATTAAAAATATTTTAATTTTAAATTAGTAAAATGTAATTTATATAAAAAATCGTTTAATGTTAAATTAGATAAATTAAGAGACTAATTTAATATTAAATTAGTATCAAATTATTAATTTAGGACGTAATGGGACTAAATTATAAAATTAATTTATTTTGGGATGTAATTGGAAACTATTTAAGATTAACATTAAATTTATTTTGATGGGTCTAAATTATAAATCTAATTTATTTTGGAATTGCAAAAAATAATATAATATTAAATTAGTAAGGATTAATTTATAAAAAAATTACTAATTTAATATTGAAATGTTTAATTTATTTTTTATTAAATAGTAACATTTAAATAAAATAATATTATTGTTAACAACAAATATTGGGCTAAATTAAAAAAATAAAAATAAATATGGGTCAATTTTAGGTAAAAATAGATTTTTCAGTGACTAAATTGAATAAAAAAAAACATAAGAGACTTGACATGGCATTTACCCTTTTAATAAAATCAGTCAGGTTACTTTATCAAAGAGGAGCTGATGTGGCGCAATCTCATTAGTTGAAAAATTTTTAACAGTTGAAATTTTTTTGTAACGGCAAAAGTAACGGTTTGGGGCAAAATGGGTAACGGTGAAAACGTTAGGGGGCTTAACGTCCCAAATGAAACGTTAAGTTCCAAGTTGAGAAAAGTTGTAAACTTTAGGGGTTATTTTGTGCATTAAGCCAATCTAAAATGACACGAAACCAGCAGCTCCACTGACGTACTTATTCTTGTTAGTTGTTACCATTCAAATGCCTAAATTACCCTCATCGTTTCCCTACAGAATCATGCTTAACTCACGTGATGCTTTTATAATGTCCAAACTTGAATTTAAATTTTCTTTTGAGATTTTTTTTACTTAATTTTGCAAATCCATGTTAAATATTAAAGGAAAAAACTTGAATTTAAAATTTTATAGTTTTTGAATCTAACAAGTACTCCCGGTGAAAAAGATATGTGTTATGTTTAAAGAGATCCGAATTCGAGTGACTTTTACAATGTTTAAAGAAAAAATAAGGTATGTTAACATCTAACAACAACAACCGTCACCTGCTCCACTCCTTTCCTTTTAGGTCTCGGGTTCAAGACCCCTCAGGAGCATTACCTTCCCCTAGATTTTCCACATCCCCTCTAGATAGAAGTAAAATAAGATTATAATAAAAAAACAACAACAACAACAACTAGGGGTGATAACGAGCCGAGCCGAGCCGAGCAGAGCCCGAGCCTGGCCAGGCTCGGCTCGGGCTCGAGGCTCGCCGAGCTCGGAATTTTAGGTTCGAGCTCGGCTCAAAAATAACTTTATTGGGCTCGGCTCGGGCTCGAAGCTCGTCAGGCTCGGCTCGGGCTTGAAATGAAAAATTTTGCTATAGTTTTTTTATATAAAATATTCGTTAAAAATCCCTTTCATAACCTAACACTAAAACGAAATTTAATGACCGGAAAGGGAAAAAAGTGTCAAAAATTAGATTAATCCAAATAATCAATAAATACTCTTATAATACAAACACATAATTAAAGAAAATACAAAATCAAACAACAATCAACTAATGAAATAAAATACAAACACATAATTTATTTTAGTGCATATGTAGATTCCGAGCCTGTTCACAAGCTTTTCGAGCCGAGCCTGAGTAGGCTCGGCTTGGCTTGTTAAGGTTTCGAGCCGAGCCCGAGTTGAGCTCACTTGAGCCGAGCTTTGACCGAGTCGAGCCCGAGTAGCTCACGAGCCGGTCAGGTTCATTATCACCCCTAACAACAACCGTCACGAAAATTCTCATAAGTTAAGACAAAAACAATGGTACAATAGTAAAAATCAATTATATAAAATATTATTCTATTATATAATGAGAAAATATTTTATACACTGGCGATGGAAGAAATTTTTACAAACGTCTAGTTTTTAGGCTATAGATATTATAAACTAGTATTAAAATTTTAATATTTAGAGTTAGATTTTAAAGTTTGAAAATAGATTTTATAATTTAAAGATTAAATTTTAGGGTTTAGAATGTAGTTTTTAAGGTTTATATAATTCATTACATTTTTATAATATTTTTATGTATACAAAAATATTATTCATTTACACAAAGAATTACTCTATTACGTAAACAACCTTGGGAATATTTTGTATAAATCATTAACCAACTTTATAATGTTTTCGTAATTATATAAATGATTAGAGGTGAACGTTTGATTGAGTTGGGTTGAGCCGAGTCAAAAAAATTTAAGTTATTTGAGTTGACGCGTTATATTTTACAACTCAAACTTTATTTGAAATTTTTTCAATTCGAGTCGAGTTTTCGAGTTCCTATAAAAATTTAATTGTAATTATTTATCATGTCATAGTACGGTTTGATTCCAATTTAAACAACTTTCTCTAATCAAATAAGATATGCATGTATATATTTCTTTATATTTTTTCATATGTGACAACATTTTTTCATATATATATATATATATATATATATATATATATATATATATATATATATATATATATATATATATATATATATATGGGTTAGGATCAACTTACACTGTGTAAAACTCAATTACTTTTACATAGTTTTTGGACCGTTAGATGATGGTAATTAATGGCTCAGATTATTTTCTTATCACTTTTTCATATATATATATTAATATATATATATATATATTGTGATAATAAAAAGAAAAAAAAGTAAATAAGATTAGCTTATAAATAGGGTGAAAAAATATTTAATTTAGGTTATTTTGAGATTTTTGATAATTGGTATTAGCGGTGTCACCTCAATCCGCTCTTTCAATCCGCTATTCACCAAACAACAACATTAGCGGATTTGACTGGTCAAACCTCTAATTTTTGCTCAAACCTCTCTTTACATACATATATATACATATATATATATGGGTTAGGATCAACCTACACTGTGTAAAATTCAATTACTTTTACACGGTTTTTGGACCATTAGATGATGATAATTAAAGGCTCAAATTATTTCATTATCTTTTTTTCCTAAGTGATAGTCTTCAATTTTTTACTGTTTATCACATCCATCAATTTCCCTTATCCAATAGTTCTAGATTAGTGTAAAACTAAATGAGTTTTATATCATGTAACTTGATCCCATCCATATATATATATATATATATATATATATATATATATATATATATATATATATATATTAAAAAATTGATGGACTCATCTAAAACTTAAAAATAAATCTATTAATTACTAAATTTTCGAATTTTCGTTTTACAACACAAACTTTATTTAAAAAAAAATTTCGAGTCGAATTTTGTTCACCCCTACAAATAATTACAAATTTGTAATGTTTTTATTTTGAACGATAATTGTAATGCTTTTATGTCAACAGGAAATACACACATCATTCGATTACAGAAATTATAACAATTTTAATACTGTTTTATGTGGTAACGTTATTCTAAAGGGACCTTTTCCTAGAATAACCCTGGACAAAGCACTTAAGCTTCAAGGAAAAGAGAAATGTAATCATTTATAATATTCGACCCTTTTTCAAAATAAAATAAAAGTAATTATAAAAGTAATAATTGGATTGAATTTTAATTATGAAAGAGCCGATTCTATAAATTCACACATAAGTTAAAACATTTGTTTCATTTTATAATATGAGTATGAGACCTACGAATTGTAAGTTTTTGAAATGCAGTGACTCGTATTCTTTTTTTTTTTATCATAGCAGTGACTCGTATTCTAAACTTACTAAAAACCCAAACAGATAAAATGGGTCAGTTTTGCAAGCTCTTCTGGCAATGCTTTTATCTCACAAAGCCCTATCAACTCACCTTCCCCAAAACAGTTGATACCAAAAAAGACCATATTTAATATATCATTGCACCTATAGGAAAATCATGCATCATGGAAGTGATAATATTCGAAATCTCGGCAACTACAGTATATTCGGAACACATTTCCGTCGTCCTCAACAGGGGATTACAGTCATACTCAAGATTGCATCTCCTACGTGAGGTTGAAACTGTTTTTGGATCCTGCCTACTCAGTATCATCATCACTTTCCTGCAAACTTAAATGGTTCATATTCCTTTCTAGAGGTGGAAGCCCATCTTCAGAATCATTGGAAGAACCCCCATCTTCACTGGTCCCTGTTCACATAACATCATAAGGTCGGTCATCCTTGTACACAACACTCTTACACCACGAGGTTGTTAATTTGATGAAATTGTAAGTAGTTAAATGCAACAATAATAATGGTCATCCTTGTACACCACGAGGTTGTTAATTTGATGAAATTGTAAGTAGTTAAATGCAACAATAAAAAAATTTACTGAGAAAAATAACCACCAAATAGACTTCTTGTTGAAAGCACATCATATGCCCTAGGTAAACGGGGCAAGAAGCAACTTAGAGAAACAAGATGGTTGAGTCGTGCATGAGAGTTTTGCGGGGCTGGGGACAGGGTCATCATCGAATGAGCATATTTTAATCATTTGAAACATCAGTAAGAAAGATCAGAATGGCACTAACTAAACATGGCATCATTTAGGGATAACAAAAGCTTGTATACCATTGGTTCAAGACAACGATAGTCGATAAATAGACACCTATAGTGGTTTCAACGTGTCAGAAGGTCTACAAGTTCACTATATGAATGTGCGAATAATTGAAGACTGTCTGTCAAAAGAAGGGGGTGAGTGAGGACCTTCCTTCCACTCGATTTGCTCACAATATGCGCTAAACAAAGCACAATGACGTAATAAGACTGTAGCCAGCTCCATGTGGCAGAAAAGGCATTACTTTGTTAACATGGCATTCATCTTACTACACCCCTATCCTCAGTCCCACAAAATTTACAGATGTTGCTAAGTGGCTGTGACAAGGAAAAGGACCTTTTTTGTTTTGTTTTTTACATCTGCGGAAATAAATTTACCTTCTGCATCGGGTGGAGCCTTTGGAACCTGCCTTTGTTGGGAAAGCCAAGAATTTTGAACTGATATGATGTCAGCACTATTTTCACATTCAGAATATGCCTTCAAAAGTTCCCTACAACAATCAAATAAGTCAACAATTTGAGAACCTATGTCCAGAAGAATGTTTCTCATCTTGAACATATATCATAACTTTCAACCAATTTAAAACATTTAGGACCATAAAGCAATAACAATAACGTACTTGTTAAGGGACAGGAAGGCATGACCCCATTTGAACTTGCCTAATAGCAAATTTGCAGTTTCCTCTTCCCCACTGTTAAAACATGGAAAAGGACAAAAAATCAGAAGACTTATTCCGTAAACATATCCGACTCAATGACATTAATTAGCATCTTGGCATAGATAAAAGAATGTTAGACCAATCACTTCGCTAAAAGCTTTACTTAATTAAGCTTGGAACAATGCTACAGCTATATGTAAGGAAGTATCCTTGGTTTTATAAAGTTCCTAAGTTTGAAAACGATGCCAAAGCTCCACTGACATTCATATGGTTAGAAAGCGACATGAATGGAATAGACCAATTTGCCATAAAATCTAACATATTTCATCATACATGAGTGGGCACATGCACAGTTTACATTTACATCATAGAATAAGTTCCAAATACTAATTTATAAAATATGATTAATACAAATTACAGCTAGCATAGCACATTCATCCCAACAGATTAAGATCACAACAGTTACAATTCCTAACAAGAACCAGAGCTCATAGGAGCCAGAGCATGCAAAAGCAAAAGAAATAACATGATTGAAAACATATCCGCAATTCAGCAAGTCAACTGCTAGATTGTGAAGATATATGGTGATTACGGAAAGAAGTACCATATTATTAAAGCTGCAGATAAAGCTTCTACGCATGATAGCTCACACGGTCGACCATAATTTACTGGGTTTGCAGCCACTAGCCATGGCACTGCAATTCCAAGATATTCGTGAAATTTGTAAAAAAGGACAGCTGAAAACTATTTAAAACCAGTAAAAAATGAACCACTCTTAATTAAGATATCCGAATGTGCACATGCCAAACCATATGCAATTATACTTTCAGTTAGATGTTTAATGTAAGAAGTCAATTAAGGTGAATATAAAACTATGCAAAAAACGAGTGGGAAGAAGCATTACTAATTTCAAATTGGCATTTAAATGTTGTCATCATATATGATGCAAGAGAAGTTTAACTGAGTTTATACACGCACACACACACACATACAAGTAATAACTGTAATATGCCGCTCAAAAGATGATGAGATACTATTTCTAGCAACTTGGATAACAATGTTATAAAAAAATCATCAAGTACCTCAAGGACTGAAATTCCAAAACAGTGCAAAAACAATGACATCAAACTTGAGTACATGTCAAATACAAAAGAACTGTTGGCTTGTTGGAGTGAAAAGATAAAGAATAGATCACTGTAGGCTTGTTACTATTGAAATCATTCACAAGGATGTCAAGATTATGGCACGAGATTTAAGCAAAAGTTTGCAACATGCTGACTGGAGACAAATCTGAAAAATTTAGCACTGAAGATATCATATAGATCTCCAATCATTATGCATAGCAATTGTGTACTAGCAATAATTTGTATAAAACATTTATATGAGGAAATAGGAATAAAGCACCTACTAATAGATTAGGCAAAAAAGCTAAATGTATATGTTAGACAAAATGCAGCATGTGCATTGACATAGCAAACACTTGAGAAGTTTATATTCGTACACAAGCGAGGAGCACCACACCGCAGCTTCACAAAAGGTACATCACTAAGACGAGCCCATGAGCAATCCACAACAGCTAACCCTTTCCTCTTCACTAGGTTGTAATCTTCTTTTGAGACACATTGACTACCAACAGGACTGCCCAGAAGGGGTTCAAAGCACAGGTAATAAAAAAGTTATAGAAGTCAAAGCAGAGGATGAAGAAGCAGAAAACAAAGGCTAGTATCTATCAGCCAAGAAGAATATTAGTAAAAAAGAAAGGCAAAATGACAAAAGATGCCTCCAACGTTTGCATGTTTTATTATTTGCCCCCTATTCTTTTTTTTAAGCAAACAACCCCCAACGTTTCAATTTGGTCCAAATATGCCCATGTTGGATGAAAACTGCCAGTCAGCGGCTGATGTTGACTGGACTTGCCACGTGTTAAGATCTGATGATGTGTCAGCATCATATTCACCACGAATCAACTTCATATTCACCACGTGTCACCATCCGGTTCGGCCACGTGTCAGCATGATAGTCAACCACGTGTCACCATAAAGAAGGGTATAACAAAATAATTTTTTTTAAATCTGATGTGGCATATGCCACGTCAGCCGATCTTAACGCGTGGCAAGTCCAGTCCGAATCAGTCGTTGACCGTCAGTTGACTAGCAGTTTTCATACAACATGGGATTATTTGGACCAAATTGAAACGTTGGGGGTTATTTGCTCCAAAAAAAAGAATAGGGGGCCAAATGACAAAACATGCAAACGTTGGGGGCATCTTTTGTCATTTTGCCAAAAAGAAAAAAAAAATATCAGATGAAATTGTCTGAGATGATGAGATACATCATCAACTTGGGAAAAACAAATGTCAAAGTAGCATGCCTAGAATTTGGCTCAACAATAGGTGCATGCATGCCCCTTGTTGAAAAAGCCGAGTCCACTTCACCCTTTCCCCCAAATAAAAGAAGAGTTGTTTACAATACCTTAAAACAATGCCCCCAAAACCGCTATTCACGCGCAAGTCCTGCATGAAATCATTCAATGGTCCAGCTTAGCAGAAAGTGAAAAATGTCATTTTGGGTCAAAATGACTGAATTAATTCACTAATCTCATATAGAAACTAATTTCACTTTACTAGTTATTACTATTCTCTAAATTTATCATGTACAAATCATTCGACCGGTTTATAACACAAGATCCTGAACTCAAAAACACAGTTTATGAACATTTGAACCAATTACCAAAACCCCTGGAAGTGAAAGATGAAATTTCATTTTTCTAAAGTATAAGTTTATGATCACTTATAAGGGCAGAAACTATATGGATCAGATGACTGTGCTAAAAAGAAGTCTTTACACCTGAACCCAAGAATCAATATAATTCAATAATTCAATGTTAAGTTTTCCATTTTACTTTCCTACCTAAAAGGCCATATAAGTTCTCTGGGAAATTTCATCTTCCTTTCTACATATAAAAGTTGCATATCTTTTTTTCAAATTAGATTTGATAAAACTGCCATCGGACACACATTGGCAGGCTAATAATACCCAACATCCACCCATAAGTCTCTAATTTATCCTTCAGTCTTACATACTCCAACCTTAGGTATGGTACAGCTTTGTCTTGAATCCAACACTAGAAGCCTATGACACATTTCTCAGGCAACAAAACTACAAACCAGAGAAAAAAGCCCAATTGACGGGATATAAATAAGATAAATTCAAACATGCATAACGAAATTAAATTTGAGGGAACTTTAGTCTAGCAGATACTTTCTTTCAACAACCCAAATCTTGCAAGCTTGCGCCCAGTGCACCTTTTTGCATCACACTGTCCAAAATCCTGAGTCCACAACATTAAAACAATGTGCGTAATCAACACAAGCAACTATTAAAGAAGAAGGAAAGAAGCAAGCTAACTGTCCAACACCAGTTTAAGAATGGTTTCATCAAGATGATAAGCAAAACTAAATGAGACAATAACTTGAAATTGCTGGCAACCACCATTTTAATAGCCACTGATTTCAACAATATGCTTTAAGTAGTCAATCCATAGAAGACATTCTTTTTAAGAAAGGGCATTTTTAAAAAATAATAACAATAATAAATAATAAGACATTGTACAATTAACTGAAAAAAGGTGTTATTTGATCAACTGAAAAGTCATAAAATTGAAGTATTGAATTTGTATCATAAAATCCGTTTAGCATATTTCTGAAATGAAGTATTCAACGTAATTACATTATATGAAAGCAATACATATTGAATTTTGAAACTATTCATTTCACAATGTTAAAGCTTATTAACATTACCTACTTATCACATTCAAAACTTTTTTGTCAGTTTTTTTCTGCTAAAATACCCGAGTTATCAAACACATAAATGAAATTAAACTATTCAAAATTTTATTGTCAAAGCTTTATCAAAGGCACCCTAAGTTAGAGATGCCATCCATGATTTGATCAACCAAAAGTTCCTTACTAAAAATTCTAAGAAAACATAAAAGATTCAATAACAGTCGGCCAAAATACGTTGAAGGAGAAAATACAAACCCACATAGCAAGTTGAATTTTAGGAACATTCGGTTCCTCTTCGGGAGCTGCAAGGAGAAGGAGAAGGAAAAGAAAAAGCAATTAACAGCGGCAAAACATCAAACACGTGATATATCCAAACAATTTTTTAAGAGAAACAAAACCATGGGAAGTAATTAAGATGTAGTTATGGAATTGGTACGTTGATCATGCGGGAGGGATTCATCTTCCCTGCAAAAGTTCAGGAAAAAAAAGGCTTAGAAGCTGGGTTTTGAAAGTAGATTGGTTTAAAAGTGAATTGGAAAAAGCGAAAAACAAAACCTTTGGAATTGATGGTTTCTGCTAGACTGTCCACGATGAGAGTTATTGGTTTTGAAACGCCGTGGTTTGTTGTGAACCATTCCTTTTTTGTTCATTGCTTTAGCTCTGCAATAACTGGAAACCGACGAGAAAGAATGGTGACTGCGGGGCTTTGCTTTTGTGTTTGCTTAGCTTAGGCGACGGCGGCTTCTACAGGTTCTATAAGCGATGCTAGCAGAAAAATAAATTAAATTGAAAGACGTGTGTATTTATTATGGGCAAAACAAAAATTTTACTTTTAAAGCTTATATATTTTTTTATCAATTTAATTTTTATTCACCCCTCAAAACTGTAAAAACTTAACATTCTCGTTAAGGAAATGATGCTAACTCTACATATGGGATTTTTTAATTCATTTATAAATTAGAGAATACCACTAGATTGTGTGCATTTACACATTTTACAAACAGAACATGTTCAGAAAATTATATGACCCTAATAATTGCACTTTCTTTACATTATCTTTCGTTAAAAGTTATACTAAATTTATGTTATTAATAAAACTAGAGCGTAAATCAAGAATTAACAGAAGACGGACGGGGATAGGGACTCCGCGCTCCCTTTCAACAAATGTAGAGTGAAATATATAAACTTGGGTTTTTACAAAATCGGGTTTCATAAAAGTAGAGACTATATTGTTCAGTTGGAAAATCAAATTGGAGAATCAATCCATAAGAGAGCTCTAAGTTTTAAGGATTCTAATGCTATATGGAACTTAAAAACTCAACCCCAAAGCAGCCTTCAAAAAACCAATACCCATCACCGGACATGTTCTTTCTGCATGGCTGGAACAGATTTCTTTCGATAAGCAACACCTGCAGACCTGCAAAGATGCAATTACGTGACACTTTCTTACCATTATCTAACATTACACACCCAACCGATAAGAAAACCAGAAGAACAACCAGGTATAAACTATAGCCTGATCTCTACTGATTGATGTTTCGGCCCTGTGCTGCTCCTGCTTGTTTTGCTGCAATTTGTTCATCCGATAAAGGTAAATAGTAGTTGCTTTGGTTTTCCAAAACAAAACATCCAGAGTGACAATAGGAAGATCTGGTTTCTCTGGAGGTGGTGGCGAAAGTGGGAGCCGTTCTAAAACTGGTGGAGGGTTAGACAATGGTGGTGGTGGTGGGAGTGCAGAAGGGGGGTGGAAGCTTATGTCTAGAAACCTGTTGACGAGGTGGAGGCTGGGGCAGAAAAACAGGTTGAGCTTGAGAAGCAGTAGCACTATAAGTCTCAGGAGTAGTTGGAGTCTTAGGAGGAGCGTCAACCCGAATTTTGACTTTCAGTGGATCTACAAAGTCTGTCACCAAAAGACGTCCTCCGTTAGGTGGTCATTACAGGTTGTAAACAATATTTTTTGTGTCTATTGCTTCCTCTACAGATGAATATTGCATCAATAAAGTAATTCCCAAAGTTGATTAGATCGATAGAATGACCACAACATATAAAATGCCAAAATGATTATTAATCATACACCGCAAAAGTCCCATAGGAAGAGCATATGAAAAAAAATTATTACTGTAACATAGCAATGGGTCTTAATGTGGTCCATCCAGAAGCTTGTTACAGTCCCAGTTTTTCCTAGAAGTTCTTGTGCAGCTTTCAAGGTAAAAGGGCAAAAAAATTATCAATTTTGAGAGAAGTGGTTGGAGCTTTCTAAAAAGAGGGAACTGCCAAATAAGATAAAACAAAAACCTTTTAGATGTTAAAGCAACAATAAGTAGAATCCATTTTGTAGCAGCTGATTGAGAGATGACAACTCACCAACATGTTCTTTAAGCGCATCTTCACTTGCCGTGGTAGGTATAGGATTACGTCTCAAAGTAGCAGGTTGATTCGTGCCTTTAAGTGTAGTGGTAGGCATAAGATTAGAGCCTTGGTGTTCTGGAACTTTTGTGTTGTCGAAGTTCCATTTGCGCCTTTTTGATAGCTCATTATTTCCAACAACATCCTGACCTGTACAGACAGCTCTTTAGGTGAGAATTGCCCATTTACCTAGAGGCAAACTACCGATTTCATTCCAAAAAAGATTCACATTCTAAAATTTATTCCCTCAACAATAGAGTGACCTCAATATTTATATACCTATAAATTTTGTTGTTCAAGGCTCCAGAATGAACATTGCAGCAATTTCTAGCCATAACCTATATATATTAACTTCACAACCAAAGAAGCAGTGCTCAATGGAAAAGTGTATAAACTATTGAATACAAAAAAAACATGTTATCACATTCCACAAGTACAGAGGAAGCAAATAAGCTTTCAAAATTTAAAACAAAATTATCACATTCCACAAGCACAACTTAAGCAGATCAATTATAAAAAAACACAACTTAAATTAGTCGTCTTAAGCATGTCTGTAAATAGTAAGTATAAGCAATACTATATTCCAATCACTTAGCTTGAGAATGCTATCAATAAAGTAAAAGTATGCATATATGCAAAGAAAGGACAATGACTAACTATTACAGGCCATTGTCACTTACCATGAATCCATGATGCTTCCTTTTCTCGACAGGAACAAAAGAAAGTCTCTTATTCTCAACACAGATGTCCTTTTTATCTGCAGATATTTCATCTTCTACAACAGCAATATGACTTTTCTCCTTGATAATAGATGCTTCAATTTTCTCTCTTTCCTCTCACTTCATCAGTACAACATTTTGAATCAATTTGTTTACTCTCAAGCACATCCTCCTCCATAGAGTCATCACCAGAACTTCCATCTAAATTTATTTATTTTTAGTATGCCATCTCAGCACCGTCATTTTTATAGCTCATGGCTACATTTGTAACATTTTTGTCATCTCTCTCATCAACAAGTGCCTTGTTCTCAGGTGGCTCTTCAACATCCATTGGATGTGATTCACCACTAACTGGGACAATATTACTGGATGATGGTTCCACCATCTCTGGTTTTACAACATCTAGTTCTAATTTGACATTATCAGCAATTATGTTATCATTTAATTCAATCTTTTCATTATTTGACATAAAATCAGTAGGAGTAGAATCATATTTTACTTGAAACCCTAAATTAGGACTGACCTCAGATACCTAGATGTTCGGAGCAGAAGAATCATGCATGTCATCCTAATGTGGAACCTTTAAACCATTTTTCTCTGGTTGTACCTTCGAATCATAACCCTCTAGCTGGGACTTCGAATCATTACCCTCTAGCTGGGGCTTCGAATTATCACCCTCCTGCTGGCCCTTTGTATCATCATTCACTTCAGCCTTTGCACCCTCACTCTCCACCTCAAGCTTTGGACCCTTATTATTCAAGCAGGCCTTTGGATCCCCAGTCTTCAACTGGAGCTTAGGATCCTCACACTCCATTTTGATATCAGTATTCATATCCTCATTCTGTCCCGAGCTCTGCAAATCTTGTCCAACTAACGATACCTCAGATACCACATTCTTGGTAACTGTAATCTCAGTCTGAACAGTGGTGGTTTGAACAATAAGCTCCTTTTCCAGCAAGTTGTCCCTTTCCTGAACTCCTTCATGACCCAAAGGAGCTGCACTCTAATTAATGTCAACCTGAACAGTCATCCCACTCTCTTTCTCAATCTCACTACCACTATGATCCACAACATCTTTAACTGCCTCAGCAATAACCGGCGTAGCCTTTTCAATCCCCATCATCTATAGGCTAGGGATCGGAATTTAAATCATTATCTTCCTCATTTTTGGTATTTTACTTCTCCATTCAAAGGGCTTCATCCAATCGTTTCACCAAATCCTCTTTCAAGCCCCGAGTTATCAATTTCCGCCTCTTAAGTTCTTCTTTCAACTCTGTAACCTTCCATTGGTCAATGGGTCGATTGTCAAGTATTTGATACTTTGATTACATCTTTTCCAACCAAATCTCACCTTCAAAACCTACTAGAAAACATCATATTACTCACATTCATTCACCAGAAAACCCAAAAAGGAAAAACACTAGTAAATCATAGGCAGCAGAAAGAGAGCACCAACAAGTCCAAAGAAAACATGTTAAATTAAAAAATGAAGCTAAATCATAATTATAAGTTAGGAATAACGAAGCCAAAGGCATAATCTCTAATTTTTTAAACAATTTGATAAATGCATCAATGCAAAGTAAATAATTCTCAGAAATGAACCCTCAAGAATAGCAAATCTTCATGTGGAATATGGAAAAAGAAAACACTGAGGCATGAGTTAACTAAAAACGTCTTATCACCACAAATGTGTTTCCCCCCTTATTTGCAATTGCGTGGACAAAATATACATGGAAGTAAATTCCCATTTTCCCAAAAATGCCCAAATACCGAGGAAAATTAAGTCACGACAAACAGTAATATATTAATTTCCAGCCCAAAATTTTCCAAATCCTAGCTTCAGGAATTAAGAAATGGCACCAAAAATCCAATAACATCGATCAAAAAATGCTTGCAGAGAGAAGAAATAGAGAATACTCACAAGATTATATATTTGGGAAGTCACTACAGCCACACTTCCCTTACAGGAGAAACGAAAATTTATCTCAGAAACAACATACTTGCAACAGACATAACGCACCATTAGAGCAAACCCTAGTTTTCAACAAAGACAAAGTTATCGAAAACAAGGAATAATCAGAAAAAATAAAATAAAAAACTAAATGGAAAATAGAAAGCGATGTTTTATGAGAGAGAGGTTGATGAGCAATTGATTTTATTTCCAATATAATATACAATTTGGCGCTTCTTTTCTTTTAGGATAGGATTTAGAGAGAGCAAAGGGGAGAAATTAAAGAGAAAGGGTAAAATTAGGGTTTTAAAACCATGCGTCCGCTCAAGTTTGTCAAATCAGTTGATAGCTATGATATTACCTCTATATTTATGCCTCTTTGCTATAACAACTGCTTGTTTTCAATTGCATTACATTGCATGTAGGTTGCATTGTTAGTACATTATAGGTGCTTTTTAATTTATTGCTCGTGTGGAGTTGGTGTTGCGTGAAAGGTAGTTTTTGGATGTTTGTGTGCAGGATGACAGAGCAAAATGCGAGGGAAGAAGAAAGGAACAAAATGATATAGCAAAGGAGGAGAAAGAAGGCTAGCTGGCGTGCGAAAGTACAAGCACGTGAAGTGCAGAAAAGGACGCATGACAATGTCAGGCAGCTTTATGCAGCAGCCGCACTCCATCTGCAGACCATCCTCTTTATCCCCTGGAGGATAGAGCTTGTCGGAGAATATTCTTTGGGATTCCAAAGGAGATACCAAGGCACCAAAACCCTAGGAGACACCCCACTATATAAAGACTTCATCTCTTTTTTGAAAAAGGAGAGCAGAAGGTGAAGAGAAAAAGAGAAAGTGTGCAAGAGGAAGCACAACAGAGGGGATGAGCACTTCATCGTTGACCAAACTTGGTGTCCTTCATCGGAAAGCTCGAGGTGTGGCTTCACCGGCCTCTTCCGAGGCGGTGGGCCTAAGGCGGTCATGGCAGTCCACCGGCGAATTGGGAGTTTATCTTTCCTTTTTGCTATAGCATTTATTTATCTGGAGGGTTATATGATGATGATATGTTTGATTATCGCCCAGTCATGAACTGTTTTAGAAGGTTTGGGTTCTGTTGGTTAATACTCTGTTGATTTTCTTAATTTCATGTTAATGCTTATTGTTATTTCTTAATCTATGCTTTGTTTATGGTGTGCGTAATTTCCTAAAGCTGTAAGAGCTTAGGGTTGTAAGTGCTTTGAGATATAGGCCCTACCTTAAGCGCCTTCGAGAGTTGGCCTTGCCTTAGGAACAACTCAGGGTTGTAAGAGATTAGGGATGTTAGTGCTCTATGAGACAGGCCATTCCTTATAATGCCTTCGAGTGGTAGCCGCTCCCTAGGTGCAGATGGGGGTAGTGATAGAGAGAGCAAGCCTTAGCTAATAGTGACAGCTAGAGTAGTGTGTGATAACCTTCGAGAGAGGGTCATTGCTTTAGCATTAGCTTGGGAGAGTGAACGAGAGAGCTAGCCTTAGATCCCATAAACAATGGAGTAACCACCAAGAGGAAGGACTCCAACCTACCTTAGAGATAAGTGATAGGTTTAAACGGCTAAGAGGGATAGAGATTAGGAGTGTAGAGTGTCTAGAGTTTACGCCGAGAGGTACTGTTGTAGCATTTTAGTCTCCCAGTCTTCTTGCTAGAGATAGTTTAGAAGCAGCCTTAGTAAATCTCGCCGAGCATAGTGGAAAGAACTAGGATTCGTTAGCAGTGTTAAGAGGCTTTAGAGGATTACCCTTCAGGAGCTAGCCAGCCATTCCATAAAGAGCTTTGTATTCGAGAATGGACCTATCTGTCATTTGATTATCTCTTCTCTGTTTGCTTGTTTCGCTACAACATTTTTCCCATCATTCTTACTGCCTCAGCATACTCACATTACAATTTGGTTACTATAGCAATTTGGATACGAAAACTGTGTTCACCTCCAATCCCTGTGGAGACGATACTCACTCATCACTTTATTACTCGTTCGACGTGTATACTTGCACCATTAGCGTATCATTTATAGTACTGCACGAACGCGAACAAGTTTTTGGTGCCGTTGCCGGGGATTGGCAATTGGTTGTCCACAATTTTTATTTTCATTTTGCTTTCTATTTCCACGTTGTAATTATTCACTTGTTTTGTTGTTTTACTTTTATTTTTAGGTAACCTTCTAGTTTATGACCAGAAGAAAACTGAGAGGACCTATTCAGCTCATTGTTCCAGAAGTTGATCGTTTATCTTGCTTAAGAAGACACGAGCAAGTAGAAGCTAGAGTCATGGAACCAGCACCTGTTAATGCAGATGCTATGGAAAATGGCCATGGAGCAGAGGTTCGACCACGAACCATTAGGGATCATTTGGCTCCTCGTTTGGATGATCTTTATCCCGAAATTGTAGCTTCAGAAATTCAGGCAGCCCAGTTCGAACTTAAACCCGTCATGTTCAACATGTTGAGCAACATTGGACAGTATGGTGGCTCGCCTCATGAAGATGCTAGACAACATATCCGTGCTTTCTTGGGTGTTTATGATTCTTTCAGACAACAAGGGGTGCACGAGGATGTGTTGAAATTAAAGTTGTTTCCGTATTCACTAAGAGATCGTGCTAGAGCATGGCTAAATGGAGTGTCGGTCGGATCAATTCAAAGTTGGACCGATTTATGTAAGAAATTTTTGCTATGGCATAGTCCGCCAGTGATGAATACCCAGTTGAGGAATGATATAGCTCCCTTTCGTCAGTTTGATGATGAATCTATGTATGAGTGTTGGGACCGATTTAAAGGATTGTTGAGGAAATGCTCTAACCCTGGGTATCATGAGTGGACCCAGGTGGTTGTGTTCTATAATGGTTGTGTTCTATAATGATATAGCTCCACTGACGTACTTATTCTTGTTAGTTGTTACCATTCAAATGCCTAAATTACCCTCATCGTTTCCCTACAGAATCATCCTTAACTCACGTGATGCTTTTATAATGTCCAAACTTGAATTTAAATTTTCTTTTGAGATTTTTTTTACTTAATTTTGCAAATCCATGTTAAATACTAAAGGAAAAAACTTGAATTTAAAATTTTATAGTTTTTGAATCTAACAAGTACTCCCGGTGAAAAAGATATGTGTTATGTTTAAAGAGATCCGAATTCGAGTGACTTTTACAATGTTTAAAGAAAAAATAAGGTATGTTAACATCTAACAACAACAACCGTCACCTGCTCCACTCCTTTCCTTTTAGGTCTCGAGTTCAAGACCCCTCAGGAGCATTACCTTCCCCTAGATTTTCCCCATCCCCTCTAGATAGAAGTAAAATAAGATTATAATAAAAAAACAACAACAACAACTATGGGTGATAACGAGCCGAGCCGAGCCGAGCCGAGCCGAGCCCGAGCCTGGCCAGGCTTGGCTCGGGCTCGAGGCTCGCCGAGCTCGGAATTTTAGGTTCGAGCTCGGCTCAAAAATAATTTTATTGGGCTCGGCTCGGGCTCGAAGCTCGTCAGGCTTGGCTCGGGCTCGTCAGGCTTGGCTCGGGCTCGTCAGGCTCGGCTCGGCTTGAAATGAAAAATTTTGCTATAGCTTTTTTTATATAAAATATTCGTTAAAAATCCCTTTCATAACCTAACACTAAAACGAAATTCAATGACCAGAAATGGAAAAAAGTGTCAAAAATTAGATTAATCCAAATAATCAATAAAATACTCTTATAATACAAACACATAATTAAAGAAAATACAAAATCAAACAACAATCAACTAATGAAACAAAATACAAACACATAATTTATTTTAGTGTCAAAAAAGAAATGGTTTGTTGTGAACCATTCCTTTTTTGTTCATTGCTTTAGCTCTGCAATAACCGGAAACCGACGAGAAAGAATGGTGATTGCGGGGCTTTGCTTTTGTGTTTGCTTAGCTTAGGCGACGGCGGCTTCTACAGGTTCTATAAGCGATTCTAGCAGAAAAATAAATTAAATTGAAAGACGTGTGTATTTATTTCTTTTTTAAATTTTACTTATGGGATTTTTTTAATTCATTTATAAATTAGAGAATACTACTAGATTGTGTGCATTTGCACATTTTACTAACAGAACATGTCGAGAAAATTATATGACCCTAATAATTGCACTTTCTTTGCATTACCTTTCGTTAAAAGTTATACTGAATTTATGTTATTAATAAAACCAGAGCGTAAATCAAGAATTAACAGAAGACGGACGGGGATAGGGACTTCGTGCTCCCTTTCAACAAATGTATGGTGAAACATATAAACTTGGGTTTCTACAAAATCGGGTTTCATAAAAGTAGAGACTATATTGTTCAGTTGGAAAACCAAATTGAAGAATCAATCCATAAGAGAGCTCTAAGTTTTAAGGATTCTAATGCTATATGGAACTTAAAAACTTAACCCCAAAGTAGCCTTCAAAAAACCAATACCCATCACCGGCATGTTCTTTCTGCATGGCTAGAACAGATTTCTTTCGATAAGCAACACCTGCAGACCTGCAAAGATGCAATTACGTGACACTTTCTTACCATTATCTAACATTACACACCCAACCGATAAGAAAACCAGAAGAACAGCCAGGTATAAACTATAGCCTGATCTCTACTGATTGATGTTTCGGCCCTGTGCTGCTCCTGCTTGTTTTGCTGCAATGTGTTCATCCGATAAAGGTAAATAGTAAATTCGAGGAGTTGCTTTGATTTTCCAAAACAAATCAACCAGAGTGACAATAGGAAGATATGGTTTCTCTGGAGGTGGCGGCGGAAGTGAGAGCCGTTCTAAAACTAGTGAAGGGTTAGACAATGGTGGTGGTGGTGGGAGTGCAGAAGGGGGTGGAAGCTTCTGTCTAGAAACATGTTGACGAGGTGGAGGCTGGGGCAGAGAAGCAGGTTGAGCTTGAGGAGCAGTAACACTATAAGTCCCAGGAGTAGTTGGAGTCTGAGGAGGAGCGTCAACCCGAGTTTTGACTTCTAGTGGATCTACAAAGTCTGCCACCAAAAGACATCCTCCGTTAGGTGGTCATTGCAGGTTGTAAACAATATTTATTGTGTCTATTGCTTCCTCTACAGATGAATATTGCATCAATAAAGTAATTCCCAAAGTTGATTAGATCGATAGAATGACCACAACATATAAAATGTCGAAATGATTATTAATCATACACCGCAAAAGTCCCATGGGAAGAGCATATGGAAACAAAGAAAAAAGTCTTACTGTAACATAGCAATGGGTCTTAATGTGGTCCATCCAGAAGCTTGTTACAGTCCCAATTTTCCCTAGAAGTTCTTGTGCAGCTTTCAAGGTAAAAGGGCGAAGAAAATTATCAATTATGAGGGAAGTGGTTGGAGCTTTCTGAGAAGGGGGAACTGCCAAATAAGATAAAACAAAAAAACCTTTTAGATATTAAAGCAACAATAAGTAGAATCCATTTTGTACCAGCTGATTGAGAGATGAAAACTCACCAACCCGTTCCTTAAGCGCATCTTCACTTGTCGTGGTAGGCATAAGATTACGTCTCAAAGTAGCAGGTTGATTCGTGCCTTTAGGTGTAGCGGTAGGCATAAGATTAGAGCCTTGGTGTTCTAGAACTTTTGTATTGTCGGAGTTTGATAACTGCATAAATATCCTTGTTTTCATACCTTTTTGCTATAGCATTTACCTGTTCTTGAGTTTATACCATAGCATTTAGACTGCATTTATGTTACATTTTCTTCTTTTGGGTGCATAATCATCTTTGCTGGTTATTAGTCTATATCGAGGGGTACTGCTCGGGAGGTTGGTTTTGGCTTTGTGGTGCGCAGGAAAGGAGTTAAGAGAAAGCCGGTGCCGGGAATTGCTATAGCATGATGGAAGTGGACATTGGCCAGCACGTGAGATACACGTGAGCTGCAGAAATATGTGAACATGCAGAAAAGGACGAACTGACATGTGCAGCAGCCGGTGCCCACCTGCAGACTGTCCCCCTTGTCCCCTCGTGGCAGACCTTGTCGGTGGATATTCCTTGGGAATATCAAGGCATCTTTAGGGCACCAAACCCTAGAAGCCTCCACTATATAAAAGGGGAGAGAAGCTTGGAGCAAAGTGTGGTATTTTGAGTGTTGCAAAAAGAGAGGCGGAAGAGAGAGAAAAGGAGAGAGAAGTTTCCACCTTCATCTTCTCCAGCTTGGTGTTCTCTATCGTTGAAGCTCAAAGGAGTGGCCTCACCGGCCTCGAGAGAGGCGGTGGGCCTAAGACAGTCGGACAGTCCATGGCGGAGAGGGAGTTCACCTTTATTTCTGTTGCTATAGCAATTTCTTGTTATACCTTTATATTTGGTGATGTTATAGAAATGATACGTTGAATGATATTGCCCAGCCACGAACTGTTTTAGGTGGCTTGGGTTTGTTGGATGATTTTATTTTGAGTACTCTTGCGTGTAAAAGTGTCTATCGCAATGTAGTGCAAGTGTACACGACGCAAGTAGTAAAGTGATACGTAAGTATTGGATATCGTCTCCACGGGGACTGGGCTAATAGCTCTAACCTTGGATTTCTGCACAAGAGAGAAAAGAAATAGTTTAATTGTTTGTCACGAAATAATAAAGAAAACTGAAAATAAAGGATAAAAATATTCAGAGTAAAGAATGGGCTGGTATTGATCTGCTCCGTAGTGCCGGTGTTTGAACTGTCTAAGACTTCTCTGTTCTGTCGTAGCGCCTGTCGCAGCAGCACCTGCTGCGGCAGCGGTCTGTTGTTTGTCGCGGCAGCGAACACACAACTCAGCACTTCAAGCTTGGCAAGAATCCCTGCTATGCCTTGGCCTATCCCTAGGTCCAAGGCTGTCGATGAACACGTCTTTGATGATACCTCCCGGCGTGAATCGAAGGATGAACACCGATGTTGTTGAATTCTTCCTTAGCCACTTAACCTCGTTCTATCCCTAGGTCCGAGATAGTTCAACCATAAACTAGAGAACCCGTACTTATTCCTTTCGTATACTTAACTCTCCCGATATTAAGTAAATGTGTAATCTCACAATGCTCTCCCAATACTCTTGCAAGATGTTGAAAACCAGAATAAGCAAACTTGAAGTCTATTTTATTGAACAGAAAAAATCCTAAAACAATGCAATCCTTGCAACTACTTTACAGAACCAACCCTTAGCCCTAGGGGAAGTTTAGAACATGATTGAAAAGGGGAAAACGACTAGGGTTTAGGGAAAGACAGCTAGAGAGTAAAATATCCTCCTAGGTCGAATTTACAAGCATATATATAGGCCTTGGGTACAAGTTTTCTTAATGGCAAAGAATACTAGTTCGAATTAAAATACAATTCATTAAAGACTAAATCTCTGAATAAACGTCCTTTAGTCCGCCCTATCTTCTTGCTTTGACTTTCTCCTCAAACTTTGGGCAAGGCCTTTCTTGTGCTTCTGGGCTCCAAAAATTATGCAAGTGGTCTCTAAAAATTAGGCTTGAAATCCTCTATCAGTCGAACTCCACTTCGCATTTTCCATCTCTTCTTCTTCACTGTCGCCACCTCTGTCACGACATATGTCACGGCAGTAAGTTATAAGGCAGTTTGGTTCAACACTGTCGCCACTTCTGTCACGACAACTGTCACGGCATCTGCCACGGCATCTGTCACAACATCTATCACGGCATCTGCCACGACATCTGTCACGGCATCTGTCACGGCATCTGTCACGGCATCTCCCACTGCATCTGCCACGGCATCACTGTCACGACAGTGATGTATGAAGCAATTTTCTTCATTCCAGCTCTTCTGTTCCTTTGCTGCCCTGGATTCTGCCACGCAGATACCTGCAAAAGTAACCAAATTTAGCAGTATCTGTGCAGTTTTATCTAAATGTGATGTTGATGCAAAACTTAACCTAAAATGCAGTTAAACATGCTTGAGTGCAGCAAAAATAAGGATAAATGAGGGGTAAAATATAGGAATTTTAGGCACTCATCAAGTACTTTTTAATGCATGCTATGGCTTTTTCAATGTTTATCATGATTCTATGCTTTGCTTATGCATTTATCATTTCCTTAAAGTTGTAAGAGCTTAGGGTTGTAAGTGCTTTGAGAGATAAGCCCTACCTTAAGCGCCTTCGAGAGTTGGTCGTTCTTTAGGTGTATGTTGGGGTTAGTAATCGAGAGAGCTAGCCCTAGAACCCTCATAAGCAATGGAGTGACTGTTGAGAGGCAGACTCTAACCTACCTTAGAGATAAGTGATAGGTTTCAAGGGCTAAAAAGGATAGTACATGAAGGGTAGAGGAGTGTTAAGAGTTTATGCCGAGAGGTATGGCTGTAGCATTTCTGACTCCCAGTTTCCTGGCTAGAGATAGTTTAAGAGCATTCTTAGTAAATCCCGCCTAACATAGAAGGTAGCTGAAAAGCCTTAGTATCGTTAAGAAGCTTGAGTTAGATTGCCCATCATTCCCAGCCAGTCATTCCGTAGTGAGTTTCGCATACGAAAGGGGACCTGTCTATCATATTGTTATCTCATCTTTCTCTGCACTATTTTGCTTCAGCATTATTATACCTCATCTCTTTTACTATAACATTGTCATCTGCAAAAAGTTCAGGCTTTATTGTTACAACAACCGTGAATACCTCCAATCCTTGTGGAGACGATACTCACTCATCACTTTATTACTCGTCCGACGTGTATACTTGCACCATTTGCGTATCATTTATAGTATTGCAAGACCACGCAACAAGTTTTTGGCGCCGTTGCCGGGGATTGGCAATTGGTTGTTTACGGTTTTTGTTTTTTTATTGTTTGTTCTTTTTGTTTTAGTATAAATTTATTTTAGGTTTTTTTTGTTTTTCTTTCCAGGTGTCTTGCTAGTGTATGACCAGAAGGCAACCTAGAGGACCCCTACAATCACCTATTTCTGAGATTGAGCATTTCTTGAGACTAAGGAGACGTGTTCGACGAGAAGAAACTAGAAACATGGACAGAGAAATGCCACCACCTCAAGGTAACAAAGATGCTATGGCAAATGGCCAGGGAGTAGCAGCTCGACCACGAGCTATTAGGGATCATTTAGCTCCTATCTTGGACGATCTCTATCCCGGAATAGTAGCTCCATAAATTCAGGCAGCCCAGTTCGAGCTTAAACATGTTATGTTCAACATGTTGAACATTATTGGATAGTATGGTGGCTTGCCTCATGAAGATGCCAGACAACATATCCGTGCTTTCTTGGAAGTTTGTGACTCATTCAGATAGCAAGGAGTGCACGAGGATGTGCTAAAGCTTAAACTGTTTCCATATTCTTTACGTGATCGTGCTAGAGCATGGCTAAGTGGAGTGCCAGCTGGATCAATGGAGACTTGGACAGATCTATGCAAAAATTTTCTGCTACGGTATAATCCACCAAATAGAAACACTCAGTTAAGAAATGATATAGCTTCTTTTCGTCAAGCTGATGACGAATCCATGTATGAGTGTTGGGATCGATTCAAGGGATTATTGAGAAAGTGCACAAATCATGGTTTTCATGACTAGACTCAAGTGGTTATGTTCTATAATGGAGTAAATGCTCCTACGAGGATGATGCTAGATGCTTCGGCAAATGGGACCTTGTTAGACAAATCACCGGAGGAAGCATTTGACATTCTTGATAGGGTAGCCAGCAATGATTACCAGTTTCTGACCACAAGGCTTGGAACGGGGAGGAGAGCCCAAGTAGCTCGAGATAGTGAAGCCGATGACTCGGTAGCCACCCAGTTAGCTGTTATCACAAATATGCTAAAGAACCTCCAGCGTCCCAACGAAGTCAAGGAAGTAAAGTTTGCAACCTCGTGTCTCAGATGTGATGGCAATCACCATTTGAGTGAATGCCCTGACAATCAAGAGGCAGCCAACTATGTGGGGAATTATAACCGCAACAACAATCCATACTCCAATACCTACAACCCAGGATGGCGTCAACATCCAAATTTCAGTTGGGGTGATCAAGGGCACAGTAATTCTGCACAGCTAGCGCCACAGCAAAATCTGATCGAAGCACCATCTTCTAACCAGATGATGCCATGGCAGGGTCACAAGAGAGCAACATCTTCATCGAACAGTTCACTAGAGACTACATTCAAAGAATTTATGGCTATGACAAAAGATTTCATGGGAACCACGAAAGTTTTGCTATAGGATCATGCAACAAACATAAAAAATCAAGGAGCCTTATTGCAAAGCCATAGTTCATCTCTCTGAGCCTTAGAAACACAAGTTGGCCAGATAGCTCAAACCTTACATGCACGTCCACAAGGAAGTTTGCCTAGTGACACCGAAGCCACTAAGCACAATATCAAGGAACAATTCAGCGCACTCACATTAAGGAGTGGCAAGGAGATTAGCAAAGAAGACAAGTTTGGGGGAAACAAGAAGGATGTCTCTCAGCCCAACTTGCCTCGGGAAGACAATAGCTTACAAGACCTTCCAGTTAAAGAGAAGGGTGAGGATGTCATAGCAAAAGAAACACCGGAGGAGGAGCCTTCTTTTGCTACAGCAAAAGATGTAACTCCACCAGTTCAGACAGATGAAGTTAGACCCCCACCTCCTTTTCCTCAACAATTCAAGAAGAAGAAAGAAGACCTTCTGTTCCAGAAATTTGTGGATATCCTGGACAAACTGTTGCGTGTAAAAGAGTCCTATCGCAAATAGTGCAAGTGTACACGACGCAAGTAGTAAAGTGATACTTGGAGTATCGGATATCGTCTCCACAGGGACTGGAAATAACTTTATCCTAGAATTGTTGTACAAGAAAGAGAGAGTTTAATTGGATTGTAAAGTAATCTTGATAAGCAACTAAAATAAAAGAGTAAAGAAACAGGTTTAAGAAATAGGCCGGTATTGATTTGCTCGGTAGTGCAGGTGTTGCACTGCAAAAGAAACTCGTGTTCTATCGTCGTCCCTGTCGCGGCAGCACTTGTCACGGCAGCAGTCTGTTGATGTCGCGGTAGCGATCATATAACTCTGCACTTCAAGTTTGGCAAGAATATCTGGTATGACTTGTCCTATCTCTAGGCCTAAGTTCTGTTGATGAACACTTCTTAGATGATACCTCCTAGCGTGAATCGAAGGGTGAACACCAATGTTGTTGAATTCTTCCTTAGCCACTTAACCTCTTATTTATCTCTAAGCCGAGATGGTTTAACCATAAACTGGAAAACGCGTATTTATTCTGTTCGTATGCTTGACTCTCCCGATATCAAACAAATAGATAACCTCACAATGCTCTCTCGATACTCTTGCGAGATATGAAAACCAGAATAAATAAACTTGAAGTTTTTATTGCTTGAACAGAAAATTTCTAAAACAGTACAATCCTTGCAACTACTTTACAGAATCAACCCTTAGCCCTAGGGAAGTTTAGAACATGATGAAGAGGGGAAAACGACAAGGGTTTTAGGGAAGACGGTAGGGAATGAGATATCCTTCCCTAGGTCGAATTACATGCCTTTATATAGGCCTTGGGTCCAAGTTTTCTAATATGGCAAGAATACAAGTTTAAACTAAAGTACAACTCTATTGGAGATTAAATCTTCTGAGTACATGCCTTTAATTCGTCCTCTTTTCTTGCCTTGAGTTACTTCCTTGGATTTTTGGCTTGGCCTTCATTCTACCTTAGGGCTCAGAAAAAATATAGGTGTGGCCTACGTCAGACCAGCTTGAAGTCCTCTATCTGTCGAGCTCTATTTCACTTGTCCACTTCTTCCTTCTGTCGTCCTAGCTGCCACGGTAGTGGCCACGTCAGCATGTGCTCCTTGACTCCAGTTTAGTACTCTAGCTCTGCTCCATTGTTGCCATGAGTCTGCCGCAGCAGATACCTGTAAAAGTAACCAAAATCAGTAGCAACTGTGCGATTTTATCTAATTGTGATGTATATGCATAAATCTATCCTAAATGCAATGAAATATGCTTGAATGCAGCAGAAATATGGGTAAATGGGGGGCAAAATATAGAACTTTTATACACTCAACACAAACTACATATCAATGTCCCATTTCTGGAGGCCATTGATCAGATGCCAACAAATGCCAAGTTCCTCAAGGATATAGTCACGAAAAAGAGAAAGGTCGAGAAGCAAGAGACTGTCGCTATAGCTGAAGAATGTTATTCTATGTAGAGCAAGCTGCCACCTAAGAGGAAGGACCCAGGTAGTTTTGCTATCCCATGTTCTATTGACGACAAGTTTGTTGGAAGAGCACTTTGTGATTTGGGATCGAGTGTCAACTTAATGCCCAAGTCGATTTTTCTGAAACTGGGAATTCGAGAGGCACAACCCACCAAAGTTGTGCTACAGCTAGCCAATCATTCTCATGTTCGTCTAGAAGGGAGAGTTGAAGATGTTGTGGTAAAAGTAAACAGATTTATCTTTCCAGTCGACTTCTTAATCCTCGACTGTGAAGCTGATAGCAACACACCTATTATCTTGGGTAGGCCATTTTTAGCCACTGGCAAGCTTTGATCGATTGTGAGAAGGGTGAATTCACGATGCGAGTGGCTGAGCAGACAGTCACGATCAATATTCATGACACCCTCAAGTATGCAGACAACCCAAGAGTATGCCAATATGTAGATGCTACAACACATAATATGATTGATGAGTTTTTCTGTAGCAATGAGATACAAATGGAGAAGTTCGAAGCACTCTGCGAAGATGATGATTCTGACCAAGAAGAGCTCTCAAGAGAACTGGAGCAGTCTAGTCGACTCGAGACTAGACTAGGTACGCACTTTGAACCTCTTGATTTTTCAGAATTTGTACCTCCTAAACCTTCCCTTCAGCATGCACCTTCTTTAGAACTAAAACCTTTGTCATCGCATCTTAAATATGTTTACTTAGGGAGCAATGAAACTTTTCCTGTGATAATTTCATCTAGTCTCACACCTAAGCAAGAAACTAGTTTAGTAAATATGTTGTTATAGCATAAAAAAGAAATAGGGTGGACTATGGCTGATTTGAAGGGTATAAGCCCTGCTATTTGTATGCATAAAATTTTGCTTGATGATTGTCACAGCAATTATGTTGAGCCCCAAAGGAGACTAAACCCAATTATGAAGAAAGTAGTGATGAAAGAGATAATCAAGTGGTTGGATGCTGAAGTAATCTACCCGATATCCGATAGTTCATGGGTCAGCCCGGTGCAATGTGTACCACGGAAGGGAGGCGTGACTGTGGTAAGCAATGAGGAGAATGAACTACTGCCTACTAGAACCGTCACGGGGTGGAGGATTTGCATGGACTATAGGAAGCTCAACAAGGCGACCAAGAAGGACCATTTTCCTCTCCCATTTATTGATCAGATGTTGGATCGACTAACATGCAAAGCATTCTACTGTTTCCTCGATGGGTATTCCAGGTACAACCAGACTGCTATAGCACCTGAAGACCAAGAAAAGACGACTTTCACATGACCTTATGGAACTTATGCTTTCCGGAGAATGCCCTTTGGTCTCGGCAGTGCTCCAGCAACCTTTCAAAGATGTATGATGGCTATCTTTTCAGACATGGTCGAGGATTTTTTAGAAATTTCCATGGGTGACTTCTCGGTCTCGGGAGATAACTTCAACACATGCTTGGGCAATCTCGCCAAGGTCCTAAAGAGGTGTGAGGAAGCTGACTTGGTGCTCAATTGGGAAAAGTGGCATTTCATGGTAACGGAAGGAATGGTCTTGGGCCACAAGATTTCGAAGCAAGGGATAAAAGTTGACAAAGTAAAGGTTGACGTCATTGAAAAACTACCTCCCCCCACTAATGTTAAGGGAGTAAGAAGCTTCCTAGGGCATGCTGGCTTCTATCGGAGATTCATTAAGGATTTTTCGAAGATCTTAAAGCCACTATGCATTTTGCTACAGCAAAATCAACCATTTGTGTTTGACAAAGATTGCCATAGCGCATTTCAAGAACTAAAGGAGAAGCTTATCTCTGCACCAGTTGTCATTCCACCTAATTGGAACGAGCCGTTTGAGCTGATGTGTGATGCAAGTGACTACTTCGTCGGTGCAACACTTGGACAACGCCGAGGTAAACTCTTTCATGTTATTTATTATGCTAGTCGCACTTTGAATGATGCACAAATAAATTACACCACTACTGAAAAAGAATTGCTTGTTGTAGTATTTGCCTTCGATAAGTTTAGGTCATACTTGATAGGCACTAAGGTCATAGTTCATACCGATCACTCAGCCATTAAGTACTTAGTGACTGAAAAGGATGCTAAACCTAGACTTATCAGGTGGATACTCTTGCTTCAGGAATTTGACTTAGAGGTTAGAGATAGGAAAGGATGTGAGAACCAGGTAGCTGACCATTTGTCTAGGCTAGAAAATGCTATCACGCAAGGTAGTGAAACTGAAATTAAGGAGGAATTCCCTGATGAGAAACTATTAGCTGCTACAACAATTCTGTGGTATGCTGATATTGTTAATTATCTTGTTAGTGGTATTTTGCCTCTTGATTTATCTAGCTAGGGACTCAAGAAATTCAGACATGATACAAGATTCTACTATTGGGATGAACCCTACTTGTTCAAGAAATGTCCTGATCAGATTATAAGGAGATGTGTTTCAGAAGAAAAATACCATAGCAATCTGTACCACTGTCATTCATCACTATGTGGAGGGCATTTTGGTGGTGCTAGAACTGCTGCAAAAGTTCTTCAAGCATGCTTCTTTTGGCCTACACTTTTTAAGGACGCATACGAGTTCTACAAGACTTGTGACAGATGCCAAAGAACGGGGAACATCTCCAGGCGGAATGAAATGCCGTTGCAAAATATTCTGGAGCTTGAAATCTTTGGCGTGTGGGAAATTGACTTCATGGGTCCGTTTCCTGCATCATATGGAGATCTATATAATTTGCTAGCAGTCGACTACGTGTCAAAATGGGTGGAGGTTGTTGCCACTCCAAGGAATGACTCTAAGACAGTCATGAAGTTTCTTCACAAGAACATCTTCACTAGATTCGGAGCACCCCGAGCCATCATCAGTGATGAAGGAACTCACTTTGACAACAAGCTTATTGCTAATGCACTACATCGTTATGGAGTTAGGCACAAGATTGCTACTGCATATCATCCGCAGACAAACGGACAAGCTGAAGTTTCCAACCGAGAAATCAAGCAAATCCTGGAGAAGGTGGTGAATCCCAAGAGAAAAGACTGGTCCCCCAAGTTGGATGAAGCACTGTGGGCATATAGGACAACCTTCAAGACGCCTTTAGGCATGTCACCCTTCAAGCTTGTATTTGGAAAGGAGTGCCACTTACCCGTGGAGCTTGAGCACAAGACTTATTGGGCAATCAAGAAACTCAACATGGATGCCCAACTTGCTGGAGAAAGGAGATTGCTAGAGCTTAATGAGCTGGAGGAATTTAGAGCTCAAGCATACGAAAATGCTCGCATCTACAAGAAGAAAACCAAGAAGTGGCATGACAAACACATTTTTCCAAGGCATTTCTCAGAAGGACAACAAGTGCTTCTCTACAATTCCAAGCTAAAGCTTTTTACTGGAAAACTGAAATCGAGGTGGTTCGGGCCATTCATCATTCACAAGGTGTACCCTCATGGCGCAGTGGATATCAAGAAGTTGGACGACGATGAAGTCTTCAAAGTCAATGGCCAACGCCTTAAGGTGTACAGTGGAGCCCCTATCCTCAGAGACAAGTCATACCTGGATCTTCACGATCCTTGAAAGTTTGCATCTCCAACCCTATCTTTTATGCTATAGTATGTCCATAAATAATGATTTTCTTTTAGTTTAGTTTTATGTAATCTTTGCTTTTAATTTTCATATCTTTTCACGTGACCCTCGTACAAAGGCTTTCTCTTTCCAAGTACAATGCCAGGTACAGAGGCAGGGGAGCATGTCGTCTGAAGGGTTGGTAGCAAAGGGAGAAGGACATGGATTTTGTTTTTATCCTATTTTGGAGGGACGAAAGAAAATGGGAAAGAAAAAGATAAAGGTGGTTTTATCCGAAAAGTGGGGAGTTGAATTAAAAGATAGAGAAAAAACAAAAAGCATGAGAGAGAATATTCATCTACTTAATGAGGAGAAACCCTAGCCACATAAACTCATATTCTCTCTCCAGTCGTCTGCCATTGCATTAACTCCAGAAAATTTTCTCTCTCCCTTAAAGCCGACATGCGTCCCCATCACCTCCCATCTCCCATTAACTCATCAGTTTTCCCCACCTTTTTCAACTCCCTACATTTTCTTCATCATTCGTCCCCGCACCTTCTTCATCTTCTTCAAACACTCAAAAACTCCCCCAATCTTTTTGATTCTCTCCCAAACACAGAAAACCTTCACCATTTTCTTTCCTACACAAACTCACTCCTCCCTATTTTTCAGTAAAAACTCCATGGCCCGTTGCAAAAACGCCCCAGAGACTTCTGACCGTCCCACACAACGTCATGTCCTAGAATTTCCCAAATTTCTTGACGAGGTAGCCAAGGAGAGATGGGCAAAGCTCAAGGACAGAAACGTTCTTCCAGAACTAGGGTTCAAATACCCCCAAGAGGAAGAAGATCAGTTCGACCAGTCCATAATGGACGTCATTGACACCCATGGATGGAAAAATTTTGCTGCCCATCCTGAAGAAATTTGCACATCACTGGTGAGGATTTTTATGCTCATCTGACGAGCCCAACCCAGTCCACAGTTCATGTGCGTGGAGAGCAGATAAAATTTACTGTTGCAGTAATCAATAAGTTCTACTGGCTGAAACATATTGTGGACCGTCACATTTCTTTTGTGATAACAATGGACGTGCAGACGCAACGAGAGGTGCTGGAAGACATTTGCTTTCAGGGAACAGTGATGGATAATAACAAGTCAGTTGAGAGATGACACCTCAAACCGGAGGCTAAGGTATGGAATCACTTTGTGAGGCATAAGCTTATGCTCACACTACACACTGCTACCGTCCATATATCTCGACTCTTTCTCATTCATTCCATAATACATGGTAGACAAATTGATATAGGAAAGATAATAGTGGATGAGGTATATGCTTGTTTGAAACGGCCTCGTAGCCCCCTTGTTTTTCCTAATCTAATCACTGCCTTGTGCAAAAGGTAGAACGTCTTCATAGACGATCTTGTAGATACATCTGTTTCAGGAAAGACATGTTTGACCCCAGCACTTGTGATGAAACTTCGGGGATTTAACGAAGACATGCCTCAACAAGCATTTGAGGGTGGAGCTAGAAGTTTTGTTGCAGCAAGAGTAGCAACACTGGTGGCAACTACAAAGCAACTGAGCTCTGAGCTCAACATGATGAAGGCACATCAACGGGTGTACTTCAAATACGCCCAACACCGTGATAGTGCCTTAGCATCCTGCTTGAGCAAACTCCTGCCGGATCAGAATGTCTCTTTTCCAGTATTTCCAATGGAGTTATTGCAAGCCCCCGCCACTGCTACAGCACAAACAATGTCTCCTAGTGAACCCAGCTCCGTCCCATCTGCTACAAAGAGAAAGACTCCGCAGAAGAAAGCACCAACAACTCCAACTGCCCAGTCAGAGCAAGAAACACCATCTGTTTAGCCTACTGTTGAAGAAACCGACCCATCAACCTCTCTAGCCAAGAAGAGGAAACGCACCAGAAAGGCAACCAATCCTAAACCTTCGAGACTAGAAAAACCACTCCCAGAGCCAGAGCACATACTAAACGATCCTGAGGAAACCCCCCAGAATAAAGCTGCTACAGCACACGCCACTGAGCCGACTCCAGCACAATCAGAGGAAGCTACAACATCCAGACTGAAAACGCGCATCAAACACATGGCTGGACGTGTCAGGCCCTCGTCTAGTGCTCAATCAGTCTCATCCGAGAGTGTGGATGATGTGGCAGACCCACACCACTACTCCTATGAGACGTCGATGGACAACACCAGCAGCACCACCTAGCCTCTGCACCCAGGAGGTACTAACCTTTTTCTTTTCAATTTTTAATTTTTCATAGCATATAGTGTAGATTAGTTTATGCATTGTGGACACTGCATTCCTCAAGTTTGGGGGTGTTAGTGTTCATAGTTAATATTTTGCTTTAGCATATGTATTATAGAATAGAACAAAATTTTTACTATGGCATTCTTTTTAGTCTAGAGACAGCCTATGGACATATTTATGATGTCTGACGACGAATTTTCTAAGGCCTGAATTAAAGTAGAAAAAACACAACTAGTTGAGATCTGTAAAACTGGCTTTAGGATCTAGTTGTTAAAAAAATTTGTTACATAGCTGCTCTCTTTCTATAAGTAAGTTTGTTAGAAAAAAAATTTCAGGAAGAACCCTAGTAAACTCTGATATGTAGACTTTAGAGAACTTAAAAGAAAAGCTAGACGACCTTGTGCTAAAACAAATGAATAAATGCTACGGCATATCTGTAGAAGGACACTCCGCTTTGCTATGGCTTTTTCAGTGTTTAAAAAACAAGGAGAAAAATAAAGCATTGCTATAGCATAAGAGTGAATGAAAGTTGTCACGGGATGACTCTGCCTACTAGCTCGGGAGTGAGAGGTTTGCTCCCTACTCATCTAGAGTTAAGGACGGCATGTGTGATGAGATGACACCCTTCGTAGCAGAAAACTTATATATTTGGGAGTCTAAAAATTGGAAAAGAACTAGAGAACATAGTTAGGGTATAACTAGGGAGCTTCCTTGAAAATTTGTCTCACCAGCTTAAGTATAGGAGGAAGGCAGCCACGCACACATGCACACAGCTTAGTCCTAAGAAATGTTCTTAAGGATCTCATGTATGGTTGTGTAAATATATATTTATCTACCTAAGTTATTTCCGAGGATTGAAATATTGCCATAGCAATCCTCTAGGTTAAATCTTTTCCATAGTAGTTCTTTTGTTCTATTCTATTCATTGCTTGAGAACAAGCAATAGCTTAAGTTTGGGGTGTGATAACTGCATAAATATCCTTGTTTTCATACCTTTTTGCTATAGCATTTGCCTATTCTTGAGTTCATACCATAGCATTTAGACTGCATTTAGGTTGCATTTTCTTCTTCTGGGTGCATAATTATCTTTGCTGGTTATTAGTCTATATCGAGGGGTACTACTCGGGAGGTTAGTTTTGGCTTTGTGGTGCGCAGGAAATGAGTTAAGAGAAAGCCGGTGCCGGGAATTGCTATAGCATGATGGAAGTGGACATTGGCTAGCACGTGAGATACACGTGAGCTGCAGAAACATGTGAACATGCAAAAAAGGACGAACTGACATGTGCAGCAGCCGGTGCCCACCTGCAGACTGTCCCCCTTGTCCCCTCGTGGCAGATAGGGGTGGGCATTGTCGGGTACCCGTAAAATTCGGGTACCCGGTTCCTATTTTTTAATTTTTTTAATTCTAAAATTAAAAAAATCGCATGTTAAACACAAAAATATTTAAAAAATTAAACTTAAAACTTAAAAGAATATAATACAAACATAAAAAAATGTAGGGATTTAAACTTAATTTTAGAGTGAAAATATTAAGAAATAAAAAATAAAAATATAATTTTAAATATAAAAAAAATATATTAATTTTTATCGGGTTGGGTCGGGTACCCGGTTAGGGGAAACTTTCGGCCCGTGTCCCGGGAAATTTGTCGGGTCGGGTACCCGGCCCGGTCGGGTAATTTTTTTCGAGGAATTACCCGACATTTTAGGTTCGGGTCGTCGGGTTTTCGGGTCGGGTATTTTTTCCCACTCCTAGTGGCAGACCTTGTCGGTGGATATTCCTTGGGAATATCAAGGCATCTTTAGGGCACCAAACCCTAGAAGCCTTCACTATATAAAGGGGAGAGAAGCTTGGAGCAAAGTGTGGTATTTTGAGTGTTGCAAAAAGAGAGGCGGAAGAGAGAGAAAAAGAGAGAGAAGTTTCCACCTTCATCTTCTCCAGCTTGGTGTCCTCCATCGTTGAAGCTCCAAGGAGTGGCCTCACCGGCCTCAAGAGAGGCGGTGGGCCTAAGACAGTTGGGCAGTCCATGGCGGAGAGGGAGTTTACCTTTCTTTCTGTCGCTATAGCAATTTCTTGTTATACCTTTATATTTGGTGATGGTATCGTAATGATATGTTGGATGATATTGCCCAGTCACGAACTGTTTTAAGTGGCTTGGGTTTGTTGGATGATTTTATTTTGAGTACTTTTTAATACATGCTATGGCTTTTTCAGTGTTTATCACGATTTTATGCTTTGCTTATGCATTTATCATTTCCTTAAAGTTGTAAGAGCTTAGGGTTGTAAGTGCTTTGAGAGATAGGCATTACCTTAAGCGCCTTCGAGAGTTGGCCGTTCTTTAGGTGTATGTTGGGGTTAGTAATCGAGAGAGCTAGCCCTAGAACCCTCATAAGCAATGGAGTGACTGTTGAGAGACAGACTCTAACCTACCTTAGAGATAAGTGATAGGTTTCAAGGGCTAAAAAGGATAGTTCATGAAGGGTAGGGGAGTGTTAAGAGTTTACACCGAGAGGTGTGGCTGTAGCATTTCTGACACCCAGTTTCCTGGCTAGAGATAGTTTAGGAGCATTCTTAGTAAATCTCGCCTAGCATAGAAGATAGCTGAAAAGCCTTATTATCGTTAAGAAGCTTGAGTTAGATTGCCCATCGTTCCCAGCCAGTCATTCCGTAGTGAGTTTCGCATACGAAAGGGGACTTATTGTTATCTCATTTTCTCTTCACTGTTTTTGTAACCCCCTTAGCCCGGCCTAGACGATTGACCCGAACTACGAAGATTATACGGGGAAAACCAAAGTCAACCTGAAAGTCAACCTTGATTAACGACCCTTTTTTCTTTTTAAACTTGTCTAGATGCACATTAATCCTAGGCATACTCTTGAGATAAGCATACTCAAAAATCACAGCAATCGGAAAACAATAAGGGACTTAATTGCACAACATACGGATTTTAGGGACCAAAATGTAAAATCTGGAAATTAAGAGAACTTTACTAATTTTTAAGATACCATTATGAAATTAGTTAGGTTATATGCTTCTCTGTCAAATTTCACCTTAAACGGACATCTCGAACTCAAGCAATTGCACATACAAAAACCAGGACTAAAATGTAAAGCTTGCAAACCTCAAAACCATTCAAATCAGTGCCCAACGGTCAAGTGTTTCGAAACGGGAATTGACCGTTTAGAAACGCGGCTTGGAAGTAGCCAAAGTGTTTCGAAACACCTCTACCCATTTCGAAACACCCAGGCCAAAACATGCACATGTTTCGAAACAGGCAAGGGTGTTTCGAAACACCCTGCCTAGAAATAGCAGAAAAGCCTGTTTTTACACATCTAATCACCATCAAACATACCCTAAATCAGTCCTCAACATATCAACAACAGGCCAAGCAACATAACTACCAAATTGCATTAAAATCTAGATGCAAAGCAAACCTTAGGTGCACCAACTCCTTCAACACATCCAACACTTGATCATGCCTTTAAAACAAGAAGCATAGCATAACAACTTATGAATAAGAGGATTCAAATGTTGCAAAGCGATAACAATAAGATTCAAACCACCAACCAAATATGGTCAACATACTCAATCTCATTACACATCAATATAAAAGACTCCCCCCCATTGCCTTTATTATCTATAGCTATTAACTGAGACATATTTCTCAAGTGGAGCTCTCCTTGAATCCCTTGCTTCTTGCTGTCCCAACTTCAATTATCTGCATTGATGGACACAAAGGAGCGTAAGCACATAATGCTTAGTGAGGGATGCTCAAAACCAAAACATCATCAATGCAGCAAATCATAAAACCTTCTTAAAAAGTAAATACAATTCAATAAACCAAAGCATTGTTTGAAAACCCCTTTTTAAAGCAACATGCTTCAAACCATGCATTGCTCAACATGAAAACCAACCTTTAGCTTAGAAAAGCTAAACAACTCACCCCAAAACACATTCTTGCAAACTATCATTTAAACCCTTTTCATGCATGAACACCACATGCAAGTTAAACACAAATTCCTTGGAAAGCACTTCCAATTCACAACATACATTCCTCATTCTTGATGAACATCTCAAAACAAGAAACCCTTTGAAAACCATTAGCTCCTTCTAACTATCTCACGCATTAAACCAATGCAACACATGAACCACAAAAACAACACTTGCATTACATGCCTTCTAAAACAAGCCCTCACAAGACTTCAATGCATTTATGAGATTCTATGCACATATACACCATTCACATTGGGTAATGTTCATTGAATGGGTAATGTTCTTCAAACCGGATAGTAGCATTACGAATGTGAAATCAAGTAATCGTTCAGGTTTAAGGTCAGGTCAAATTGGATACAAGTTATGTCAGGTCAATTTAATGGTTCGACTCAAATTAGGTTGGGTCCGGGTCGACTCAGATTCGAGTCATTATCAAGTTGATTTCAAATCAGATTGAGTTCGGGTTCGAGTCGGGTAAGTTTCAATTCAGTCCAAAACGGTTCAAGCCCGAATCAATTAATTAACGGGTTAATTCAAGTTCGGATGGACTTCAGATCGAGCCACGTTCAGGTCGGGTCATGTCGTTGACGGATAAAATTCAGGTCGAGTAATATCGGTTTCGGTTGAATTTCAATTCGGGTCTTATCGTGTACAAATAGATTTCAGTATGGTAATTGTGGGTAAATTTCTGATGAAAATAATTTTTAGGATTAATATGAACCAAAATATCCCTTAGGATGCCGAAATATTTTACAATCTAAAAAATATAAATATAATTGTGACTAAATTGAATTAAAATAAAATTTAAAAGTGAATGTTAGGATTAAAATGAAAAACTTTAGACGAGTGAGGACCTAAAGGGTACTTAATCACTAAAAAAATTAGGCGGCCAGATGGGAAATTATTTATTGGATCAAATTTTAAAATGATTCCATTTGGATTTTGAGGGGAAAGAACTCACTTGATCTTTTAGGTTAGGGAAAATTTATTTTCTAGTCATTATAACTTTAGCTGTTTTTCATTTAAGTACCAAATTTTTACTTTTAGCTTTTAATTTAATTCAATCAAGTCTCAATTTAGGTTATAATTGAAATTCGAGCTTTAGTTTTAGAATTCTTTTAGGGAATTATGATTTATTTTGTTTGGAATAAATTACAAATTTTGTAGGGTTTAGACTAAATTACAAAAATTAGAAATAAATATGGTTCAATTTTGTATAAAAGTATAATTTTATGGACTGAAATGAACAAAAACAACACCATATTTACTTTATTGGACTAAATTATAAAAATTAGAATTAAATATGGGTCAATTTCAATTAAAAGTACATTTTTAGGGACTTATGAACAAAAATATCATCATATTAAAAATATTGGACAAAATTACACAATTTAAAAATAAAAAAAAAAAGATCAATTTCAGTTTAAATACACATTTAAGGAAATTAATTGAACACTAAACTCCTAAACTCTCAATTTCATCCTTATGCCCTAAACTAATCACATAAACAAATAGGCTATAACCCTTAAAAAGTATAATCATGTAACACGTATGAGACGTATTCATGTTACACATATCAATATAGACTATAGACCATAGAGGCATATACTATAGACTACAGTAATAAATTAATAATAATATCATCACATATGATATATTATATATAGATTATAGACTATAGACTATATAACACTTGAAATAATCTCATACACTAAGCTAAACCCTAAACCTTAAACCATACAAATTAATCTCATCAACCAATAACCATAAACCATAAACCATTAATACTAAACACTAAGGACTAAACCCTAAGCCATAAACCAAAATTAGGATCAATTTCACAATATCACCATAAAATATAGCCTAAAACCGAAATTATAGACCAATTTGATAATTTGAAAGTGGAGAAATTTGAGAATTAAGTGGCCAATTTCACAATTTTACCATAAATTATAGCATAAAACCGAAATTAGGGACTAATTTGACAAATTGAGAGTGGAGATATTTAAAAGTCTAGTAACAAATTTCACAATTTCACCATAGAAATAAATAGGGGTCAATTTCGGCTAAAAATTAATTCTTAGGAACTAAAATGAATAAAAATATCATCATATTGAAATTATTAGACTGGATTAAAAAAATAGAAATATATAAGGGTTAATTTCGGCTAAAATTAAAATTTTAAGGACTAAATATCACCCTGGGGAGGGGATTGCTATACCCGAAGCCCAAACCGCGGGGATACTTGTGACTAAATTGAATTAAACTAAAACTTAAAAGTAAATATTATGACTAAAATGTAACATTTAAAACACAATATGACCTAAAAGGTAATTAATCCCTAACCTAAAATTTAGGTTGCTTATTTCCTTGATTCCCTCCAAAATCCTGTCATTTCCCCCCTTTTTTACCAATTGTTTTTTTTTCATTTTTTAATTAAAATGGGAGGGTAGGCGGGAAAGAAATCGCGTTAACTTTTAGGTTAGGGGTAATTATCTTTTTAGCCCTTATGAATTTAGATGTTTTTCATTAAAGTCCTAAATTTTCGCTTTTAGGTTTTAGTTTAATTCAATTGAGTCCCAATTTAGATTAATTTAATTGAAATTTCACATTTAGTTTTAGAATTTTTTTAATTATGTCTGTGATTTATGTTTCTAGGTTTTAATTTAGCTCAATTAGATTCTAAGTTTAATAATTTAATTCAATTAAGACATTATTATTATTATTATTATTATTATTATTATTATTATTATTATTATTATTATTATTATTATTATTATTATTATACCATATAAACTTTGGTTTAATATAATTATACACAAAAATTTGATTTGGAAGTAAACATGTAATTGTACACATGAAAGTTGAACTTTAATTTAGTTCAATTGTACACACGAGATTTAAATATCTAACCAAATTCAAATGCACAAATTAGCAAGTTGAATCGGAATTAATCTCGTAAACCAATAACCTTAAACTAAACTATAAACCATTAATACTAAACATAAAATCTTAAGGAATCATAATTAATCTCATAAACCAATAACCTTAAGCTATATCATAAACTATTGATACTAAACCTTAAACCTTAAGGAATCAAAATTAATCACATAAACCAACAACCCTAAACTAAATACTAAACTAAACCATGAGCCTTAAGGGATCATGATTAATCTAATAAACCAATAACACTAAATTTAACCATAAACCACAACAAACTTCTCCTTGTGCTTGTCTTGAAAGAAGCCTTCAGGCTCTCTCAAGTGCCTTTCCTACCTTTCATAGGAAGGATTTTACGCATGTTGGTGTGCCTTGTTTTGGCCTATCAGAAACACATGTGAGCTTGAAGTCATTGCTGCCTGCTTTTTCTTTCTTTCTCTCTATGGCGCTTTCCTTAGCCGTCAAGCTTTAGGGGAACCAATCTCCTTTATGTTTCTTCCTTTCCCACCTTAAACCGCATTTATTCCCCTTGTTTGGATTTGTCTTCATTTAGTGCTGCTTCCAAATCCCCAACAATTGTGTACCGTCCCTTGCTCCCACTCCATGTCTTTAAATGGCATCTTTTCCTCCCTCAAGCCAGACATCGCAGCAAAACCCTGGATCACTTTCCATACACGATCCCATCCTGGCAGGACCCGAAAACGACTTCTCACATGATCTTCCCCTTTTGGCAAGCCCTGGCGAGAACCCCTTGGAATCAATTGACTTAAACGACGATGGGGAAGTCAACTTTGCCATCAAAAACCATTCCTTAGTTGACAAAATCATTTCAGAAATGGCTGTCAAGCAGTTGACAGTGAATGTCATCCTCCGCAAAGCCTGGAACTGCCAGGACCTTGAATGCCATGATCTTGGCAGAAACGTGTTCTTGTTTGTGTTCCAAGACCCTGAGGACAGGCTACGAGTCCTGGGCTACAGGTCATAGGCAATCCAGGATAGACTCTTGGTTCTCAAGGAGTGGCTACCAGAAATGGCTTTCGAAGAGAGAGATTTTACAACGGAGGAGTTCTGGTTGCAGGTCCACAACCTTCCGATATCGCTAATCACCCCGTAAAATATTAACAGGATCGGAAAGCTCTTCCCTAGATGTTTTGGTTCGAATTTCGACAATGCCAGCAAGGTCAAATGGGATGGACAGCTTAACCTTCGAGTTGCTATCAGAGTCGAGGATCCGTTGAAGACAGGTTTCATATTGAACAGGCAAAACTTCAAAGCCCTGGAAGTAGCGTTCAAATATGAACGACTGTCGAAATTCTGTTACAAATGCGGTCGTTTAGGACATGGAGACAAAGAGTGTTGGTTTGATACGAGTAAATTCAAGCTTGCATGTCAATTTAGTTCATGGTTAAGGGCAACAAATGTGTGGGAAAAGAAATCGATCCAGGGGTCAAGACAAGCTCACAGAATGCCGGCTGGCGGTAATACAGTGCCGGCCAAGATTGTGCCTAAGGTCGACCGTGATAACATTTTTCAACGCCTGAAGCCTACCACACCCAGAGGTGCCCCGGACAACTCACTCAAGGAAGTTGAGTGTGCCAAGCAACCTATGGAGGTACGGAAACTACCCCTACAACAAGTTAATACCAAAAATAGTAAGTGGGATAGGGGAGTTGTCTGCCTTCATGAAGAAACTTTAGGTGCCACCCCCTTCACTTGACACGGTTTCTTGCGTGCAAAACAAGAAAGCCTTGTCCAAGGTTACCATAGCTGACTCTACCAATAGCCTCGATGGGACACTTAACTCACCGGCAAAGGAGCATTTGAGCGAGATGCTCATTGATGGGGTAAACAAGTTGGGTGTTTCTAACAAACAAAAGAGGAAAAGAGAAGACTCTCCAGAGGAGTCTGTTTTTGTGGCAAAAAAGCGGGAGCTATGACGCTATATCGAGGATGGAATTTTTCAGATCAGCCCAGGGAACTGGGGGCCAACAATTTCAGAGCAGTTGCAAATGAAGATGTGCTGAAGATAGCTCTATTCCCAGGTTCCTTCACCTTCACTTCACCTGTCATAAATAACATTGAAAGGAAGAAAAGAGGATAAGCTTGTGGATCAAGGAGGCTAACACTGATAAAGCAAGCTGCTAGAAGAAAACATGATATGGAGATTAACCGGATCATGCTAGATGGGGTTGGAATTACGGAATTAGGGGTGGACCCTTATGGGAAAAAGATCACAAGAATGGCTTCAATGTTCGTGGACAAAAACTCAATGCTTAATGAGGAAATCGTCCTCAGCGATGATGATGCATCCCAAAGTGCAGTTCCTCCGGCTGCTAGTGATCACTCTTGGGCAAATGATTGTGGTTTCGCGGATGGTTCCTTGGTGAATCATCCGCCACAAATATGATTTTCTCATGGTTCACCATTTTCGTTTGAAAGGGTCCGAAATTGGTGCTCACTTCAATCCCTTCCCCCAGGATCATCAAGTACTTCCATTTTACTGATGATTTAAGGACTGTTTCACTGTGGTGCCCTTATTTTTCATTTTCTGGTTACGGTTTAATGCAGGTGACGTTTCTTGTAAGTCCTTACCTAACATACCTTATTAAATGGCCTGAATTACGGATCCTTACGATACGGTTGATAAGACCCAAGCCTCGCGGCGAGGGAGCGTGCCTCCTTTTGGAGCTCTCACTGCTTAGTCTGGATCACTGGTCGTGCTTCAGTCCAAGAGAAGTCAAGGTCGTTAGTCGGGTTTTTGGTTGCTGGTTCTTGTTTTCTACTTCTTGTCTGTCAGTTGGCCTCTCGAGCTCATGCCTTCCATTGCCTGTGGATGATGTTGTGAGGGATCTTGTTTATGTTTTCTGTTTCATTTTGTTGGTTTGCTTTCGCTGTTTGGTTGGCTGAGGTTGTTTCTGTTGACCACGACTGACTTTGTTTCGCTTGGGTTTTGTGTTTTGCTCCCCTTTCCCACCTTGCATGCAATGTTGCATGCTACTTTTGTCGTTGTACGTAGGAGTAGGGTTTGGTTGGTTGTATGCTTCTTCTCATGAATTCTAGTTCTATCTTTGATAATAAAAAAATCATAAACCACAAACTGCTAATATTAAACCATAAATCATAAACCTTAAGGAATCATAACTAATCTCATAACCCAATACCTTAAACTAAACCAAAAATCGGTAACACTAAACCTTAAAACATAAACTTTAAAGAATCAAAATTAATCTCATACACCAATAATCATAAACCCTAAATATTATAGCATTATAAAAACAAAAATATAACCCTCATAGCCTAAATTCTAAACCTTAAACCTTAGGTTTTTAAGTACTAAACCCACAAAATAACCCATTATTAATAAATTTTGGCAGTTTTAGTATTTATAAATTTAATAAACACCATTGATAATAATAACTTTAAATTATTAATTCATTTGTTTAAATTGTTTTTGTTAAATGATTAATTTGTTATTATTAATTTTATTATATTATAAGTTAGATAATGTAAAATGATTTTAAAATGTTGATAAGTGCAAACTATTGTTATAATGTACATTTATAAATTTTTGTAAAATTTTTTCTATAAGATCTGAGAGCTTAAATTTTAACATAAATTTATTTAGTTGATTTAATTTGTACATTTATAAATTGTGTTAGATGGTTAATTTTTCAAATTTCGTGAAGTTACTAAATTTATCAATCTCATGTTTTGATTATTTGATATTATCAATTTATCATAAGTATAATTGTGCAAATGTACAATCATGTTCAAATATGAAATATATATATATATATATATATATATATATATATATATATATATATATATTAAGTTAAATTATATTTAAGTTATTCATTAATTATTACATTAAAATTATAATTAAACTTATTGATATTTAAAGTGGCCTATTTCTAATGATTAAGTTAATAATCAACAAATTAATCATTTAATAAAATTAATTTAATGGTTATAAGTAATTTTTTAATATAATGATCACACTTAATACAAAAAATTATTAATTTAATGATCATAATTAACAAATTAGTTTAAATTTTTAATAATTTGTTTTAAATTTATCCCTCTCAATTTATTAATTTAATAAAACTTTTAAATATTGTTATATACTATAATTTATAAACTATAAAAAAGTAAAAATATTAATTTAATGATCATAGTTAATAATGTACTTTAAATTTGTGAAGATGTATTTTGTCACACTATAATATAAATAAATTCATAATCTCACAACTTCATCAATTGTAACTTATTAGTTATTACGAGTCAGGTAAATATCATATCAGTTCAATAACAAGTCATGTCATTTATAGGTTGAGTCAATTACAGTTCAAGTTTATAACAGGTCAAGTTCATAACAGGTTGGGTAATATCAATTATTTACCAGGTTAATCTCGGGTTCAAGTTCATATCAGGCCGGATGCAGGTCGGGTTTGGTTACCACATTATCAAGTTGAACTCGGGTTCAGGTCATTCTTAGGTCGGGTGCATGTCGGGTTCAGATCCAAAATTTACGAGTCCAACTCAAGTTTAGGTCAACACTAGTTCAGAGTCGAATCGATTTCGGGTCACCAACACCTCGGGTCACAAACAGTTCTGACTCAAGTCAACGGTCAACGGGTCAAAGTCAATAGTCAGAGTCAACGGGTCAAAGTCAACTGAGTTGACTTGGTTGACTAGGACGAGTTGACTCAGTTCGGGTTAAACGAGTTTGGGTCGGGTCGGGGCGGATGCGGGTCGAGTCGGTTACGAGTCGGGTCTGAGCTATGGGCCGATTGGTCCAACAGGTTCGGTCCACATGGACCGGTCTTCTTACCCTTAAAAGAACGGTCGTCGGACAGTCACCGGATTGTCGTTGGAAATGTGCCGAAAGCACCGATTCTGCTGGGAAAAAGTACACCCATCAATCGGGCATTCAAAACCAACCAATAACAACCCAAAAATCGACCGAAAACTCACTGGATCTAACCTTATAGTCTCGGAATTGCCGCAAAGTGATGAACAACCGATGAAGCTTTCCCAGCGTCGATAAGACGAAGGTTAAGGGGGTTTTACGCGTCTCCCCTCGACAGACACGACCGAGCCAATGACACTCCTAACCGGCGGCGTACGTGGTCGGAATCGATGGAAAACAGTCATGGACTTTTGATTGGGCTGTGATCGAGATTTCGACGGTGACAACACATCGAAACATCGCGTGGCTACTACAGGTGAGATCGGACAGTTGAGCGGAGCCCTTGACGCCGACGGTGAAACCCACGGCCGGGCGATGACGGCGGAACAGGGCTGGGCACAATGGTATCGGAGAGGCTGGGTTTTGGAGATTTAGATTCGAATAGCCAATTTTTTTTTGGTAGGTAAAGGGTCAGATGGGTTGTAAACCTTATTTAATAAGCTTCCCACTTTGGCTCTAATATTATACGAAGCAACCCTTGATAGAAATGAGCACTTGGCTCAATGATTAAACACAAGGGGCATTAGTTTGAGGCTAGGTTGCTTGCTCGAAACCCACCAAACTCATTTCTCTTTTTATTTTATTTTACCTATATTTATTATTTTCATCCCCGTTATTTGGGGGGTGTTATAGTTACTGGAGTGTTTAGTTGCTTTCATGGTCTTGCGAACTAGTGGCTTTAAACTGGACCAAGAATGCTTCGCTTCGTCCTTGGAGATGGTGGGATACTTTTGATGTGACTACGCCCCTCGATTACAGACTGGAATGGGGAACCACCTAGCTATAGCATGATTAGTTCGGTCTCAAATCTTCAAGGCATGGTTGTAGTGTGGTCTATGGTGATATTGTTGTGATGAAATGTCTTTGCTACTGTTTTGTATTTATGCAATTGTTCATTTGTCGACCTTTGAGGGCAGTGGATTTTCTTGTGTCAGGAGTAATTTTGTTTGTAGTCTATGGTGAGCTTTGAAATTGTACTTAAATTGGTCTCTTTGTTTCCGTGGTGTTCTCTTGAATTGAGAGTACTATTTTCCTCCATATAAGTCTAGGGAAGTTTTTATTGAGACTCTCAATTTCGGTTTACGCTTTATGATTTTCCAATAATAAATCATATATTTGCCGATAAAAAAAAGCAAGGCCTAGAAAAGAAGCAATGGTGATGGAGAATAATATTGCGATATCCAGAACAGTTTCACCGACAAACTTCAAATGTGGTTCCTGACTTTGATCAAAAATAATACCAGACCTCGATGTTGATGATGATGACTCTATGAATCTCTACTTTGATTAAAATCTTGGGAACGATTCGCATTTACCGATTTCGGCTGCTTTGAAAAATGGTTCGACTCAAACGAGATCAACAGGAAGGAAATCCAACGAATCACCATCTTGGCATGTTAGGTTCTGTACAACATCGTATCCTGCCTCGCCTGCTTCTTGCATAACGCCTCGTCAGCGTAAGGCTAGGGATGATTTTAATGATGTCTTAGCACAGAGTGCATGAAATTTTCTTACTCAAAATTCTGTCCTTTTGATCACTGTGTTTCATTTTTTTTCCCATTGATGCATTGCCCCAGGAAAATGAAACTTTATGCTAATGAATTTCAAAGATGAGTCCCTCGCGATTGGAGCAAATCTTCTTCTTTAGTATAATATACTCCCATTTTCTAACAAATTAAGATGTTTGATTAACTCGAAAAAAAATAGCTATAATACTATTTATACGAAAAGTAAAATTTTAAATTATAAACTCAAAATCTTAAGCATGTTTGATTGTACCACCGTTTAGAAAGAGATAGACCATAGTAAATTATGACTACATTAAAGTTTGACCAATGGAAAATTAAGTGGATCAAAATAGGTATATTTAATAAGTATTTAGGTGATACGATAAATGTTAAGAATTGAATAGAAATTTTATGTCTTTTTATGTTCTTACCTCAACACAAAAAATAGGTTTAGAATTTAGGGTTAAGGTTTAAGGCTTAGATTTAGGATTTATGGTTTATGGTGAAAGTTTAGTTTTTAAGGTTTAGGGTCAGAGCGTAGGACATAGGTTTTTAGTGTTGACACATACATATAGACATCAAAAGAGAAGATGGTTTTTGTTCAAATCTTACAATAAACGAAAAAAAAAAGTTTATTGTAACCCCATAGACCCGCCTATGCGTTTCGCGGATCCTAGGAAGTCACATTAGGGTCACAAGAGCGACCCACCGAAAAAAAATCCACATAAAATATTTCCTCTGAAAAACACATATTAAATTATAACGGTAACTTTTGTTGAAAATACTCTTTCAAGAACTTATTTAAACATATAACAAAAATTTCAGAAAAATATTTTACAGACACTGTCATGAAACAATAGTGACATGCATGCCCACTAACTATGTCGGTACAGTACTCCAAAAGCAACACCGAGGGAACTCCAAACACTGATGTCGGTCATCGAACCATGTTAGATTTCTTTTTTAACCTGCGACGGTAAAAACAACGTGAGCTTCGGAAAGCTCAGTAATACAGAACTGCCAATGGATGCTATAAGTAACATGTAGGTATATGGTAGGCATAACACTATCATGATGTTTCGGGCAACAATAGGCTCCAAAAATACGATTACATATTCCAAAGAAGCGGTATGCATGAAGATAATATAATTGTTCTTTATTCAATCACTGAGTAACATACTATGAACATATAGACCAAAGAGTTAGACAAGATATAGATTACGATAGTTGAATCAGGGGCTTAATGTGTGTTCCAACAGTGCAAAGTTAACACATTTTAAGTAACGGTGTGGTGCACGTTATTTCACGGTTATATAATGTTAGCGATAAGGTTTATTTTAGATTTTCTTTCTACCCTCCAACCAAACTTCGGTATGTAGTTCCCCAGAACTGCAACTATAACGGGCATTAACCTATGCCCATTGGGCGTAGGTGCCAGCCTAAGGGGATACCTTAGGTACGGTAAGGAATTACCCTAGCCGAAGCATGGGAACCTAAAACGGTAAGGAATTACCAGCCTGATCAGGGCTGAACCTACGGTAACTTCATACTCTATCCCAAATATCCCGATAGCGGTCTATGTAGTGACAAAAGTAATCAGTAGTAGTCGGTAATGATCGATAATAACAATATTCGGTAGCAATCAGTGTTAATCAGTAATAACAGTGAACATAAAGTAAACTATAGTTTTCGATAAAACGATAACTAGTGAGCATATAAATTTTTATTTTATTTTCTTTTTCTCCCTTTTTTTAGTTCAGATACATAGATATATTTTGGTTTGGTAAAAACCATATTTCGTATCAAAAACAGCCTTGGGTTCAGGACGGTAGAATATTTACGTGCACTTGGAACACACTAAAAGGAACCATTTATTTCTCTGAGATACTTGATATTACACGAAGAATGTAAACTCTGAGCTTTTGACGTTTTGAACTGATTCCGGTAATGAGGTCCCGATTAGAGGGGACTTTGTAGCCAACATCGCCAACCAGGCATTTGAAAATATGCTTTATTATGATCATTCAAGATATCAACTATATTAAGGTTGTTTCGATCACTTTGGCTAACGAGGGTATTTTGGTCATTTTACTATTAGGGAAATTTTGTAACTTAGCTCAATAATGACAAAAAGATGATTTGCAACATTCAAGATTTCCAACGGTTTATCAAACCTCCAAAAACTCACTCGATCTAACATATCTCAACTCTACAATACTTACCAAACATTTAGACGTATGCGTTCCACGTGTATCATTTCCAAAATCAACTATATAAAATGTTTGAACAGTCGTCATCATATTTCTCCACAAGCTCACCACTGAGCATTTAAACTTATTTTCCAAGCGAAAACTTCCAACCTTATATTAGTATCATGAGTGATGGACATATATGAGTCATGCTTCATAACACTTAGGGGTATTTCAGTCATTTACGCTTTATTTAGATTTTTTGGAATTTCATCAAAGGAAAATTTTGCCCATTTCGGTCAAGAGGGTATTTCGACCATTTTAGAGCTCGAGATAGATCCATCATTTCCGTCAATTATACTAATTATATAATTTCAATCATTTATGTACTCGATAGAGATTTAGTCGCTTTGGTCCTTTCAGCCCTTCCAGACAATTCATTCGTTTCAAAATTTGAGGTATAAATGGCATTTCTGTTAATTGGAAAGTTTCGATGCTCGAGATACTTTAGTGATTTCGGTCATTACACCTATCCTGATCAATTCAGTCTTATAGTACCTTCAATCCTTTAATCATTTCAGTTGTTTCACTCAATTCGATAATTGAAAGTACTTTGAAAATTTTCGAACATACGAATAATCTCTTGTAAATTTATCTTCAAGGATTATTAAGAATACAAGGAAATCCAAGCACTTCACAATCTCGAGGGTTTAAGCTTTGTTACTGTAACTCTCCAAGTAATTTGAGGATTTTAGATAAGCCGGTTGTTTAACAAGATCTAAGATAGATATCTAGATTGCTTTCATTGTTAGGGTCATTTTAGTCATTCAGATATCTCAGGGGCATTTTTGTAATTTCTCATTGTAACGTTTTGGGCATTAAATCTTTTATCAGGAACATAATCTAAAATTAAAGTTTCGAGGTTGTCGCTTTATCGAGTGTTCACTAAACTTGAATTTCTTATAGGTCATTTGTTCCTTATTCGAGTCATTTAGTCTTAGCCAATTTATTATCATTGTATTGTAACTGTACGACTTATAATAATCGACGGTAGTCAAATGACCAATCATACAGTTCATGTATTAATCAATTACCAACATGTTCCACAAAGCAGACAATAGGTAGTAAAGTATTACCTTGAATCCTTGTTATATCGGTCAACCCTTGACACGACATTTCGATACTCTCGAACCCGAATTTGACGTCCTCAACCATCCGTATTCAAGGAACGGTGAGTACCTTCAATCGCACAAATTCCAATTTCAGTCCTTATTCACATTGCTCAAAATTGATTAATAAAATACATAAGCAAACTCGAGTTCAATGTTCGGTTCAAAGGCTTTCTGGTTAGAATTTCACGAAACGGGCTTCAAAAATGAACTCAGAACGTCGAAAAACATAAAATAGGGTTGTTTGAAAAATGTTGACTTTTTGGTCAAAGTTAAAGTCAACGCTGACGTCGGCAATCAACGGTCAAGGTCAACGTTCAAAGTCAACATAGTTGACTCGGTCGGGTTGACTCGGTTGACTCGGTTCGATTTGACTCAGGTCAAATGGGTCAGGCGAGTTCAATTCAGTTCGGTCGGACGGGTTGGGTCAAACGGTCAACGGGTCGGGTTTGGGCTTTGACCAAAACAGGCCGGTTCGAAAGGCTTGGTTCTGCTCAGTTTCGAAGGCCACTGTCACATGCGGCCGGAAATTGCCCGTGACGGCGCGTGGTAGCCACGCGCGGCCTAAACGGCCAAAGAAACCACCGGGCGATGCTAAAAAAAGCCATTTTCTCAACCCAAGCATGCAAAAACTCAAAATAAAGTTGGAAACTTACCAAACTTACCCCGAAACGGAAATGGAAACCGAAACCGACGTAGTCCCGATGACGACTCCAACGACGGCGGACGGTCGATCAACAGGCATGGTTTTGCGCACCACGCGACGGGGAGTGCAACGGTGGCCTTGGCGTGACAAACGATCGGCGGTAGAGGCTAAAATCGCTGAAAACCCGAGCGGAAATGGGTTTTTATTTTTTTTAAGAACGTTCAAATCAATATACACGGCAGCCGACGGCTCAGCCTCGCGCGTGACGGTCAGGGGTGTGATCGCGATGGGGAGACGGCCGAGTTGTCGGTGGCGGTGCACAACACCGGCGAGCGGTGGGGAGATCGAGAAGACGGCCGGTGGTGGGAGGTGAACGGTTATGAGAGAATTAAGGTTCTAGATACTTAGATTCAAGTGGGGCATTAATTTCACAATAAAGGGGTGGTTGGAAAAATATCATAGTTGGTTTATTATTTTATTTAATTACCCGAAAAAGGTTTAGTTCAAAAGAGTTTTCTCAGCCAACTATAACAAAGAAAATAATTAGCCCAACTAGTTTAAACGCAGGCTTATACCACTAAGGGTCACGGGTTTAATCCCCCTTGGCTGCATTTCTTTTTCATCACCATTTTTTTTTATACATTTGCTTCCATATTTATAGCTTTAATTATTTAATTAATTTGAGGGTGTTACATTTATTTTCTTGTAAAATGACCTACGCTTTTTGATTTCGCAGGTCATTTTACCAAAATTTCCCTTCAAAACATAAACACTCAAACTAATATTATTTTATATATTTAATATTAATATAATATTAATTTTTAAAATATTTATTAATATTTTTAATAATATAATAGTTCTATTTTAGTATAATAATTTTGACTATTATTAATAATATACTCAATTATATTAAATTATTATAATTAATACTATTTATTATTTTCATAAAAATATTATATTATACTATTATATTGACATAAATTGTTGTGAATAAAATAACAAAGAACAATAATAAGAACAAAGAACAAAAAGATGAGAGAAAGATGGAGATTTGTATTATTATCAAATATAGAATTGTGTACAATGCCTTCATCAAGTCATCTATTTATAGGCATAAGAAGTACATATTACATTGAACTCTAATTAAATGAGATAATATTCTTAATGCTAAACTAAATCAATCTCCTTAGATAAAGTTCTAATCATGATAGACATCCGCATAGATAAATATTCATAACACTCCCCTTGGATGCCTATGTAGATAATGTGTCTCGTTAAAACCTTACTAAGATAAAATCCCAGTGGGAAAAATTCTTTAGTGAAGGAAAAAGAGTACACAAATCTTTTATACGCGTAACATGTTGCCTCATTAAAAACCTTACCAGGAAAACCCAGTGGGACAAAATCTCGGTTAAGGGAAAGAGAGTGCAACGCGTATTTACTCCCCCTCATGAAAACATCATATAAGATCTTTGAATCTTCATAATTCAATCTTAAATACTATTTTTCTAAAGATCGTGAGGGATGAAACTTTGGAGTAATATGTTTCATGATGTATCCACCTTTCGATTGAGATATACATCTTGCATTATCTCTACACAAGATAGCTTTCTATCGTATCTTGTGAAAGCAAATCACATATCTTTCGGATATGTTGGGTCAATGGTCTTAGCCAAACTTTTTGTGGTGCCTCGTGCTTAACAATTATTTCTACAAGATTTGAGGAGGCATCGACGAATGTTTGAAAATCTAAAGGTAATGATCTTTGTATATCCATGGAAAGTTCTTGACCAACTAATATATGGTGCTTCAAGACCAACAAAAAATATAATTATCTTTATTCACATCCAACAATCTTACAATAGATATGTTTTATCCATATTGAATCTTCTTTAAGATTCTTTCAACTTATGTCCATTCATAGACAAAAACGCATATTTAAGTGCTCGATCTTTAGGTCAAGACAAAACCACATCTCAAGATTCTTTTTCTCAAATACTTTCATTAAATACTTTGAAAGTTCTTCATGAGTTTCCAATTTGAAGCTCTTCAGGAGTGCTAATGATATAATGAATCTTGATTCAAACTCTTTTATAAAATACATAAGGAAATCTGATTATTATTGCAATATTTCCTTAATTAGTACTCACTAAGGCGATTATATCAAATGCGCCAAAATATTCAATGAGACATGTCTAAATAAATTTTCTCAAAAATTTCCAAATGCTTCTAGCATTTTAAATTCTGTAAGGATAAATAGGGATCCATAAATAATTATACGCATGTAATATATTTCATAACTGCCAAATTAATTGCATCCGCCATGAAGTAATTAAAAATCTTCATAAATCATAAGTCAAGTCGTATTACGACTACTTATTTGTGCCTCACTTGCATTACACCTTTAGGTGTTTGGACTGTTAGTCCAAATACTTCACTTTTGGAAGTTCAAAGCGTCTTTCTATATTGGTCAATCATTTCAACATCTATAGATTCTTATACAAGATCTTCGTTTTCTTTCTTTACTTCGATAGAAGTATTCTATGTAAAATTATTTGCAAAATCGTTGTCGACAACTTTTCTATTTTCTGGTTCCATTCTCGTAGTGACATAACTCATCGAGATCTCTTCAAGATTTCAATCTTTATTTCAGGTACCTGAAACTCTTCAAGAGTTTTATAATTAGTTATGTCTTGGGTCTCTTCAGGAGTAGTCGCCTCCAATATATGACCATCCCATACTACTTTCTATTTACGAGAATTTTGATCATTGGAACCAATTTCAACTATCATGCTTCAGGCATGATTTACATCCATTCGCTCTAACATGTAATTTGAACTTAAAGCATTTTTAGCTGGTATATGAGACTTGATTACTCTCATTATGTCAGTAAATATGCATGGTTGTTGACATACTATAACTTGAATTATCTTATGAACTTTAGTTCATATTCGAGGATCTAGATAATGATAATTCGTTTTCCTTCTTTATCCAGCTGATTATTCTCTCCCCCTGATGTTGAGAAAAATCATCTCATAAATGATTCTCCAATTAATGTTTAAGAGTTTAAACATAAAAGGAGACTCGTACTCAATATATATTCTCAACCCTTTTTATTTACCCATTTTGTGCATTGTGGTGGAGCAATTCATATCGCGCATTCAAAAATTATAAAATGAGAAATGTGTGGCTTCTGACCAAAAACCAATCATAACGGGGAGTTTATTATAACTCGTTGGCTTGATGCGTATAAATGTTGCTATATGGAAACAACATATAAATAATAATTCTTTATTCTCATAGTTTAGCTATTAAGGAGGAGGCATCCAATTGAAATTTTGCTAAACTGTATTTTTCATATTCAATAGGCTTCGTATCAACTGATATAGCCTAAAATATAAACTCACACACTTCTGCAAGACGAATAGTCTAATTGCATGATATGAATCATTTTATAATTAATCTCACAAACTTCTGGTTGTAAGTTGATAGAACAATGTAGATGCATCTACTAAAATCATATAAAACTTTTCACATTTGTGGATAAATGGGCCCATTTTTCATTCAGATATGCAAGACATTCAATCTCAACTTTAGTACAAGAACTTCAAGTTCTTTTGGTAAGTGGGATCAACTAAATCTTTCGAGAACAAACAATACAAGAACTTCAGGTTCTTTTAGTGAGTGGAATTTAATCATTCTTTTGAGAACAAGCACAACAAGAACTTCATGTTCTTTTAATAATTGTGCATATAAATCTCTATAATTTTTGCATTATTATTGATCAGGATGGTCAACCGATCATGTCAACTATATACATGTGTATATTGTCACGGGGTCAGAGTCTTCACGCAGGGACAACTCCCCCGTGCGGCAACCCAGGGCTCCCATAAGCCCGGGGCTCAGCCTTTTCCATTCGATGCTTACTGGTTTCGCCCTCCCATGGGCTCATCAGAGAAGCGGGGACAGCTCCCGACCAGTGTGGTGCCTAACCAGCACGCTCGGCCCCCAGGACCAAACGGATGTACGGCACGTACTACACCCTTAATGCTATCCCGCATCCCGACTTAAGCACAGCCAGCAAGCATCTCGTCACGGTCTTGCCTATCACACAAACGGATCGTGACAATCTCCCCCACTCAATTCATGCACGCCCTCGTGCATGGGGAGAAATCTCGTTCCCACTCATATGGGGAACTAACCTAGATCGAGTGTGCAATTCCCTGCCTGCTCGCCCTCATTACCGAGGTTCTGCGAGTGCTTGGCGAACTTTCGCTGTAGCTTCCTGCCTACCCTACCTCGTCTCAGTCTCTTTCTAGAGATCCCACTCGCGGACACCACTTCACTCGGGTGTGAGTCTAACGCTCGTCCACTTGACCCGCTACGCGCAGCACATGGAGCGCTTGGTAAGCTCACAGCTAACACACGACCTGCTCTGATACCATCTGTCACGGGGTCAGAGTCTTCACGCAGGGACAACTCCCCCGTGCGGCAACCCAGGGCTCCCATAAGCCCGGGGCTCAGCCTTTTCCATTCGATGCTTACTTGTTTCGCCCTCCCATGGGCTCATCAGGGAAGCGGGGACAGCTCCCGACCAGTGTGGTGCCTAACCAGCACGCTCGGCCCCCAGGACCAAACGGTTGTACGGCACGTACTACACCCTTAATGCTATCCCGCATCCCGACTTAAGCACAGCCAGCAAGCATCTCGTCACGGTCTTGCCTATCACGCAAACGGACCGTGACAATATATATTTCTGAATTTGTAAAATTTTAGTTTACCATAACATTTGATTCAATCTCACTCATACATGTCTAGTACGACCATCAAAATTGTTCCTTTGAATAGGAATATATTTAGCTCTTTAAGAGCTTTAAATGGAAATTACCTTTTTGTAGCAATATATTGCTCTTCTAGAGCTTTCAACTGACTTTTGGCTACTGACTAGTGCTTAAATTATACATTATTTTATTAATAATTACTCCTTGATTAGTTGTTTTAAGATGCTTAGCTGGTGATTTTATGTTCTTTTCTGTGCAGGGCGTCAGATTCTAGAAAATGTGCTAAAAAGGCTGGATTTTGCAAGTTTTCTGGATTCATGGCTGGATTAGTGGGCATGAATGCGCTGACTCGACGACACGTCAACAGGCTTCTAGAAGATGATGTCAGCAGCGCGTGATAGCTTATCAGTCGCGTTCTGAATCACTTATCAACCAAGATTTGGATTAAAGCTTGGGGATTATCTTTTATTTTTAAATTTAAGCATTTTAGGATTTATTTATTATCACTTAGGAATTATCTCTTGTATTTTAAATATTTTAGGATTATCTTTTATCATTTTAAGAGTATTTTTAGGGTTTTAGGAAGCTATAAATACCCCTTGGGGTAAGCTTCAAGAAAAACATCTTTCATCTCTTGTTCTTAGTTTTTATTTGTTCTTAGAAAATTTTATTTTAATAAAGTTTTTTTTCATAGCCAAAGGCTAAAGCGATGATTCGATTTCAACGTGAGGGATGAAAAATACTTAAGTAACTTCAGGTTTTTTCTCTCGGTTTTCTAAGCTTAATTTCAAAATCAAAACGATTTCAAAACTAAAGATTGACTTTGGTTAGGATGTTGTTTTTGGTTAAATATGTGGGAGGAAGGATCGGCTATTGAAGCACATTCGACTTCCTGGGAACACACTTAGTAAATTGATTACTAAGAGAAAATTGAGATCGGAACCGTTGTTATTGAAACAACATCCGAGTCGGGTTTTTCCAAGAACTTTAAAACTGTTTATTTTTAACAGCGATAGCCGCGGTTAATCTAACCAGAAAACTGGAATCTAAAAATTGATTTTAGATTATTGGTTTACCGGAGAAAAAAAAAACAAGTCTCAAGGATTGATCCTTGTAGGCAAGTAACCGACGTGAATCCTGAAGTAAAAACCTTTTCCGATGATCTGAGGAAATTGAGTCAAAGCAAAGGCCCGAAGCTAATCTTTATTTGAATTCACTTCTTTTTAATATTCTCTACAATATTTATTTTTACTTAAATTCTACAAATCACTCCTTTTCTATTTAAACATCATTCAACTCTCTTCCTGGCTCACCGATCAAGCGAACATAAATCAGGAAGTTTTCTTAGTCCTTGTGGGATCGACCCTTACTTCTCTTTTACTACATTTAACTTCCTTTATTTATTAATTGAGAATAAGGAATTATTTTGACGCGAAAACGACGCGTGTCAAATTGGCGTCGTTGCCGGGGACTTCGGCAAAATTACTGATTAAAGTTTGTTTTGATCTATGACCAGGTTGTCGAGTTAACGACGTTAAATAAAGTGCTTAATGAGAGGCAACCCATTTATTTCCTTTCGTTATAATTTATTTATTTTATTTTAATCAAATATATTTGTTTTTTTATTTTATTTTGCTTCTTTCCAATTTTTACTTTAATTTATTTAAATTTATATCTAATGTTAATCTTATTTTATTTTTCTGATAATCCCTTGCTAATGAAATTTTTGGTTGAATATGTGTAGGAATTTAAAACACGGTGGCAAATCCCTTGGACCATGGCTTATCATCTTATCCCAATCCAAAATCCTTTTTTTCTTAATTTTTAAAACACATCTCTTATCCTTATTTTAAAATAAATTTTTTTTTATCACATTTGATAAAGGAAAAATTTAAAAATATGGAAAAAATTTATCACGTTTTTAAATTTGAAAACCTTTTTAAAATCTCTTTTTGAAACTTTTTTTAAAACCTATATTTAAATTTTATCCCCTTATCAAACGTGATAACTCATCGCCTCTTTTCTCTCTTTATTTTCGTTAAAATATTCCTCCCACCAAGCTATCATTTTCATCTCCTTCAACCTAGCTAACCAGTCACAATTCTTCTTCTACAACCTCAACCTTCGACCAACCCGTTCAACCGCCGCCATGGTCTACACTCGAGAGCAAGCCTGCCACAACCGCCCGACACCCATCATCCTTAGAGATCGTCAAAGGATAGCGCCACCGCAACTATTTCAGGGAGCTCTTACTTTCCTTCTCTTTTAATTTTAATATGCATTTTGGGACAAAATGACTAAGTGAGGGGGTAGAATTTGTGTTAAATTATTTTTCTTACTTATGATTTGCGATTGAAATTGAGCTATTTCTTGGTTAGAATTGTTGATAATCTTGGTTGCCAATCTCTTGTTTGATTTAATTTCTTTGTGTTTCTTTGTGAATTGAATCTCGTTCTTGTTGAATTTAGGATGTAAGATAGCATGACATAACTAATTGATATAAATTTTTCTTGGTAATTTCATGAATTTGTTGATTGAATTGGATGCATGACTTAGTTCAATAAACTTTTCATGTGAGTTTTGAGCTTAATGAGCATATCTTTTATTCTTGCTCTTTGTTTCAATTGAGTGTGCCGAATTAATCGATTGCATTCTAGAACTTGTAACTCGATACTTGTTGAGACTACACATTTTGATTATGATGCTTTAATATGATAGAGGCATTAGGATTAAACATTTTTCTCTCCCAAAATGGCCTACCCTTTATTTACTTTTCCCTTAGTGAACTAATTTTTGAGCCTTGTCATTTTCTTTGTTTACCACATCATTTAACCCAAACCAATTTTCTGTTTTCACTCTCTTTTTCACACTTTTCAGACAAAGGTTATTCTGAAGCGAGAAAAGAAGAAAAAAATCAGATTCGAATCGAACAAAACAGTGCAGTGCGTAAAAAAACACTTTGCAGAAAAATAAATTAGTGCAGTTTGTTTCGAACAGTGCAAAAAAAACACAGTGCAGAAAAATAAATCAGTGCAGTTTTGTTCGAACAATGCAGAAAAATACAGCGCAGAAAAATTACAGAACTGTGCAGTGCAGTCCGAATATGTTGTTCGATTCGAATATACTGTTCGGACAGTGAAAATGAAAAAAATGAAAAAAGAAAAAAAAAACAGAAAAAAGATTGCTTCGGAAAAAAAACAGTTCGAATGAAAAAATGATGTCATTTGATTTTTTTTTTGTTTTCCTTTTTCCCTTCGAATAATTCTTTGAGATAATCTTTTTCTTTGCCTTGAATTTTAAACCTCATTTCGGCCCTTATACTACCCGAACTTTAACCCCGTTACAACCCATTTTAAAGTCCTCTTGATTTTTGCATCATTTTCATATTAAGTAGTGGAGATTAGATCTAGTTACAGGCCTATGGTAATGAGCCGATTAGTTTAGGCTTGAGCGATTCTTTCACCCGAAACACTTGAGCGAAAATAGTGAACCATGTGAGGAGCTAAGTCTTGTATTCTTTGAAATTGGTAGATGATTGAAATGCCTTGGAAATTTACACTTAATTGATTATGCCATGATTGATTGGTCTTAAATTTTCAACATTTACTTGATTTAGTTTATTTAAGAGATCTTGGGAATTCTATGAAATTGGAGTTGGCAACTTAAGGTTTTTAGCATGCTAATTGAGAAATACTTGAGGACAAGCATCGAATAAGTGAGGGAGAATTTGACTAGTGCTTAAATTATACATTATTTTATTAATAATTACTCCTTGATTAGTTGTTTTAAGATGCTTAGCTGGTGATTTTATGTTCTTTTCTGTGCAGGGCGTCAGATTCTAGAAAATGTGCTAAAAAGGCTGGATTTTGCAAGTTTTCTGGATTCATGGCTGGATTAGTGGGCATGAATGCGCTGACTCGACGACACGTCAACAGGCTTCTAGAAGATGATGTCAGCAGCGCGTGATAGCTTATCAGTCGTGTTCTGAATCACTTATCAACCAAGATTTGGATTAAAGCTTGGGGATTATCTTTTATTTTTAAATTTAAGCATTTTAGGATTTATTTATTATCACTTAGGAATTATCTCTTGTATTTTAAATATTTTAGGATTATCTCTTATCATTTTAAGAGTATTTTTAGGGTTTTAGGAAGCTATAAATACCCCTTGGGGTAAGCTTCAAGAAAAACATCTTTCATCTCTTGTTCTTAGTTTTTATTTGTTCTTAGAAAATTTTATTTTAATAAAGTTTTTTTTCATAGCCAAAGGCTAAAGCGATGATTCGATTTCAACGTGAGGGATGAAAAATACTTAAGTAACTTCAGGTTTTTTCTCTCGGTTTTCTAAGCTTAATTTCAAAATCAAAACGATTTCAAAACTAAAGATTGACTTTGGTTAGGATGTTGTTTTTGGTTAAATATGTGGGAGGAAGGATCGGCTATTGAAGCACATTCGACTTCCTGGGAACACACTTAGTAAATTGATTACTAAGAGAAAATTGAGATCGGAACCGTTGTTATTGAAACAACATCCGAGTCGGGTTTTTCCAAGAACTTTAAAACTGTTTATTTTTAACAGCGATAGCCGCGGTTAATCTAACCAGAAAACTGGAATCTAAAAATTGATTTTAGATTATCGGTTTACCGGAGAAAAAAAAACAAGTCTCAAGGATTAATCCTTGTAGGCAAGTAACCGACGTGAATCCTGAAGTAAAAACCTTTTCCGATGATCTGAGGAAATTGAGTCAAAGCAAAGGCCCGAAGCTAATCTTTATTTGAATTCACTTCTTTTTAATATTCTCTACAATATTTATTTTTACTTAAATTCTACAAATCACTCCTTTTCTATTTAAACATCATTCAACTCTCTTCCTGGCTCACCGATCAAGCGAACATAAATCAGGAAGTTTTCTTAGTCCTTGTGGGATCGACCCTTACTTCTCTTTTACTACATTTAACTTCCTTTATTTATTAATTGAGAATAAGGAATTATTTTGACGCGAAAACGACGCGTGTCAGCTACCAAAATTTATATCTACATTGTCTTATTACAAATGCCACTTGATAACAGATGTTATCTATAATTCTTGAATATCTTTAAAATTCAATAAGTCTCTTTGCGACTTTGGCGAGTATAACGTATTGTGAATATGGAATAGAGTTTCATTTGCCAATAACATATTTGCTCTTCTTGAGCTTTTTATGATATTAGTACTTCAGATATAGTACTCGAATCATTCCCTTATATAGTTAAATGGAAAAATAGGCATTATTATGCACCTTTCACTATGTGCTTTGTTTCATTCACTTCGGGAAATAAAAAATATTAAATATAGCACATATTAAATTAATTATCTATCAAAGATAATGTCAAAAGAACTTGTTACACTTCCGAAGCATTAATATTTTAGTACTTTGAGATATAGTACTCACATAAAGCGTAATGTCACAATTCACCGCATATTTTATTCCGGAAGTAATCATATTCTTCAAATGATAAATTAACATAAAGCGTAAATAAATAATGTGTAAAACAAATTAACATTAAGTAAATTAACATAAATAAATAAATAAATAATAACATAAAATAAATAAGAGATCAATTATTCCCTTTGAAAGTTATAAGGGAAATAAAATAAAAAGGCGAATTATTCCCTTCAGGAGTTATGAGAAAATCAACAACATCCAAATGAGTTGGACTAACAACGCCATAATCATTTTCGCCATAAACATAATTTGTTTATATTTTCTTTCATTTATCATTCATGATTATGGATAAAGTCCATAATACTTCACCATAAATCATTTATCCTTGTCGTCCTTATAATACCACTTCTGGTGGGTATAAGCATTTTTAAAATGACTATGTTGTTCATGACTATATTCATAGCCTAGATCTCGACCACAACTTCTATTGTAGATTTTATTTTTTCATAATATAATCTCACATTCACTTCAGGGAATGGAGTAGAGCTAGTGGGCCATTGAAACCTTTTTCACAATATTGTGTCTGAGGAAAACATTTTTTTCGTGAAAATGAAGTATTAACATATTTTCATCACAGATAACAAAAATTTTATCCTCATACGCGGCATTGTTAAATCAATCCACAAGGTCCTTTAAAAACTTCCTTTGAGACCAATAGTCTCGCAGAACGGGATGTCCAGCCAATATACTTAGATTATATCAAAGTTTTGTCACTAGTTGAATTGTAATTTACCATGTTTGCATTCACTTCAGGGAATGAAATAGATCCAATAATCGCATGGAATAAACAGCATGCTTGCATTCACTTTAGGGAATGCCTCCCATAAAATTTTTTGAATCAAGACAAATTTTCAACACTTGATCTTGGGAGAAGTCTATAGTCGAGTTTTTCGACACATGAAAATTATTGCTTTCAAGCAAAACCACCATGATTTATCGTACTTTAAAATAATAATATAAAGAATAAAAATAAAACCAAGATTTACCGATTTGATTTTTCTCTCGAGGACAATTGAGAGATAGCATATGACCGAGATAGCTTCTCATAATCCCTTTATATCACGTCTCTTTCCAAGTCATTTAAGCATATCATGTAAAACTCAAAACACGGTTAAAATACTATTTTTACCAAATAAACTAACATAAATAATAATATGAAAAATATCAAATATAATCATATAAGTAAAAGTATGAATAAGCATACTGCTAATTAACCCTTTTAGGAACAAGAGAAAATGCACATGCATAACATGAGGTTTGATGCGTTATTATTATTATTTTAAACCAACATGATTTTAATCAATAAAACATAGGTAGCGTACATAATTATAACCCACGTGATTAAATCAAAAAAAAATTATAACCCACGTAATTTACACCAAACGCAATGTCTCTGTCGATTCGTCTTTTGGTTTGTGAGAAGCCACAAATTTATCTGTTTCCAATGTTTGAATAAAATTAAACATATTTCCAAACTTTTCAAAAAAAATTAAATAAAAAAATTGAGTTAAAATGTAAAGAAAAAGACAATCGGTAATTTAAAAGAATGAAGAGAGAAAAAAAAGTTATCTTTGGTTCACCCTAGAATCAAATTCTTTCCAATAATTTCTTTTGGATTCAAACAATAAAGACCTCAGTTGATTAGAGTCGTGTTGATAACATGTTGTGAATAAAATAACAAAGAACAATAATAAGAACAAAGAACAAGAATGGAAGAACAAAGAGATGAGAGAAAGATGGAGATTTGTATTATTCTCAAATATACAATTGTGTACAATGCCTTCACCAAGTCATCTATTTATAGGCATAAGAAGTACATATTATATTGAACTCTAATTAAATGAGATAATATTTTTAATGATAAAGTAAATCAATCTCCTTAGATAAAGTTTTAATCATGATAGACATCCACATAGATAAATATTCATAACATAAATAATGTTTACTAATTATTATAATATTTTAAAGATGGTCTTATTGAGTTATTATTAATGAGAACTATTATTTTATGTATTTAATAGTAGTATGTATTCTATTATTATTTTTAAAATATTAATTATTAAAATATTTAAAATATGTTATTAATAATTTTAATAATATAATATTCTTATTTTAATACTTAACTAATATAATTAATAATATTTATTGTTTTAGTAAAATATACTAGTATTAATATTTTATTTATAAAATGGTAAAAAAATAATATTTTAATAATAGCTATAGTGACATAAATAATATTTACTAATTATTATAATGTTTTAAAATTATATTATTATTATTATTTTAATAATGAGTAACATTATTTTATGTATTTAATATTAATATAAAATTTTAGTATTACTTTTAAAAATATTTAAAATATACTTAATAATTTAGTATAATATTCTCATTTTAGTAAGTAATTAACAATATTTATTATTTAATAAGTTATTCTAGTCTTAATTTTTTATTTATAAAATTATTAAAAATAGTATTTTTTAATAAGAATATTGACATAAAAATACTAAATAAAATATTATAATATTTTAAAAATAATAATAATAATTTTTTATAATAAATAATTTATTTATTGTATTTGATATTCTTGAAAATTACGTGGCTTTTATGGGATTAAAACGTGGATGGGGGCTCCTTTAGTTTTGGAATGACAGTGGTGAAAATGCCCTTTGACATGTTTGCGGACGAGTGGTGGTGGGGTTGATCGTGGCGTTATTGTTTGGAGTCACCAACGTTGGAAGCCACGGTTTTGCGCCTCATAAACCTTGGTCTATCAGTTGCGTTGCTGTCCTTCGGGATGTTGAGGGACGTCTCGAGACCGTTATGACTTATGAGTGATGGATTTAAATGAGGCTAAGTTATTGGCTATTTGCTTATGCTTTAGATATGGTGGTGCATTCCAGCAGGTGTACTGTCTCGCCTATAATAATTGAATCTAATTCTAGGGTGCCTGTAACTTAGGTATTACATTAGGTAAGTTTTGATCAAATTGATGAAGCTTGCCAATTATTGTCATGCGTAAACTTTAACAATATTTGCTGAGAGACTAATAGTTTTGCGGATACACCGACAAAGGGATAGTTGATAGAACCTCCTGGTTTTAGGTCTAGAGTTAGAGTAGACTTTGAAGTATGAGAATTTTCATACCGCTACAATATAAATATTGTTGACATCATACCTAAACAAATCAAGTGAGGTCAATTTTAATATTTCTATAAAAAAAATTATATTAACTCCTTGAAAATCCTATTTAACTCTTTAAAAATTTCATATCACAACAAATCAAGTAGGTTCAATTGACCCCTAAATTATATGTGGCTCCGCCATGGTTTTGGGCTAGCCTTTGAGATGGGGTACATGGCTTGGTGATGCTGTGGGATACTCTGATTTGGTGTTGGGTTACAAAGGAGTATGACTCCAGTGCTAATGCTGTCTGTTTTTGGGGTTTACCACATTGATATGAGATGCATCATGAGCAATTTGCTATCGACTATCGTTGCCGAGTTTTGCTTGTTCTCTTGAGGGATTGAATTTTGGAGAGTTGGGAAGTAGGTTGCGTAAGCTCGTTTTTTAGAGGAATAAGTCGTCGTGTCATAGTTTTTTTCCCCCGCTCCGGTTGGTTTTCATGGTTTTTTTTTTGGTTATGTTCTCTTGTGTGGTGGTATTTTCTGTTTACAATATTATTATGTGTACTTTTCTCCCAACTTAAGTAGAAGAATTTTTAGTGAGGCACAAGATGAATTGGTGATATATCTTTGTATACTCTTTTTTCTTAGTAAAATTATACTTTATTAAGAAAAAATAATTTTTGAAAATTTACCAACAAACAGAAATGCATTGCACACAACAATAGGGGTGAGCGTTCGACCGAGTCAAGTAAAAAAAAATTAAGTTATTTGAGTTGACACGTCATATTTTACAACTCAAACTTTATTTGAATTATTTTCAATTTGAGTCGAGTAGAGTTTTCGAGTTCCTATACAAATTTAATTGTAATTATTTATCATGTTATAGTACAATTTGATTCCAATTTAAACGACTTTCTCTAATCATATAAGATATGCATATATATTTATTCATATATTTTTTTTATGTATGGCACATATTTCTTTATATATATATATATATCAAAAAAAAATTAATCACTGAACATATTTTTGGGATAAAATACTTAAATCATCAGTCAACTTTGCTCTAAAACCTATTTTAATAACTGAACTTTAAAAAAAACTCAATTTACTCATGAGTGTTCATGAGTGTTTCTTTAGGCGTCATCAACATAGTTTGCATGTGAAAGTGATATATATTTTGCATACGATGGCACTGTCGACAGCGGGTGATGTTGTTGTCGGCGACGGCAGAGGGAGTAGTGGCCGCTGGTGAGAGTGACGCCAGTAAGGGTTTGAGAGTTTGAGTGTTTGGGATTTGGGACATTTGGGGTGTTTGGGTTAAAGTTTTTATTTTAAATTACTTTTTTATTTATTAATAAATAAAATATAATTTATTTTTATTTTAAATTATTTTTTATATTTAATATAAAATATGTCATGTCATACCTAAATATTGATAAAATAATTTAAAGTGACTAAAATAGGTCAAAAAGTAAAATTTAATGAGTAAATTGAGCTTTTCGAAAGTTCAGTAATCAAAATAGTTCTTAGAACAAAGTTGAATGATGATTTAAGTATTTTACCCATGTTTTTTTAATGTAATTCATTTTATGTAAATATCAATCAGATTCAGAGCCGTTGTACTGTCCGTCGCCATGGTGAATTTTCTAAAACCCAACAAGGCCGTGATCGTCCTCCAAGGTTGATACGCCGGACGCAAAGTCCGACCCTATAGCCACTGTTTGGTTGCAGGGATAAAGAAGTACCGGAGCAAGGTTATTCGTAAGGACTCCGCCAAGAAAACAGGCAATAAGTTGCGCGTCAAGTGTTTCGTCAAGCTCATGAATTACCAGCACCTGATGCCCACGCGCTACACCCTCGACGTGGTTACCGTCGATGCCCTTCAGACCAAGGACAAGTGTAAGGCCACCAAGGAGCGGTTTCAAGAGAGGTTCAAGACCGGAAAGAACAGGTGGTTCTTTACCAAGCTTAGGTTTTGAGGGGTTTCTAGTGTCTTAACATTTTGAATTTTGTGGACGGATTCGAATCTGTTTCAATGAGATATTTCTGAGCTATTCTTGTTTTTTTACGGTACGTGGTTTTTTTTCATTTCTATTACGAATTCATGTTTTTTCAGAAAAAAATTATGTAAATAATTTTTAGAAAACTGATTACAATGAAACAAATGGATCCCTAGTTAAATTACCCTATTAATAAGAAAAAAACATTTTTAAAAGATATTTATTTAAATAAAGATTCTTGATTGGGATTAAAACTCTGAGGAATCATCTATATGGATAGTTAATCTACTATGCAAATTGTTACGAAACTAATTTAAGATAATTGAATTAAAATTAAATTTTCAATGTGGTAATTAAATCAAATCAAAATTTTATATAAATTATTGAATAGAATTAAAGTTTAATGTATTACAATATACATAAAATCAATATCCATGTTTAATTTTATGATTTATTCAAGGATGTCTTAAATTTTAGGGGTCATGTGTAATTTATTAAAATAATGTCATTAATTTATGATTTAAAAGGGATAATTTTTTTTTGAACAATTTCTATCTAGAGGAAGGAGAAGAGGGAAATAATATTTTTTTTAAATAAGTTAACTTAATACAAAAATATCGTTAAATTACCCTTTGAGCAATAAGAAATGACTTACAAAGATCTAAAAATCTAACATTTTCACTTAAAAAGTGTGACTATTCTTGCATGTTTTGAAGCAAAATCAACTGCAACACTTTGAATATTATCTTTTTTCAAAAAATCACTTTCGATTGTCATCAAAGTAAATCCATATAATTTTTCTTGCGATATAGTTGTATGTAAGTAGGAGTTTAAGAATTTGAATTTTGAAACGCTTCATTCTGCATAAGTAATAAATATAAGAACATTCAATAAGATTATATGCAATTGTCACATTTGGAAAGCAATTAAAACATCTTAAGAAAATAAAAACATTAACAAATTTGATGCTATAAAAGAGGCTATAAAAGTCTTTATGGGTATCACTAGTGGTGACAATGAGCCTGACCGACTCGCAAGCTACTCGGCTCGAGTGAGCTTGACTCGAGCTCGTGCTCAGCTCGAGATCTTAATAAAGCTAGATGAGTTGTCCCAAGCTCAACTAGAAAAGCTTGTGAACATGCTCAATTGTTTGTTACAGTATTTGTTAACTTGTTATCATGGTTAAATATTTTAAATGTCCTTCTCCTTGAGGACTTGTATAATTTAAAAAATGTACTATGGTTAATTGCGGACTTCAAAAATAAATATTATATTTTCCAAACAGGTTTTCACATGTTATTTTTCAAAACTTCAATAAAAATATTTTAAAAGCAACAAGCCGAGCTCGAGTCGAGCTCAAACTGTCCAAGTCGAACTCGAGCATGAGCTTAAAATTTTGAACTTGACGAGCTTTGAGCCCGAGCTGAGCCGAGCCAAGTTCAAACTATCCAATTCGAGCTCGAGCCTGAAATTTCGAGCTCGATGAGCTTTGAGCTTGAGCCGAGCCCATTAATACTATTTCCGAGCCGAGTCTGGGCAGGCTCGGGCTCGACTCGTTATCACCCCTAGATATCACAGGAAGAAAATTGACTTTAAAAAAATAAATGCTTGTTAGCTTGTTGTGTACTTGTGTGTGACATTTTTTTTGAATAAAAATGAGTTTAATATGACTCGAACTCATGTAGTGCAGTAACAATTTAATTTTTCTATGTGCTTTATCACTAGTCTAGAATCAATCTTTTACATTTCCTTTGCAAGCGTTTAACTTAGCACATTTTGCTGCTTTTTTTAGGCTTGTGTGGTAGAAAGATCATTTGGTTTATTCTTATAATCTACTATTAATCAAAATATTTTTATTACTCATTTACTATATTTATAATTTATTTAATATTTAAAGTATTTATGATGTAAATATATCGTGTGCATATATCTTGTATATTGTCACACCGAATTTTATTTTAGTTTAAATTTAAATATATGTTGATCATTAATTAATTTATCTGTGTATTATAGTAATGGATTATAATTATACATATGTATTGAATATAATTTTATTTATATATTATGTTAATTACTCTAATTGCAATTATACAAATTTATTATTTATAATTGTAATTGTAACACCAAGAAAAAAGTTACAATTGTACTACCAAGAAGAAAAATTACAATTGTACTTTCAAAACATTTAAATTATTTATTATTGGATTTGACTTTCTATCTCCTACTTTTTAAACCATACGTGAGCTTTCCGCCGAACAAGTTACAATAACCGTTACAAAGAGAAGTCCCCCTCCCCACACCAAAAAATAATAATAAAACCTTTTATTCACGGATAAGGGCACTTGTAATTTTATTTAACAAAATAGGATAAAATAAAACCTTCATCTATAATAAGGATACAATAAATAGTAAATTACACCAAATGTCACTATTATTAGTAAGTTTACAATTAGATCATCCCATTTCAAAAACCACAATTAAATTACTTAATTAATTGATTGTATCAATCATGTCATTGTTTTGTTAAAGCTCAAACGTGCGTTAATATTTTGGTCACTTAATTATAAATAAGCTTAATTTTTAGTTTTTCAACTTTCATTTGTGAGTCAACTTTTTTTATTTTCTCTAATCTAATTTCTTAAAATTTGGTATAAGATCAATTCTTCATGGTTTTGGCGTTCTTAGAAAAAATTTCTTCAATTGCTTTTATACTTCATGAATCTATAAATAAAAATGAGAAGAAAAAACATTTTTCTGTTGAATTGTTGTATACACATCGGTTCTAAAGTTGCAAAGAAGTTTTAAGCTTTTGGTTGCACCATAGCATACACGTCAAGAAACATGAAGCAATTTGTTCCATTTTCATTCTATGCTAATTTCAATGACTTTTGTAGCGAACAATGATGTTCTCATACTTTAATGTGCACTAATAAAGGGAATTTACCACATTATCAATTTTTAAATTAATTTGATATGAAATGAACTTGTAAGCGACGATGATGATTGTGAAGAGACAAATTGTTAGAGTACAATGTAATACAACAATTCAAGAAGAAAACACTTTCTCATTTTTCTTTGCAAATTCATGAAGTATAATAAGCATCAAATATTTTTTTTCAAGAATATCAAGCAAATGAGGAATTGGTTTTGCATTAACACATAATATATTAGAAAAGAAAACCCAAAAATGTTAGACTCACAAACAAAAGTATAGTAACTAAAATACAAGCTTATTCATAATTGAATAACTAAAATGTAAATAAAACCTTAATGTTTGTTTGAGATTAATAAACGTCATAGTGACCTGATTGTTATAAATGATTGATTGAATGACTCGATTGTTTATAAAAAACAGCAGTCAAATTGTAAACTTACAAATAATAGTGAAATGGGGTGTAATTTACCCAAAAATAGAACACATTTGTATCTCTTCTTTTTCCCAAAAAAAAATCATAAAATGATTGTCTTGACAATTTTTTTAAACCAAACACATTTGTTAATTCTCAAGTATTTTTTGTTCTATGTCGTCAGTCTACTTGCTGGTCGTCGCTCATCAAAATTCCTTCCTTTTTATTATTTCTATACTTAATTTTTTTTACCTTTTTTAGTTTTTTTTTAGTTTTTATCCGACTTTGTGGTATATTTTTCTCTGTCTTGTAATATATTTTTCTTCCACCTTATAACATGTTTTTACCTTACGACACGTTTTTGTCTATCTTTGTGGTATATTTACATTCGTGGATAATTTTATCATTACACTCGACTTTGATTTGTAATTATCGAATATCGATGGTCTTTCAGTAGTTTGATTCTTATTTGTGATTCGTTTACCAATGCAGTCAAATCTGTTTTGTGAAAAAACCGAGAAAATTATTGGTTTCGCTAACGACTCTTTTTTCAATCCTTATGTGTGTAGGTGGATAAAAACAAAAAAAAATTGTTTTATAATAAAGTTTAAAAGAACCCCACTCTAGCAATTGAATTTAGAAAATGACCTTATTTTGGAAAGAAAAAATTGTATGCATCTGAGCATAGAAACATTTTCAGGCACTACGGAGAAGTACCACAAAAAAAAAGTTTGACCATTGCCTAGAACTTATCGTGGGGAATCTGCCTCGTCAGTCGTCACCACAACTCTGTCTGTGTGTGTGTGGACTTTATTCTTACATCATCAAAAGCCAACAATAAATTAATACTTACCAACTTCTCAAACTTGGATTAATTGTACTGGATGTCCTTAAACTATAGATTAAAATTTTAAATCGGTCCCTAAATTACAAAATATTCTAATTTAATCTGAATGTTATTAATATCATTTTAATCAGTTCCTTCTGAGTTATTCTATTACTTTTTTCATTAAATATTAGTTGGTGAGATGCGTTTCATTTCTATCTAAGGGGATGGGGAAGGGGAATTTTGCTCCTATTAGGTCTTGTAGGGGAAGAGGAGAATGTCAACCGAAAGCTTTAACCACATGCTCTATAGATTTTGACAATTTCTCCCTTTTCTTAAATACATACAAATAAAATAAATAATATTTTGTGTTATGATTATATTACTTTAATTTTATAAAAATATTTATTTCCTATTTTATCTTAATTATTTTGTTTAAAAAAATATAATTTAAAACAATATTTTGATAAAAAAGTTTATAAAAATATTGAGCTATAGTTTATATTTCAGTGACAACTTTTCTGTTGTTCCCATCCTATTCTTTTTGTTGATGTTTAAATCAGTGTGTAAATTATTATTTTATTTAGCTATATAAACAAATATGGAAAATAAAAATATATTTTTTAAATTAAAACAAATTTATAAGTTTTTAATTAATTATAAATTTAAAAATATTTTAATTACAACATAAAATATTTTTATTTGTTTATACAAAAAATAAATGGAATAGAAGAGTAATGCAAAATTTAAATTGTAAAAGAAAAAAACACTAATTTGTGTTGCAATTAAGAGTATCTTGAAGTTTAAGGGGTCAATTTAGGATTTACCTAATAATATCAGGATGATTGATGTTATTTAGCCTACCTTTCTTAACAACCCTCGGGCTTGGAGCTTGAGGTGTCAGGCAATTGAGTAGTAAGAATAGCTCGAAATTGTGATATGTGGCATGTTTGATTTTGATAAATGAGTTTTTTTTTTTTTTTTTTGTATATATAAAATTTTAAAATTAAAATTGAAATTAATGATATTAAATTATTTATTATTTGAATTAATCCGTTTTTTTATTGTAATGAGTGAAAAATCTGTTTGCCACTTATAAAAAGGCTCTACACATGCATGGCAAGGCAAGCATAGACAGTTAGCCAGCCAGGCTGGTGTTTGTTCCCAATTAATACAACTCAAATCTCAGAGAAGAAGAAAAAAACAGTCTGCTTTGCTTCTTCTTTCTTCTCCACTCTCCAGTCTCCATGGCTGGTTCAGAGAAGAGAAAGATAGACGATGCGTCGATAAACCAAGGTGCGTTATCCAAACGCAGAGCCTGTCTCCTCAGAAAAGCCAGCGAAATCTCCCTTAACTGCAACGCCGATGTTGCACTCGCCGCCTTCTCCCCCTGCGGCCGCTTCTGCAAGTTTTTCAGCCTGGAAAAGTACTCTTTACTTTACTCCCATTCTTTTCTTCCATACCAATGCTTTCAACCGCTTACTTTTATTTTTTTGTCATTTCTTGATAGGATTACACATGTGCTCGAGCGTTACATCAAGCTACCGCCGGAGAAAAGACATCAGTATGAAATTAAATTCCTATTATTTTACTCTTTTTTTTTTGTTTAATTTTATAGTGCTGATCACTAATCAGTTTGATGCGTTTATTTTAAAACTATTGGTGAAACACAGAAACGTACCGTGTTTAGAGGTAATATTTCTCTTCTTTTTCCCCTTAAATTTATGATGTATGTTGTTGAGCGAAAATTAATGTAATGTTTTCAAATGTATGCAGTGGAGGTTACATAGGATGAATCAATTGGACTCCGCCCAGGAAGATGAAGCCAAGCTGCTTCACCTCCACACTCAGTTTGTTTCTCTTTATTTCTTACAACTTTGCATTTATTATATATACCGGATAAAAAATAAAATTATTTTCTGTACCGTTTAGATTCTACCGTTAATCGTTGATAACGAACTTACTTTTTTATAACGAAATAACGAACGTACTTGTATTTATTTGTTTATAAGTATTAAATTATAATATTCAACTCGGCCTGATTCGAAATTTTTGACAGTTTTAATTTCACGTTTATTTTTTTTAAAATTAATACTATTTGAGGAGAAAAATAAAATTTTATTGTTGCATGTGAGCATTCATCAATTTGACTATAAGTTTGAGTGTTTGTGTCGGTTGTAGTGTTTGGGAGTTACATTTCATATATTTTTGTTCTAAAATAAGAATAAGTATGTATATATTCAAGAATCATATAATACATCAATACTATTTTTATTTTTTAAAATCTTTTATTTGTCATATTTCTTTTGGTTAATTATAATTTTTTTAAAAAATATTTAATGTTGTAAAAATATTTATTTAGATTTGATTTAACTAAAAATATTCTTGACTTCAAAAGTAATCCTTTGATGCTTGAAATATGATTTACTTTTAAAAGTAATCCTTTTATATGTAAAATTAGGATAGAAATTCTCCTCATTTTTTTATTGAAATGTAACTTCAAATTGAATATAAAATCATTACAATAACAGTCAATATGTGTAAATTAGACTTCACACTTAATTTTTGAAAATAAAATTAAAATTCACACTTAGTTTATAACTTTATTAATATTACACACATATTATTTTCTAACTATAAATTTCACTTTGCTTTTGATGCCTGCATCGACTCCTTCTTGACGTGGTGCTCAATCCCTGGCTGATCCGCTACTTGCAGAGTCAAAGTAATATATATATATATATATATATATATATATATATATATATATATATATGCATACTTACAACTTCTAGTATTGAATTGATCTTAATTTTATACATTTTCTGGTTGATAATATTACCTCGGCTGCTATAAATTTAATATTTAGCAGAATCTGGAGCTGCAAATCAAGAAAGCTCTATCAGGGGTGGAAACCTTGGATACCAATCTCAAGTAACTCTGTACCATGGCTAAGTTCTATGATTTTCCAGTATTCCTCTTTCTTAGATACATAATTTGGCATTCATGTTCTTGAAGGGAGTATGAAGTGGAGAATGGAGAGAGTGCTTCACTTTCTCAAGTCTCGAGCTGCGAGAAAAACCTGCAACTTTCCCTCCAAGAAATCAAGGATAGGAAAGTGAGTTCCAATCTGCTACATAATATCTGTGCAGGCGTGTGTGTGTTGGTTTTTTCTTCTGTTATTCGGAAACTGGCCATGTTATGTTTGCAGGAAAGGTCTCGTAAGGAAAGGAGTCCATCAATGGGGCAAACAAGGCATCAGCAGGTATTAGTTATTTGAAGGGGACAACATTCCATTTGTGTTTTTAGCCTGCAATGTGTGATTAAAAACGGTGATGCAGAGATCTCGAGGTCGACAATCGTCATTTGTTTACAACTCTGCACCTGGGAAGCAAGTGTTGAACCGGGGAAGACAGAACCTGAGTTCCAGCCTTCGGAGGCAACATGATCTTAGGACCTACCCTTACAGGTTAACTCTAATACCAAATCATTAGAATTGGTTTTTCATTGTTCAAAGCAGAAGTCATTGCATATGATCAAGTGATTAATGCTGTGCAATTCCAGGGCTGGTAATGGTCTACACGACCGGTTATATCAACCTAGAGGAATATCAGCAGGTTCTCCTGGTGCATCCAGCAGTTCTGCTGGTTACACTCCGATATACCGACTTGTAAGCTCTTATGTAACACATCAAAATGCAATTCCACTTGTTTTCCCTGCAATCCAGGTATTAAATTCATGCTACAAACTTTAAAGTTAACCCCTCGTAAGTTGTTTACGTACTAAACTGCTTGGAAGCTTTTGTAACAACAAGCTTTTTATTTGGATCAGACTCTTCCTGGTATTCCGAACTTGCAGAACTGGAGGCATGGAAACTCATCAATGGTAAGTCCTCTTGATGTAACATTAGTTTGCTAAATTCTCCATCTTACTAATAATCCCCTCAAATGTTGTCAAATTTATAGCAACAACCAATCATGGGGAATCTTGCTATACCTTGCGTTCCATTTCAGCAGTCACTGCGAGCCTTAGGAACCTCAAATCTGGTATGTTATGGTACATTAGTAATTTACTCTTCACCTGTAATTACTAATCACTGTAAGTTATATTCCCTGGAAAACCACAGTACCAACCAAGAATGCATGGTATGATGAATCTGCAAATGGGACTTGGAGGGTTAGGAAGCTCATCTGTGGTATGTTATGGCACCAAGTAAAAACTTTAGAGATGGCATGTAATTTATCAATTTCTGCTTCCATTTTAGTCACTCCCTTACCATTGATCCTCCAATGAATTTTAGAATCAATCCTCGATGGGAAACGACAACACGACATCTAATGTTCACTTTCAACGCCAGCTGAAAGGGGTTTCAGGCATCACATTATTGGTATATATGATAGCATTCCAGATTATAAGCTTTAATTTTAATTTACGCTGAAATTTCATGCTTTTGAATATTCTTACTCTAGGGACAGCATGCAAATGATGAATCTTTCAGAGGTGGTGGCAACACAACTAATGGTCAACTCCAGTCTCAGCAGCAGGGAGTTTTAGGCAACACATCAGTGGTATATATGTGATAGCATTCCAGATTATTATTTTTCAATTCCATTTGAAGCATTTGTAACTAAGCTTCTTAATTTTGATTTATACTGCACTTTCATGGTTCTGAATTTTCCTACTACAGCAGGTAAATAATGTACCATTTGGAGGTCAACAGAATCAAACGCCAACTTCTTACGATAATCATGTAATTCTCCCTATTTTAACTCCGAATTCTTCTTATGGATCCAATATATTTATCTAGAATGTAATGTACTTTTCCGGAAGCAGAACCCTCAAAATGGTGTGCCGACAATGCCACTGATATCTCAACTTCACGTCAATCCAAATCCAATGAACTTATTATGCAGTCCTAATTACAACACAATGCAGAACTTCGATGTTACTCCCCCTTTGAACACTGAGAGGTATGCATGTCAACAGAAAAGGCATCCAATATTAGCATCAAAGAAAATTCATGAAATGAACTTGTTTTGCAGCCCTAACTGCAATGCACTTCAGGATTTAGATGTTACTTCTTTTTTGAACTCTGAGAGGTATGTATATCATCAAAACAAGCACTCGGTATTAGCATCAAAGGTAATGCACTAAAATGAACTTGTTATGTAGCCCTAATTGCAACATACTGCATGACTTGGATGTTACATCTTTTATTAACTCCGAGAGGTACGTATATTATCAAAACAAGAATCCATTATTAGCATCAATGACAATTCACTAAAGTGAACTTGTTATGCAGTCCTAATTGCAACACACTGCAGGATTTGGATGTTTCATCTTTTTTTAACTCAGAGAGGTACGTATATTATCAAAGCAAACACTCAATATTAGCACCAAAGGCAATTCACTAAAATGGACTTATTATGCAGCTCTAACTGTAACACACTACAGGATTTCGATGTTACATCTTTTTTTAACTCTGAGAGGTAGGTATATCATCAAAACAAGCACCCAGTATTAGCATCGAAGGCAATTTACTAAAACGAACTTGTCATGCAGCCCTAATTGCAACACACCGCAGGATTTGGATGTTTCAACATTTTTGAACTCTCAGAGGTACGTGTATCATCAAAACAAGCATGCAATATTAACATCAAAGGCAATTTACTAAATTGAACTTGTTATGCAGCCCTGATTGCAACACACTGCAGAATTTGGATGTTACATCTTTTTTTAACTCTGAGAGGTACGTATATGATCAAATCAAACATACGATATTAGCATCAAAGACAATTCACTAAAACGAACTTGTTATGCAGCCTTAATTGCAACATGTTGCCGGATTTGGATATTTCATCTTTTTTTAACTCTGAGAGGTACGTATATCATCAAAACAAGATCCAGTATTAGCTTCAAAGGCAACTTACTAAAATGAGCTTGTTATGCAGCCCTGATTGCAACACATTGCAAGATTTGGATGTGACATCTTTTTTTAACTTTGAGAGGTATGTATATCATCTGAAAAGTACTCAGTAGTAGCATCAAATGCAATTGACTAAAATGAGCTCGTTATGCAGTTCTGATTACAACACACAACAAAATTTAGATGTTACACCCCCTTTGAACTCTGAGAGGTATGCATGTCATCACAACAATCATCTAGCGTTAGCATCAAAGGCAATTCACTAAAATAAACTTGTTATGCAGCCCTAATAGCAACACAATGCAGAATTTGGATGTTACTCCTTTAAACTTTGAGAGGTATGTATATCATCAAAACAAACACTAGTATTAGCATCAAATGCAATATACTAAAATGAACTTGTTACGGAATCGTAATTACAGCACACCGCAGAATTTGGATGTTACACCCACTTCGAACTCTGAGAGGTATGTATATCAGCTAAGCAAGCATCCAATATTAGCATCAAATGTAATTCACTGAAATGAATTTGTTATGCAGTCCTAATTACAACAGAGCACTGAATTTAGATGTTACACCTCCTTTGACATCTGAGAGGTACATATATCATCAAACAAGCACTCGTTATTAATATCAAATGCAATTCACACTGAATGAACTTGTTATGCAGTTGTAATTACAGCTCACTGCAGAATTTGGATGTTACACCCACTTCGATCTCTGAGAGGTATGTATATCATCAAAGCAAGCATCAATATTAAAATCAAAGGAAATTCACTGAAAGTAACTTGTTATGCAGTCCTAATTACAATACAGTGCATAATTCCGATGTTACACCCTTTTTGAACTCTGAGAGGTATATATGTCATTAAAACATGCATCTAGCGTTATCATCAAAGAGAGTTTCATCCAATGGAATTCATCTTACAATTGTGCTTTAAGTATTTTCTCTAAACCTTTCTTCAGCATCCCCATCGATGGAGAAGATAACAATGTAAACAATGGCAACACTGACAATAGCAGCACAAATATTAGCAACAATAACGATGTCATCGACAACAAAGACACGAATAAGGAAGAGAACCCACAACCAGATTCTCCCTCCTCGATTTTTATCAATAACCTTTTGAGTATTTCCCCTGAATCGTTCTTCAGCATCCCTATCGATGGAGAAGATAACAATGTAAACAATGGCAACACTGACAATAGCAGCACCAACATCAACAACACCATTGGCAACAATGACACAACTGGGGAAAAGAACCCACAGCTAGGGTCCCCCTGCTCGATTTTTATTAATAGCCTTTTGAATGAGGTGAGAACTTAGTTTTCTTGACACCATCAAAATATAAAGCCTATGCAAAACCATTAGTTTTTTTATGGAACCTAAATATATTTTTTTTTCTCAGCTTGCAATGGAAAAAGGCACATCAGAAAGTGCAGCAAACAAGGAGGGAAACAACTCTATTGAGCAGGATAACTTTGGATTGCCGGACAACATGACCCTGGAAGACTTTTATATGTTATTTTGAGCAATCATACAGTTTCGTTCTCAGGCTGCATTTGTTTTCTTCTACTTGTTTCCTTTGAACTTTATTTCGGATTTGCATAATGAAAACAATGAAATAAGACACTGCATGGAATAAAGAGGAAAACATGAACTTGACATTGATAAGTGAGGCTTGTCTATCTTCATTGTTTCTTAGATTAGTTGTTTTCAACACACAGATGACTCCTAGTTTATTTTTCTTTTGCTATTTTTTGCTTATTTGCTAAGCCCGGGTTGGCTTTGGACATGGCATAATTAATTTGTTTGTGTAGGTACCATCATAAGTGTAATCGAGTTAAGTTAAGCTCCAACTCGACTAGAAACTTAATGCTCGAAATTCTATTCAAGCTCGATAGTGTTTTATTCTGTAAAAGGACATTTTTATGTTTAGATTCGATCTGTTGGACTGTAACATGAGTTCAATATAGAGTTATTTTATTTTATGGATGTTCACAAGTCTGTCAAGATTAAATTATGATCGAAACCAATTACATTTATTGACCAATAAGATGATGACTCATGTCAAAGTTTTATTAAAAAAATCTCTATTTAAAATGTTTAATTTTAACTAAAATTAAGACATTTGAAGATAAAGTTTATTTAAACGTTCAGGGTCAAACTTAACATTATGTTATAAAAAATGACATTATTATTATAGTGAATAAAAACCATCAGTAAGGGCAATATGGGCATTTGAATGCTAATAAAAATCAGTATATTTCTAGAACAATTGGCATCGTCTTTACTGATGTTCGCGTTCGTGCAGTACTATAAATGATACGCAAATGATGCAAGTATACACGTCGAACGAGTAATAAAGTGATGAGTGAGTATCGTCTCCATAGGGATTGGAGGTGAACATAGTTTTTGTATCCAAATTGCTATAGTAACCAAATTGTAATGTGAGTATGCTGAGGCAATAAGAATGATGGGAAAAATGTTGTAGCGAAACAAGCAAACATAGAAGAGATAATCAAATGACAAATAGGTCTTTTCTCGAATACAAAGCTCTTTATGGAATGGCTGGCTAGCTCCTAAAGGGTAATCCTCTGAAGCCTCTTAACACTGCTAACGAATCCTAGTTCTTTCCTGTAACACCCGTGTTTTGGGGCTAGGAGTTAGTCGGGTTAGTGGTCCGAGTCGGTAAAATTAAAATTTAATCAATTTGACCTTAACTTGGGCTAATTGGGTTTTAAAATAAAAAGGAGGGACCAATGCGGTGATTTAACCTAAATGTTTTAAAAAGTTAGACCACTTTTTGAAAGTTAAAGAGAACAAAAAAAAGGGTGTAGTCATCTTCCTCATTTTCCTTTCTTCACCATGGAAACCCTAACAAACCCTCCCAAATCCCAAATTCATATTTCCATCAATTTCTTCATCAATTCAAGGGCGTTTTTAAAGGTAAAATCATTTTCTAAATCTCCTCTTCATTTCCTATTCATACATGGTCTTAGATTTTAAAAATATGAACTTTTGGGAATTAGGGTTTGATTTAAAAGTTTGGGTTTTTATGGGGTTTTCATCTTGTTTTGTTAAATTGAGTTGGGGTTTTGTTTAATCAAGTTGAAATACACATTATATGTTAATTTGGTTGAATTTTGATGAATTTCCGAAGTGGGTTCTTGGACCCATTTTTAAGGTGTCAAAAAGTTGATTTTTGATGGGTTTTAGGGTGTAATTAGAGGGCTGATGGTATATGTATGCTAAGGGGATGATTTGGGACCATTTAGATGTCAATTGGGTGTTTAAAAACATAATTTTCTGCTGGGTAAAATATGAGTACGAAAATGGGGTTTTGGAGTGTTTTGGGTGAGTTTTGGGGGTTGTTTAAGGTGGGGTTTGATAGCCCAATGGTAGTACTATGGTTAGGGATTGATTTGGGATTATTTGTGGGTGCAATGAATGTTGGAAACATGGAATTTGGAAGAGATATTGGGGCTGTCCGAAATTGCTAAGTTTGAGGTTTGGTCATGACTTGAAATGTTGGGTTTGATATTTTAATTTGTATTCCGGGTTGATATTTTGATGTTGGGATGATTTGAGGATTATTTGAATTGTATTGAGGTTGTTTAGAAGCGAGAGTTTGCGTTGGAGGAGCTTCGGGAAGAAATCCGGAAACTTGAAGGTGATGCTTGCTTGGTAGTTGAGCTTGGAGTAGAGGTGAGTGGTTATTGTTTTTAAATGGTTTTAAACATTGGTTTAAGCATGTGGACCTAGGTTGGGCTTGGTAAACCCACCTAGAGTTGAGGTTAGGGTGGTAGCCTAATCTCAAGCTTAAGTTTAGGGAACTTTGGTTGAACTTCTAATTGTTTGTTATGCCTCTTAATTATATGTGTTTACGGTAGTTATGTATATTGTGTTATACATGTTGTTGAGGCATGGTTTGATGCATTGCTATGCATGTGGATTGGATTGTGGATTATGCATGATGATGATCATGGTGAGTACATGCTAGGCATGGTATTGGGTTGTGAAATACATGTATGTGAGACATGATATTTGATGCTTTGTCATATGCATGTAGCTATGAAAAATGGATTGCGTTTAATGTTGGCACTAGTATGCTTGGGTACAATGATCGATCATTAGGATGAGTGTGCACACAAATTGAGTCAAAACGTACGTGGCCTTGGTGGCGTTAAGGCACCAAGGAGGAGTACGGTGATGTAACATTCCACCGGAAGCTTTTATATTTCTACGTGATGATGAGTGGAATCCCATCCGTAGGGCATGTGGCGATGAGTGGAATCCCGCACATGCAAGGACCGGTGATGAGTGGAATCCCACCGAGGTAATGTTGTTGTTGGAAATGCGTTCCAACGGGTTATCCGCGTATTCGGGTCATAGCTAGGTGCCAATACAGATTGTAGTTTATGTTGCCCATATGTGGTTAATTGTGAGACAATGTGTTTTGGGATGTGTTGCTAACATGGTTTAATATATATGATTTCATACGTTGTGGATTTAAACATGTTGAGCATGACATGATATTGAATATATGCTCATGCATCATCTAATTATGGCTCGTGTGGATCGGAGGTAAGTTCATGCATTTTACCTCGGTTGTGGCTCGTGCTTGGACCCTGCATTGTCGAAGGTTTGTTTTATGAGCTTACCCTCACTAAGCTTTTATGCTTACGCTCTCTTTTGTTCGACAATGCAGATAATTAGCTTGTGGGTGGCAAGGGCAAGGAAAGGTCTTCAAGTGTTGCTTTTGGTGAGCTCAATGTATGATTTATAAATTGAAAGATTGTAATAGTAAAGCAATGGGATAGGTGTTGTTGTTTTTGATGCTTTGCTGTGTGTTGATTTGGTTTGGCACTTAGATGCCTTGTTCGATTTGTAAATATCACTTATGATGCATGCCTTGATGAATGCTTGAGTGATGCATGCCTTAATGAATGCTTGAGTGATGTATGTCCTTATATACATAAATTGCTCTTTATTTGGTATGCTATGCATGAATGTTTTATTACATGTTCAAATGACTCCCTTGGCTTGAATAGGTGCTCTTGCATGTGTGTATATGCTGTATTTCTACCTAAATTATGTTCTTAGACTTCATATATATGTTATTAATGTGTTTTTATCATTGAAATACATTAGAATGAAGCAAAATATGCTCCCCTGCACCTAGGTTTCGAAACTAGGGCCAAAGTTTCGAAACCTTTGGGCAAGGTTTCGAAACTATGGTCAAAGGTTTCGAAACCTTTCCAAGGTTTCGAAACTTTTGGTGAAAACTGCATTTTTGAGCAAGTTAGAGTCATTTCTGGAAAAAGTGTTCTTCTACAAAGTTGTAGAGGACAAAATTTTACATGAAATAGAGGTATTATTTACTCAAAAATGTTAAGTATAGGTCTCTGAATTGTTGTTAGAAGTTGACAGGACTGAAACTGAATGTTTTTGGAATCTGCTGGATTAAATTGTGAAATTTGAAATGTTTAGGGGTTTGGCTGTTTGTCTCGTGTGATACGTTCCGCTGTTTGATCACTTAGAATTTAATACTCGGATATGTCAAGATTAAAATAAAAAAAAATAGGGTTGCTAACCGAGGAGGAACCTTAACGGGTTTCGCTTCAGTTTTCCCCGTGTGGCCCACTTGGACCGGTCAACCGGCCAGACCGGGACGAGGGAGTTACATTTCCACTATGCTCGGCGGGATTTACTAAGGCTGCTTCTAAACTATCTCTAGCAAGAAGACTGGGACAGTAAAATGCTACAACAGTACCTCTCGGCGTAAACTCTAGACACTCTACTCTCCTAATCTCTATCTCTCTTAGCCATTTAAACCTATCACTTATCTCTAAGGCAGGGGACAAAGAGGATGGTCTACAGATGGAGTGCGGCTGCAGCATAAAGCTGCCTGACATTGTCAGGCATCCTTTTCTGCACTTCACGTGCTTGTACTTTCGCACGCCAGCTAGCCTTCTTTCTCCTCATTTGCTATATCATTTTGTTCCTTGCTTCTTCCCTCGCATTTTGCTCTGTCATCCTGCACACAAACAGCCAAAAACTACCTTTCACGCAACACCAACTCCACACAAGCAATAAATTAAAAAACACATATAATGTACTAAAAATTCAACCTACATGCAATGCACTTGAAAACAGGCAATTGCTATAGCAAAGAGGCATAAATATAAAGGTAATAGCATAGCTATCACACCCCCAAACTTAAGCTATTGCTTGTCCTCAAGAAATGAGTAAAACTAAACAAAAAGGGTTGCTATGACAAAGATTTTGTAAAATTAAAATTGATTTTGATATAACACATAAATCTAAGGACCAAATTTGCAAAACAATAAATTTTTAAGTACTATTTTAAGTCTCATAAATTGACAAGTATTTTTGAACAAAATAATATTTAAAGACCTGCTCTTAAATCATATATATTTCTCTAAGTCTTTTCCTATGTTTTTCAAGCCTAAGTATGCAAAAACGCCCAGGCGTATCGATACCCTCAGCGTATCGATACCCTATTTTGTCACTGGAATTTTATTGAACTTACCGTACCGATACGCCCTGCAACCGTATCGATACAATATTCATCTGGGCAAATGTTTTCATGAAACCGTACCGATACGCCTAGCAACCGTATCAATACGATATTCATCTGGGCAAATGTTTTCATGAAACCGTACCGATACGCCTAGCAACCGTATCGATACGACGAGCATATCTTTGAAAAATCCGAGCATTTAATTATTTGACTGTTACTTGTCAGTTGGTTGGTTTCCTAATTTTCAAAAGATCGTTATACCATACCGATATGCTTGGTATGCGTATCGATACACTTTTTATACAAACATAGCTTGGGATTCCAGTAACTTTGGACCGTATCGATACTGACCTCCGTATCGATACGCCCCTTAAAATCGTACCGGTACGCCTTCTATGCGTATCGATACGCTCTGTTTTCAGGCACAACTGCTCTTTCCTCTTTGATGCAGGTATCGATACGCCCTTCCCGAGTATCGATACGGTATGCTGCAGAGCTGCATTTATTGCGGGAAAAATTTCCACAACGGCTATATTGATGATCCCAACTACCCAAACGGCTAGAAATCAATGCAAGGATATAAAAACAAGCTTCAATTGACCAAGCAACAACTATTGAACATTCAAGCATCATCAAAGCAAAAAATCCAAACCCTTGAGCTATTCAAAGTCATATTCTTGTACCCAACTATATTGTCTTTCAATTGTCAAATTGTATTGTGAGTTTAGGGTTGTTGAAATTGTAATTGGGTAGACAATCATCCTTTGAGAGGAAACATTTGCGTTTACCAAATTCTTTCTTTGTATTTGAGTGGATTAAGCTTTGGGTAGAAAGCTTAATCGAAATTGTAAGGTTTCCTCCTCATCCAAGAAAAGGGGACGAATTCAATTAGTGAATTGTTTGAAAATCCTTAGTGGGAGCTAAGGTAGTGGATGTAGAGTTCATTTGGAGAACTTGAACCACTATAACCCCTTGTGTCATTTTTATTTTCAATCTTTCTCTTCACCAAAATTTTAATTGCCAATTTACCCCCTCTTGGCCATTTGCAAGTGTTCGATCAACTCAACAATTGGTATCAAAGCTACACTCATTGGAAGGATTACAACCCTCTTGAGTCGATTCTTGGAGAGTTTGATCAACAACAAGTCAAGCAATGGCATCCACCTCCAACTATGAGTCCCAATCCACCACCAAGCCACCATTCTTCAATGGGGATAACTATCCTTATTGGAAGAATAGGATGAGGCTCTTCATCAAGTCTACCGACTATATGGTGTGGGATGTAGTTGAAGAAGGTCCATACATTCCTATGAGGAGAGATGGAGAAAGGCTCGTCCCAAAGATCAAAGCCGAAATGACCGATGATGAAAGAAGAAGGATGCAAGTGAATGACAAAGCTCTTCATGTAATATTTTGTGCACTTGGTCCGGATATCTACTCCAAGGTGTCTTCAATCGAAAATGCCAATGAGGTTTGGGACACCCTCGAGACAACATACGAGGGAACTAGTGATGTCAAGGAGACAAAGATTGGGCTACTCAATCTAAGCTATGAGAACTTCAAGATGGATCCCGAAGAAAGTGTCTCCAAGATGTTTGATCGGTTCTCGGTCATTGTCAATGGTTTGAAGGATTTCGGTGAAATCATTCCCGAAGACAAGCTAGTGAGAAAGTTGTTGTATTCTCTTCCGGAGTCATGGGATGGCAAGAGAACGGCCATTATTGAAGCTAGAGATTTGAAGACTCTCAAGCTAGATGCTCTTGTTGGATCTCTACTCACACATGAGATTATGAGGAAGGGAAGAGAACAAGAGAAGAAGATAGTGGAGAAGAAGGAAGTTGAGAAGAAGAAAGTTGGAATCGCACTAAAGGCTTCACAACAAGAAAGCGATTCTAGTGAGGATGAAGATGAGGAGATGGCTATGTTGGCCAAACGTTTTACTCGGTTTATGAAGTCAAACCGTGGAAGAAAATTCATTAGGAAGGGAGACTTCAAGAGTAAAAGCAAGGAAGAGGAGAAGGACCAAATTACTTGTTATGAATGCAAGAAATCGGGTCACATCCGTTCCGAGTGTCCTCAATTGAAAAAGAAAAGCTTTGGGAAGAAGAACAAGCTCAAAGCACAAATTGCTACTTGGAGTGACGATGAGTCTTCCGAGGAAGAGGAGGAAGTGGCCAACCTATGTCTCATGGCCATCGATGATGAACCTAAGGTAAACTCTCACTCATCCAATTTTGATTTTACCATTGAGGAACTTCAAGATGCTTATGATGAATTGCAAGAAGTGTATGATGAGTTAGTAGGAAAATACAAAGAGTCCATTTTGAAAAACAAGAAAACAATTTCCGATTTAAAAATTCAAAATGAGACATTTTCAAAAGCTAACTCCGAATTGGAAAAGAAGGTTTTGTTTTTAGTTAATCTTTCAAATGATCTTAAAACTAAAAATCTTGAACTTGAAAAACTTCTTTCCGATTTTCAAGATTATCACACAAAGGAAGTGGATAATCTTAAAACATCTATTGCTATTGGGAAAAATAATTTTGAAAAAGGAAATCATCCTAAATCCCAATATGTAAAAAGAAAACCTTTTGTACCTAAACAAAGAAATTTTAATAAGCAAGCTAGAGGTCATAGAGTTAGGAGTGTTTGGGTTCCTAAAGAACTCATTATTTCTAATGATTTGAATGCTATTGCTTCTTGGATTCCTAAGGGAACCAAATTATTGAAGGCTAACACTCATGGACCCAAAATGATTTGGGTACCAAAAATCAAGGCCTAATTTCTTTGTTTGTAGGGGGAGCATTGCTACAAGGCTAAAGCTTCAAGCAAAAATTCTTGGTACCTTGATAGTGGATGCTCAAGACACATGACCGGTGACAAGAGTAGATTTGTGGAACTAAAGCCTAAGAGTGGTGGAGTAGTAACTTTCGGTGACAACTCCAAAGGCCACATTGAAGGAATAGGCTCCATTGGTAATCACTCTTCTATTTTCATTAAAAATGTTTTGTATGTCAACGGTCTTAAACATAATTTGTTGAGCATTAGTCAATTATGTGATAGGGGTTTTAATGTTTTATTTGATAAAAGTGGTTGCAAAATTGTAAACATTAAAACAAATCAACTAATGCTCATAGGACATAGAATAGGCAATATTTACATGGTGCATTTAAATGACATCCATTCATCTCATACATGCTTAGTTTCACATGATGAACATGACTCATGGCTTTGGCATAGAAAATTAGGACATGCTAGCATGAGTGTCTTAGAAAAATTAATTTCCCTTAATCTAGTTAGAGGTTTACCCAAACTTAAATTTTCAAATGATAAAATTTGTGATGCATGTTCAAAGGGTAAACAACATAGAAGTTCTTTTAAATCCATAAATGATGTCTCTACTAGTAGATGTTTACAATTGATTCATATGGATCTTTTTGGGCCTATTAGAACAATGAGCTTGGGTGGAAAATCATATGCTTTTGTGCTTGTAGATGACTACTCTAGGTATACTTGGGTTCTATTCTTAAGTACAAAGGATGGGGCTTTAGAAAAATTCATCACATTTTCTAAAATAACTCAAAATGATCTTGAACTTAAAATTTCTCACATTAGAAGTGATCATGGAACCGAATTTCAAAATCTAGGTTTCGATGAGTTTTTAAATGAAAATGGAATTAGCCACAATTTTTCCGCACCTCGCACTCCTCAACAAAATGGGGTAGTTGAGAGGAAAAATCGAACTTTAGAAGAAATGTCTAGAACCATGCTTTGCGAAAATAATTTACCTAAATATTTTTGGGCGGAAGCCACAAACACCGCTTGCTATATTATAAATCGAGTAATGATTAGGCCAATTTTAAAGAAAACACCTTATGAGATTTTAAAATCTAAGAAGCCTAACATTAGCTATTTTCACCCTTTTGGTTGCAAGTGTTTTGTTTTAAATAATGGTAAAGAAAACTTAGGTAAATTTGATGCTAAAGGTGATGAAGCTATTTTCTTAGGGTATTCTTTAAATTCTAAAGTCTATTGTGTATTTAATAAAAGAACTCTAGTTGTTGAAGAGTCAATACATGTTGTTTTCGATGATAACCTCCTTCCGAGGAAGGAATCTTGTGATGATGATGATGTAGGAATCATTGATGCCATTGATGGAGGACAAACGTCAAAGGTGGATGAGATTCCAACCAAAGATGAGGATTCACAAGATCCACCTCTTGAAGCCTTGAAGGACTTGGCTCTTGAGGAAAGGGAGGTGTCTTACCCAAAGGAGTTAAACTATGTCAAAGGTGGTGAAATCTTGGGTGATCCATCCAAGGGGGTAACTACTAGATCCTCTCTCAAATTAATGAATCATGTTGCATTTCTTTCATGCATTGAGCCTAAGAACATTAAAGAAGCTTTAAAAGATGACTTTTGGATTTTGGCCATGCAAGAGGAATTAAATCAATTTGAGAGTAAAGTTTGGACATTAGTTGAAAGGCCTCATGATCAATCTACTATAGGAACAAAATGGGTTTTTAGGAATAAATTAGATGAAAGTGGTAATATAGTGAGAAACAAGGCTAGGCTTGTTGCTCAAGGCTATACAAAAGAAGAGGGAATTGATTTTGATGAGACTTATGCACCCATAGCTAGGGTGGAAGCTATTAGGATGTTACTTGCATTTGCATGTTATCATGATTTCAAGCTTTTTTCAAATGGATGTGAAAAGTGCCTTTTTAAATGGTTTTATAAATTAAGAGGTGTATGTTGAACAACCACCGGGTTTTGAGGATTCAAAATTTCCAAATCATGTGTTTAAACTTACAAAAGCTCTCTATGGTTTAAAACAAGCTCCTAGAGCTTGGTATAAGAGACTTTCAAATTTCTTAATTGAAAAGGGTTTTGAAAAAGGAAAGGTGGATACAACACTCTTCATAAAAAGATATAACAATGACATCTTAGTAGTTCAAATTTATGTTGATGATATTATTTTTGGTTCTACTAATGAGTGTTATTGTAAGGAGTTTTCTAAGCTAATGCAAGGTGAGTTCGAGATGAGCATGATGGGGGAGCTCTCATTCTTTTTGGGACTCCAAATCAAACAAAGGAAGGATGACACCTTCATAAATCAAGCTAAGTACATGAATGATATGCTCAAGAAGTTTGGCTTGGAGAATGCAAAACCTCAAGCCACTCCTATGAGTTCTTCCATAAAGCTTGACAAAGATGAAGGAGGTAAGTGTGTTGATTCTAAGCTTTATAGATCCATGATAGGTTCTTTGCTTTACCTTACCACAAGTAGACCGGATATTATGTTTAGTGTTTGCTTGTGTGCTAGGTTTCAAGCTAGTCCTAGAGAATCACACTTAGTTGCCATTAAGAGAATTTTTAGATGCCTTAGAGACACACCTACTTTAGGCCTTTGGTATCCTAAGGATTCTTCTTTTAGCCTTCATGCTTTTTCGGATGCGGATTATGGGGGATGTAAGATAGATAGGAAAAGTACTTCCGGGACATGCCAATTCTTAGGTAGTATGCTCGTATCTTGGTTCTCTAAGAAACAAAATAGCGTAGCCTTATCTACCACCGAAGCGGAGTACATATCCTTAGGGAGTTGTTGTGCTCAAGTCCTTTGGATGAAGCAACAACTCTTAGACTATGGTGTTAAAATAGAAATCATACCCCTTAGGTGTGACAACACTAGTGCCATTTGTCTCACTAAGAATCCCATCCAACACTCTAGAACTAAACACATAGAAATTAGACATCATTTCATTAGAGATCATGTTTTGAAAAATGATGTTGTTATAGAATTTTTTGACACCTTGAACCAATTAGCGGATATATTTACAAAACCTTTAGATAAAGAGCGCTTTTGGACCCTTAGGAGAGAGTTAGGTTTAACTAGCCTTTCTTGACCCTTTTTAGGTCCCAAAATGTCAAAATTTGCTTGAAATTGTTTGTGATTCATGCTTGTGTTAATTTTGTTCCTTTTGCTTCTATGCATGTTGCTAGGGGGAGTATATATTAAGTTTAGCCATTAAAACTTGTTCATATGACATGTACATGCATTTAGGGACGTTTCAAATTAGATTTTTGCACTTAAATCTGTCAAATCTGCACAATCTGGTAAATGTGTATCGATACGGCTGAAGCGTATCGATACAGGTTGATAACTGGGAATTTTTGCAGATGAACAAGTATCGATATGACCATGCGTATCGATACGGTACAAGTCAAGGGAAATAGTCAAAGCCAAGCGTACCGATACGGCCCCGCGTATCGATACAGTAGTAACGACGAATATAAAATTAGGGTTAAAGGGTATCGATACGCATGTATAGCGTATCGATACGGCCTCGACGGAGAGGCTATTTAGGGTTGTATGTGTTAAAACTCTTTAAAAACTCAAAAACCCTTTTTCTCTCAAAAACCCTACCCGCGAAACCCTATATAAACCCCCTCAATCCTTCAAATTTTACCATCAATCTTCAAAATTTCTTGAGGGTTTTTACTCTACACATCAAGGCAAAGCTTTGGCATCAACTCTTGTGCATTCACATCCCCTCTTTCATCCATTCTAAGATTCAAGGTATAAAATTTTCTCTTTTCTATTTTTTTAATTTCGTTTGTTTTAATTGTTGTTTCAACTGATTTTTTGTACAAACGTTGTTTGATTGTTATGGGTTTCAACTTTTTCACAAATTTTTTTTCAAAAATTAAATTTTTTCATTCGAATATATTTTATATTCGATATTTTTTTAAAACTGTTTTTTTAATTGTGAATATCTTTTTAAAATTAAAATTCGTTTTAACAAATTACCTTGAATTATTAGAATTTATTGGATCAAATAGGATGTTAATTGCATACATATTCGAATCCTTTTTGATGTATTTTCAGGATTATGGCACCGAAAAAGGGAACTAAGCGTCATCGTTCTACTTCCAATCCTATTGAGGATGTCGAGGGTAATCCTACACCTAATCTTCCTTATATTATCCAATTAAGTTTTCCCGAGGCTAGTGATAGGGAATGATATAAACTTTTTCAAGGAATGAACCTTAGGGAAGAGCGAGTTGTGTCTATCCCTTTTTTAAATTCTGCTCGTTTCAAGTTTCAATACCTACCTTTGATTAAGCAATGGAAATTCTTAACCTTTTTGAATACTCCTCCTATCCTATATAGGAACCTAGTCATTGTATTCTTTTCTAATGCCGTATGCATACATGATGAACCTAGGGAGCATGTAATTGCCATTGAATCTTCTATTATGGGCAAAACTTTTCAAATTGATCAAAAGGTTTTATGCAATGTCTTTGGTTTTGAAGATGTTGGTATTGATGACGAACATTCCTTGGGTACGGGTTTTTTAGGTCCCGCAAAAGTTTTAAATGCTCATGACCATATCCTTCACCTTTTTATTTCTTGGTTTATCCGTCCATCGGGTGGGAAATATTCAACTATTCGTCAAACTGATGCTTTTTGGCTTAGGTGTTTTAGAGAAGGTAAACGCCCAAATTTGTGTCAAATTATGTTTGTCGACCTTGTCTTCTTAGTTCAAAATCGTCACACCAAACTAGTCTCATCCTTTTACTACTCCACGGCTTTGAGCTGTCTATTTCATTCCCTTGGCATTGATTGTTCACATGATTTTCCCGAAACCCTTGGCCTACCCATCGATGAGCGTTCCCTAGCTCGTTCCGGTTTCACTTATGTTGATAATGATTGGGTTCGCAATGCTCAAGATCCTCCGCCCGTTGCTCCGGTCGATACCTCTCGTGCTTGTTCGAGTTCTCACCGTGCTCCTCTTGATTCCTCCTCCATGGATACTCTCATGACCTTCCTAAATGAGAAGTTCACCGCAATGGATAATCGTTTCACATCCTTAGAGGATCGCATCCAAGGCATGGAAAAGAAGATAGACACCATGGCCGCTCGCCAAAACTCCATGGATATCTCTCTTACCGCCTTCCATGGTGCTTGGATCAATCAAACCCGAAGGAATCAACCCTCTCAAGAAGATGAAGAAGAAGATGACGAGGACGATAATGATGACGAAGGGGACGAGTAGATCATGCATCTCATCTTAGGCCATTTAGTCTTTTATTATTGTTATTGCACTTTCGTTTTTAGGATTTAAAGTTTATGCCTATTATCTATGTTTTTAGGATTTTAAAAGTTTGGATTATGATGGTTGCTTTGAAATTTATGCATTTGAACCTTTATGTTTATTTTGAAGCTTATGCATTTGAACTCTTATTCTTGCTTTAAGTTTAATGAATTATTGTTGCTTTATGTTGCTATTATCCTTGTATTCTATTTTGATCTAACAAAAAGGGGGAGAAGGATCATAGAGTCAAATATTTTTGTTTTGAAAATCTATCTTAAAGTAAGGGGGAGAAAGCTTTTCAAAGTTTCAAAAACTTAAAAATTTATTTATGGTTTTGTTATATCAAAAAGGGGGAGATTGTAAAACTAAAATAGATTTTGATATAACACATAAATCTAAGGACTAAATTTGCAAAACAATAAATTTTTAAGTACTATTTTAAGTCTCATAAATTGACAAGTATTTTTGAACAAAATAATATTTAAAGACCTGCTCTTAAATCATATATATTTCTCTAAGTCTTTTCCTATGTTTTTCAAGCCTAAGTATGCAAAAACGCCCAGACGTATCGATACCCTCAGCGTATCGATACCCTATTTTGTCACTGGAATTTTATTGAACTTACCGTACCGATACGCCCTGCAACCGTATCGATACGATATTCATCTGGGCAAATGTTTTCATGAAACCGTACCGATACGCCTAGCAACCGTATCGATACGATATTCATCTGGGCAAATGTTTTCATGAAACCGTACCGATACGCCTAGCAACCGTATCGATACGACAAGCATATCTTTGAAAAATCCGAGCATTTAATTATTTGACCGTTACTTGTCAGTTGGTTGGTTTCCCAATTTTCAAAAGATCGTTATACCGTACCGATACGCTTGGTATGCGTATCGATACACTTTTTATACAAACATAGCTTGGGATTCCAGTAACTTTGGACCGTATCGATACTGACCTCCGTATCGATACGCCCCTTAAAACCGTACCGATACGCCTTCTATGCGTATCGATACGCTCTGTTTTCAGGCACAACGGCTCTTTCCTCTTTGATGCAGGTGTCGATACGCCCTTCCCGAGTACCGATACGGTATGCTGCAGAGCTGCATTTATTGCGAGAAAAATGTCCACAACGGCTATATTGATGATCCCAACTACCCAAACGGTTAAAAATCAATGCAAGGATATAAAAACAAGCTTCAATTGACCAAGCAACAACTATTGAACATTCAAGCATCATCAAAGCAAAAAATCCAAACCCTTAAGCTATTCAAAGTCATATTCTTGTACCCAACTATATTGTCTTTCAATTGTCAAATTGTATTGTGAGTTTAGGGTTGTTGAAATTGTAATTGGGTAGACAATCATCCTTTGAGAGGAAACATTTGAGTTTACCAAATTCTTTCTTTGTATTTGAGTGGATTAAGCTTTGGGTAGAAAGCTTAATCAAAATTGTAAGGTTTCCTCCTCATCCAAGAAAAGGGGACAAATTCAATTAGTGAATTGTTTGAAAATCCTTAGTGGGAGCTAAGGTAGTGGATGTAGAGTTCATTTGGAGAACTTGAACCACTATAACCCCTTGTGTCATTTTTATTTTCAATCTTTCTCTTCACCAAAATTTTAATTGCCAATTCACCCCCCTCTTGGCCATTTGCAAGTGTTCGATCAACTCAACAGATTTAATGAGGAATTAATTCTATGACAATGTTTCAGCTTTAAGAAAAAGATAGGCATTCAACATCAACAACATTTATTTGAGACTGGCAAGAATTTCTCTTAAGAACAAGCTGCTAGTGAGTGTGTGTGTGCAAGATTACTTTCGAGCTATGCATGATATGCGAAGAAAAGATTTTCAAGGAAGATCAATAATAATGCCTTAGCAATGAATTTTCTAGTATTACAGACTTCCACAAAAATGTAAAGGGTACTGTTGCGAAGGGTGTCAGCTCATCACACCTATCGTCCTTAACTCTAGATGTGTAAGGAACATACTTCTCACCCCCGAGCTAGTAGGTAGAGTCATCCCGTGACAACTTTCATTCACTCATGTGCTTTTCATTGCCACTTATTAATTTTGTGTTTTTTTAGATCATGTGGCCTAAAGACTGCACAACGGAGTGTCCTTCTATAGTTATGCTATAGCATTTATTCAATTTTTAGTTTTAGGTACATGGGAGTCTATTTTCTTTTAAGCTCATTTTCCATTCTTTCATGCAAGGTAATACTAAAGTCCTTCCTAAAAAAGTTTTCTAAACCTACCAAGTAGAGAAAGAAAGCAATACGTGTCTATTTTTTCTTTAGCAAACTCACTCCTAAGATAGTTCTCTAAGTCTCATACAGTTGTAAAATTTAAGTTCAGGCCTATTGAATTTCGAATGATCATCATTAAGCATCATCAACACATTTGCATATTTCTTCCTAGCTAAACATAATGCCATAGCAAAACTTTTCTCTAATTTTACGATGCAAATGCTATGGTCCTAAACTAAACGAAGGCGAAACAACCCCAAACTTGGAGATGTGTCGTCCTCGATGCATGAAGAAAATGTTATGCAACAATAAACTAAAAAGAACTAAAACTTAAAAAAAGAAATTTGTACCTTATGGGTGCTAAGGTTAAATGTCGCTTGTGTCGTCCGTGGAGTGGTCGTTGTGCGCCATCGGAACTGTTGAGGTCGCGCTGTTGTCAGATTGAACAGGGGTTGGATCAGTTGGTTTGACGGTGCGCCCGGCTGTGCATTTATAATATTTCGGCTTGGATGCTGTAGCATCCTTAGATGGTGGCGCAATTGGGTTGGGTGCAGTGGTGGGTAGGGGTGTTCATATCCGGGTACCCGGATTTTCGGGTACCCTAAATTTCGGGTACCTGGAATTTTCGGGTACCTAAAAGTCGGCCCATGACACGGCCCATAAGAACCGGGTACCCGCAAAATTCGGGTACCCGTAAATTCAGGTACCAGGTACCCGGTTTATTTTTTTATATTTTTTAAATCTAATTTTTTTTTTAAAATACATAAGAAACACATAAAATTTCATGATATATATTTCAAACACTAAAATTATTGATTTGTGGTTAGTTTTAAGAGATAAATATTTGGATATATATGTATATATATTAAAGTTTATCGACAAAAGAAGGTATTAAAAATATTAATCTCGATCATAATTTTTTTCGACTCTAATATTGACAAATTAATATAAATATTTTTGAAAAGTTATAAACTTAAAAGTATATAATACAAGTATAAAAAGAAGTTAGGGGTTTAAAATTAATTTTTAAGGAAAAATAATAAGAAACATAAAATGAAAATAGAATTTAAAATATAAAATATATAAATATTAAAATTAGCGGGTCGGGTATCCGGTTATAAAAATTTTTGGCCCTGACCCGGCCCAACTATCCGGAAAAAATTACAGGTCGGGTACCCGGCCCGAAAAAATCGGGTACTTTAATATAAATACCCGGTAAAATTAAATCGGGTAGGCGGGTCGGCGGGTCGGGTAGTTTGGGCCGGGTATTTTTGAACACCCCTAGTGGTGGGGGCTGCCTCAACCATAGGTTGATCATCGTCACTCAAGGCGGTGACTGGTTCCCTTTGCGATTCAGGTGGCTGTGATGGTGCTGTAGCAGGCTTCTTGTTGCTTCTGGTTCTTTTCCTAGTGGGTGTGGAAGCATCAAGCATGATTGACTTGTTGTGACTTTTGGGCAGGGGTTTGTTTTTCTTGGGCTGAGGGGTCTCGAGTGTTTGGTTCATGGGCTGAGGTTGGGTTGACTTTCTTACTAGATGTCAACTTCCTCTTTTGGGCTGGTGGTCGGGGCGTGCTTGTTGTAACATTTTGGTCCTGGGGCTTAGGAGTGATGAGAAGTTCCTTTGGGAATGGAGGGAACTGGATTGCTATGCCTGGCAAGACCTCGGAAAAGCATTGCGAGATGGCCACGTCCCTCTGGTTGGCATACTTGAAATAGGTGCTCAGCTGCACCTTAAGACTGTGAAGCTCTGTGGCTAGGTGGGTTGCTTTAGCAACCAATGCTGCAGTCCTAGCTGCAGCAAATCTTTTGGCTCCTCCTTCCAGGTTCTCATTTGGTGCATCCTCATCAAATCCTTTTAGCTGAGGAATTTGAGCAGGCGTTAACCCTTTTTGCCCTCCATTTGTTCGTCCTTGGCCGGGTTTTCAAAGACTTCCTTCCTCCGGCACAGGGCGGTTATCAAATTTGGAAAGATTAGTGGGCTCTTGCTCCTCTTGAGGCACGCGTAGACCTCGTCAACCACTAGTTTCCCTACATCAATTTTACGCCCATTAATTATAGAGTGAATAACCAGTAAACGAGATAGGTGTACCGTAGTTGTGTGCAATGTTGGCATCAATCGAGTTCGGAGCAGATGATTCTAGAGTTTTGCTTCAGGCTTTAATCTCCCTCTTTCGACTGTCATGGTGTTCCGGTTAAGCTCTGTCCCTTGGAGGCATAGTTCTTTCACAATTTTGTCTTGAGCCTTGTCATCTAGCCCATCAACAAAGCTTCCATGCTCGTCTACCACATTCTTCAGGCCATAGAATTTGTTCACTGCTGCAGCAGTGAATTTCATTTGTTCTCCTCGAACGTAGACGCTTGACTATGTTGGGCTCGTCAGGTGCACATATAATTCCTTTACCAGCGGAACACATATATTTTGGGGATGCTCAGCTAACTTCCTCCAGTCGTGCTTGGCTATGACATCTAGAAAGTCTGATTCAAAGTTCTCTTCATCTTTTTCGGGGAATCGGAGTCCCTGCTCTGGAAGTAGTTTCCTATACCTTAGGTTTAGCCATCTCTCTCGGGCTGCTTCGTCATAGAAAAATTTAATCTTGATGGCCGGTGGGTTTTGCAAACTCGATGATGTACTAGAGACATTTTTGCATCGAACCATGGTTGATGGTTTGAAGGTAAGTTTTTTGGTCTTAGGGAACAAAGGGTTTTGTGAGAAAGAGGAGATGGAAAGTCTTTGGTTGAGTGAGGAAGATGAAGAGTGAAGAAAGGTTGAGTGGGGCAGTGGGAGAAGACGTATGGGAGGTTTCCTTAGGAAAAGGCTAACAACTGACTCTCCTTAATAAGGAGAGAGGTTTGAGGGTGATGGGAGCCGTCATTTTTCAGGAAAGAGAAATGGGTCTCTTAATTGCTCAAGGAAAAAGTAGGAGAGAGAACTAGGTTATTTGTGGCTAGGGTTTAATCTTCAATAAATAACCAAATATTCTCTCAATTAATTCCCTTTTATAATGCCCTTTTTGTTTTCCAGCTTTTTCTTGCGTTCGTCCACTTTCCACGTGAAGATAATTTTTTTTGTTCCCTTCAAACCCTGATTTTCTTCATCAACCAATGAAATATTCCCCTTTTTGAGGTACCACTTGCATGTCTGATTAGTACTATAGAGGACATGTACTATGATACAGATCAATAAATAAAAAGAAAAGACAAACAAAAGATAGAAACAACGCTAAAAACAACACTAAAAAATAGACTAACGACTCTTTATTGAAAATGCTAAAGCAGAAAGAAAAAGTTTAAGAGGCATACTGTCAAGGGTCGGGAAGGCTGAGGTGAGATGTGGCTAGCCCCACTTCGTTTGGGTGATTTTCAGCATCTGGGTTCCCTTCTTTGCTCAGGTCCTCAAATTCTCTCATTTGAACTGGTCCATCAAAGGCTTTCATCTGAATGTTGTTGCTATAGCAAAATTCTTGTAGCTCATCCCATGCTATAGCATTGCGGTGCTGATTTTCCATTGGCTTGTCATGAAGGGTGTTATGTATGTTGATGGTAACTGCCTCTTCACCCACTCTCATTGTGAATTCACCCTTCTCACAGTTAATCAAGGCTCGACCTGTAGCTAAAAATGGCCTCCCTATAATAATAGGAGCATCGTTGTCTTCTTCGCAATCCAGGATCAAGAAATCAACTGAGAAAACAAAACAATCCACTTTCACTACAACATCTTCAATTTTCCCCTCTGGTCGAACTTGAGAGTGATCAGCAAGCTATAGCATTACCCTAGTAGTCTTGACATCCCTTAACCCTAGTTTCTGAAATATGGACTTAGGCATCAGGTTCACACTCGATCCCAAATCACACAATGCTCTTCCAACGAACTCATCTCTAATAGAGCAGGGGATAATAAAGCTTCATGTGTCTTTTCTTTTGGTGGGAGTTTTCTCCAAATGTAGTAGCATTCCTTTGCTATAGCAATTGTCTTGTGCTTTTCTACCTTCCTATTCTTTGTGATGATATCCTTGAGAAACTTAGCATATGTGGGCATCTGGTCAATGGCCTCCAAGAGTGGCACATTGATATGCAATTTGTCTAAGATATCCACAAATTTCTGGAACTAAAGGTCTTCTTTCTGCTTCTTGAATCTTTGAGGAAAGGGAGGAGAGGGTCTAACTTCATTTGTCTGAACTGGTGGAGTTGCATCTTTTGTTGTAGCAAAAGCAGGCTCCTCCTTCGGTGTTTCTTTTGCTATGACTTCCTCACCCTTCTCTTCAACTGGAGGATCTTGTAAGTTATCTTCTTCCTGAGGCAAGTTGGGCTGAGAGTCCTCCTTCTCTTTTCCCCCAAACTTATCTTCTTTGCTAATTTCCTTGTCACTCCTTAGTGTGAGTGCACTACAGTGTTCCTTGCCATGGTGCTTAGTGGCTTCAGTGTAACTAGGCAACGTTCCTTGTGGTCGCACGTACAAGGCTTGAGCAATCTAGCTCACTTGTGTTTCTAAGGCTCGTAAGGATGCACTATGACTTTGTAGAAGGGCTCCCTGATTTTTTATGTGTGTTGCCTGATCATGTAGCAAAACTTTCATGGCCCCATGAAGTCCTTTGTCATAGCCATGAACTCCTTAAAAGTAGACTCCAATGAATTTCTTGATGAAGGTGTTGCTTCCTCTTGATTTTGCCATGGCTTATTCTGACGAGAATGATGCGCTTCTTGCGGATATTGTTGTGGCATTTGATTGGCCGAATTGTTGTTGTGCCCTGATTATCCCAACTCAGGTTTGGGTGTTGACACCATCCTGGGTTGTATGAGTTAGAATAAGGGTTATTGTTGCTACGGTTGTAGTTCCCCACATAGCTGGTAGATTCTGGATTGTCAGGGAAATTGTTGAGGTGGTGATTACCATTGCATCTTAGGCATGACCTTACTGCCTTAACTTACTTCACTTCGTTGGAACGCTGGAGATTCTTTAGCAAATATGTGATGTCGGCCAACTGAATCAGTATTGAGTTGTCAACTTCACTCTCCTTGGCAGCTTGATTTCTCCTCCCCGTTCCAAGCCTTGTTGTTGGGAACTGATAATCTTTGTTGGGTACCTTGTCGAGGATGTCAAATGCTTCTTCCGGTGACTTATCCAACAGTGTCCCATTTGCTGCAGCATCGATTAACATCCTTGTGGGCGCATTGACACCATTATAGAACACAACCACCTGGGTCCACTCATGATACCCAGGGTTAGAGCATTTCCTCAACAATCCTTTAAATCGGTCCCAACACTCATACATAGATTCGTCATCAAACTGACGAAAGGGAGCTATATCATTCCTCAACTGGGTATTCATCACTGGCGGACTATGCCATAGCAAAAATTTCTTGCATAAATCGGTCCAACTTTGAATTGATCCGACCGACACTCTATTTAGCCATGCTCTAGCACGATCTCTTAGTGAATACGGAAACAACTTTAATTTCAACACATCCTCGTGCACCCCTTGTTGTCTGAAAGAATCATAAACACCCAAGAAAGCACGGATATGTTGTCTAGCATCTTCATGAGGCGAGCCACCATACTGTCCAATGTTGCTCAACATGTTGAACATGATGGGTTTAAGTTCGAATTGGGCTGCCTGAATTTCTGAAGCTACAATTTCGGGATAAAGATCATCCAAACGAGGAGCCAAATGATCCCTAATGGTTCGTGGTCGAACCTCTGCTCCATGGCCATTTTCCATAGCATCTGCATTAACAGGTGCTGGTTCCATGACTCTAGCTTCTACTTGCTCGTGTCTTCTTAAGCAAGATAAACGATCAACTTCTGGAACAATGAGCTGAATAGGTCCTCTCAGTTTTCTTCTGGTCATAAACTAGAAGGTTACCTAAAAATAAAAGTAAAACAACAAAACAAGTGAATAATTACAACGTGGAAATAGAAAGCAAAATGAAAATAAAAATTGTGGACAACCAATTGCCAATCCCCGGCAACGGCACCAAAAACTTGTTCGCGTTCGTGCAGTACTATAAATGATACGCTAATGGTGCAAGTATACACGTCGAACGAGTAATAAAGTGATGAGTGAGTATCGTCTCCACAGGGATTGGAGGTGAACACAGTTTTCGTATCCAAATTGCTATAGTAACCAAATTGTAATGTGAGTATGCTGAGGCAGTAAGAATGATGGGAAAAATGTTGTAGCGAAACAAGCAAACAGAGAAGAGATAATCAAATGACAGATAGGTCCATTCTCGAATACAAAGCTCTTTATGGAATGGCTGGCTAGCTCCTGAAGGGTAATCCTCTAAAGCCTCTTAACACTGCTAACGAATCCTAGTTCTTTCCACTATGCTCGGCGAGATTTACTAAGGCTGCTTCTAAACTATCTCTAGCAAGAAGACTGGGAGACTAAAATGCTACAACAGTACCTCTCGGCGTAAACTCTAGACACTCTACACTCCTAATCTCTATCCCTCTTAGCCGTTTAAACCTATCACTTATCTCTAAGGTAGGTTGGAGTCCTTCCTCTTGGTGGTTACTCCATTGTTTATGGGATCTAAGGCTAGCTCTCTCGTTCACTCTCCCAAGCTAATGCTAAAGCAATGACCCTCTCTCGAAGGTTATCACACACTACTCTAGCTGTCACTATTAGCTAAGGCTTGCTCTCTCTATCACTACCCCCATCTGCACCTAGGGAGCGGCTACCACTCGAAGGCATTATAAGGAATGGCTTGTCTCATAGAGCACTAACATCCCTAATCTCTTACAACCCTGAGTTGTTCCTAAGGCAAGGCCAACTCTCGAAGGCGCTTAAGGTAGGGCCTATATCTCAAAGCACTTACAACCCTAAGCTCTTACAGCTTTAGGAAATTACGCACACCATAAACAAAGCATAGATTAAGAAATAACAATAAGCATTAACATGAAATTAAGAAAATCAACAGAGTATTAACCAACAGAACCCAAACCTTCTAAAACAGTTCATGACTGGGCGATAATCAAACATATCATCATCATATAACCCTCCAGATAAATAAATGCTATAGCAAAAAGGAAAGATAAACTCCCAATTCGCCGGTGGACTGCCATGACCGCCTTAGGCCCACCGCCTCGGAAGAGGCCGGTGAAGCCACACCTCGAGCTTTCCGATGAAGGACACCAAGTTTGGTCAACGATGAAGTGCTCATCCCCTCTGTTGTGCTTCCTCTTGCACACTTTCTCTTTTTCTCTTCACCTTCTGCTCTCCTTTTTCAAAAAAGAGATGAAGTCTTTATATAGTGGGGTGTCTCCTAGGGTTTTGGTGCCTTGGTATCTCCTTTGGAATCCCAAAGAATATTCTCCGACAAGCTCTATCCTCCAGGGGATAAAGAGGATGGTCTGCAGATGGAGTGCGGCTGCTGCATAAAGCTGCCTGACATTGTCATGCGTCCTTTTCTGCACTTCACGTGCTTGTACTTTCGCACGCCAGCTAGCCTTCTTTCTCCTCCTTTGCTATATCATTTTGTTCCTTTCTTCTTCCCTCGCATTTTGCTCTGTCATCCTGCACACAAACATCCAAAAACTACCTTTCACGCAACACCAACTCCACACGAGCAATAAATTAAAAAGCACCTATAATGTACTAACAATGCAACCTACATGCAATGTAATGCAATTGAAAACAAGCAGTTGTTATAGCAAAGAGGCATAAATATAGAGGTAATATCATAGCTATCAACTGATTTGACAAACTTGAGCGGACGCATGGTTTTAAAACCCTAATTTTACCCTTTCTCTTTAATTTCTCCCCTTTGCTCTCTCTAAATCCTATCCTAAAAGAAAAGAAGCGCCAAATTGTATATTATATTGGAAATAAAATCAATTGCTCATCAACCTCTCTCTCATAAAACATCGCTTTCTATTTTCCATTTAGTTTTTTATTTTATTTTTTCTGATTATTCCTTGTTTTCGATAACTTTGTCTTTGTTGAAAACTAGGGTTTGCTCTAATGGTGCGTTATGTCTGTTGCAAGTATGTTGTTTCTGAGATAAATTTTCGTTTCTCCTGTAAGGGAAGTGTGGCTGTAGTGACTTCCCAAATATATAATCTTGTGAGTATTCTCTATTTCTTCTCTCTACAAGCATTTTTTGATCGATGTTATTGGATTTTTGGTGCCATTTCTTAATTCCTGAAGCTAGGATTTGGAAAATTTTGGGCTGGAAATTAATATATTACTGTTTGTCGTGACTTAATTTTCCTTGGTATTTGGGCATTTTTGGGAAAATGGGAATTTACTTCCATGTATATTTTGTCCACGCAATTGCAAATAAGGGGGGAAACACATTTGTGGTGATAAGACGTTTTTAGTTAACTCATGCCTCAGTGTTTTCTTTTTCCATATTCCACATGAAGATTTGCTATTCTTGAGGGTTCATTTCTGAGAATTATTTACTTTGCATTGATGCATTTATCAAATTGTTTAAAAAATTAGAGATTATGCCTTTGGCTTCGTTATTCCTAACTTATAATTATGATTTAGCTTCATTTTTTAATTTAACATGTTTTCTTTGGACTTGTTGGTGCTCTCTTTCTGCTGCCTATGATTTACTAGTGTTTTTCCTTTTTGGGTTTTCTGGTGAATGAATGTGAGTAATATGATGTTTTCTAGTAGGTTTTGAAGGTGAGATTTGGTTGGAAAAGATGTAATCAAAGTATCAAATACTTGATAATCGACCCATTGACCAATGGAAGGTTACAGAGTTGAAAGAAGAACTTAAGAGGCGGAAATTGATAACTCGGGGCTTGAAAGAGGATTTGGTGAAACGATTGGATGAAGCCCTTTGAATGGAGAAGTAAAATACCAAAAATGAGGAAGATAATGATTTAAATTCTGATCCCTAGCCTATAGATGATGGGGATTGAAAAGGCTACGCCGGTTATTGCTGAGGCAGTTAAAGATGTTGTGGATCATAGTGGTAGTGAGATTGAGAAAGAGAGTGGGATGACTGCTCAGGTTGACATTAATTAGAGTGCAGCTCCTTTGGGTCGTGAAGGAGTTCAGGAAAGGGACAGCTTGCTGGAAAAGGAGCTTATTGTTCAAACCACCACTGTTCAGACTGAGATTACAGTTACCAAGAATGTGGTATCTGAGGTATCGTTAGTTGGACAAGATTTGCAGAGCTCGGGACAGAATGAGGATATGAATACTGATATCAAAATGGAGTGTGAGGATCCTAAGCTCCAGTTGAAGACTGGGGATCCAAAGGCCTGCTTGAATAATAAGGGTCCAAAGCTTGAGGTGGAGAGTGAGGGTGCAAAGGCTGAAGTGAATGATGATACAAAGGGCCAGCAGGAGGGTGATAATTCGAAGCCCCAGCTAGAGGGTAATGATTCGAAGTCCCAGCTAGAGGGTTATGATTCGAAGGTACAACCAGAGAAAAATGGTTTAAAGGTTCCACGTTAGGATGACATGCATGATTCTTCTGCTCCGAACATCTAGGTATCTGAGGTCAGTCCTAATTTAGGGTTTCAAGTAAAATATGATTCTACTCCTACTGATTCTATGTCAAATAATGAAAAGATTGAATTAAATGATAACATAATTGCTGATAATGTCAAATTAGAACTAGATGTTGTAAAACCAGAGATGGTGGAACCATCATCCAGTAATATTGTCCCAGTTAGTGGTGAATCACATCCAATGGATGTTGAAGAGCCACCTGAGAACAAGGCACTTGTTGATGAGAGAGATGACAAAAATGTTACAAACGTAGCCATGAGCTATAAAAATGACGGTGCTGAGATGGCATACTAAAAATAAATAAATTTAGATGGAAGTTCTGGTGATGACTTTATGGAGGAGGATGTGCTTGAGAGTAAACAAATTGATTCAAAATGTTGTACTGATGAAGTGAGAGGAAAGAGAGAAAATTGAAGCATCTATTATCAAGGAGAAAAGTCATATTGCTGTTGTAGAAGATGAAATATCTGCAGATAAAAAGGACATCTGTGTTGAGAATAAGAGACTTTCTTTTGTTCCTGTCGAGAAAAGGAAGCATCATGGATTCATGGTAAGTGACAATGGCCTGTAATAGTTAGTCATTGTCCTTTCTTTGTATATATGCATACTTTTACTTTATTGATAGCATTCTCAAGCTAAGTGATTGGAATATAGTATTGCTTATACTTACTATTTACAAACATGCTTAAGACGACTAATTTAAGTTGTGTTTTTTTATAATTGATCTGCTTAAGTTGTGCTTGTGGAATGTGATAATTTTGTTTTAAATTTTGAAAGCTTATTTGCTTCCTCTGTACTTGTGGAATGTGATAACATGTTTTTTTTTTTTGTATTCAATAGTTTATACACTTTTCCATTGAGCACTGCTTCTTTGGTTGTGAAGTTAATATATATAGGTTATGGCTAGAAATTGCTGCAATGTTCATTCGTGGAGCCTTGAACAACAAAATTTATAGGTATATAAATATTGAGGTCGCTTTATTGTTGAGGGAATAAATTTTAGAATGTGAATCTTTTTTGGAATGAAATCGGTAGTTTGCCTCTAGGTAAATGGGCAATTCTCACCTAAAGAGCTGTCTGTACAGGTCAGGATGTTGTTGGAAATAATGAGCTATCAAAAAGGCGCAAATGGAACTTCGACAACACAAAAGTTCCAGAACACCAAGGCTCTAATCTTATGCCTACCACTACACTTAAAGGCACGAATCAACCTGCTACTTTGAGACGTAATCCTATACCTACCACGGCAAGTGAAGATGCGCTTAAAGAACATGTTGGTGAGTTGTCATCTCTCAATCAGCTGCTACAAAATGGATTCTACTTATTGTTGCTTTAACATCTAAAAGGTTTTTGTTTTATCTTATTTGGCAGTTCCCTCTTTTTAGAAAGCTCCAACCACTTCTCTCAAAATTGATAATTTTTTTGCCCTTTTACCTTGAAAGTTGCACAAGAACTTCTAGGAAAAACTGGGACTGTAACAAGCTTCTGGATGGACCACATTAAGACCCATTGCTATGTTACAGTAATAATTTTTTTTCATATGCTCTTCCTATGGGACTTTTGCGGTGTATGATTAATAATCATTTTGGTATTTTATATGTTGTGGTCATTCTATCGATCTAATCAACTTTGGGAATTACTTTATTGATGCAATATTCATCTGTAGAGGAAGCAATAGACACAAAAAATATTGTTTACAACCTGTAATGACCACCTAACGGAGAACGTCTTTTGGTGACAGACTTTGTAGATCCACTGAAAGTCAAAATTCGGGTTGACGCTCCTCCTAAGACTCTAACTACTCCTGAGACTTATAGTGCTACTGCTTCTCAAGCTCAACCTGTTTCTCTGCCCCAGCCTCCACCTCGTCAACAGGTTTCTAGACATAAGCTTCCACCCCCTTCTGCACTCCCACCACCACCACCATTGTCTAACCCTCCACCAGTTTTAGAACGGCTCCCACTTTCGCCACCACCTCCAGAGAAACCAGATCTTCCTATTGTCACTCTGGATGTTTTGTTTTGGAAAACCAAAGCAACTACTATTTACCTTTATCGGATGAACAAATTGCAGCAAAACAAGCAGGAGCAGCACAGGGCCGAAACATCAATCAGTAGAGATCAGGCTATAGTTTATACCTGGTTGTTCTTCTGGTTTTCTTATCGGTTGGGTGTGTAATGTTAGATAATGGTAAGAAAGTGTCACGTAATTGCATCTTTGCAGGTCTGCAGGTGTTGCTTATCGAAAGAAATATGTTCCAGCCATGCAGAAAGAACATGTCCGGTGATGGGTATTGGTTTTTTGAAGGCTGCTTTGGGGTTGAGTTTTTAAGTTCCATATAGCATTAGAATCCTTAAAACTTAGAGCTCTCTTATGGATTGATTCTCCAATTTGATTTTCCAACTGAACAATATAGTCTCTACTTTTATGAAACCCGATTTTGTAAAAACCCAAGTTTATATATTTCACTCTACATTTGTTGAAAGGGAGCGCGGAGTCCCTATCCCCGTCCGTCTTCTGTTAATTCTTGATTTACGCTCTAGTTTTATTAATAACATAAATTTAGTATAACTTTTAACGAAAGATAATGTAAAGAAAGTGCAATTATTAGGGTCATATAATTTTCTGAACATGTTCTGTTTGTAAAATGTGTAAATGCACACAATCTAGTGGTATTCTCTAATTTATAAATGAATTAAAAAATCCCATATGTAGAGTTAGCATCATTTCCTTAACGAGAATGTTAAGTTTTTACAGTTTTGAGGGGTGAATAAAAATTAAATTGATAAAAAAATATATAAGCTTTAAAAGTAAAATTTTTGTTTTGCCCATAATAAATACACACGTCTTTCAATTTAATTTATTTTTCTGCTAGCATCGCTTATAGAACCTGTAGAAGCCGCCGTCGCCTAAGCTAAGCAAACACAAAAGCAAAGCCCCGCAGTCACCATTCTTTCTCGTCGGTTTCCAGTTATTGCAGAGCTAAAGCAATGAACAAAAAAGGAATGGTTCACAACAAACCACGGCGTTTCAAAACCAATAACTCTCATCGTGGACAGTCTAGCAGAAACCATCAATTCCAAAGGTTTTGTTTTTCGCTTTTTCCAATTCACTTTTAAACCAATCTACTTTCAAAACCCAGCTTCTAAGCCTTTTTTTTCCTGAACTTTTGCAGGGAAGATGAATCCCTCCCGCATGATCAACGTACCAATTCCATAACTACATCTTAATTACTTCCCATGGTTTTGTTTCTCTTAAAAAATTGTTTGGATATATCACGTGTTTGATGTTTTGCCGCTGTTAATTGCTTTTTCTTTTCCTTCTCCTTCTCCTTGCAGCTCCCGAAGAGGAACCGAATGTTCCTAAAATTCAACTTGCTATGTGGGTTTGTATTTTCTCCTTCAACGTATTTTGGCCGACTGTTATTGAATCTTTTATGTTTTCTTAGAATTTTTAGTAAGGAACTTTTGGTTGATCAAATCATGGATGGCATCTCTAACTTAGGGTGCCTTTGATAAAGCTTTGACAATAAAATTTTGAATAGTTTAATTTCATTTATGTGTTTGATAACTCGGGTATTTTAGCAGAAAAAAACTGACAAAAAAGTTTTGAATGTGATAAGTAGGTAATGTTAATAAGCTTTAACATTGTGAAATGAATAGTTTCAAAATTCAATATGTATTGCTTTCATATAATGTAATTACGTTGAATACTTCATTTCAGAAATATGCTAAACGGATTTTATGATACAAATTCAATACTTCAATTTTATGACTTTTCAGTTGATCAAATAACACCTTTTTTCAGTTAATTGTACAATGTCTTATTATTTATTATTGTTATTATTTTTTAAAAATGCCCTTTCTTAAAAAGAATGTCTTCTATGGATTGACTACTTAAAGCATATTGTTGAAATCAGTGGCTATTAAAATGGTGGTTGCCAGCAATTTCAAGTTATTGTCTCATTTAGTTTTGCTTATCATCTTGATGAAACCATTCTTAAACTGGTGTTGGACAGTTAGCTTGCTTCTTTCCTTCTTCTTTAATAGTTGCTTGTGTTGATTACGCACATTGTTTTAATGTTGTGGACTCAGGATTTTGGACAGTGTGATGCAAAAAGGTGCACTGGGCGCAAGCTTGCAAGATTTGGGTTGTTGAAAGAAAGTATCTGCTAGACTAAAGTTCCCTCAAATTTAATTTCGTTATGCATGTTTGAATTTATCTTATTTATATCCCGTCAATTGGGCTTTTTTCTCTGGTTTGTAGTTTTGTTGCCTGAGAAATGTGTCATAGGCTTCTAGTGTTGGATTCAAGACAAAGCTGTACCATACCTAAGGTTGGAGTATGTAAGACTGAAGGATAAATTAGAGACTTATGGGTGGATGTTGGGTATTATTAGCCTGCCAATGTGTGTCCGATGGCAGTTTTATCAAATCTAATTTGAAAAAAAGATATGCAACTTTTATATGTAGAAAGGAAGATGAAATTTCCCAGAGAACTTATATGGCCTTTTAGGTAGGAAAGTAAAATGGAAAACTTAACATTGAATTATTGAATTATATTGATTCTTGGGTTCAGGTGTAAAGACTTCTTTTTAGCACAGTCATCTGATCCATATAGTTTCTGCCCTTATAAGTGATCATAAACTTATACTTTAGAAAAATGAAATTTCATCTTTCACTTCCAGGGGTTTTGGTAATTGGTTCAAATGTTCATAAACTGTGTTTTTGAGTTCAGGATCTTGTGTTATAAACCGGTCGAATGATTTGTACATGATAAATTTAGAGAATAGTAATAACTAGTAAAGTGAAATTAGTTTCTATATGAGATTAGTGAATTAATTCAGTCATTTTGACCCAAAATGACATTTTTCACTTTCTGCTAAGCTGGACCATTGAATGATTTCATGCAGGACTTGCGCGTGAATAGCGGTTTTGGGGGCATTGTTTTAAGGTATTGTAAACAACTCTTCTTTTATTTGGGGGAAAGGGTGAAGTGGACTCGGCTTTTTCAACAAGGGGCATGCATGCACCTATTGTTGAGCCAAATTCTAGGCATGCTACTTTGACATTTGTTTTTCCCAAGTTGATGATGTATCTCATCATCTCAGACAATTTCATCTGATATTTTTTTTTTCTTTTTGGCAAAATGACAAAAGATGCCCCCAACGTTTGCATGTTTTGTCATTTGGCCCCCTATTCTTTTTTTTGGAGCAAATAACCCCCAACGTTTCAATTTGGTCCAAATAATCCCATGTTGTATGAAAACTGCTAGTCAACTGACGGTCAACGACTGATTCGGACTGGACTTGCCACGCGTTAAGATCGGCTGACGTGGCATATGCCACATCAGATTTAAAAAAAATTATTTTGTTATACCCTTCTTTATGGTGACACGTGGTTGACTATCATGCTGACACGTGGCCGAACCGGATGGTGACACGTGGTGAATATGAAGTTGATTCGTGGTGAATATGATGCTGACACATCATCAGATCTTAACACGTGGCAAGTCCAGTCAACATCAGCCGCTGACTGGCAGTTTTCATCCAACATGGGCATATTTGGACCAAATTGAAACGTTGGGGGTTGTTTGCTTAAAAAAAAGAATAGGGGGCAAATAATAAAACATGCAAACGTTGGAGGCATCTTTTGTCATTTTGCCTTTCTTTTTTACTAATATTCTTCTTGGCTGATAGATACTAGCCTTTGTTTTCTGCTTCTTCATCCTCTGCTTTGACTTCTATAACTTTTTTATTACCTGTGCTTTGAACCCCTTCTGGGCAGTCCTGTTGGTAGTCAATGTGTCTCAAAAGAAGATTACAACCTAGTGAAGAGGAAAGGGTTAGCTGTTGTGGATTGCTCATGGGCTCGTCTTAGTGATGTACCTTTTGTGAAGCTGCGGTGTGGTGCTCCTCGCTTGTGTACGAATATAAACTTCTCAAGTGTTTGCTATGTCAATGCACATGCTGCATTTTGTCTAACATATACATTTAGCTTTTTTGCCTAATCTATTAGTAGGTGCTTTATTCCTATTTCCTCATATAAATGTTTTATACAAATTATTGCTAGTACACAATTGCTATGCATAATGATTGGAGATCTATATGATATCTTCAGTGCTAAATTTTTCAGATTTGTCTCCAGTCAGCATGTTGCAAACTTTTGCTTAAATCTCGTGCCATAATCTTGACATCCTTGTGAATGATTTCAATAGTAACAAGCCTACAGTGATCTATTCTTTATCTTTTCACTCCAACAAGCCAACAGTTCTTTTGTATTTGACATGTACTCAAGTTTGATGTCATTGTTTTTGCACTGTTTTGGAATTTCAGTCCTTGAGGTACTTGATGATTTTTTTATAACATTGTTATCCAAGTTGCTAGAAATAGTATCTCATCATCTTTTGAGCGGCATATTACAGTTATTACTTGTATGTGTGTGTGTGTGCGTGTATAAACTCAGTTAAACTTCTCTTGCATCATATATGATGACAACATTTAAATGCCAATTTGAAATTAGTAATGCTTCTTCCCACTCGTTTTTTGCATAGTTTTATATTCACCTTAATTGACTTCTTACATTAAACATCTAACTGAAAGTATAATTGCATATGGTTTGGCATGTGCACATTCGGATATCTTAATTAAGAGTGGTTCATTTTTTACTGGTTTTAAATAGTTTTCAGCTGTCCTTTTTTACAAATTTCACGAATATCTTGGAATTGCAGTGCCATGGCTAGTGGCTGCAAACCCAGTAAATTATGGTCGACCGTGTGAGCTATCATGCGTAGAAGCTTTATCTGCAGCTTTAATAATATGGTACTTCTTTCCGTAATCACCATATATCTTCACAATCTAGCAGTTGACTTGCTGAATTGCGGATATGTTTTCAATCATGTTATTTCTTTTGCTTTTGCATGCTCTGGCTCCTATGAGCTCTGGTTCTTGTTAGGAATTGTAACTGTTGTGATCTTAATCTGTTGGGATGAATGTGCTATGCTAGCTGTAATTTGTATTAATCATATTTTATAAATTAGTATTTGGAACTTATTCTATGATGTAAATGTAAACTGTGCATGTGCCCACTCATGTATGATGAAATATGTTAGATTTTATGGCAAATTGGTCTATTCCATTCATGTCGCTTTCTAACCATATGAATGTCAGTGGAGCTTTGGCATCGTTTTCAAACTTAGGAACTTTATAAAACCAAGGATACTTCCTTACATATAGCTGTAGCATTGTTCCAAGCTTAATTAAGTAAAGCTTTTAGCGAAGTGATTGGTCTAACATTCTTTTATCTATGCCAAGATGCTAATTAATGTCATTGAGTCGGATATGTTTACGGAATAAGTCTTCTGATTTTTTGTCCTTTTCCATGTTTTAACAGTGGGGAAGAGGAAACTGCAAATTTGCTATTAGGCAAGTTCAAATGGGGTCATGCCTTCCTGTCCCTTAACAAGTACGTTATTGTTATTGCTTTATGGTCCTAAATGTTTTAAATTGGTTGAAAGTTATGATATATGTTCAAGATGAGAAACATTCTTCTGGACATAGGTTCTCAAATTGTTGACTTATTTGATTGTTGTAGGGAACTTTTGAAGGCATATTCTGAATGTGAAAATAGTGCTGACATCATATCAGTTCAAAATTCTTGGCTTTCCCAACAAAGGCAGGTTCCAAAGGCTCCACCCGATGCAGAAGGTAAATTTATTTCCGCAGATGTAAAAAACAAAACAAAAAAGGTCCTTTTCCTTGTCACAGCCACTTAGCAACATCTGTAAATTTTGTGGGACTGAGGATAGGGGTGTAGTAAGATGAATGCCATGTTAACAAAGTAATGCCTTTTCTGCCACATGGAGCTGGCTACAGTCTTATTACGTCATTGTGCTTTGTTTAGCGCATATTGTGAGCAAATCGAGTGGAAGGAAGGTCCTCACTCACCCCCTTCTTTTGACAGACAGTCTTCAATTATTCGCACATTCATATAGTGAACTTGTAGACCTTCTGACACGTTGAAACCACTATAGGTGTCTATTTATCGACTATCGTTGTCTTGAACCAATGGTATACAAGCTTTTGTTATCCCTAAATGATGCCATGTTTAGTTAGTGCCATTCTGATCTTTCTTACTGATGTTTCAAATGATTAAAATATGCTCATTCGATGATGACCCTGTCCCCAGCCCCGCAAAACTCTCATGCACGACTCAACCATCTTGTTTCTCTAAGTTGCTTCTTGCCCCGTTTACCTAGGGCATATGATGTGCTTTCAACAAGAAGTCTATTTGGTGGTTATTTTTCTCAGTAAATTTTTTTATTGTTGCATTTAACTACTTACAATTTCATCAAATTAACAACCTCGTGGTGTACAAGGATGACCATTATTATTGTTGCATTTAACTACTTACAATTTCATCAAATTAACAACCTCGTGGTGTAAGAGTGTTGTGTACAAGGATGACCGACCTTATGATGTTATGTGAACAGGGACCAGTGAAGATGGGGGTTCTTCCAATGATTCTGAAGATGGGCTTCCACCTCTAGAAAGGAATATGAACCATTTAAGTTTGCAGGAAAGTGATGATGATACTGAGTAGGCAGGATCCAAAAACAGTTTCAACCTCACGTAGGAGATGCAATCTTGAGTATGACTGTAATCCCCTGTTGAGGACGACGGAAATGTGTTCCGAATATACTGTAGTTGCCGAGATTTCGAATATTATCACTTCCATGATGCATGATTTTCCTATAGGTGCAATGATATATTAAATATGGTCTTTTTTGGTATCAACTGTTTTGGGGAAGGTGAGTTGATAGGGCTTTGTGAGATAAAAGCATTGCCAGAAGAGCTTGCAAAACTGACCCATTTTATCTGTTTGGGTTTTTAGTAAGTTTAGAATACGAGTCACTGCTATGATAAAAAAAAAAAGAATACGAGTCACTGCATTTCAAAAACTTACAATTCGTAGGTCTCATACTCATATTATAAAATGAAACAAATGTTTTAACTTATGTGTGAATTTATAGAATCGGCTCTTTCATAATTAAAATTCAATCCAATTATTACTTTTATAATTACTTTTATTTTATTTTGAAAAAGGGTCGAATATTATAAATGATTACATTTCTCTTTTCCTTGAAGCTTAAGTGCTTTGTCCAGGGTTATTCTAGGAAAAGGTCCCTTTAGAATAACGTTACCACATAAAACAGTATTAAAATTGTTATAATTTCTGTAATCGAATGATGTGTGTATTTCCTGTTGACATAAAAGCATTACAATTATCGTTCAAAATAAAAACATTACAAATTTGTAATTATTTGTAGGGGTGAACAAAATTCGACTCGAAATTTTTTTTTAAATAAAGTTTGTGTTGTAAAACGAAAATTCGAAAATTTAGTAATTAATAGATTTATTTTTAAGTTTTAGATGAGTCCATCAATTTTTTAATATATATATATATATATATATATATATATATATATATATATATATATATGGATGGGATCAAGTTACATGATATAAAACTCATTTAGTTTTACATTAATCTAGAACTATTGGATAAGGGAAATTGATGGATGTGATAAACAGTAAAAAATTGAAGACTATCACTTAGGAAAAAAAGATAATGAAATAATTTGAGCCTTTAATTATCATCATCTAACGGTCCAAAAACCGTGTAAAAGTAATTGAATTTTACACAGTGTAGGTTGATCCTAACCCATATATATATATGTATATATATGTATGTAAAGAGAGGTTTGAGCAAAAATTAGAGGTTTGACCAGTCAAATCCGCTAATGTTGTTGTTTGGTGAATAGCGGATTGAAAGAGCGGATTGAGGTGACACCGCTAATACCAATTATCAAAAATCTCAAAATAACCTAAATTAAATATTTTTTCACCCTATTTATAAGCTAATCTTATTTACTTTTTTTTCTTTTTATTATCACAATATATATATATATATATTAATATATATATATGAAAAAGTGATAAGAAAATAATCTGAGCCATTAATTACCATCATCTAACGGTCCAAAAACTATGTAAAAGTAATTGAGTTTTACACAGTGTAAGTTGATCCTAACCCATATATATATATATATATATATATATATATATATATATATATATATATATATATATATATATGAAAAAATGTTGTCACATATGAAAAAATATAAAGAAATATATACATGCATATCTTATTTGATTAGAGAAAGTTGTTTAAATTGGAATCAAACCGTACTATGACATGATAAATAATTACAATTAAATTTTTATAGGAACTCGAAAACTCGACTCGAATTGAAAAAATTTCAAATAAAGTTTGAGTTGTAAAATATAACGCGTCAACTCAAATAACTTAAATTTTTTTGACTCGGCTCAACTCAACTCAATCAAACGTTCACCTCTAATCATTTATATAATTACGAAAACATTATAAAGTTGGTTAATGATTTATACAAAATATTCCCAAGGTTGTTTACGTAATAGAGTAATTCTTTGTGTAAATGAATAATATTTTTGTATACATAAAAATATTATAAAAATGTAATGAATTATATAAACCTTAAAAACTACATTCTAAACCCTAAAATTTAATCTTTAAATTATAAAATCTATTTTCAAACTTTAAAATCTAACTCTAAATATTAAAATTTTAATACTAGTTTATAATATCTATAGCCTAAAAACTAGACGTTTGTAAAAATTTCTTCCATCGCCAGTGTATAAAATATTTTCTCATTATATAATAGAATAATATTTTATATAATTGATTTTTACTATTGTACCATTGTTTTTGTCTTAACTTATGAGAATTTTCGTGACGGTTGTTGTTAGGGGTGATAATGAACCTGACCGGCTCGTGAGCTACTCGGGCTCGACTCGGTCAAAGCTCGGCTCAAGTGAGCTCAACTCGGGCTCGGCTCGAAACCTTAACAAGCCAAGCCGAGCCTACTCAGGCTCGGCTCGAAAAGCTTGTGAACAGGCTCGGAATCTACATATGCACTAAAATAAATTATGTGTTTGTATTTTATTTCATTAGTTGATTGTTGTTTGATTTTGTATTTTCTTTAATTATGTGTTTGTATTATAAGAGTATTTATTGATTATTTGGATTAATCTAATTTTTGACACTTTTTTCCCTTTCCGGTCATTAAATTTCGTTTTAGTGTTAGGTTATGAAAGGGATTTTTAACGAATATTTTATATAAAAAAACTATAGCAAAATTTTTCATTTCAAGCCCGAGCCGAGCCTGACGAGCTTCGAGCCCGAGCCGAGCCCAATAAAGTTATTTTTGAGCCGAGCTCGAACCTAAAATTCCGAGCTCGGCGAGCCTCGAGCCCGAGCCGAGCCTGGCCAGGCTCGGGCTCTGCTCGGCTCGGCTCGGCTCGTTATCACCCCTAGTTGTTGTTGTTGTTGTTTTTTTATTATAATCTTATTTTACTTCTATCTAGAGGGGATGTGGAAAATCTAGGGGAAGGTAATGCTCCTGAGGGGTCTTGAACCCGAGACCTAAAAGGAAAGGAGTGGAGCAGGTGACGGTTGTTGTTGTTAGATGTTAACATACCTTATTTTTTCTTTAAACATTGTAAAAGTCACTCGAATTCGGATCTCTTTAAACATAACACATATCTTTTTCACCGGGAGTACTTGTTAGATTCAAAAACTATAAAATTTTAAATTCAAGTTTTTTTCCTTTAATATTTAACATGGATTTGCAAAATTAAGTAAAAAAAATCTCAAAAGAAAATTTAAATTCAAGTTTGGACATTATAAAAGCATCACGTGAGTTAAGCATGATTCTGTAGGGAAACGATGAGGGTAATTTAGGCATTTGAATGGTAACAACTAACAAGAATAAGTACGTCAGTGGAGCTGCTGGTTTCGTGTCATTTTAGATTGGCTTAATGCACAAAATAACCCCTAAAGTTTACAACTTTTCTCAACTTGGAACTTAACGTTTCATTTGGGACGTTAAGCCCCCTAACGTTTTCACCGTTACCCATTTTGCCCCAAACCGTTACTTTTGCCGTTACAAAAAAATTTCAACTGTTAAAAATTTTTCAACTAATGAGATTGCGCCACATCAGCTCCTCTTTGATAAAGTAACCTGACTGATTTTATTAAAAGGGTAAATGCCATGTCAAGTCTCTTATGTTTTTTTTATTCAATTTAGTCACTGAAAAATCTATTTTTACCTAAAATTGACCCATATTTATTTTTATTTTTTTAATTTAGCCCAATATTTGTTGTTAACAATAATATTATTTTATTTAAATGTTACTATTTAATAAAAAATAAATTAAACATTTCAATATTAAATTAGTAATTTTTTTATAAATTAATCCTTACTAATTTAATATTATATTATTTTTTGCAATTCCAAAATAAATTAGATTTATAATTTAGACCCATCAAAATAAATTTAATGTTAATCTTAAATAGTTTCCAATTACATCCCAAAATAAATTAATTTTATAATTTAGTCCCATTACGTCCTAAATTAATAATTTGATACTAATTTAATATTAAATTAGTCTCTTAATTTATCTAATTTAACATTAAACGATTTTTTATATAAATTACATTTTACTAATTTAAAATTAAAATATTTTTAATAAAGATAAATTAAATTAATTTTTAAGATTAATATTATTTTCTTTTAAAATTACTAAAAAGCAACTATAACATCAAATAAATTGCAGGAGACACCATACATATACCATGAACTACGACGCATGTAATTCAGATAAATTGATTCTTTTGTTGGGGATTTGCAGGGAGATTCGTTGAAATTGAAAGTAAACAAACTAATAGAAATTATAGTTCAAATTTTGCTAAAAGAATAATACAATTTGAATAAGTAATTATTTAGGGTCAATTTCAAGTAATTTAATTTATCTAAAAAATTACAAATTTAATAATAAAATATTTATTTTATTTTATTAAATATTAACATTTAAATAAAATAATATTATAAATAATAATAAATATTGGACTAAAAAGAATATAATTCGAATAAGTAATACTAAAAACAAATAAAGTTCAATTTTCTATTATTTTGGGACGTAATTGGAAACTATTTAAGATTAACATTTAATTTATTTTGATGGGTCTAAATTAGAAATCTAATTTATTTTGGAATTAAAAAATAATATAATATTAAATTAGTAAGGATTAATTTATCAAAAGTTACTAATATAATATTAAAATATTTAATTTATTTTTTATTAAATAATAAATTTTAAATAAAATGATAATATTATTAATAATAAATATTGGACTAGATTAAAAAATTAGAAACAAATAAGGGTCAATTTTAGGTAAAAATAGACTTTTCAATGACTAAATTGAATAAAAAAATAAACATGGGAGACTTGACATGACATTTACCCTTTTAATAAAATTAGTCAGGTTACTCTATCAAAAAGGAGCTGATGTGGCGCAATCTCATTGGTTGAAATTTTTTTTAACGGTTAAAAACTTTTTTTGTAACGACAAAAGTAACGGTTTGAGGCAAAATGGGTAACGGTAAAAACGTTAGGGGGCTTAACGTCCCAAATGAAACGTTAAGTACCAAGTTGGGAAAAGTGGTAAACTTTAGGGGCTATTTTATGCATTAAGCCTTTTAGATTCGAACTCATGTTTTTATTTTTAAAACCCTAATTTCACCCCCACTCTCTAATTTTTTCTCCCCATTTCTATCTCTAAATCCTAAAAGGAAAGTATTACCATATTGAAATTAAAATCAATTGCTCATCAATCTCTTCTCACAACATCGTTTTTTAAATTTTCCATTTCCATTTCCATTTTATTTTAATTTTCTTTTTTCCCCCTTGTTTTCAAGAACTCGTCTTTGTTGAGAACAAGGGTTTGCTCTAATGGTGGGTTTTGTCTGTTGCAAGTAGGCTGTTTTTGAGATAATTTTTCATTTCTCCTGTAATGGATGTGTGATTGTAGTGGCTTCCCAAATAGATAATCCTGTGAGTATTCTCTACTTCTCTCTGCAAGCATTGTTTTGATGGGAAATTTTGGTGCTATTGTTTCATTTCTGAAGCTAGGATTTGGGAAATTTTGGGCTGAAAGTGTATATATTACAGTTTGTTATGCCTTATAGGATTTGGGAAATTTCGGTATTTTCTCATTTTTGGGAGAAGGTATTTTGTCTAGGAAAATAAGGTAAAAAAAATCAATTTTGTGTTGTCAAGATGTCTTTGCCTAACTCAATGCCTTAATTTTTCTCGGGTTCATTTCTTGGAATTATTTTCTGCGCTGTGCTTCATTATTCAAATTGTTTAAACTGTTAGATATTGTGTCTTTAGCTCCATTGTTGCTTCTAGCTTATAAGTATGATTTTACTTCATTTTGCAATTTAACGTGTTTTCTTTGGACTTGTTGGTTCTCCCTTTCTATTGCACACGTTTTACAAAAATCTTACCTTTTTGAGTTTTGTGGTGAATGACTGATGAATATGATGTTTTCTAGTAGGTTTTGAAAGTGAGATTTGGTTGGAGAAGATGTCTTCGAAGTATCAAATACTTAACAATAGGCCAATTGATCAATGGAGGGTCACTGAGTTGAAAGATGAACTTAAGAGGCGGAAATTGATAACTCGGGGATTGAAAGAGGATTTGGTAAAACGTTTAGATGAAGCGCTTCGAGCGGAGAGGGAAAATACCGAAAATGAGGAAGATAGTGGTTTAAATTCTGATCCCCAGCCTATAGATGAGGGAGGGATTGAAAAGGTGAGGCCAGTTAAAGATGTTGTAGATCATAGTTGCAGTGAGATCGAGAATGAGAGTGTTCTTAAAGTTGAGGTTGACATTAATGAGAGTACAACTGCTTTGGGTCATGGAGTTCAAGGAAGGGACAGCATGGTGCAGGAGGAGCTCATTGCTCAAACCACCACTGTTCAGACTGAGTTAACAGTTACCAAGGATGTGGTATCTGAGGTACCATTGTCTGGACAAGATTTGCAGAGCTCAGGACAAAATGAGAACGTGAATACTGATATCAAAGTGGAGACTGAGGATCCAAAGGCCTACTTGAAAAATGAGGTTCCAAAGCCTGTGGTGGAGAGTGAAGATGCAAAGGCTGAAGTGGAGAATGAAGAAACAAAGGGCCAGCAGGAGGGTGATGATTCGAAACCCCAGCTGGACATTGAAGATTTGAAGGTGCAGCCGGAGAGCAATGGTTTAAAGGCTCCACAAGAGGATGACATGCGTGATTCTTCTGCTCCGAACATCCAGGTATCTGAGGTTGAATTAAAGGATAACATAATTGCTGATAATGTCAAATTAGACCAAGATGTTGTAAAACCAGAGATGGTGGAACCATCATCCAGCAGTATTGTCCCAGTTAGTGGTGAATCACATCCAATGGATGTTGAAGAGCCACCTGAGAAGAAGGCACCTGTTGATGAGGGAGATGACAAGAATGTTGCAAATGTGGACACGAGCAATAAAAATGATAGTACAGAGATGGCATACTCAGAAAAATTAAATTTAGATAGAAGTTCTGGCGATGACTCTATGGAGGAGGATGTGCTTGAGAGTAAACAAATTGATTCAAAATGTAGTCCTGATGAAATGGGAGAAAAGAGTGAGAAAAATGAAGCACCTATTATCAAGGTAAAAAGTCCTGTTGGTGTTATCGGAGATGATTTATATGCAGAGAAAGACATCTTTGTTGAGAATAAGAGCCGTTTGTTTGTTCCTGCCGAGAAGAGAAAGCTGCTTCATGGTAAGTGGCAATGGCCTGCAATTGTTATTTAGTTAGTTACTGTCCTTTCTTTGAATGTATGCATACTTTTACTTTACAGATTGCATTTTGAAGCTAAGGTGACCGGATGGTACTTTAACAGAAAATGCTTAAGACTACTAATTTAAGTTGGGTTTTTGAAACGTGATCTAATTTTTTATATTCGATAGTTTATGCACATTGTTTCTGTGGTGAACTGCTTCTTTGGTTGTGAAGTTTATTACATGGAAAAAATTAGTGAATTATCCTTAATTTAAAACTTTTTTTAATCTCAGCCATTAAAATCAGTTAATCTAAGGATCTAAAAACCATGTACACTGTGTAAGTAGATCCTAACCCTATATAAATAGGTTTTGGTTAGAATTGTGTAATATTTTTTCATTTACTTTTCTATATTGGTTTCTGACTTCCTGGAGCCCTGGACAACAAAACTTATGGGCATATTTGATGTTGAGCTTGCTCTGTTGTTGAGGAAATAAATCTTAGACCATGAATCTTTTTTGAGAATGAAACCTGTAGTTTGCTTCTGGATAAATAGGAAATTCTCATCTAACGAGCTGTCTGTACAGATCCAGAAGCTGTTGGGAACAATGAGCTATCGAAAAGGCGCAAATGGAACAGTGACAATATAAAAGTTCCAGAGCATGAAGGCTCTAATCTTATGCCCACCACCACACCTAAAGGCACAACTCAGCCTGCTTCTTTGAGAAGCAACTTTTCTAGATCAGACAAAATGGCAAGTGAAGATACGCCTAAGGAACGGGTTGGTGAGTTTGTCATCTCTCAATCAGCTGCTACAAAATGAAATCTACTTATTGTTGCTTTAACATCTAAAAGGTTTCTGTTTTATCTTCTTTGGCAGTACCCCCTTCTCAAAAAGTTCCAACCACTTCCCTCAGAATTGATAATTTTCTTCGCCCTTTTACGTTGAAAGCTGTACAAGAACTTCTAGGGAAAACTGGGACTGTAACGAGCTTCTGGATGGACCACATTAAGACCCATTGCTATGTTACAGTAAGACTTATTTCTTTGTTCCCATCTGCTCCTCCCATGGGACTTCTGTGGTGTATGATTAATTATTCATTTTGGCTCTTTATATGTTGGGGAGATTCTATTGATCTAATAAACTTTGGGAATTACTTCATTGATGCAGTATTCATCTGTAGAAGAAGCAATAGGCACACGAAATGCTGTATACAATCTGCAATGGCCACCTAACGGAGGACGTCTTTTGGTGGCAGACTTTGTTGATCCACTGGAAGTTAAAACTCGGGTTGACGCTCCACCTCACACTCCAACTACTCCTGGGACTTCTGGTTCTACTGCTCCTCAAGCTCAACCTGTTCCTCTGCCCCAGCCTTCACCTCGTCAACAGATTTCTAGACAGCTGCTTCCACCACCTTCAGCGCTTCCACCTCCACCGCCTTTGTCTAACCCTCCACCAGTTAGAGAACGGCTCCCTCTTCCGCCTCCACCTCCTGAGAAACTAGATCCTCCTATTGTCACTTTGGATGATCTGTTTTGGAAAACCAAAGCAACTCCCCGGATCTACTATTTGCCTTTGTCAGATGAACAAGTTGCAGCAAAGCGAGCAGCAGAGGGAAGAAACATCAAGCAGTAGAGATCAGGCTATAGTTTATAACTGGCTGTTCTTCCGGTTTTCTTATCGGTTGGTGTGTATGTTAGGTAATGGTAAAAAAGTGTCATATAATTGCATCTTTGCAGGTCTGCAGGTTTTGCTTATCGGAAGGAATTGTTCCAGCCATGCGGAGGGAACTTATCCGGTGACGGGTATCGGTTTTCTGACAGCTAGTTTGGGCTTGAGTTTTAAGTTCCATATAGCATTAAAATCATTAAAACTTAGAGCTCTGTTTTGTAATGGATTGATTCTTCTTTGTCCGAATTTAGTTCTGAACAATAACCTCTACTTTTATGAACCTGATTTTGTAGAATCCAACTTTGGAAGTTTTGCATGGATTAGTTAAAGGGGATGAGATTCCCCGGTATTATCATCTTCTCCAACTTGTTTTATGTAAGGGTTTTATAATTTATTTTTGTCAAAGTGCTTCTGAGCTTGGTGATGGAATAACTGTTGATTTATAAGAATCTTCTGTATCACATAATTTTCATGTTTAGGTATCATATTTGGATGACTAAGAGTTGGAGCCGGAGCCGGAGCCAGAGTGAGAAATGGAAGGATCCCAATTGTTATATATATATATATATTTGGACTATTACGTGAAGATATATAGATGGTTGATATTAATATTAAAACAATAAAAAGTTTTTATGAAAAGGAAGATAATCTTAGTCTTCTATTTATTATAGTCAAATAGTGTGAAATTAAGTGAGTTTTACATTGTACTAGATTTTAATATATATATATATATATATATATATATCATAAGCTTTTGAAGCTCCGTCAATTATTGGTATGACTTGGCTGGTTTCTCTGGTGGTTCTCCGTACTCAATTAGCTGGCTTTATAGTTTTTGTATGAGCAATTGCACATAAACTTACTTTATTGGCTTAAATTGATTAATAAAAATGACTTTTGATTTAAACTAGATTATTTCAGAGTCAGATTAATTTTGGTCGGATAGACTTTGACGAGTTCAAACAATTTTACAAGGGTGTGTTTCGAAAGTCATTAGATGATTGGATTTTGGTGTACTTATGTTTAATTACATAAATTATAAATATTTATATTTCAAATATAATATTTAGTTGAACAAACTACAATGTTCGATTAAATATGTAACACATGTGTAATTACATACATTTACACCTAAATTCAATTACAAGGGTCTGTCTATTGACACGTTTTTCTCTGTCTGTCTATTGACACGGTTCCAGTTCTGAGTGGTGGTGATGGCTGATGTTACGAATCATTTGGCAAATTTGGTGATTGACGATAAGGAAGATGATGCACTCCAGGTTGAGACTGAAGCGCTGCCTCCCCCAGTTTCTTTTCTTCATTGCTTTGTGAGTCTTTTCCTAACATCCAGTGTTATTCATTTTGATTCCATGAGAAATACCTTGGCGAATGTCTGGAAACCTTTGGGTGGTGTTTCCATCATGGAGTTGGGAGAGGGTCGTTTTTTGTTTAGACTATTTCACTCAGTGGATGTCGACAGAATCGATAATGGCTCCCCTTGGTTCTTTAATTCTCACTTGTTGATTCTTCACCGACTTCAGGAGGGAGAAGATCCTATGAGCGTTCCGTTAAATATGGTAAAATTATGGGTCCAGGTTCTCGACCTCCCTTTTGGTTTTATGTCGGAAGGGATAGCCAAATCGCTTGGGAATTTTGTCGGACAGTTCCTGGAGTATGATGCAAAGATGTCCCCGTCAAGCTACTCACGTATTATGCGCTTCAGGGTTTTCTTTGACACTAGGCAACCACTAAAACGCCGGAAAAAGATCACGTTGAAAAACGGAAATCAAGTTTATGTTCGGTTTCAGTACGAGCGTATCCGAACCTTCTGTTTTCTATGTGGGAGGTTGGGACATGGTGAGAGTTTCTGTCCGGCTAGGCTGCCCCTGGATCCGCAGCATATTGAATTTCACTGGGCTATTTCGCTGCGTGCACCACCAAGGAGGCCGGCGGTGAGTAGTGTTTGGCTCCGCGAGGATTCAGGCTTGGTTACCGCTAATTTGGAATCTTCGTGCGGATTATCGGGGGAGAAATTTCAGGAGGCTGGCTGTAATTCTATTCCAGCGAGCATTAAGGGATCTACTTCCATATCTACTAGCGATAATGGTGGAAAGAATGATGCTTATCCACAGTCCACTTTTGGCAACTTTAGGGGAAATGTTTTGCCCAATACACCGATTATGGACATCCAAATGGGCTTGGAGGCTGAGGAGAGCCCAATTGAGCAGCTAGATGGGCATAAGCGGGCTCGTAAAGATGTGCAAAATGTATCCGGAAATGGTGCGCAAGGAAATGGTGGAGAAGGAGTGACTCGTGGTATGGGCTACCCAAATGTTATATCGGTCGACCTGGCAGATCAGGTCCGCCGGGACCAATGAAGCTCCTTAGCTGGAATGTCCGGGGTTTGGGGAAACCCCGGACTGTGCGTCGTCTCAGGCATGTTCTGAGAGATTTGAAGACTGATGTAATTTTCTTTATGGAAACGAAAATTTATGATAATAAAATGGCGAATATACGCCGCAGTTTGGGTTACCCTTTTGACATTAAAGTTAGTTTTGTAGGTAGTAGTGGCGGTTTAGCCATTGGTTGGAAAGCAAACTGTAAGATATCCTTACGTTCTTTTTCGGCCCGCCATATAGATGTTATAATTGAGGATGATTCTGATGGGTTTTCTTGGCATTGTACGGGGTTCTATGGTGCCCCGGAGGTTGGGAATCGTATGGATGCATGGAATTTATTGAGGCAGCTAAACGATTTCCCGGATATCCCCTGTCTAGTCATTGGGGATTTCAACGAAATATTATATAGTTATGAGAAGCAAGGTGGTCGGTTGCGGAATGATCGTCAAATGAGTAATTTTCGCGCTGTTTTGGATGATTGTCTCCTATCGGATTTGGGTTTTTCGGGTGTGTGGTATACTTGGCAGAAGGGGAGATTTTCGGAGAACAACGTTAGAGAACGTTTGGATAGAGGTGTTGCAAATAATCCCTGGAGGGATCTCTTTCCCCAATTCAAAATTACGCATCTTACCCACTCATTTTCTAATCACTGTCCTCTATTATTGGATACGAATGTGAGAGCCCAAGCTGGTCAGTGGGTCTTCCGTTTTGAGTCCAGTTGGTTGTTGGAGGACAATTGCGAGGCAGAAGTTAGATGGCTTTGGGAAACGTCAAATGAGCATTTTCTCACAAGGTTGGAGGTTCTTAAAAGGGGCCTTCAGGTCTGGATGGCTATTAGAAAACGGAGCAAAAGGAGAGTTAAGATGGACTTGATGCAACGTCTTAAAGAACTGTCTGAAGTGCAGCCCACGGATGATATTCTGAATGAGAGCTTGGATGTCCAATTGGCTTTGAATGTTGAGTTGGATAAAGAGGAGCTGTATTGGGAGCAAAGGGCACGCACTAACTGGCTTCGAAATGGCGACCGTAACACGTCCTTCTTTCATAAGTTTGCGTCCGAAAGGAGACGGCAGAAAAGGGTTTCGAATTTGGTGGATGAGGAAGGAAGAATGGTTGATTACGAGGCTACACTGGCTAATTTGGCTCGGAACTATTTTCGAGATCTTTTCTCTACTCAAGGTACGACCTCAGTTGACACGGTCCTTGCGGGGATTTCCCCATGCATTACCACCGAGATGAGTGCTGCACTTGATAGAGATTTTGAGGTAGAGGAGGTTTTGAAGGCGGTTAAGTCAATGAGTCCTCTTAAAGCATTGGGGGAGGACGATTTAGGTGCAATTTTCTATCAAAGGTTTTGGAATATTCTCGGCAAAGATGTTGCAAAATTCTGCATTGCTGTTTTGCGAGGTGAGGAGGTAACATCTTCTATTAATCATACTTTGATTGTTCTTATACCTAAGATCAAGAATCCTACTTCAATGTCCCATTTTAGGCCTATAAGCCTATGTAATGTTCTTTACAAGATCACTGCCAAAGTCTTAGCTAACAGATTTCAGGCAGTTTTAAATATTTTTATAGACGAAGCTCAGAGCGCCTTTATTCCGGGCAGACTGATAACAGATAACATCATAGGGGCCTATGAAATCCTTCACTCCCTAAAAGAAAAGCGTACTGGTAAGAGGGGTTCTTTTGCTCTTAAACTGGATATGAGTAAGGCGTATGATAGGGTGGAATGGCATTTTTTGGATGCTATGATGTCTCGGCTTGGCTTTTCGAGATCTTGGATCAATCGCATTCTAAACTGTATTTCTACTACTTCTTATTCAGTCATTATGAATAATGTTTGTGGAGATCGTTTCACTGCAACTAGAGGATTACGCCAAGGCGATCCTTTGAGCCCATAGCTCTTCCTTCTGTGTACTGAGGGTCTATCGTCTTTGCTTCGCACAACAGCTTTGGAGGGGAATATTTCGGGTGTTCGCATCGCAAGAAATGCCCCTTGTGTTAATCATTTGCTATTTGCTGATGATTGCCTTATTTTTGGTGAGGCAACATCAGTTGAAGCTAATAATATCAAGACGGTGTTGAGTCAGTAAGGCAATTCACTGAAAGTAACTTGTTATGCAGTCCTAATTACAACACAGTGCAGAATTTCGATGTTACACCCTTTTTGAACTCTGAGAGGTACGTATGTCATTAAAACATGCATCTAGCGTTATCATCAAAGAGAGTTTCATCCAATGGAATTCATCTTACAATTGTGCTTTAAGTATTTTCTCTAAACCTTTCTTCAGCATCCCCATCGGTGGAGAAGATAACAATGTAAACAATGGCAACACTAACAACAACATCACAAATATTAGCAACAATAATGATGCCATCGACAACAAAGACACGAATAAGGAAGAGAACCCACAACCAGATTCTCCCTCCTCGATTTTTATCAATAACCTTTTGAGTATTTCCCATGAATTGTTCTTCAGCATCCTCATCGATGGAGAAGATAACAATGCAAACAATGGCAACACTGACAATAGCAACACCAACATCAACAACAGCATTGGAAACAATGACACAAATGGGGAAAAGAACCCACAACCAGAGTCCCCTGCTCGATTTTTATTAATAGTCTTTTGAATGAGGTGAGAACTTAGTTTTCTTGACACCATCAAAATATAAAGCCTGTACAAAACCATTAGTTTTTTTATGGAAGCTAAATATATTTTTTTCTCAGCTTGCAATGGAAGAAGGCACATCGGAAAGTGCATCAAACAAGGAGGGAAACAACTCTATGGAACGAGATAACTTTGGATTGCCAGACGACATGACCTTGGAAGACTTTTATATGTTATTTTTAGCAATCATACAATTTCGTTCTCAGGCTGCATTTGTTTTCTTCTACTTGTTTCCTTTGAACTTTATTTCGGATTTGCATAATAAAAACAATGAAATAAGACACTGCATGGAATAAAGAGGAAAACATGAACTTGACATTGATAAGTGAGGCTTGTCTATCTTCATTGTTTCTTAGGTTAGTTGTTTTCAACACACAAATGACTCCTAGTTTATTTTTCTTTTGCTATTTTTTGCTTATTTGCTAAGCATGGGCTAGCTTTGGATATGACATAATTAATTGGTTTGTGTAGGTTCCATTTTAAGTGTAATCGAGTTAAGTTGAGCTCCAACTCGACTAGAAATATAATGCTCGAAATTCTATTCAAGCTCGATAGTGTTTTATTCTATAAAAGGACATTTTTATGTTTAGATCCGATCTGTTGGACTGTAACATGAGTTCAATATAGAGTTATTATATTTTATGGATGTTCAGAAGTCTGTCAAGATTAATGTAACCCCCTCGTCCCGGTCTGGTGGGATGACCGGTTCGAATGGGCCACACGGGGAAAACCGAAGCGAAACCCGTTAAGGTTCCTCCTCGGTTAACGACCCAGAAAATTTCTTTTAAATTTAATCTTCTCTAAATGCACATTTAATTCCTATGTGATCGCAGCAATGGAAAACAACCATTCGTAAAGCAATAACTCGAACAACCTAAGCAAAACAGCCTATTTTTATGTGATTTAACAGGCCGTTTCGAAACACCCTCAAGATGTATCGAAACGCCTTGACCTGGTCAACATCTCTAAGCCTACACGAGGATGCCGTTTCGGAACGGGGGTCAACCGTTCCGAAACACCCTCCCTGGTCAACTTCTCGTGGTCAACGAGATTGGACCGTTTTGAAACACCACAGACCCGTTTCGGAACACCTTCATCTCGCCAATTTCTCAAAATTCCAGTAGCAAAAGTATACCGAAACGGCCCCTACCCGTTTCGAAACGCTCGGCCAAAAAAAAAAGGGACCGTATCGAAATAGGGTAGCCCGTTTTGAAACGCCCCCTGTCTGTAGACTGGTTTTAGCTGTTTTAAGGCACAAGGGTGCCCCTAAACCCCACCAAAACCTCCAACAACACACTAATAACAATTCTAAGGTAAACCAACATACAAGCATACTTGAACATCATCATAACAAGGCTAAACACTAAGGCACAACATCTTAAAGCCATGCATTCATACATATCATTAAAGGTGTTAAGCTTCAACATAGCCAACACTTAGACAATTCTAGATAGCAAAATACTAACATGGTCACAAGCGTAGCATACATCCCAAAAGCCAAATTAACAAACACAAACAAGGAGTCTAACATGCTCATAAACAACATCAACAACAACATACGTCAAAAGCATCATAATACGATTACCTGTCCCATTGCTTGAGCATTACACCATAATTTAAAAGTTCATACTTGGTAGCCAAACAAGCACCACAAGCACACTTGGAGGCCCCCTTCTTGCTCCTAGCAACCCACGAACTAAGGATCTGCATTGTCGAACAAAGAGAGGGAGCGTAAGCAATAAGCTTAGTGAGGGTAAGCTATTTAAAAACAAACCTCGACAATGCATGGTCCAAGCACGATCTTAGCCAATGTAAACACATAATTACCAAGGATCCTCAAGAGCCAAAAGTTAAAGATGCATGAACAATATTCAATTATATGCCATGCTCAACAAGCTCCATTTCACAATATATATGTAATCACATATAAACAACCAAGTAGAAATCACATTCTACAACACATTGATACACATATCAATCAATATTGGCACCTAGCTATGACCCGAATACGTGGATAAACACGTTGGAACTCACATCCAACAACCACTTTACCTCACGGTGGGATTACACTCATCACCGATCTCGCGAAGGGGATTCCACTCATCCTCACGCCCCGTCGATGGGATTCCACTCATCATCGACTAATATAAACACAATTTCCGGGCGTACCCGTACTCCTCCTTGGTGACTCAACGCCATCAAGGCCACGCGCAAATTTAGACTCATGTGTGCACACTAACATCCTAATGATCGATCATTTGTACTCAAGCATACTAGTGCCAACATTTAACTCATTCCACATTATTCATTTCAATCAATTCCGTGCTTAGCACGTACTCACCATGATCACAATCATGAACCATTTCCATGTATGCCATAAGCATTACAAATCATGCCTTATCTCACATGTATAACACATTATACATAAATCAATCATATCACAAGTCATACGAGGCATAAACATCCAAATACAAGTTCATCTAATGGCTCTAGATAAAGTTTAGGATTAGGCTACCACCCTAATCCTAACTCTAGGTGGGTCTACCAAGCTCGACCTAGTCCACATACTCGAACCAACCATTTGAAAACCACTTAAAACGTTTAACCACTCACCTAAGCTTCCAAGCTCCAAGCCAAGCAAGCAACCATCCTCAAGTTTCCGGATTTCTTCCCGAAGCTTCTACGACGCAAGTTCTTGCTTCTAAACAACCTCAATACAATTCAAATAACCTCAAATCAGCCCAACATCATGTAACGCCCGTGTTTTGAGGTTAGGAGTTAGTGGGGTTTGTGGTTCGAGTCGGTAAAATTTAATTAAAATCAATTCAACCTAAACTAAGATCTATTTGGGCTTTAGTAAAAAGAGGAGGGACTAAAAGATTAATTTAACCCAAAACTTTTAAAAAGCAAGACAACTTTTAAAGAAAAAGCTGTCTTCTCTTTCCCATCTCCCCTTTCCAACGTTGAACACCCAAAACCATCTTCAAAACCCTCCTAAACTTAGGTTACTATTCCATTGATTTTCAACCCCATTTCAAGATCATTTTGAAAGGTAAAATCATATTCTCACTCTCCTCTTCACCCTTTATCTATCCATGGTTTTAGATTTTAAAACTATGAGCTTTTGAAAATTAGGGTTTGATTTAAAGTTTGGGTTTTTATGGGGATTTTCATCTTGTTTTGCAAAATGAAGTTGGGTCTTTGTTTATTCATGTTAAAAGGTGCAACATATGTCAAACTGGTTGAGTTTCATTGAAAACCCGAAGTGGGTTCTTAAAGCAAAAAATTGAGATGTTAAAAACTCCATTTTTGGTGGGTTTTAGGTTGAATTTAAAGGGCTGATGGTCTACATAGGTTAGGAGGTTGTTTTGGGACCTTTTAGAAGTCATTTGGGTGATTGAAAATGGGTATTTCAGCTAAGGTTTGATGGAGTACGAATTTGAGATGTTCGGGGATTAATTTGGTTGGAAAATGTGGGTGAAGTTAGTTTAAGCTCTAAGGTTGAGTGTTGATTGAATGTTAGCATTGATTGTGGTTGTTGGTTGTGTTTTTGGTTGGCTAGAAACAAGAGGAGTCGTCGAAGGAGCATTGGGACCGAATCCGGGCTCGTAGGAGATTTGCATTGGTTGCTAAGGAAGGGCGGTGAGTGGTTTCAAACTTGTTTTAAAGTTTGGTTCGAGAGTGTGTAGAGTGTGTGTGTGGAATGTGCTTGGTAGGCCATTTCTTTAATTCAAGTTGTTAATTTTAGCCATTGATTTCATTAAATGCTACTATGTTTGCCTATCTATGCTCTTGTGAAATGTGGTTAAATTGGTGCTTGTATATCATGAATTGTATATATGTGATGAGCATGAGATGTGGTTGACGATATGTGATGTGGTTATGAAAATTGGCACTAAATAAGTTACCGGTTGTAAATGATCAATCATTAGGATTAGTGTGTACACAAATTGAGTCAAAACGTACGTGGCCTTGATGGCGTTAAGTCACCAAAGAGGAGTACGGTGATGTAATATTCCACCGGAAGCTTTTATATATTTCTACGGGATGATGAGTGGAATCCCATCCGTAGGGCATGTGGCGATGAGTGGAATCCCGCACATGCAAGGTCCGGTGATGAGTGCAATCTCACCGAGGTAATGTGATTGTTGAGGTTAAATCCACGCATCCGGGTAATTAATAGTGGCCAATTAAACTTGTTCATATGCTTGTGATATATGATGTTGATATATGGTGTTGTTATATGATGATTGATCTTGGTAGGATATGAGAAACCATATTATGCCACTTGAAAGACTAGCTAGGTCTACTCGATTACTTTACCAATGTATGTTGTATGTGAGGTTAGGATTTACATGCTTGGACCCTGCATTGTTGATGTTTTTCGTTTTAAAGCACCCTCACTAAGCTTATAGCTTACACTCTCAATTTTCAACAATGCATATCATTAGCGTGGTGTTAGCTCGGAGCAAGGCAAGAAGGGCTTTCCAAGTTTGTGGCTCAAGTACGGTGGTTAAATTTTGTATTAGTTAGCAATGTGGCAAGGGTGTTTTGTATGAGCTATGTACGACTCATTGATATGTTGATGTTTTGGATTGACTATGGTTTGTAAAGCATGATATGCTATGATGAATATTTGAGTGTGGTGGCATGCCTTCTAGATGTTTAGGTTGCCTTGATAGTGAGTGCAAACCTCCTACATGTTGACTTGTGCCATTTTGGCCTTTTGAGCTTTCATGTATGACCTTAAATGCTAAATTATTGCCCTTGTATGAATGCCATGATTAGATGCCTTGTTTCATGTTTGATTGCCTCCTTTGGCTCATGTATGATTGCTTAAATGTTTGTATGTGCATAGGAGAGTCTGAACGAGCATCTAGAATCGTGTTTGGGGTCGTTAAGTTGGAAATTGTGGAATTTTAGAGCAGGGGTATCGATACGGTTGGACCCGTATCGATACGGCCTTCTTGTTTCAGGCCACGCGTTTCGATACGCGAGGGGGTGTTTCGATACCTTTTTAGCTACTGGAATTCTGAGATTTTGGTGAGATGTTACCGTATCGGTACGGTGGGTTAATGTATCGGTACGGGTCTATCTCGTTGACCACGAGATGTTGACTGGGAAGGGTGTATCGATACGCTCAAGGGCTGTATCGATACAGACTTCCTGTGTTGACTCTGAGTGTTGACTTTGGTCAAGGCGTATCGATACCCTCAACATGTGTATCGATACGGCCTGCTTAATTACAGAAAATGGGCTGTTTTATGAAGGACGTCTTGAATGGTTGATCTTTGTATTGTTCTTGTTTCCGCTGACGTGTTTCACATAGGTACCGGTAATGCATTTAGACAAGATAAGTTAAAAGGAAATTTTAGGGTTGCTAACCGAGGGGGAATCCTTAACAGGTTTCACTCGGTTTTCCCCGTGTGGCTCACTCGGACCGGTCATCCGGCCAGACCGGGACGAGGGGGTTACATTTGTTGGTATCAGAGCCTGAGGTTACCGAGACCTCGGGCAGGTAAGTGAGGTAAGCTTGATGTGTTATGTAATTGTATTGTTCGATGCATGTCTTTCCATGAAATCTTGATGTTTGACTGTTCGTATGATGTTTTGAAGCATGAATTGTTGTGTCTGGTGTAGAGTGTGTACCCATTGCTACTATTACTTAATTGAAATAAGATTTTTGATAAAAGGAGTACTTGAGCACTATTGGACCCTTGCTTTGGCTAACGTAATCCTTATCTGTTTCTTGTTGTAGTTTATATCTTGCTAGCTGTATCATGAGACCACGTGGGAGGCCTAGGATGGTTCGACCGGAACCACGGGCAGCGGCTCCGGGAGTTGAGCCAGTAGTGAGAGTTGAGGCTCAAGTGGGAGAGCCTGTGGTTGGAGTTGGAGCTCCTCCACCACCTCCACCACCACCACCTCCTCCACCTGGAGTGGGAGGCGAGGCCGGGGCCGAAGGAGAGGGACCTCAAGGAGGCCAAGGTGGCCAAGGACCGGCCGAGATAGACTTAGCTCCGTTGGTTCAGGCGATAGCCGGGGCATTTCAAGTTGCAGTAGCTGGGGGTTAGGCATCACACCATCAGGGTGAGGGCACTGGTTTACCTTTAGAGAGACTTCGGGGCCTTGGGGCCGAAGAGTTCAGAGGGTCTACTCCAGAGAGATTAGAGTTGTGGTTTGAGAAGACTGTCCGTATCCTTGCTCAGATGGGGTGTACTGGTGAGCGCAAGTTGGGATGTGTTGAGTCCTTGCTTCAGGGTGATGCCTACACTTGGTGGGTCACCATTACTACGGGTATGGATGAGGCCGAGATCACTTGGAAGTTCTTTGAGACAACATTCTGTAAGAAGTATTTGGGTCCGCGATACCTCGATGAGAGGAAGAGGGAGTTTATGGAATTGCTTCAGGGGAGTATGTCTGTGACTGATTATGAGATCCGGTTTGTCAGATTGAGTCAGTATGCACCTGAGCTTGTTCCTACTGAGGTGGAACATTGTAACCGTTTCCGTTATGGGCTGAGTGAAGAGATCAAGACGTATACTCTAGCTTCAGACTACACTGATTTTGATGTCTTGGTCGCGAGGGCCAAGGACTTAGAGAACAATTTGAGCTTGACCAGGCGGTCTGGTGGATGTAGTTCGGGTAAGAGGTCCAGTAACTTTGATAGAGGTGATGCCAAGAGGCATCGGGACAACATGCATCACTATGATCATAGACGTGGTGGTGGTAACCACGGTAGGGGCCAACAGGGCCAGAGAGCTGGTGGGAAGTTGCCCACATGTGCTACTTGCGGGAGGAACCACACCGGTGAGTGTTGGGAAAATTTTCATTCTTGTTGGAGTTGTGGGGCTAGAGACCACATTAGGCGTGACTGTCCACATCAGGTGGGACAGGCACCAGCTCAGGCTCCTGCTAGAGCCAATGACTTTCAGAGGGGCCGCGGGCGCGGTAGAGGTAACTTCCAGCTGAGGAACGATGGTCAGAGGAACATAGCACATGTAGTTGCAGTTCAGCCGGAGGGTGGAGGTCAGGCCAGAGTTTATGCTCAGCGTGGGGATCAGCATGACACCGATGTGATCGCAGGTAACTTCTCGATACAGTCTTTGGGTTTGCTTTCTTTGATTGACTCTGGGTCTACACATTCCTACATATTGAGTGAGCATGCAAAGTCTTTGAATTTGCCTTGTGAGATGTTAGAGGTAGGAGTTAGTGTTACTAGTTCCTTTGGGGACACGGTAGTAGTTAGGAAGATGTACCGAAGGTGTTCGTTGATGGTTCAGGGACATGTGTTTCCAGTGGATATGATGGAGCTTCCTTTCTATGGTTTTGATGTGATTCTGGGTATGGACTGGCTCACGGAGCATAGAGCTAGGACTTCATGTGTTGACTCTGAGTGTTGACTTTGGTCAAGGCGTATCGATACCCTCAACAGGTTTATCGATATGGCCTGCTTAATTACAAAAAATGGGCTGTTTTATGAAGGACGTCTTGAATGGTTGATCTTTGTATTGTTCTTGTTTCCGCTGACGTGTTTCACATAGGTACCGGTAATGCATTTAGACAAGATAAGTTAAAAGGAAATTTTAGGGTTGCTAACCGAGGGGGAATCCTTAACGGGTTTCACTCGGTTTTCCCCGTGTGGCTCACTCGGACCGGTCATCCGGCCAGACCGGGATGAGGGGGTTACACATCAAAATACCAACCCGGAACACAATTCAAATACAGTTTACAATGTTTCAAGCCATGAACAACCCCACTTTTAACGAAACTCGGGCAGCCCCAAAACCTCTTCCAAAATCCATGTTTCTAACACCCTTTACACCCACAAATGATCCCAAATCAACCCCTAACCATAGTACTACCATTGGGCTATCAATTCCCACATAAAACAACCCCCAAAACTCACCCAAAACCCTCCAAAAACCCCTTTTATACCCAAATTCGGGAATTGCTCAAAATCAAGAGAAATTCATATATGTTGAACCATTTAACTCCTATACTTCATAACTAACCATATTAAATCAAAACATTAGGTTTAGCAACACAAAGGCATCCTTTTTAATCAAATCTTTTGAAATCCCCATTTCCAAAACTTTAACGAAAATAAAAACTAATGGTACTTTTGAAGAGAGGGAGTTGAGGAGAAGTCAAAAACGATGTTACCTTTCAAAAATGAGTTGAAATGGAGGAGCTTTTTGATGGAATAGTGGCGAAGAGGAGAGAGCTCTATTTCACGTTAGGTTGGGTGAAGAAGAGAGTGAATAGTGACTATTTGGGAGAAAGGGGGGTTTAAAATCAAAAGTTGGGCTAATTACCAAAAGGCCATTAATGAATGGCTATCTTCTTTGTTCTTTAAAAACTCTCCACTTTGCAATTCCTTCAGTTTGGTCCACTTTCAAATATTTATTTTTGAAACCCGAAACTTAAAAGATTATTTTAATTATAAAACTGAGCCCAAATAATATTAAAATATTATTTTCACCTAACCTCTAAACCTGGGTGTTACAACTCTCCCCCACTTAAGGAATTTCATCCCCGAAATTACCTAACGGAAAAAAATACGGAAACTGCTCAACCATATCAGCTTTCCTCTCCCACGTGGCCTCTTCCACACCTCTATGTCTCCACAACACCTTGACCAACTCTATGGTCTTACGACACAACACCTTGCTATCAGAAGCAAGTATCTCAACGGGCTCTTCATTATAAGACAAATCCGGATTCAACTCTATCTCCTCAACGGGCATAACATGAGAAGGGTCTGACCTATATCTCCTAAGCATAGACACATAAAAGACATCATGGATCTTCTCTAACACAGAAGGTAACCTCAAACGGTAAGCTACAGTCCCAATCCACTCAACTATCTCATACGGACCAATGAACCTCGGACTCAACTTGCCCTTCCGACCAAATCTCATTACCTTCTTCCACGGAGATACTTTCAGAAACACTTTCTCACCCACGGAGTACTCAATCTCTTTCCTCTTCAAATTCGCATAAGACTTCTGACGATCGGAAGCTGCTTTCAAACGATCACAAATCAACTTCACCTTGCCAGTAGTCCCCTTAAGCAAACCCGACATAGGTAACAATCTCTGACCAGTTTCAGCCCAACAAATCGGAGTCCTACATCGTCTACCATACAAAGCCTCATAGGGAGCCATCTGAATACTAGACTGATAATTGTTGTTGTAAGCAAACTCAACTAACGGTAAATGCTTCTCCCAAGAACCCTGGAAGTCAATCACACAACAACGAAGCATATCCTCAAGAATCTGTATCACTCGCTCTGATTGCCCATCGGACTGCGGATGATAAGACGTACTGAAATGCAAACGGCTACCCAGAGCACTATGCAAGCAACCCCAGAATCTCGAAGTAAATCTAGGATCCCTATCTGACACAATAGACTTCGGAACTCCATGAAGTCTCACAATCTCACGGATGTACAAGTTTGCCAACTTGTCTAAGGAATCCGTAGTGTTCACTGCTAAGAAGTGAGCACACTTAGTGAACCTATCAACAATCACCCAAACAGAATTCTTCTTCGAATGAGACAAAGGCAACCCCGGCACAAAATCCATGGTGATCCTCTCCCATTTCCATTCCAGAATCTTCAAAGGCTGTAACAAACTTGAAGAAACCTGATGTTTTGCCTTCACTCTCTGACAAACCATACAACGGCTCACATACTCGGATACATCTTTCTTCAAACCAACCCAGAAGTAATCATTTTTCAAGTCACGGTACATCTTGGTACTACCCGGATGCATAGAAAAGTGACTCGAATGTGCTTCACTCAGAATCTGACGTCTCAACTCAACATCTTCTGGTACAACAATTCTATCTCTAAAGCACAACAAGCTCTCACCACTGAAACTATACTCAGTCGGTCTTCCTTCAGCTATGTCCTGAACATGAGGAACTAATGTCACATCTTGCAACTGCTTCTCTCTAATCAACTGAATCAAATAAGGCTTCACTTGCAACTCGGTGATCAACCCACCATCATCGGACACACTCAATCTAGCAAACATAGCTCTGAACTCAACGACCACTTTTCTACTCAAAGCATCGACTACTACATTTGCCTTACCCGGGTGGTACTCAATGGTCAAATCATAATCTTTTAACAATTCAAGCCATCTTCTTTGTCTCAAGTTCAACTCTTTTTGTGTCATCAAGTACTTCAAGCTCTTGTGATCGGTGTACACTATACACTTCTCACCATACAAGTAATGACGCCAAATCTTCAATGCAAAAACAACTACGGCTAGTTCTATATCATGAGTAGGATAGTTCTTCTCATGAATCTTCAACTGTCTAGAAGCATAAGCAACAACTCTTCTTTCTTGCATCAAAACACATCCTAAACCTATGTAGGAAGCATCACTGTAAATCACAAATTCTTTACCCGAAACAGGTTGCACATAGTTGAGGATGGTCCGTTTGTGCCACAACGAATCAAGGTGGAATGGAATGCAGATGATCGCAAGAAGATGAAGCTAAATCGCAAGGTTTGCACATTCTCTTTTGTGCATTTAGCCCCAACATCTATGAGAAGATGTCTTCTTGTGAATATGCCAAGGAAGTTTGAGACAAGCTTGAAGTCACATACGAGGAAACTAACGAGGTAAAGGAGACCAAGATCAATCTTCTCAACTTAGAGTATGAGAACTTCAAGATGAACCCGGATGAAGACATCAAGAGGATGTTCGACCGATTTTCCACAATCGTCAATCAACTCAATGGTTTTAGAGAGGAAATTTCAGAAAACAAACTCATTTGGAAAGCGATCTATTCACTTCCCGAGTCATGGGATTCAAAGAAGACGACCATCATTGAAGCCAAAGACTTGAAGAAGCTCAAGCTTGATGAGCTAATCGGATCTCTTCTTACCCATGAGATGATGTCTCTACCTTTGAAGAAGGAGATGGAGAACAAGATCGAGAAGCAAGGCATTGATGTTAATGTCATTGCTCTCAAATCCTCCAAATGCAACCATGTTGATACAAACGAGGAAGAGGATGAAGAAGAAGAGATAGTTCATCTCTTCAAGAAGTGTGCCCCACTCATGAAGAAAGCAATGAAAGAATTCGAACATGAATCAATGAAGAAGAAAATGGCAAGCACTTCAAGCCATAAGAAGAATGCATATGTGGCTACATTGAGTGATGAAGACTCCACCGATGATGAACAAGCCAACCTTTGCCTTATGGCCATCGAAGAAGATTCAATGGTAACTTCTAATTCATCTATCTTATGTTCTTACTCTTTTGATGAATTACAAGATGCCTGTGATGATTTGGTTTTAGAGTTTAAAAATCATATTTTGAAAAACAAGAAAGTACTTTCAAATTTGAAAATTCAAAATGATTTGATTTCTAAAACCAAAATTGAACTTGAAGCAAAACTCAATGAATTTGAGCAAAAATGTGCTGATTTACAAAATTTGCTTCATAAAGTTCAAGAAGAAAAAGATTTGATTTCCAAAGAACTTGAAAAGAAAACAAATTTTGGAAGATCAAATTTTTATCAAATACAATCTAGTGCCCCTAGATTTGTAAATGGAAAATGTTTTAGAAGTGTTTGGGTTCCAAAAGAACTAATCACTTCACATAAAAAGGATGAAATTGTAAAATAGATTCCTAAGGGGACTAAATTTTGTGCCACTAACGTTTATGGATCTAAAGCAATTTGGATACCAAAAATTACATGATTGTCTTGTTTAGGGGTGATGGAGAGTGATCAAAAAGTCCAAATTTGAGGGGGGGTCCATACACACAAAGAAGAACACTTGAAGAAGGAAGGCTTCACATCCTTCATTGAAGTTCAAGTGTTGGTAAAATCTCTAGTTGTTTTTGTTTTTAATTAGATTATTTTTTTTACAACTAGATTATCATATTGTTGGATTAACAATATTTGATGCTTAGAGTAAGGGGAGCCAATTTTAAAACCAAAAGTTTTTAATTGTGTCAAAAATTTTAAACCCCCTATGTTATTTTGAGCTTAATGTCTTTTAAATTCTTTTTTATATAACAAAAAGGGGAGAAATAGTTTAAAAATTTGATTTTTTTAAGAGAATAAGGGGGAGCTTTAACTTCATTCAAATTTTAAAATCTCTTATTCAATTTCTTAAGATACTAAGGGGGAGAATCCCAAATAATTTTTCAAGTTAGTTTTATTATATCAAAAAAGTGAGAGGTTGTAGAAATATATGTTTGATATAATAATTGAAAAATGTTTTGGACTTAATTGAAAAGAATTTAAAATACTCTCTAAGTCAAAAACAACTTGAAAATAAGTTTGAGGTGTTTTCAAAAGGTTTTGGCAATGTTTGAAACATTTTTAAGTAGCCAAACCAGTGCTTTTAATGTACCTGTTTCGATATAGACACAATTTGTATCGATACGTTTTGAATCTGCCAGAACCCGTTTCGATATAGGGCTTACCTGTTCTGATACGGACAAGGGTTGTTTCGAAACACCCTTTGGTGTTTCGATACGCCTACGTGGCATACATCCCAACAATCAAAACCCCCAACAGCTATTTCCCAACGATCATTTGAATTGAATGACGTTTCAATACAGCCTCAGGTGTTTCGATACGGCATGTTGCATCAGACTTCAACGGCTAGTTCTGAAGAAGATCGTTCCGATATGGCCTCGCGTGTTCCGATACGAACAGCTCCAGAACTGCAATTAATGAGGGAAGTAAAGTCTCCAACGGCTCCAATTCAACCCCAAAGGTCCTCAACGGCTACAAACTCAATTGGAAGTATAAAAAGGACCTCCAAGTATCAAGGAAAGACTAATGCTTCATTTGTCATCAACTATATGATGAGAAATTTGTCTTAGGGCTTTAATTATTTATTCTTTGTATAGACAACACTTGTGAGCCTAAATTGTCAAATTTGCTCAAGTGTTTAGGTTTGGGTGAGTGCTTTAGTGTGCAAACATCAACCTTGTAAGAGGGATTTTAGTTTGCCCAATTTTATCTCTTGTAGAGAGGGTTTGATCAAGCTTTGGGCTAGAAAGCTTTGATCGTTGTAAGGGTTTCCTCCTAAGCCTAGAAAAGGGGACGAATCAATTAGTGAATTGGTTGTGAAATCCTTAGTGGGGAGCTAAGGTAGTGGATGTAGGGGCTTGTTAGAAGGCCGAACCACTCTAAATTATTGTGTCTTTTATCTTTTAGCTTCCACTCCTTAATCACCCAAAAATCCAACTTCTCCACCACTTGGCTAGCTAATTTGGTTGAAAGAAATCGAGCCTATCCAACCTAACACATTGCAATGTGATGTTAATCAAGGGAATATTTAGATAAGAGATTCAATACTTCATTTGAACATAGAAAATAAAAATCACATATAGTTAGGGCCTGTTTTTGGTTGCGTTTGGCAACCAAAAATCACTTTTTTAAGTGATTTTAGTTAAAACATACTGTTTTTTGTTGCTTTTAAAACTAGCTTTTCCACCCAAACCAAAAAGCTGGATTTTATAGCTTCTTGGGTGGAAAAGCTAGTTTGAAAATAAAATTACTTTTTTACCCTTATTATTTAATTATAATTTATTGTTAAAATAATGTTTATGCATACATAATTGTAAAATAATATATATTTTATAATATTTATATTGAGAATAAAATTGTTTTATTTGTACTTTATTTTATATTTATTATTAATGGGTAAGTGGTATGTCCTTATATAATCTAGAATGTAATTTATATTTTAAATTTTATAAAAATATTTTTTATTATAATTGAAATTGATTTATTTCATAAATCACAACATTAATTAATTTGAACAATCACCTAAATTTACTTTTACTTTTTAATATTATGTCTAAAATAGACTTTTTATCTCATGAAAATCACTTTTTGACTTCAATGACAAACACTAACCAATTTTTCAAAACTACTTTTCAACAGCTAGTTTGAAAATCACTTTTTTCACCACACTTTTTAAAAGAAACCACAAACTAAGCCTTAGTTTAAATAAATTGAAAATATGATTAAATAATTAGTTTCACTAAAGTTAGGAATATTATTACTTTTGGGTCTAATATGTGTAGTGTCAAATTATTTGGGTGTTACCATAAAAGCTTAAAAATTAATAATATTAATAGAATCTTAATCAATTAATTAATGGAACATTAATTAGGTTTTACTTAAAATAACAACAACATAATTGGACATGCATTAAACCTTTTGCGTTGATGTACATTTTGAATATAAATTGAAGTGTCATAATGTATTTGGGCGTTCCAAAATTATATTCGTCCAAAATGTATTTTCCTACAAAAGGATATCCTCATTCGAAATGGAACCCATTTAACAATTAAAAGATTTAATTAAATTCAGAATAATGTTCGAAATGCCAAAATGTCAGTGGAATTAATAAGGTACCGATAACGGACGTTTGTAGGGGTGCTAACCCTTCCCTACACGTAACCGACTCCCGAACTCGAATTTTATTAAAAGAATCTCTGGTCCGTTTTTTATGGTGTCCGATCTACTAAAGTGATTGATGGCGACTTCAAAATGATTTTTAAAAAAATAAAAAAAATTGATTAAAATTGTAAAAACCCCTAATTTTAAGATCAAATTAAAATGAAAAAATCCGATTTCTAAAACCCCAATTGCCAGACTGTTTTTCTACAAATGGATTTTAAAAACGGTCGCGACTGACTTGTATGTTGCAGATAATAATGATGTTAATTTAGTATTCTTAGAATTCCCCAGCCCTGAGAAGGAATATTTGTGCTTGTAGGGTAAGGGTAACCAGATCTATAATTCCAAGGAATCTATTCCCTTTCAAAACAAGCTTGCTTCATATGTTCCAACGTAAACCACATGTCTTGTAATTATTTAGTATTTTAATGGGCAGAAAAGCGTCAACTTGTCCAAAAGGTTGCTGCTGCAGGAGACTATGGTAACACAAAGATGAAGCAAAACCAAACCCCTTGCCCTCTGAGTAAGGCAATCCATCCCTAACAAGCTTTGAAAACCCTTCATCCAAAGCCTAAAACTATTGACTTTAACTACAAGACAATCAATCTCTAATGCCAAGAACATGTATTTTCCCATCTCCCTTCCCCCATTTATATACCATGAGTACAACGATCTCAACCAACATCACCAAAAAAAACAAACTTGAACCAAAACCCGGCACATTTATTCCCTAATAACTTGCTGAAATGGAGGGTTTTGTTCCGGACCAAGAAGGGTCAGCAGAAATTGTGTTTTTCGATATCGAAACAACAGTACCCAACAGAGCCGGACAACGGTTCTGGGTATTAGAGTTTGGTGCCATTGTAGTTTGTCCAAGGAACCTCGTTGAGCTAGAGAGCTATACTACGCTGATTAAGCCCAAGGACTTGTCTGCTGTTGCATTGAGGTCTGGCCGATGTGATGGGATAACTAGAGATGCTGTTGCGAATGCGCCTGGATTCGAGGACGTTGCCGATAAGATATTCGGCCTTTTGAATGGTAGGATTTGGGCGGGGCATAACATCCACAGATTCGACTGTGTTCGTATTAAGGAGGCGTTTGCCGACATCGGTAGGCCTCCTCCTGTATCTGCTGGGACCATTGATTCTTTAGGAGTCCTCTCGGAGAAGTTTGGCAAAAGAGCTGGTAATATGAAGGTAAACTGTTCATATCAAATATCTGAAATTCAGGCCATTTTAAGACATGACAAACCTGTTTTTGTTCAAGCAGATGGCAAGCTTAGCTACATACTTTGGGCTTGGGCAGCAAAAACACAGGAGCCTGGATGATGTTCGCATGAATTTAGAGGTTCTAAAGCATTGTGCAACCGTGCTCTTTTTGGTATGTTCTCAAACATAAACTCTAAATTTCAACAACTTCATCTTAGAATCAAAAGAACAAATGTTTAAGTATTTGAGTTTGTGCTTTGCATGATGCTAGGAATCAAGCCTCCCTAGCATATTGAATGGCAATTGGCAGAGTCCCCCGACAATAACGACACGAAGTAGAAGCAATGCCGGAAAATTGACTTGCAGGGAAGAAACGAGCAGGAAGTCATCGTCCCCGCCTTCGGTTGGATATCAAAGATCAGTGCCCTACACAAGGGGAAGCTTGGGAAAGGTTTAATTACATACTAGTTTGTCAATAATTATGTAACATGGTTTCGTAAATCGATTAACGACGGCTAACAAGGAAAATGAACTCAATGGAGCAGGTGACAGAAAGAATGAAGAATCTATTGTGTAAAGCCCAAGGAAGCCAGCCTATTAACAATTTGCTCAACCATTCTCATTCAGTGCTCAGATGAACCAAAAGAGGGTCGTTCCCCTGGCTTATTGATTTGATGAATTATCTCCAAATTTATGAGAATTTGGGCCACCCTTTTTGTGGTTCTATTCATTAATTATTTGTAAATTTCGATTAATCAATTCAAGTTGTGAATATGATCAATTTGAATCTGCTACATTAACTTAGCATAATAGCATGTCAAATGTACTCGACATGTAACTTGCATGGATAATAATCCTCTACCTGTTTTCGGTGCTCCTTTCTATGCCCCAACAATAAAAATACTAAAAAAATAAATTTTAAGATATAATCCTAAAATCTAAGCCCTAAACCCTAAAAATACACTCTACCTTAAATTCTATAAAACCTAACCACAAACCCTAACATTAAACCCTAAATCCTAAACCCTAAACCTATTTTTTTAGTATGGGGCATAAATAGAGGCACCGAAAAAGAGCAGAGAATTTATATTCGATCCCATGAGGGTTTTGCTTTTGACATTATCCCTCCTACATGAGAAATTATATCATAGGTCCGTCCCGCCACGCTCTTCCTACATTAAGAAATCAAATGGTCATCATAAGAAATTGTTAACTTTCAAATTTGGTCCCTCTATTTTACTTCAACTTAGAAATTAGTCGGGCACCTTAATTTTACATTATTTTGTTACACATGTTTTTATAATTTCATTAGTCAGTACAAATAATTAATGTAAATGGTGATGAAGAGATTCGGACCTTCGATAAATGTTAGACTATAAAAAAGAAAATGATATGAAAATTTTAAAAACAATTTAAAACTATCACATCAGTATCCTGTTGAATAGTTGATAATCAGTAATAATAATAAAACATGACATTTTTGTCAAAAAGAAAGTTGAGTGACCAAAATAAAAAAATAAAATTTGTGACCAATAGTGTTGTTTACCCTAAATTTATTATACTTTAATCTTAGCCTCTTTTAGAAAAGACTTAAATGAAAAAACAATCAGTAAACTATGTTTGTTGTTTGTTTTTGGTCCTCACATTATTTTTGGGTCAAATCAAGTACCTAAATTATTATTTTGATATTTTATGTCCGATTGTTATTTAAGTTAAAAAAATATTTTGACCAATTAAATGTTGACTTGTCACAAAGATTTAAGTATTTACTTGGACAAAAAAGATAATTTAGGGACTAAAAGCAAAAAATGCGTAGTTTATGTACTTTTTGACCAAAAATAGTTTAGGTGCTTAAAGTGGTCAAAAATAATAATTTATGTACTTGTTTTGACCCGAAAGTGGTTTAGGAACTAGTAGCGGATGTAGTTTTAGACTAAAAGTAGTTTGTTTTGACCTGAAAATTTTAATTTTCTTTTTTAGTCATTCATTTTATTGTGCGTGACCACCCTAAAATTTTATTTGTATCCATTTATGTATACAAAATTTATGTTGTTAATACTTAATATGTGTGTGCCCACCCTCAATTTTTTTTGAATCTGCTATTATTAAGGACTAAAAGAAAAAAAAACATAGTTTCAAGGCTGGTTTTCTATTTTATTTAAGCCTAAAAAGTAATAAACGGTAATAAAATTACTTTTAGGGGTGTTCATAAAAACCTGAACTGTTATACCGTATCGAAAAATCAAAAAAATCAAACTAAATAGTAGATAATTGTACCGATAAAAATCAGTAAAAATGATACAATAATCGTACGATAAAATTAGCGGTTAAACGGGACGGGAACGGTTACGATTTTTCGTTAAATGGTTAACCAAAAAAATCGATAAAATTTTTAAGAATTAATTTTATATTAATATTAAATTATTAATTATTACTACTATATGTGTAATTACCATACTTAAACTATATTTTATAATGATATTAAATTATTAGTAATAATCAAGCGTGTAGTGTACGTCTCTTCGAACTTGCATCTATTCTAGTATTGAGATACAATGGGATATGTATTGTAGCTTTTGTTTCTGTTGAATTTCCAGTGTGGTTGCAAGCAGATTGTGACTTGGGGCATTGGTTTGATCTTCCAGCTCGCGGTTTATGTTGCCATGTCTTTGTTTTATTTACATTTGTTCTTGAACAACTCTGTTGAGCTCGTGTTCATGCTATCGTGATCGTGAAATAAAATAAATTTAAGGTATTTTTCTCTTTCGGTGTTCTTGTTTCGATTTCGGTTGACTCAAACAGTAAAGGAGATTTTAACGTCCTTTTCTTTAAAAAAGTTGTAATGATATCACATTATTGATTATACAAATATGTGTAATTAATATAAATTATTAATTATTGCTAATATTTGTGTAATTAATATAATTTTACTAAATTTTAATTGTTCTAAACTTTAAAGACTTTTTAAATATAAATATTGATGAATTTGTTGATTTTTTTAAAATTATTAAATTTAGTAGTAATAAATATATAGAACAGTTTATGGTTAACCAAGTAAACGTACCGAATAAATCGGTTAACCGTTTAAAGCAGTAACCGATTTAAACATGACGGTAATGGTTCATCAAAATGTCGAATCGAGACTTTCGGTAACCGTACCAATAAGTTGTGCCGGTACAGCTAATCGTCCATAAACACCCCTAATTACTTTGGTATAGTTTCTTCACAAAACGATTTTAATTTACTGTTATATCCTTAATTTATCTTTAAATAAACAATCGATATACATTATTATTGATTAGAGTTTTTTTTTATTAAATAAAGATTGTATTTCCATACCTGGGCAATATGAGCATCCTTAGCCAGAAGATCAATAACTGAAACTCAATTAGAGTTATTTTTTTAAAATAATATTATGTGATAGCATGATAGTATCTGTTCTTTAATTTTAATCTTAGTCCTTTGAAAAAAGACACACACGTACAAAATGCATAAATCCGAGTCTTTTATGTCCTAAAATTGTAACGCCCCCTCTGATTAGAGTTACTTTTTAAACAAAAGAAGTTACGTTACTGCATCGAATATTAATTCATAAAATAATGTTAAATTAAAACTATGGGAACCAGCTCGTGGATTCGTTTTTGAGTGTCCTATGTCACATTTCTCAAGTGGAATACTGCTTTATTAGTATTCTTGCCTACAAATAAAAATTGTGTGCACAAAACTGAGTTTTTAGTTGTCAATTATATGAAAAACAAAATAATATTTTCAGATTACTACATGAACAACTTAAATACATCAAACATACCTTTTTTCCCTCTAATTTTCGGATTTAGATTTCTTTATAATAATAATTGTGAAAAAAAAGGAAGAACCAAAATTCAGCTTAATTATTATCTATACATATGATTCATCCTCTGGATCCTACCACAGGATCGTTTCTTTAATCCATCGAGTTGTTTTTCCCAAACATCTCTAGGAAATTTCGATCTTCTTTCCCCAACTCCAACTCCAACTTCAAATCCAAAATCCAACTCATAATCATACATTCTACGCGAAACAGGATCGGAAAGTGTCTCGTAAGCCGTTTGGAGCTCGAGAAATCGCTTAGTCGATTCGTCTTTGGACGAAGGAGGACAAACGTCGGGGTGGTATCGAAGAACCAAACTTCTATAAGCCTTTTTGATTTCATCCAAGCCAACATTCTGAGTGTGGTCGAGGCAAAGCACTTGATATAAGCTGGCGTTTCCTCTCGGCATGCACAAGTTATCGGCCCTGCGCCTACACGAAATAACATGAACCTTGTAAGGCTTCGGCCTGGTAACTACCGTATATTTGCTCGTATTGAGATTCATTCGCATGGAAATCTCCATGTAAAGAGATGGTTGATTAGGAAGCTTTGATTTCTAAGGAAGAGAGTTGATATATTTCCAAGTGTGTTTTCAAAACAGCTATGGTTATTTATATAGAGAATCAAACGCGGTTTTAGCCTCCTCGCCTTGGTTTTAGGTAAAAGCTAGTTTTGAACGCAGTTTTGGCATCAAGGCGTCTCGTCCTGGGCGCCGCGCCGCGGTATTTTCTTTTATCTCTTTTTACCAATTTGAGAGCTCAAGGTTTTATCTTTATTTTTCAAACAAAAAATCATATATTTAATGAATAGTTAAATGCTTTATGCGTTTTATACCGAGAGATAATATAAAATGGATTTGTCTAACCTATGCATGGTTGATAGATTGCATTAAATATAAAATTTTATTTAAAAACATAATTATTTAATGTATTGCAAAATTTTAAAAGATTTTATTGAAAACACTCGTTCAATGTATTAGTAAACTCTAAAACCCTAACTCCTAAACCATAAACCCTAACTCTAACTATAAACCCCAAATAATGAACATGAAATATAAAACCCAAAACCCTAAAACACTAAATACTAAATCCTAAACTCTAAATCCTAAACCCTAATTGAGAATTTTTTTAATAGAATCTTTTAAAATTTTATAATACATTAATTATTGTGTTTTTTTAAATAGAATCTTAAATAAAAAAAGCCGTATAAAAATCAAACTCTAACTTTTTTTTGTCAAAAAAGATTTTATGGATCGTCCAATCAAATTCAATTTGTGAAATATTTTTTTTTTATTTTATAATTAAATTAAGATCATTTAAAGATAAATTTTAAGATATTATTTTTTTAGGAACTCTATCATTACGGCTTCAAATAGGGGTTATTTGGCCAGATATATTTTTTGGGGGATTTTTTTGGGGCTAAATATCCCTCACAACGATATTTAGAAAAATACCCCATATTCGGCCCATGTAAGGGTAATTTGTGTTTTGTAGGAGGCAATTTTAAAACTCGCATCTTATAGGGTGCGACTTCCGCCCGATGTGGATTATATTATCCGGTATTAATTTTTTTTTAAATAAAATAAAGTCATAGCATGTAGAACGCGACTTCCACGAGAATTTAAAACGAATCGGCGCAAATTTATCGTGATGTATGAAAAAGTCGTGTTCTACAACACACGAGTTTTGCGTAATCTCGTTGTTTAAACAAAGCTCGATAGGCTTGTTTATGATTAATTTGCATGGTCTTGGGGATAATTTTTTGTGGTTTTGATCTTTTACCTCATTATAATAATACATCTCTTGAAAATAATATGAAAATCTGCGTGTATAAGGCATCCCAAACAATGCATAAATCGCGTTAAAAATGCTATCTTGTCATGTTCCTTTGCATGAAGAAAATGGAAACATGGGTCGGTAGTCATGTTTGAGTTGATTTTGTAGTATTTTCGCGAGTTTTTTATTATTATTTAACTTTAACGTCGTAGTACGGGAACACATGTTTACAATGGTGCAGAAATTGGCGCGTATAAGACATCCTAAAGGTGGTAGAAATTGTGTTAAAAATGCTATCTTGGTATATTCCTTTACATGAAGAAAATGGAAACATGGGTCGGTAGTCATGTTTTAGTACGAGAACACATGTTTACAATGGTGCCTAGAAAACGTAGCTTGGAAGGTTGATAATGTTATTTAGGATTAAAACATTAGAGTTACAATTACAATTAGTTGATTCGAGGCGGGTCCTAGAAGGACATTTTCTGATGTCGTGTCCAGGGTTCCTACAATTGCTGCACAATTTAGGTTGGATGTTCCGTTCTCAAGGAACCATATCCTCAGCACAGTGAATCCTACTTGACTTTGGGTGACCTTTTTTGTTGCGTCGCAGTGAAGACCCCGCAATCGCATCATCTCTCTTGTATATTAACAACGTAGTTGTGCTGCATAATTCCTTCAAACGGTCGTGAAAATTTAGTAACCGTAAAGTGATGTTCGTGACGAGAGAAGGATATAACACCTATCGTGTTTGCTTGCGAACAATATATCTGAAATATTTGCTGGAGATCTGGATGGAACTTGTGGCCACCTGCCATCCAGTTCGTAGCTTGTTTTTTTAGGGTTGCAAAAGGGTAGCCAGTAAATAATATGTTTCCTTCACAACTGATGTGATAGGTAAATGACGCGTTCCCTTCATAGACGAATTGACCCCCTTAGCCAAGTTCGTCGTCATGTGACCATATCGACGACCCCATCATAACATCGCAACCATTTCTCCCTCGGGATATCAACAAGATAGTTATATCAATATTGATTTCTAACTCTCAACTCTTCTAGAAGCTCCTCAACCAGCTCTACTCAGTGTGCGTTGCCTATTCAATAAAAGATGGAATAGTAAACGAGAATTAATAATAAAAGCCTTGTTAATCAATAATTTTTAGAGTGAAAGGCGTACCCATACGAAGAACCATTATACGCTTATCATTGTTCTTATACTTTTGGTAGTAATTTGCAGCAATGTGTCACAAACGTACTGATGATGAATATACACAGGTTCCCAAGACGGTCACAAACGTTGGATTGATCCCTAGATCCCTTGGCCTCTGTCTGAAATAATACATATACCATCTTTTCTTTCCCGTAGGATCCGACGTAAGACATGGGTGCGCAAGTTAGTGAGAAAAAACATCCACGAAGAGATATCTTCCTTCTTAATGATTGAGAATGCTACCGGAATGTATTTTCTGTTGCCGTCTTGTGCAACTTCCACTAGTAAGATCTAGGTGTATCTGTCGTACAAGAATGTGCCATCAATCTACAACAATGCTTGCAATGGCAAAATGCCTTAACGCATTGCGAAAATGTCCAAAATAGGCGGAAAAATTTGCAGTCTCTGGGTACGACACGATCCATTTCGTATCCTGACAATATCTCAAGTTCCACAATCGTTCTTGGGTTGTATTTCCGCATCACGTTCAGTCACGTTCATAACTCGTTATAAGATTCCTCCTACTGCCCTTACATTTGTTGGATGGCACGATATCTTGCAAACTATGCCTTATCGTATTTAATCGTGTATTTGAAACGAGATTTGATTGAGGCTATACATACTGGCACAAATACGCGTGAATTTGCTTTCATGAGTGGAAGGATATGATTAGAGAGCATGTGTATATCCAAGTTAGGATGGTCTTGATTCAGGCTTGCCACAGAGCATGTATGAGGTCGGTCGTATCTTTTTATCTTCCATATGTTATTCATCATCCTCAAACGTGATACACGGACCCTCTAGTTACATCTGTCTTACTTGTGGGGTCTTTCAACAATATATTTATCTGCTCCAATTTTCCTCACGGTGGATGTAACTGAGTTTCGTATGTTGTAATGCTTGATGGCAGCCTTCGCAAGTTTTTTAGTCTTGAAGACCATCCTAACATACATTTCACCCATTATTATGTTCGTTGAACTACTCCAAATATGGAAACTCTGGAAATTCTGTAGCGTAGAATCCTTCCATATCCACTATTGTGAAGTGGGATAGTGGATAGTAATACGCGAAGCTACTACAAGTTCCAGTAAAACTGCATGGAGCAACAACTTCTACAGGTTCTTCCTCCACAACATCGTCCGCAACATTCTCTGCAACATCGGCTGCATCATCCTCAGCATTCACGGGGCTGGTCAAGGTCTGATGGTTCTTCTAGAAACAAACCCATCTCGTCATCTTCTGTCTCGGACTCCCCCAGTGGTTCCTCATCAGAATTATTCCCTTCAAAACTGTATAGTTATGATTCATCAGCAACATGTACCCTACTAGGTTCTGCAACCGTAACCCGATCGCGAGACTAGTGACGAGGCCTATGTCCAATGTCTAGATCAACATCAGCAGCGCATGAATGTCTTCGCATTGATGAGAAATCAACTGTGTTTGCCTCACTGGGGATATAAGTTGAGTGACGTCCGAAAGAGAAGTCGTGAAACTGGTAAAACTCTTCATGGTAGGACGACCCCAGAGATGATGATGGCCTTACACTTGGGATATAAGTTGAGTGACGTTCGTATGAGAAATCGTCTACGTTTGTCTCACTAGGGATATGAGTTGAGTGACATTCGAAAGAGAAGTCATCGAACGGGTTAAACTATTCACGATGGTATGGCCCAATAGATGATGACGACTCTTCATCGGCACTGTATGGATTGTATGTTGAGTGTTGGTTGGCGGCATGTTCAGGTCAATGTCGAACATGCCTATGAAAGAATGCCTTGGCCTCGAGGCAGAAGATGATGAAGCTTTGTCATTGCTCGTACTTAGTAAGTTGAATCTTTGTCGCAAACTTGATGGTGGACTATGAGCATTTGGGTCGAAGTAAAGATTTGCTTGTAGCCAATTTGGCACAACCGTTTGGAATCCGACATTTCGTTCAAAAAATGTTACAAAGAGCTCTAAGGGTCATCCCATGGAATATTGGTATGGGTGTCGATCATCATTTTCACATCTTCATCGTCACTAACATCGAATATTATGAAATAAAGTAGATCTATTAACGAAGGTAGTCGATACCTTAGTGACTATAACTACCTCCCGAAAGCATGTGGAATCTTCCTTGTTAGCGCTCGCTTCAGCCTTTCATACATTACTCCCATAGGAATCTGTAGTGTAATATTGTTTGGGGAGCAGAATATGACACCGAGTTCGGCATCAAAGATTATCTCACTATCATAGTGAACTAGAGCATCCACTCTTTTTGCCATTGTTGAAAAAACCAAGCAGCCTTTCTTCTTCGCACACGAATTGCTTTGAACGTTTGTTAAAAAAATTCTTTACTGAAATTTTTTTTATCCTCCATTTAATGGGAGGTGACGTGACGTGTGTGTTGCGTCTGACATGGGTCTGACAAAGCGTAACTCACATTTTGTATAACACAAGTTCTGTCAGCTTTGTAGGATACGTACCATGTTAGGAATACTCACTGTTAGTAGAATGTGATTCCTCAAAGAACTCACATTTTATAGAATGCGAGTTTGACCAACCATGTCATGATTCATGCCGTGTCAGAGTATTCTTCTCAAATGGAATGTTATTTCTTGAGTATATATATACACCGAAATTAATTTTACAACAACAAGAACAAAAAGAAAATTTTGGTTAATTGAAGGTTGGAATATAATTTGTAAACACTTTGATTGATATAATATGTAGAGACGAGAAACTATTACAGCTTTGGTATACTACGATAGGCAAATAGTCGATGATGCATCTCTTAACGTCGTATTTCAGTTCTAAAGTACTATATTGATTTTGGTGTCATACAACTTATCGTATAAGAAGTTGATGAATGAAGTGAAGAAACATGCTCCACATGGTCATGTGAAAAAGCTGGAACCGTTGAAGTTTCAAATGGCGAAGTCGTTAGAACTATTGACACACTCATTATTCTACGTTGTGGACGACGTTGATGTGGAATTGATGGTGGAATCTCACATATAGTTTTGTTCAGGGTGGGCCCTTGAGCTTGAGCTATATGCAATGTTTTGTGGTGATGATGATGTTTATCAGACTCCCATATAATATGTAAATTTTATTTATATTTTTAATGTTCTTTAAAGTTTCGTTAAAACGCTCCAATTTTAGCACTATTGCAAACATAGCATTTTTACAATTTTTGTTTTCTTCTAGTTGATAATTTCGCTCGGATCCCTTATAATATGAGTTGACGTGTCATAGACGACTGACGAACTCGCGTTTAGCCCAACGCGAGTTCTGCCACCTTTTGCAGTATTCCTGACAATGCAGGCAACCATGCGTCCTGAGCAACGCGAGTTTTATAATAATGGCTTAACTCACGTCCCGCCAAACGCGAGTTTGGTAGACAAATAATTTAAGAAACATCAAAAATACGTGTAGCATAGATGATTTCTCAAACAGTTTCTACCTTATATAAGTTCTGCAAGAGTCGTAAACTTTTACACCACTCAAACAATTTCTACATACATATATTTCCAAACTACAAATACAGATTATGGCGCGTTTTTTTACTACTTTTTTCTTTTGTGGAACCTACTTTTGCACTTCTTTCAATGAGAAAATCACAAAAGAAGAATTGTTTGAGTTGATTTCAACACGGGTTAGGGAGTTTACAAGCTACAAAAATTTTGCCTTGTGTGTCAAAGTATCAGTCAATGAGCCCGACCCAGAAGAACACTACATGCTAACACTATCCAGTGAGAAAGATATGCACAAGATGTTTCAGGCATACAAACGTGTCGGGGGTATGAACATCGAGCTCATTGTAAAATTTGATGAAGGCTCCAGTTAATCAACAGTCCCCCATTGTCAAGACGAGGACGTGGTCTCTACACAAAATTATATGAGACGTCAAGAGAACAAACAAATAATTGAGGAACTAAACTTAACATCTGACATAAGTATCGACTACGAGGACAACGAATATGATTCATTTTCCTATATTTTAACTAAGCTTAGTAACTTAATATTAGTGTACTTATGTCATTTAACAATCTTGTAGTACGTTTAGTTAATAAAATATTCGTTAATATAATTTTCTGTATCTAATTGATTACATTTTCAAACCGTTAACAATCACAAAATATGTAATTAACAAAACGTATTAATCATTGAATTACATTGGAACAACTAGCATGTATGAGATCCGTCGTATCGTGTTATCTGTCATACGTTGTTCAGCCTCTTCATTCGCGATACATGAATCCTTTAGTTACACGAGATTGGCCAAGATTCCTGACTTATCAGGAAAGTCACATAGTACAAAACGTGAGTTCCACTAACACGTCAGGGATCCTACGCTAAATTCGTGTTTTTCAGGATGGAAGTTTTATAATATAAATACCTTCCCGGTGAAGTGAACCCTACACCACGCAGTCGAAGCAAAAAAAAAACAAACTTCATTGTAGTGCTTGAAGTTTTTGATTTTATTGTAACTACTAATGGAAACAAACCACATATCTGGAAAATTTATTTGCAAACAGATTTTTCTGATGTTGTGATTTTTCGTTATTCGTAGTTGTGTCTATATGTTGAGTAGACATTGGTGGGTTACTAGTTCTTGTGAGATGATTGTTCGATGTAATCACAATATCTGAGAATTTGATGTCTTTTTGAATGGCAGACAGGGTTCTTAACCTATTGTACTAGGCTAAGACCCTCGCATGTAATCGGAGCCAAAGCCCCAACCATGGTCGTAATACATGATTAGTGGGTCGAATTGGTTGTCTTAGTGGGCTCACGAAATTCATGAAACTTGGTCATCTGCCCACTTCATGAAAGCATGTTTAGAGGTACAATACTTGGATCCAATAGACCTTCGAGCTAGAAGACGAGAATTGGTTCTCTACTCAGCTCAAGAAGTAAGCCGAGGGTATGTTAACACATGACTTCACAAAATGCATAACCCAAAGTTTTAAACTTTGAGGACTACTGAGGCCTTCAAAAGAAGAGTGTCGATTCTCTAAATGAGGATGAGACCAAGAGAGCAAAACAAGTTGAGGATCTTTTAGATAAACATGGTACAATTGTACAATAATAATCTACGTATGTTTCTTTCTTTTATAAACATATAAATAGTTTCTAAAGTAAATGTCCTCTTATGACCGGCCCTCAAATCAACTAATTGTACTTCTCCAAGAAATTTCAATATACTAATTATAAATATATACTAATTACAAAACAAATGACATAATAATGAAAATATATACTAATTAAAATTAAACGAGAGTCAAAGTATTCCAAAAATTTCCTCCACTAAAATATATACTAATTAAAAAATAAACTAAAATATTGATTAAACTAAAATATATACTAATTAAAAAATAAAATAAAAATATAAAGTTCAATATTTTCAAATACAATAAATTAAAAACTAATGATGCCTATGTCTACCGGTACCACAACACGGTGGACGACGAGATCAATCAGGATTGCGTTGGAGGCGAGTAACATCAACCTGATCATTGTCATCGTCGTCGTCGTCATTATCGTCATCATCATTATCACCATCATCCCCGGTTCCAGCTCCAGCAGTACCATTCGTTCTACCGGACACGCTAAGGTAGAAAATGAATTGTGGCGGCGTTTTTATTATTATTATTATTATTAAAAAAGAGGGACCCAAGGTCAACTCCTTCCTATTGAAGGAATTGTCGTGGCTTTTCCCACGATAGGAGAAGTCATGGCATAACCAAATTAAGGTGGCAAACATTACCACCACGTGGCTAGTAGAAAATAAACATGACCTTAAAGTCATGCCACAACTCTCATTTTACGTGGAGTATAAGGGTGTTAAGGGAGCCGGTTTAATTAGTATAAATAGAGAGGAATGTGTAGAAAGAGCAAGAAAAAAATGGGGAAATTTCATTCGAAAGATAAAGCTGGTAGATTGACAATTCGAGTTAGATTGGAGAGTTGAGTAGTCAGAATAAAATTTTGATTGAAGAGTTATCATCTTGGAAGATGAGAACCAAATTAATCGAACGGGGAATCGTTATTGGGATTACTCTATAACTTTGGGTATCAAGTGAGTGTAATCGGAGTTTCGAGAGTTTGCTAGGTAACATCTCGAGTCATTGTTTATTGATTTGCTAACCATTGTATTGAAGGTCATTATATTGAAAGCCTTATTGGTAAGCATGAGTAAGTATTGCAAATCGAGCTTCAGAAATTGTTTATTGCATATTGCTAGTTAAACTTTAACATATGTTTATTGTTATTGAATTACCATTATTGATATATTGATATGAAAATATTGCTATTGAAATATTGTAATTGGACTATAGATTATTGAACCTTAGATTCGAGAATATTAGATACAATTAGCATGCCATAAAATTTACGAACTCATTAGTACAAAGTTCTGTGGTGTAGTGGAGGGATGTGATATGTATTGGTCAAAAACGGTGTAGCGGAGGTCAAAACGGTGTAGTGGAGAGTATTGAGACCATATTTGTTAATTGTTGGTGTAGTGGTGAAATTCATGTATCCAAATACGTTAAATCGATCCAAGAAAAATTACTGGTTATTGATATTGCTTTTGTTATGAAATTATTGATTATTGCTATTGATTAATGTTGCCATGATATTGATTATTGATGACATGATATTTTTGTTGTTGTTATTAAGCATATAAATGATATTTATGTTCATGACCTAGTATTATTGATGATATTGAGACATGTTGCATTACATGATATGTTCATACATTGTTTATGGCTACCTCACTTAGACTATATAAGTCTAATCCATTGATTGTCCATACATTTCAGGTTAAGGAAAGTAACGGATCGAGATCGGGATTAGTTGGAAGATCGACAAGTCACTACAAGTAAAGATTAACGTATTTTGTCCCTATGAACTCCTAGTACAGTGGAAAAAGTAGTTAAATAATCGATTATGGTTATTTTGATTTGTGTATAAAGGTTGTATAATGTGTAAGGTTAAAAGGCTTTTAAATAGTACATTATGACGCAATGGTATATTTTGGCTTAAATAGTGAAAACTTAGTAAATGAGTTCGAAATGTCTTAAAATTTTGTATGTTATTAAAAATATGATTTTTAAGCTTTCTTGTAAAATTTGATAAGGTCTAGAATTCGTTTGATAGGTTAATTCAAATGAAAATTGTTTTAAAGAATTTATAAAAATGGTCATTAAATATTATATCGTCTAATCGGAAAGGTAAATGACTTCAGTTAATAATGAAACTTTACAGGATAATATTTGGTAAGTTTAATTTTAGTACAATGACATGAATTTAGGCTAAGGACCCCTAATTTGTAAAATTTACAGTTTAGTTCCTAAGTTGGAAAAAGATTAAATTGACACTAAATTGAGTAAGTTTTAATAAGTTAATGTGTAAGCCTTAAAAGAGACTAATAAACCATTTTGAACAAGTTTTCGAACTCAGATTAAGCTTCATACCTCCGAATATGTTTTTCAGTAACACCGTCTGACATGGTTTTCTAACAGATCGAGAATAGGGTGTTACATTTGTGGTATTAGAGCTAGAGTTTAGTTAGTTTTGGAATAAACCTATATATGTTCATATTATTTATAGTGTTACTTTGTCACCTATGAGTTATATTGTTGTGTATCGTGACTTGACAGCTAATCCGATCTTTTTATGTTTAGACGTCTAACTTTATTAAGGCTCATGTAGATGAGCATAATGTTGCAGGTGAAAATTCAAAGACAAATTTTTTTAAAGGGGGAGAGAGTTGTCACATCCCCAAAACCGGTCTAGTCGAAATTAGATTCCGGTGAACAAATATTTTGTATCGATTGTGTAATTTATTCAATCTTATTTAGAACAATAAAACTTATTCAGGTGGGCATAATAGATTATTATTATTATTATTATTATTATTATTATTATTATTATTATTATTATTATTATTATTATTATTATTATTAAAAGAAGAAGTGGGACCCACGACCATCTCCTTCATATTGAAGGAATTGCGGTGACTTTACCCACATTAGGGGAAGTCATGGCATAACCAAAATTAAGGTGGCATGTGGAAAATAGACATGACCTTAAAGTCATGCCACAACTCCCATTTTACGTGGAGTATAAAGATATGTAGGGGCCTAATTTTAGTAAGTTTAATTTTAGTATGATGACATGAATCTCGGCTAAGGACCCCTAATTTATAAAATTTACAGTTTAGTTCTTGAGTTGGAAAAAATTTAAATTGACACCAAATTGAGTAAGTTGTTAATAAGTTAATGTGTAAGCCTTAAAAGAGACTAATAAACCATTTCGAACAAGTTTCCAAACTCTGATTAAGCTTTTGACCTCCAAATATATTTTCCGGTAACATTGTCTGACCCGATTTTTTACCAGGCCGAGAATGGGGTGTTACAATCTCGATTCCAAATACGGTTGTTGTTAGGGGAAACTGCATGAAGGGCATGTAGGGTACGTAGGCTACAGGATAGCTCGAGGCCCTACTCATCATCGCCACAAATTGAGCATAAGGGTCTGACACTGAAGGCGTTAAACAACCATGGCTTAGACTCGGGGTCGGTTTTGGCTGCTTCGGTGGTGGGGTAGCATATGATGGTGCCAGTTCTCAGGAGGCAGAAAAATGGCTTCTCGTCGATGATGACGCACCGCTAGAGGTGTTTCGTGCTCCCCTCGTATGCTGAGACGGTGGGCAGTTGCATTGCTGACGCAGATAGACAACCGCTCATTCCTCTAGAGTTAGAAAAAATGACTTCCCATTCACCATAAATAAGTCATCGTAATCATGGCTAACCATCATATCAAACATATGGTAATCACGTTGAGGTTGCCATTGCGAATTCACCATATCCCTCCAGTGAGCGATATAGTTTTGGCGGTACACCGACCAATCAACCTATGAGAAAATAACACAATTTGTTATTCTTTTAAGATATGAATTACGTTCGAGTTAATAAAATAATGCGGTAAGTATATAAATATTACCTCAAGCTTCTCTTGTCGAGTGAGTTTGTGCAACTTGTCCAGATTTAGAGGGACGACTGGGATACGTTGGAAACAACCAAACTGCCGTAAGACGCAGTCGGTCGGATGTCACTCAAATACGGCGTAGCAGACGAGTGGTATAATGGCTCTCCAAAGAAGCCTCGTCTCGTTCAAAAATTCTGGGATGTACTTGTGCACTTCTGGATCCTCGTACGATGTCCATAAATATTGTACAATATATAATTCTAGTTAAATATAAAATTTATTTTATATAAATACACTAAAGTGTTACTTGATTTTTCGTGAAATTCTCAATATCATGTCTGATAATGTCCAGACCCTTCGCAACACCAACATGAATCGCGCCGGTCGGAACGGTTCGAACCCTTAAGGTTGGTTTAGGGAACACCTAGTTCAGGATGTTTTAAAAACATGGGAAAAAATATCTAAAAACCTCATTTACTATATAAATGATCGTGGTGCAAACAATTTTACAAAATGTGATTTGGAAATATTACATTTTGGTATAGTGACCAAAATGCAGTTTTTGCAAAAGTTAACTAGTGACTGTTTTGTAAAGGGTTGGAACTTTGAATCTTTAAGGAGCTAATTTTACCAAATGTTTTTCATCAATTTTTTCTTTAATTTGGGAGCTTTTAATAATGATTTAATTAAAGGAATTAAAAGAAAAATCAAAAGTTGACTTTTCATAACTACTTTACGATAGTTTTCTCTCTTTTCATTTTCTCTCATCTTCCAATCAGCCAAACACATTTCCCTCATCAAAGAACCTCTGATTTTCATCTCATTTGCTGAGATTTCATCTTCCTAAGGATTTCCTATCTTTACATCATCAAATTCTTTAGTTTTTACTTTGGATTTTCAAGAAATCTTGCCCAAATTAAAGAGAAATCAGCCATTAGAGGTAAGCTTTGTCCTTATCCTCTAATGATTAGTTCTTTACTGAAATTCCCAAGTTATCAATCATTTGTTAGTGATTTTTTGAGTTGTTTTAATGTTATAAACATGAAATAGTTGTTAAATTCAAGATTCTTGATGAGATCTTGGTGATTTTCGTGCTTCTATGTTAAGCTCTGTTTTGAGGTTGATTTATAACATATTTTGGATGATATTTGATGTTGAGAATAAGGTTTTAATAAATAAATCCTGAGTAGGTTTGGGTTTTTAAGTTTAAGATGTTGGATTTGTGGTTTTTGAGGTGTTTTTGATGATCTGATGTTGCTGGAGGTATAAGATCGCGTTTATGTTGCTTTTTATGTTAATTGATGTTTAGAAAAGGTTAAAATTGATAGATCTTAGTTGGGCTTTGTTTGGTGGGTGTTTGGAGATATTTTCAGTTGTTTCGGATAGCTGAAATGCTTATTTTGAGTAGAGCAGCGGGTTAGAGTGAATAGCTGGTGATTTTAATGCATGGTGATGCATTAATCCTCTACTCTTATGTGCTAAAAGCATAGGAGAGTAATCTGGAAGCAATCAAGGTAGCGTTGGAGGCTTCGGACGCTTGGTTGGCTCGTCGGCTAGCGTAGTGTTGCGTATCGGTGAGTGAGAACGTGTTTTCCAGCTTTGGAATGTTTTGAAAAGAGGTTTGGGAACTTAAATTTAGGCTTGAAATGCCGGTTTAAGTTCGGAAGTAAGTGAAGTTGATTTCTCTCTCGATTTGTGCTATTATTGTTTTGAAGATATTTAATTTGGTTTTGGTGTGCTTGGTTTGGCAATGTGGGTTGATTTGTTGTTTAAGCGTGGCTTTTAAGCATGATAGTTGGTTTTCAAACTTGGTTTGATGAGGGAAGTATGAAATTGATGATTTTGAGAGTATGTGGTGTTAATTTGTGTTTTAAAGGCATAGTTTAACATTTGGCTTTGATGGTGTTGCATGCTTTGAAAACAGTAGATATGTTAATGATTTTAATATGATATGTTGGCATAAATGATGAGAAGATTACCTAATATAATTGGTTGACCAATAGGATGTAGAGTGCACTATAACTAAAAATTCGTACGTGCTCTTGGGATTCGTTCCAAAGAGAGAGGCCGATGATGTGCATTACTTCGAATATGACTTGGTGAAAGATCCAAGCTTAATGGCATTGTATGGTACCGCCATGAGAGACTGATGTTGTAAATTCCATCGGATAGGACTTGGTGAAAGACCCAGGCTTTTTGGAAACAAATGTTATCGCCATGAGAAACCGATGATGTGCATTCCATCGGAGTAAGACTTGGTGAAATACCCAAGCTTTGTAAAGAGATAGAGTCCGGAGATAGAGATATCGCTAGGGTAGGACTTGGTGAAATATCCAAGCTTTGTGGCGAAGGTAGATACCGTCATGAGAGTCCAGTGGCGAGATCCCACCGAGGTAGGACTTGACCTCGAGTCAAGCTATCCGCATATTTGTGTAAAATAGAATATGAAAATGCCAATATATGAGAATGAAGTGTGTTTCACATGTACCAATGCTTGAAATGTTTTTATGCTTTGAGAAATGCATATGAGATTTTGAGATTATGAAATGCTTTTGTATAACAAGCATGTATGGCCTTGCCATGAGAATTGTATTGATTGAAAGCATGAGATAGATAGATGGTACATGGATTTTCAAGATGAGAATTGCTTTGAAATGATTTTTAAGTACGAGGAAGAATGAGCATAATGTGGAAATGGTTTCCAAGAAAAATGGTTTAAACTTTGTATATAACGTTTATGCATGAGAATGTTTAAATGGAAATAATTTCGAGGATGTTGTTTAAGTTTGAGATATGTGTTGTATTTGGGTTTTAAATGCTGGTTTTATATGTTGGGCGACGCATGATTTAAGGCAATGATGTTTACAAATGAAGTTTTCAAACAATATGTTAACTCTTAGAAACGTGATTTCAAGTAAAGGATGTTTTATGATTTCGCTACATTGATGGTGTTTTGGTTTTGAGCTATTCTCACTAAGCATTTCGTGCTTACGCTCCTTTTTGTCCATCAATGCAGATAGTTGATTTTGGGACAGCAAGAAGCAAGGGATTCAAGAAGGACTCCACACCAAGCTTTCCTCACCAAGCATTCCTTAGAAACGTGTGCTCTCTGCACAGGCGTTTCGGTACGATTAAGAAGTGTTTCGGTACGGGCTTGAAAGGCATACCGACACGCGGGAAAGCGTATCGATACACTTTTTGTGACTTTGGTCACTGCTATCTCGCGTATCGATAAAGTCTTAGGCGTACCGTTACGCGACCGTTAATTTTGTTAATGGCATCTGTATAAGTTTAAAACTGTTGCATTTTAGTCCCTAAATGTTGTGGATACAATTGAATGAGTTTGGTTGATCTCTTTGACATGAAAATGGACAAAGAAGCATGAAATGTGATTAATTGGAAAATGGTAACCTTAAAATCCAAAAAGCCCTAATAATTTTAAGAAATTACATTTTGGTCCCTAAAAGCTTAAATTATATAATTAAACCCCTAAATGTTTTCCGATCGCTATATCGTTTCCTTCCTATGTTCTTTAGAGATCACATAAGACTTATTTTACATCTAGAAAAGATAAAAGAAAAAAGGGTCGTCAATCAGAGTCGGCTATAATGAGTTGGCTTCGGTTTTCCCCGTGTAATCACATCGGTTCGGGTCAAACGTCTAGACCAGGCTAAGGGGATTACACGGTCCCCCTACAAAATAAAAAGATAACTTTAATTATAAAAATATGTATATTATAAAAATAAACTCTTTTCTTATCTTTGACCCAACGAAAAAATATATGAAGTAGGTTGCATAAGCTGAGGCCGTAAAACAGCATTTTCCACCACGCCCAAGACTGAAGAAACACCAAACAACCTCCGTTGCAAACGGTGTTCTTGCACATCTCTCTAAATAGACTTGCCAAAACTACGGATCCCTAGCTCAGTTTCTCGACATCTTCAAAATCCTGCAAATGTCGCAACCAGGTCGTGTGAACCTTGTTGCGGGATTTATCATGCATCAATCCCCCGCCGATCATATATAAAATATAAGGGCGAGCATATGCATATGTTTCTTGCGTGTAGTGTACTATAAATGATACGCAAATATGGTGCAAGTATACACGTCGAACGAGTAATAAAATGAGTGTGTGAGTATCGTCTCCACAGGGATTAGAGGTATTCACGGTTTGCTGTAACAATATTGATTGATCTTTTTGCAGATGACAATGTTGTAGTAAAAGAGATGGTGTAAAATAATGTTGTAGCAAAATAGTGCAAACAAAGATAAGATAACAATGTGATGAACATGTCCCCTTTCGTATGCGAAACTCACTACGGAATGACTGGCTAAGAATAATGGACAACCTAAACTAAGCTTCTTAAAGATGCTAAGGCTCTTCATTTATCTTTTATGCTAGGCGGGATTTGCTAAAAGTGTTCCTAAACTATCTCTAGCTAGGAAGTTGGGAGTCAGAAATGCTACAGCAATACCTCTCGGTGTAAACTCTTAACATTCCCCTACCCTTCACAAACTATCCTTTTTAGCCCTTGAAACCTATCACTTATCTCTAAGGTACGTTAGAGTCTGCCTCTCGACAGCCACTCCATTGCTTATGGGGGTTCTAAGGCTAGCTTTCTCGATTACTAACATCAACAAACACTTAAAGAACAACCAACTCTCGAGGGCTCTTACAACTTTAAGGAAACAAAATGCATAAGCAAAGCATAGAACATGATAAACACTGAAAAAACTATAGCATGCATTAAATTTTTCTTAAAATAAAATCATCCATCAAACCCAAGCCACCTAAAACAGTTCGTGGTTAGGCAATATCATCCAATGTATCGTTGAGATAACATCACCAAAGATAAAGATATGAAAAGGAAATGCTAAAGCGACATAAAGAAAGGTGAACCCCCTCTCCGCCATGGACTGTCCGACTGTCTTAGGCCCACTGCCTCTCTCGAGGCCGGCGAGGCCACTCCTTGGAACTTCAACGATGTAGGACACCAAGTGGAGAGGATGAAGATGAACGTTTTTCTCTCCTTGCAACTTTCTCTCTCTATGCTCTCTTCCGCCTCTCTCATTTCCTCTCTTTTTCTATATCTTTTCCAAGCTTCTCCCCCTCTTTATATAGTGGAGACTCTTAGGGTTTTGTGCCCTAAAGATTTCTTGATAATCCCAAAGAATATCCACCGACAAGCTCTGCCACGAGGGGACAAGGAGGACAGTCTGCAGTTGGGTACCGGATGCTGCACATGCCAGGTTGTCCTTTTCTGCATATTCACGTGCTTCTGCAGCTCACGTGCTTCTCACATGTTGGCCGATATCAACTTCCACTATGCTATAGCAATTTCCCGGCGCCAGCTTTCTCTCGCTAGACTCCCTTCCAGCGCATCATCAAACCCAAAACCAACCTTCCGAGAAATACCCCTCAACATGGACTAATAACCAGCAAAAATAAAGATGCACCCTGAAGAAGAAAATGTAACCTAAATACAGTCTAAATGCTATGATATGAGCTCAAGAACAGACAAATGCTATAGCAAAAAGGTATGAACACAAGGATATTCATACAATTATCATCCTACAATAAGAAAAAATATATAAATTAGCATATATACAGATTTTTATTATTTCAATAATATTCACTAAAAAATTTATTGTTATCTTCTTCACATTTCCGCTCGCATCATCAGGTAAATTTCCAAAATTATTTCGCAACCACACTAATTTTATTTTTCCATCGTCAAAACTCTACGACGCAATCCCTAGCCAATCCAAACATAGGCCATTCCAATCATCAATACCCAGGATATAGGAAACGTCCTGCAGGGTAATCATCGACTCGCCGCAAGGAAGGTGGAATGTGTGTGTCTTCGGCCTCCACCTCTCCAAAAGAGCGTTGATCAAATCAACGTGTAATTTCATACCTCCAATAATTTTGGATGCGTGCAAAAATTCGGCCTACTCTAAATACGGTTGGATCAACGTGTCGAGTAATCTCGATATCCGGTTGTAAGAAACCTTCAGACGTCGTTTCTCCCCATTCTAAAAAAAATAAAAAAAAAATGTATGTATAAATTAAACTACATAAAAGAATATAAAAATATGTATTATGTATGTATAAATTACAATATAATAAAATAAAATAAACTAGATAAAACTTACATGTCTCCGATGATAATCGAACATATATTTGTGATCCAACCTTATCAATCCCGACATTATATCAAACACGAGAAATCAACAGAGAAATTGAAAGAAAGTATATTTGAGAGATAGTGAATTTTTTGGTGTGGAGTAAAAGGGGAGGGTGGGGACCAATTTATAGTGGTAATCGCATCGGTTGGGGTGCGAATATTCAATTGAAATCGCCTCCTGCAGGACGTGATTTCAGTAAACCGAACCCTACAAAATGTGACTTTATCGTAACCCTAACGCGATAAATAAATTTCCAACCGTTGCAATTTATTACCGCGGAAAACACAACCTACAAAGTGCGACTTCAGTTTATCGCGGTGATTCGTTTTAAATTCTCGTAGAAGCTGCGTTCTACAGGTTGCGACTTTATTTTATTTTAAAAAATAATACCGGATAATATAATCCACATCGCGCGGAAGCCGCACCCTATGCGGTACAAGTTTGGAAATCGCCTCATACGGAACGCGAATTACCCTTACGTAGGCCGAATGAGGGGTATTTTTCCAAATGTTGTTCTGAAAGGGTATTTAGCCAAATAAAATTCCAAAAAGAAAATATCTGACCAAATAGCCCTTCAAATAGAGAGATTTTCCAAATCATTTCACAATGATTAAGAAAAAAATTATATCAAAACTGACATCATTGTAAATTTGGAATGAGCAAAATGCCGCCCTAAACATTCCAAAAAGAATAAACACATAATGTCCAATAAAACTAATATTAATTGAGCGCACGTGGTAAAGGGTTGGCCGATATGTAATTTGATTCTTTTGGTTTTGCTGGCCGAACTGTTATACGTTAGATTTAAAATTTAGAATTATAATTTAAGGTTAAAGTTTAGAGTGTAAGATTTAGTTTTTAGAGTTTAAGATTTAACGTTAAAGCTTAAATTTTATTTTTTTAATGTTGGGATACCATGTTCCTCAGGTTGTTATTCTTTTTACCATTAACCTCTTTAGATATTTTTCCATTCATATTTCATTCATTGAAAAAACCAATTGTCATCGTCAATATCATTTATATGTTATTGTTGGTGGTGATTATCTTTCGTGACCAACAATAGCATTTGTTCCTATCTTTTATTTTTTAAGTTGCTTGGTTAGATTTTTTTGAATATGAGTACGTCAGTTTTATTAATAATGAAATAAATTCGAGATAAAAGTCTACAATGAAGGTAAACAAACATCATTCATACATATTCCTAAAACACAAAAACTAACTCCTCTAGATCATAAATAGGACCAAGCAAAAAAAGTAAAAAAAAAAATCTCTAATTTAAAAACTCGAAATAAAGTAGATACAAAACATCACCGAAACTCGACGATGAAGGTAAAAAAACCATCAACAAACAACATTAAAAATGCATATTACATAATTAAGGCACGTTGACAACATGTTTATTATCACAACTCAATCGCGAACAAGAGCAGTGATTAAACTTGCATCGAGATCCAGTTCGAGGGTCCAAAATAGAGAGATCAACAGGATAATCAAAAGAGTGTCATCTTAATCGGTAGTGGCAACGTCAAATTCAACCCTGACTTAAAAAAAACATGACAAAAGACAGAAAATACATACCAAAAGATAAAAGAAAGCGTGTCATAAAACATATTTATTGAATAAAAAAACACTAAAATTAAAAGAACGAAACAAAGGCTGATATCGCTGCTGGCCATAAGATTAAAACAAAATGAAGAAAAAAGAGCGGCTAGGGCAAAAGGAATAATTGCGGAAAATAACATTGTTTGGTTAGATTTTTTTAACCTTTCTATTGTAATATTTTTATTATTTAATAGCTAAATTTTGCTTTTTGATGGTTCTAAGGGAAATAATTGGTTGATGTTGTCATTACAAACTTTAATCCAGTCCAATCAAGCCTATTTGTAAAATTTATCCAAAATAAATAATTAACTCCAAAATTACATCTATTTAAATTAAACCCAATAGAGGCGACCTATTACAATAAATATCCAAATAACCCATATTAAACAAAATGGCTCAAGTCGTTAAGCCCATTACCAATTACCCTAAAACTCATCTACAACCAAACCCAATAGTTCATTTCTTAAACTTTCTGTTGACTAACTCTAAGGCCATCAATGACCCTTGAGTTCTCTGTGCCACATCAGCCTTCCGTCAGTGACGCTGCCATGTCACCAACGACATCAGTGACCACGTTACGGCGATACCGTTGACCAACCACTGGTTGCACGCCACATAAGCTTCGGCCATCTTCTTTCACGGGACGATTGTTTGTCTCAACGGGATTTGGGTTATGGGAGGTTGAAATTTTTAAATGTTTGGCAGCCTTCTCCCTCCTTTTATTTTTTCCAAAAAAAATTTATATTAAATGGATCCGATCCGACTCAGCATGTCATCTGTAGTCCAGCCAACTCATTTTAACTTTTAAATAATTACTCATTTTTTCTTTACATGTAAGAAAGAGGTAAAAATTCACCTTAAAAAAATTACATGAAAAAATATTATTGGATAAGAACATAGATAATGTGGTGAACCAAGTCCATCTAATAACCTTTTACTTTTTTTCTCTATACCTTCTTTATTTTTTTTTATTTTCTTCTTCTTCTTCTTCACTTTTATTCTTTGTCTTTTACAAGTTTTTTTAAAAGTACTTTTCCAACCGCAAAACATAAAAATTTTGACTTTTACAATAATTTTTAAACATATTTTTTTTTCAAAACTTATATTTAAAAAATAATAGAAAACAACGCCTCAGTATATCAAAATTTTAAGCCGGGTAATAGTTGATGTGGATCTTTCTTATTGGTTAGCCGTACAAGTACAATAAAATATTAAATGTGATAGAAAATTGGATAATTTACATAGATATTGTTGTGGGTTTTTTTTTTCCCAAAATATTGTAGGTTCAATACTATTTCCCAAAATATTGCACATCACCAAAAGACCACTCCAGCTGAATCCGACTTTAAACAGAAATCGAATAAAAAATTCAAAGTCGGCACCAGCTGAATCCGACTTTAGAATAATTTCATAAAAAAATCTCAAAGTCGGCACCAGGTGAATCCGACTTTAGAAAAAAAACTTCAAAGTCGGCACCAGGTGAGTCCGACTTTAGGAAAAAACCTCAAAGTCGGCACCAAGTGAATCCGACTTTAGAGAAAAACCCTCAAAGTCGACGCCAATTTCATAAAAAAACACTCAAAGTCGGTACCAGATGAATCCGACTTCAATGCACTGTTCAAACTGCCATAGTTCTGGAATTAATCTACACAGTGCAATACTTTAGGAAAAAAAAATTCTCACAACAATATTTAAGTAATTTATCCTAGAAAATTGAATAACAATACATTATCAAACATTAAGCATGTGGTTATAAATGTCTTATTATATCATATTTTTTTGAGATATTATAATATTTTTGTATGTGTTAAAACGTATCGTACTTATTTTATAATTCATGGAAATGGGGACAACGTGGACCAATCGAAGTTACAGAAAGCAAAGTGTAGTAGTTGAGTAGTGATGCAGAGCTTGCCTGGGTCCTCTGCTGTTCGATTGTAACGTTAGAGAGTGTACAAGGCGACAACATCTTCCCATGTGGAAACGTAATCAACTTGCAATCTTTTATGTAGTGCGGTGACAGGTTTAAAAATATATTTAAAATAAAAACACATAAAAATTTAAACTTTTAAGATAAGAATAACTCATATTATTAAAAAAAAAATTGAAGATTTATTCATAAAATTTAAGAAATTAAAAATAAATATATACACATTAAAAAGTTCAGGATGGACATATACTCACACTATCATGCATATAAATCCGCCATGGGTAACCATCATCGTTTAAAGCAAAAAAAAAAATGTATTTTCCTTTTTATTTCTAATTTATTACAAAGCAGTGACGAATTTTGTAACAAATGGAATCGGCTTAGCCTCTCAAATTTTGTTCTCTAACCGTAAAGTTTGTTCTTTATTAGTTTAAATAGTATTAAATTAATTCTTATCACTTTTATTTTAAGATTAACAATCTAATATTTTTTTATCAATTTAGAAATTGGATAATTTGTTAAGTTAATAAAAATATTGGATCTGAATCCAAATTGAATAAATAAAAAAATTATTTATATGAATTTAAACTCAAATTCTACTTTTTAGTTCTTATTTAGAGTGTGTAGACAACATAATATAATTACATAAAAATGTAATTTTTTTTAAAAAAGTAGTAAGTCTCCTTAAAAACTCTTTCTAAAATTTAATAGGTGAAAAGAGTATTCGAAATATTATTAATTAAGAGAGTGGAGTAGACACTGGCCGGTGGCACTCGATTACAAACCGATCATGACTCCATCACAAGCCAAAGGCCTTGAGCAGCTTACAACTAGAAGAGACTAAAACCAACTCGGAGTTACAAAACCACAAAGATAAAGCTGTGTTAAAACACCAACCAATCTGCAACTTTCACTAACTACCATCTTACTAATTTACAAGGAATTCTAATTCCTTAAACATGTTTGGCTAGCATAGTGTATTTACTAATTATATGTCATTTAACGGTCTATAATCGAATTCAAAGTTTTTCTTTATCATTAATGACTTTAATAATAAAAAATCGATTTTAATGGTCATATTAAAAGCATCAAGTGACCATCACTGAAAGTTACCCTTAAACTAATTCACATCTCCTTTTTTGAAAATTGAAGAGGGATAATAAGTAGTATCTCCGATTACACTTAATTTAACGGATTTCATAAACTATAGTGATTTGTCAAAGAAATTTTTTGAAACAGACGGCGCACACTGTTGCACATCATTAACGCAACATACTGCTGCACACCGTTAAATTTTTAATAATTTTTAAATTATTATTAAAAATCTCAAGGATTGAACATGTATTTAAAATTATTTCAACGCAAAATTAAAATTTTGATTTAATAAACCTTTTTATATTTGTTTTAGGAATATTATCTCATACACATGCGGTGGAAATTTTTTATTTCCATAAGCGCCTTAATTTAGGGTTTAGGATTTTAGTTTATAGGTTAGAGTTTAGGGGTTTTAGTGGGGGTTTAGAATTTAGATTTTATAATTATAATTTAGAGTTTATGTTAAAATTTAGGTAGTTAAGTTTTATGTTTTAGGTTTTAGGGTAATATGGTTAGGATTTAGATTTTAACCTAAAAACCCTAAATTTTAACTCTAAATCCAAAATTCTATCAACAAGCCATAAATTCACAACTACTACACTTAAACCCTTAAACCCTAAATCTTAACGAAATCTCCAAACCCTAAAATTAAGGCGCTTGTATAAATAAAATTTCCATAACATAACCCCAAGCACTTATGCATGGAATAATTACCATTTGTTTTATTGTATTTGTTAATTAAAATATTAGAATCAAATCACCAATCATCCACAAACCTAACCTCAATCTTTTTTTTTTCTTTTAGCCGTCGCGGCTGCTGTCGCTGGCCATAATCAATGTCCTTTGCAGAACCAGAAAATCAATTCCCATTGAAATCCCAAAGCACAGTGAAGTATCCGATGTTCTTTGCGTATCTTTTAAAATTTCATATTAATATTTTATTGATACGATGGTGTAGATATGCAGATCCTATAAGAATAGCAATGTTAGGGGAAAGTAATTCATATTAATATATTTTTTTCCTTAAGATGTCGTCGCGGTTGACATCTTTTTGCGAGAAATTATATTATAAGTCCAGCTCGTCACGTCATTTATGGTCCAAATCAATAAAAAATATTCATCTCATTAATTTTTTTCCATGTTATTTTTTATCGAGTGAATCTTCACTCAGATTTACTGTAAATTAAATTAAAAACATTTTTTTACCAATTATAGATTCACTTGGTAAAAAAATATGAAAAATTTAATCAAATAGATATTTTTTATTGGTTTTGACCATAAATGACGTGGCGAGCCGCACCTATAATATAATTTCTCGCAAAAAAAGTCAACGGCGACCGCATCTAAAAAAGAGAGAAAAATTTGGGGTTGAGGCTAGAGTTTGTTGATGATGAAAGATTTGATTATAATATGGGCGTGTCCAAGCACTTCCATTTACCATAGTTGCACAAGCTTCCAATGAACTTTTTGAAAAAGCTTAAACCCTAACCCATCACTTTTTCCAAAGTTTTGTCGACAGTACTTCACTCACATCGTACTTCTCCTTCAAGGGTGCTGAAAATGGTCAGCTTGTTCTCTATTACCATACTTGCACAAGATGAATTCAAGGTTTGGACTTCCGGATTGGTTATTTTGTGATGATAGGTGTCAAAGATTGTTCATGGTACCAACCACCAACTTATGAGATGAAAAAAATTTATTCTTTATTTACTTTTATTTTCTCTAAAAAAATTATTTAAAAAAATTCTCTTGAGTTTTTCTTCTTCGTCGAAATTGTTTACGGCGACAACTTTTATACCGTCGACTGAGTTTTAATATTTATGTTGATTGTAGATAAATAAGGTTCTTCTCATTTGATGAAGAATTTTTTGTTTTTTTTTAGTTTTATGTTTTTTCTTTGTTTTGCTTTGCCAGCCATTGTATATTTATTTTTCTGATTTTTTTCGTCTGCTTGTATTGCAGTATTTTGTCTGTATTTTTTGGAGTTTTCTTTGTCTTTGTGACAATATTGTTTGTTACTGCGGCAATTTAGCGTCCAGATAACAAGAATTATCAAGCGTTTCTAGTCACAAGACGATCGACGGTCTGATATTTTTTTCATTTCTTTATAGTAGTTTGTCGATGTGCCAAGAACTCGCAGCGGAAGAATACTTGATTCATAGAGCTTTCTGGTCAAAGTACACCGTTGTTGGATTTCATTTAGAAGATTCTGTAAGTTTTTTTGCAAAGTGATGGGTTTTGCTTATCATGCCTTTCACACCCTTTGAAGTTTACTATATTTGTTTTTCACATTGAATTTTCAATGGTTGTGGCGTGATTTTTTGTAATCCTTTTCACTTTGAATTCAATTCAGTATATTTTTTTTGTTCAAAAAAATAGATTGTTCATGGTAGAGTTGTGAAAAGCCAGTTTTGTCAACGTGCTATCATTGTTATATGTACTTTTATGTTAATATTTATGATGTTATTCTTTATTGACGACAATCGTATTTGTCTATCCATCTTTCAAGTTGTTTGATTAAATTTTAACTGTTTTTCTTGTATGATCCCATTTTATACTTTAGTAGCTAGTTTGTGTGCTTCAATAGTTTAAGAAATTTCATTGGTCAATGTGATTTGTCTACTCTAGTTTTGTAGACTTTTTTTGTAACTTCATAATATTTTATCATTATTCAATAAAACTAGCGGCTATTATTTGTAAAAAAAAATAGTTATTCATGATTTTAATATTTTTGTCAATTCTATGTAACTTTGGTTGGTACATAATAAATTTAAGTCTTAATATTTATACATTATGTCAATTTGATATTGTTTCTAAAAACCAACATATTATTTATATATTGTATAAATTTGTTAAATTTTTTAGAAGTGCGATCAAATTGACATAATTTTCTTCGATCAATATAATGAAAATAATTTATTAATCTAAAGGGTTCCAGTCCCATGGAAGGGATAGTCCATTAAGGCCAGCATAAAATCAAACAACACGTTGAAGATGAATTTATTATCATGTCAACTAAATTATACAAAATTGATGTAAAACATGATTAAATGCCATTCTTTGCTCACTTTCTAAGTTAACTGGGACTAAGTTGTTCTGTTTAGAGAGATAAATTTATTTAATTTTAAAATTGAAAGAAAAATAAGAAGTCTTTTAACCTATTTATTTAAAGGAAAATATCTCATTTACTGACATTGAATTTTTTTTGTTTTTACAAATATTTTAATTTTATGAATCAGAGATCTAGTTTAGAATTTAGGATTTATGGGTTTAGAATTTAGGGTTTAAGGTAATATGTTAGGGATTTAGGTTTTAACCTATATACCATACATTTTATCAGTAAACCCTAAATTCAAATCACAATCCCTCAATTCTAAGCACATAAATCTAAACTCTTAAACTATAAACCATAAACTCAATCTATAACCCCTAAAATTAGGGCGCTTGTGGAAACTAAAGGATTTCTCCGTCTGTGCATGGTATAATTACCCTATTTAAAAGGTATGCCAAAAAATGCCTCTAAGGTTTAATGGAATAGTCATTTTGGCCCTATTTTTTTGTCCACTTTCACCTATATCGTTTCATTTTGGCCATCATGTGGATGGAAACTGTTAGTTGACTAACGGTCAACACTGGATGATGACGTGACATGCTGATTGGCTTGGGACGCTGGCATCATTATCTCGTGTTGACCATTAGTTAACTGACAGTTTCCATCCAAAAGACATTTTGACTTGAAATAAAATGTTAGGAATAAAAATAGACACAAAAAGAAAATAAAAGACAAAATAATTATTTCATGTTAGTGTCATTTTTTTAACATTATACCTATTTAAAACCACATGAGAAAAGTTTTAAAAATTTAAGTGAAAGAACAAAACCGGTAGCTTCCACGTACAAGAGATCTTAAAAAGATTGCTTTTCACAGATTTGACAAAATGTTGAATATGAATCGGTAGCGGATGCATACAACCCACTAATGGAGCAAATGCATCTTTATTTTTCAGAAACATGCTTAAGTTGGTGTGAATTTTTATTTTTATTTTTTTAATTTAACATGTAAAAGTAAAAAATATATTTTTACATACTATTTAAAAAAATAAATTTATTTTAGACTCCTATTCTTAAAATTTTAGATCCGCGAATGACATGAATGATTTAAGAAAACAATTGCATGCACTATACATTCTGTGGCTCACCGGTCTTGTATACCAAGAAAGAAAGGTGTACAACTCAGGACACAAACAAATAGCTTAAAGAAATAGTAATATATTTAGTATGAATATAAGCAGAATTGCATGCACTATACATTCTGTGGGACAAGCAAAAAAAAAAAACAAGTTAGAAAAGCAAAAGCATTCACGTGATGATGATGATCCACTTCCCTTTAAACAAAGTTTATATTTTACAGAAACGAAAGCCATAACCTTTCACCCTGAAATCAATTTCCACCCTCAATGATTTCAAAAGAGGAATTCAACTTTAATAAAGAAAGCAAAGTTGAATCATACACTAGCGTCCACAGATTCTTTGCCTCCGGAATCGTGGGAAAATAATTGGGTTGGTGCTACTGCTACAATCCTGAATTTACTTCACTATTTCAAGTGATAATTTTAATCTGATCGATATAATTACAATTATAATATCTCCTAAGATGTGAATTGAAGCGATCTTAAACACAATAATCATTTATTATACTAATACTTAAATTGTTTTAATATTATAATTGAACTGTGTACATTATGCGTTGAGTTTACGATACGACAGTCTAATTTAAGGCTAAAAACTGTAAGTTTCAAATCTTGTCCAAGCCGCCTAAAATGTTATATTTTTTTATAACATTTTAGGTTGGTGTTTTTCGACAAGTTTTAAAAATTGATTTTTTTTAGGTTGGTAATTTTTCATCAAGTTCCGAAACTTGTTTGTCAAAAAAACAACTTAATGTTATAAAAAAAGTATAACATTTTGGGTTGGTTGGACAAATTTCGAAACTTGTCGCTTTTTAATCTAAAATTAAGCTGTTGTATCGAAAATTGGAAAATGGGGTTAAGCACAAGGTAAATAAGGAGGAGAGGGAGAGGGAGAGGGAGAGGGGTGGGGATAGCTACCCCTGGCATTAGCATATTCCGTAGTCCTAGCCTCGTAGGAGTAGAGAAGTGTAGGGCCGAGAGGAGAATGGCCACTCATGTGCAGTGTGTGGGTGTTCACATTACCACACAACAATCGAGTGGTGGATGTCTCTTCTTCAGTCACTCCTGTCCATACAACAAACCTACCAATATTATTTCATCATCCTGACTCAAATCAAATAATGGTGCATGCTTTTTTCCTTTTATTGTCAAAATAACTCTTCAGTCCGTCGTATCTGAATTAAATTCTGCATGCAACTTTATATTGGGTCCTCTTGGATTGACTGCAAAATAATAGGGAACTGTTGATGTTTAAGATTTTAATTTTATGTACAAATACATTGCTAAATTTACTTGCTTGCAAATTCAGTACCTAAAGGCAATCTGGATATGAATTTTCTATCATGATCTCTGCTAACTCATATGGGTAATGCGTCAACTTGAATGCTTGAAATATTTGTCTTAAGAGAAAGATGGGAGAATGGAGAGACAAGAGTCTATAGTGCTAAGGCGTTCAAGATATGAGAGCAGCGCATAGGAAGTATTTCCAATCCTTGAAAACAGTTGTTCAAGTTTCAACATCTGTATTGTTTGGTAAATGTAAATTTGGAGGACAACATTTTCTTTAGATAGATGAGAGTTGTAACGACCCGAATTTTTAAGTCAACAAATTAGTATTAACCCAAGCCTTGGGCTCGACGACTTAGTTGAATAAATAAGATAGTGGATCAACGTGGGCCTTTTAGAGCAAAAAGTGCCACAATCATAAGGGTAGAAAATTGAGAGATTTAGTGTGAACTTTTCCTATTTGGGGAAAAAAAAGTGGGTTAAACCCTCCTTAATCCTTGTTGTTTGGACGTGTATGGGTGTGGCGAGAAGAATCACTTTGCTTTCATCACCAAATTCTCCACATATCTCTCTCTTTTCTCCCTCTCAAAGTCACACCCTTCGCTCATCTTAAAGATTCAATCTCCCATTCATGTTGAAGGAGTCCAAGGTTTATAATCTACACCGCAAGAGCATCATTTAGAGACTAAAATCGAACAAAAGTGTAAAAGAAGTGAGAGAGTCCTCCAAGTCCAAGAGCAAGAGAAAAGCTATAAGGAATAATTCAAGGAACTTTATTTTGAGATTTAAGCAATGTAAGTACACTTTCAACTTTGAAATGCTTCATTTTTATCATAAATTTGATCCCTTGGTTGCTAGTTTGGATGTACATTGGTTTTTGAGAATAAAGCATGACTTAGAGATCAACTTGTGGGAATTGGTTCTTAATTGATGTTTTGATGATGACTAAGGATGTTATATGATTAGGCAACATTTAGGGTCACGTGGAGGGTTAGATGTGATTTTGTGCTTGAAATTGTAATTTTGAGTTTTGGGTATCGAAACCCTATGAATAGATAAATCTTCAAGTGATTTTGAAACTGTTCATCAGGTTTCGATATCCTTGGGATGAGTTTCAATACCCAAAATATTGAAGCTAAAGAGGGTTTTGAAACCAAGGGGTTAGTTTCGATACCTATATTTATTTTTCAAACATCAAACCTAAATTGGGTTTGAAACCTAAGAGAGGGTTTTGAAACCCACATAGTATTTTCGATACCCACTACAGAGAAATGTTAAGATTGATCGAAAATGATAAGAAATAGTTGTAATTTGCCTATTAGATTGATCGAAGATGTTAAGATATTGATGTGTTGAGACGTAGCAACCATATTGAGATCTTTGTGAATTTGTTGTTTGTGTGCCTTAAGGGCAGTATTTGGTTGTGTGGTTGGATCCATATACTCATTGTAAGTGTCGCGACACCATAATAAGTTAATGTTATATGTATGCTTCTAAGGCTATGTGACACTAAATTTCATCTAAGTATGTTTTACAGAATGTACGTTTTTAAAGTTGTGTGACACCAAATGTCATTCGAAGATACTTGAGGGGTGATTCCAAGTATTAAATGTACGTTCGTGAGGTAATGTGACATCGAACCTTACTATTTTTATGTGTGAGTATTTATTGATGCATTTATTGATGATATGCTATATTTGTGGTTTGTTTTAATAGTTTGTTAATCTTACTAGTTTACATGTTGGGGTGTAAATGAACCGAGCTTGAACGAACAAGCCTCTGTTCGTGTTCGTTTGTTTAATTTTAAAGGTGTTCATGTTCAGTTCGTCTTCGTTTAAATTTTTAATATTGTGTTTGTGTTCGTTTATTTATTTTTGAAGGTGTTCGTATTCGTTTGTTTAGTGTTCACGAACATGTTCATTTAAGTGTTCACGAACATGTTCGTTTAAGTGTTCGTGAACGTGTTCGTTTAAATGTTCACGAACGAGTTCATTTAAGTGTTCGCGAACGTGTTCATTTAAGTGTTCACGAACATGCTCATTTATTCGTTCGCGAACATGTTTGTTTATATTTTAAGAAATGTTAACTAAATTAACAACAAATAAATAAATAAATAGCAACAAATTAAAGCTTACATTTAAACATGAACTTAATATAATATCCTTAGCAACAACAAACAAAAAGTATTATTTAGATACATCCACAAACATTTTTATTCTATAAACGAGCTTATAAACAAGCATGTAAACGAGCCTATAAACAAGCTTATAAACGAGCCTATAAACGAGCTTATACATGAGCGTATAAACGAGCCTATAAACGAGCTTGTTCGTGAACATAAACGAGCCGAACACACCTTTGTCCGTGTTCGTTCGTTTATTAAACGAACATAAAAATTTTGTTCATACTCGTTTATTTAGCTTAATAAACGAACATAAACAAACGTTATACGAACGGTTCACGAACAGTTCGTCGAACGCTCTGTTCATTTACACCCCCTATTTACACGTTTATATTATGATTTGCATGAAGTATAATAGAGTAGAAGTGTGTTACTGAGCTTTATAAGTTCATTGTTTAGAATTATTGTTTCTGTTAGCAGGTTAATGGCTTGGAAGTGATCTCAGGGAGTACCATTGAAGTGAGATTTCAACATGTTATTCTTATCAGAGTATAATACTTGTATTTATAAGAATATGTATTCATAAAATCTTACACTGTTGAGTGTAATTTTACTATTATTCCAATCATTTTGGTTATACGTTGATTTGAAATTGAAGCTCCATATTTTGTAAACTATGCCATACTTGGTTAATGATTTTATAATATACACATTTTAATAAAAATGTTCTAAATCATTTAGCTAAATTACAGTTTTAATTATTACATGTTGCTTGACTGACCCAATGTGGTATCTCAAATCCTTTGTATGAGCTGGTCAGATCGGGATATTACAAATTTATTAAGTTTATCAATAATAAAATATTATGTCAACTAAACAACTTAACTAGCAATAATAAGATTAAGTTTAAATTTGAATTATTTTAATTCATTTTCGAACTCTTGGTTCAGAATTTTTTTTAAGGTATCAAAATCAGAGTGTTACATTGAGTCTCCTCTTTGTGATTTTTATTTCCTTTATTTACTTGCATTAAGTAAGGTTGAATATATATCATATGTTGTAATCTTTAAACCAATATCGGATTGGTTAAATAGAAATATCAAATATTGTCTTGTACGAGGTGAAATTTTTTAAGAATAACCCTAGTTGCTCACTATTTTTTTTCCACTACAGCAAAACAGGCTTTTCGCGGCGTTTTTATAATCTTATAGCGGCGTTTTTTAGCGCCGCTAAAAACACTCCCGGCGTTAAGAAAAACGCCGCCAAAAACGCCACAAGAAGTAGCGTCGCAATAGGTAGCGGCGTTTATATCGCATAAACGCCGCTAAAGGTTTTGATCTATCGCGGCGTTTGTATATACAAACGCCGCAACAGTCAATGTTCTTTAGTGGCGTTTGCATTTAAAAACGCCGCGAAAAACTGTTCTATAGTGGCGTTTGTTTTTACAAACGCCGCGAAAAACTGTTCTATAGTGGCGTTTGTAAAAACAAACGCCGCGAAAAACTGTTTATATAGTGGCGTTTGTATTGACAAACGCCGCGAAAAATTGTTCTATAGTGGCGTTTGTATTCACAAACGCCGCGAATAACACCATGCTTTGAAAAAAAAATCAAATAAAAATAATACTTTTATTATATAATAATCGATTAGTGCTGTTAAATTTTCTTCAGATCATCTCTGTTGAGTGCCCCCAAGAACTTTTATATCAACTGCCTGTTAAAGAAGACGAGTATAATGATTAATAGGCATCCAGAAAGCCGGATATGTCTAAAAGTTGAAGAATGAAGTAGTAGTCACAAGATCTTAACAACCCTAGTGAACGACAAACTATAGCTTAAACTTACTTAAAAACACAAAACTTTATGGCCGTGTTGGTTTCGAACTTTCGGTTGAATAAAAAAACTATGTTGTTCACAACTTCACTAGCCTTAATTGACAACATAGCAAATGCCTTAGAGTTCTGCTCAAATTTCAACATAGTCAATTCCTAAGTTCCGAACTCCTAACTACAAGATAAGTCCAGTTGTCCACTATTAAAACTACAATTGAACAAAAAAAAAGCAAACAGTTGAAAACTTGGCAACAGTTGGTTACTTGGTTTGTAATACAAGGGCAATTATATACACTCAACCAGTTATCAACAACTAATAATCTTCTTTCACTCATTTGAACAATTAACGGAAAAGGCAAAATTAACAAGGCGTTTAACGATAAGAGAAATGAAGAAGGAAAATTAGGTTCAAAACAAATAGCATATGAGAAGAGTAGATACAAAAAAAATGCAGAATTGTTAACCTCATTGAGATAACATCTTCCACTTCCGTTCAAAAGGCCATGCAATCTTGTCCAAGTCCAATGGTGTATTTCCCTTTGAAAATCAGCATAAATGGTAAAACTATGTGCTGATTATCAGACAAAAGTTAAGTAATTATGATAAAATTTCACATACCTATGAATTCCATGACCAACACATGAAGTCTCAAAAATAGAGGAGTTGGACACCTAATCCCTGCAACCTTAAGCCTGCAACTCAAAACAAACATCATGTTACCTTGACTCTTCATTTGCAACTTGCAACCAATTTTTAAAACCACAGCCAACTATGAAGTGGAAGATTAATGCCGTTAAATCAAACACAAGAGTTGTCTAGTTTGGTTAGGAATAACGAAACTTAATAACTTAATGGAAGGAATGCAAATGCAATTGGAAGATAAAGAAGGAGTGAAACTGTGCAAGAAGCAACATCACCGAGAAACAAACATAATTATAACAAAAGCTTTAAAGGCAACATTTTAACTCACTTGTCCACAATTACTAAATAAGCCAACAAGTTGCTCTTCAGTAACCTGAAAGAAATGATTTTCAAAAATGAGTTCTCCAAATCAAAATGAAACCCCAAAAAGGAAATCACTAAATAGTGCCACTGGTTAAACTTACATTCTGATCAATATCAGAAACATATGTTGTTTGCCTAATAATATTATCTCGATGAGCTCGAAAAGCTTTACCATTAAGCCTTCTCCTACCTTGGTTGAAGTTATTTCTTCTCTGAAAAATACAACTATAACCGTCAACCAAATGTAACGGAAGGGAATTAAAGAACAAATGCAAAACCATCACGTGTCAATATTGATCCTAACCTTTTTTTCTTGCTAAGTCGGTCAATTTTGTTAATAGAAATCAGTCAAAAAGTTCAAAAACAGAACAATTGATTCTAATTGTGCTTAACCTTAGAAATAACAGCAAAACACAACATCAATCCAGGGGAGGTGATTAAAAACCAGTTCAAAATGAAGATTGAATTAAGAAAAGACATGAAAAAAACTAAAGACTCAATTTTTGTTTCTAAGCAGATTGAATCCAGAGAAAATTAACAATTGACATGATAATGCTCTATTTCATTGTGGCTACAATTCGACATTTGAAAAAAATTCATATATGCACTTGACATGATAATGCTCTATTTCATTGTGGCTACAATTGCTTTTTGTTTTCTTAAGTTTCTAAAAGAAAAAAAATACACAACATTGAGTTTTATATTACATTTTTGTACTTTTTAATTACCAAAAATAACAATTCACTAATGGAATTGCTAAACGCCTCGTCTAATACCCATCTTAGGATAGCCAAACGGATAGTCGGGCCTTCAGAGATTTTTAAATTCACATTTAACGAATTAAAAGCTACTGTAATTTCAATAAATTTAAATCATGCAATTTTGAAACGATAATCTTACCTGAAAATTAAAGAAACGAGAGAGATTGAGGTCGACGATGGAGGAAATTAGGGGGAAGTGAAGGCGAGCAAGGGCAAAAAAATCTCACTGACGATGAAATAAATCATTAATTAATATAAATGGATGATGAAATTTTACAGCTAAACTTAGGGGGAAGTGAAGGCGAGCAAGGGCAAAAAAATCTTACCTGATACGAGAGAGATGAGAAAAAAGGTGAAGGCGTGCAAGGGCAACATAATCTCACCGACGATGGGGTCGTCTAAGTAGTTGAGACGGAGGAGTGAGAGTTTCAACTGTCCTGAAGCCTTCACAATCTTTGGCATGAAAACATATTATTGCTTAAGAGTTTCAACTGTCCTGAAGCCTTCATAAGCCTCATAGAAATAGGCTTTGTTGGCAGAAAGTTCAAGCAGTGTTTGCAGATCACTGGTCATTGTTGCAGAAAATAACAAAGTTTGCCGATTCTTTGGCATGCATTGGAAAACTACTCTTAGTTTCTCCTCGAAGCCTGCATCCAAAACTCTATCTGCTTTAAATTGACTCAAGTCATGGAGGATGATAGAATAGCAAAGAAATTTTAAATTAAGCAAAAGCATAACATGTTTACCATGTATGCATGTGTCCTTTACAGTGGACATGAACTGCTCAACATCCAAACTCTCCTTGTTCAGATTGAAAGATTAAACAAAGTGACATACCTGCTTAAACATTATACCACACTAAATGAATACTTTCTATCCAATTATATACAAGAGAGACAATTTCACAGCTGAAATTGCTTATCAAAAGTTGAGCGCAGATGATAACGAAAAAAGGAAAATAAAACCGATCAACAAACCAACTCCAGATTATGCAAGTTAAAGGAAATAATAGATGCAATCATTAAAGTATTAGAGCAACAATCATGATTTACATAGAGAAGAAAAACAACAGCTACTCACAGGAAATTGTACATATTTTATCAGGAATTTTGAAGGAAGATCCGCCCATGTGAATGATTTCTGCCCACTACAGTTTTACCAAAGAAACAAACACAAATTCAGATTTGAAACCCTAGAATCCCTATGCATCAATCACAGATTCGAGATTCCCAAATAAAAAGTACGTGATTAAATGCTTTGAAACCCTAGAATTTCAAATATTTAGGGATATAGAAATATAGAGGACTACCTTTTCGCGATCAGCAGGCTCAAAGCGAGGGCGAAGGGGCGGAGGTGGACCTCTCGCCGATGGTGGGAATGGTCCCCCACCCTATCGATTTTGTGCTTATATTTCTCCCACCAGCTTTCTCCCCTCTCTCTATCAATTCAGAAGTTTCTAGTCGCAGTTTGCTATCCTGGTTCCCGACGACGAGAGAGTGGTGAGAGAGAAACAAAAATTTAGGGATTTGATATTTGGTATTGGGAGATCGTGTGTAAGGAAGGAAGAGTAATAGGCAAAGAAAATATTACGGCGTTTGACCTAAAAACGCCGCGAAAAACGCCGCTATATATCAAACTTGGTGTAGTGTTCAACTATAGAGTTATTTACTCTTGTTCCTATTTATCTTTAAACATTAACGGCGGTACCAATTTCAATATTGGTCGTCGACCGTCAGGATCTATCGTTTCGTTTTTTTTGTTTTTTAGTTTTCAATAAATTATTCTGCTCTTGTGGTCCGATTTTACTCTACCTTTTAGTACGTTTTTTCTGTCTTTTAGCACGGTTTTTATTTTTTCTTTTTAATTTTCTATTAGGGTTGGATCTGACGACGCCACAACTGATCATGATGGCGCTCCTTTTATTATGTTGTTGATCTTCCTGCCTCAGACCCTCGAACTGAATTTGGATACGCAATTACATCTATCGTTCCTTATTCGTGATTGAGTTATGGTAATGACCTTATTGTCAAAGTATATTCACTGTAATATGCATTTTTATGTTGTTTGTTGATGGTTTTACCTATCATCGTCGACTTTAGTGGTGTCTGTATCCTTCTTTCATTTTGAGTCTTTGGGTTAGGTTCTTACATTTTCCTTGTATGGTCCTCTTTTGATCTCGAGACGCTAGTTTTGTTTACTACGATTATTAGGGGTGAGCAAAACTCGACTCGACTCGAAAAAATCGATATTTTTTTTTCAATTTCGAGTTATTCGAGTTGTTCGAGTTATTCGAGTCAACTCGATTAACTCGAAAAAATTTCGATTTCGAGTCAGTTTGGAATTTGCCCAACTCGAAAAATTGAAAAATCGAAAAACCGAATTTTACAGTTTTACAATTTAGTCACTGATTTCATTTTTCTTCAATTCCTCCTTCATTTTAAGTCCATTTTGACCAAATTTGAACCACATATTCCTAAACCAGCGTAGAATACATATTTATCTTCAATTTATATTTTTAAACTAAATTTCATATTTTTTCAATTCAGCCCCTTAACTTTGTATGATTTCCTCATTTCTTCAATACCTCCTTCGTTTTAAGTCAATTTTGACCAAAATTGAACCACATGCTCCTAAACCAATGTAGAAACTAGAATATCTATTTAGCTTCAATTCATATTTTTAAATTAAATTTTCTACTTTTGTAATTTAGCCCCTCAACTTTGAGTTTTCTTTTTGTTGGTTTGATTGTTACAATTGATATTTGGACAGGTTTACCTTGTTTGATGAAAAATGTGTTCTTATTTTTGTGCTTTTAGAATCATTGTATTGTTTAGTCATAAGTCAATTTATATGTATGTAGATATAATTCAAAATCTTTTTTTACACATGTGAAAAATAATATGAAGAAATATATATGTAGGTATAAATAGAAAAATGTTTAAATTAAAACCAAACTCGAAAAATCGAATCGACTCGAACTCGCTAAAATCGACTCGAATCGAAAAAATTTCAATTTAAGTTCAAGTTGTAAAATATGACGATTGAACTCGAATAACTCGAATTTTTTTGACTCGACTCGACTCGACTCGCTCGAACGCTCACCCCTATCTAGATTTAAGTATTTTATTTACTAAGTTGTGAACTTTCATTGTAATTTCGGATATATCGTTTAATAAAATTAGTGAATTTCAATTTTTTCAAAAAAAAATCAAAGGGATTGGTTCAATGGCTAGACACACCATTTCCCGCAATTTGCTTGGGTTCGACTCTTCTATTTTCTATTTTTTTCTTTTATTTATTTTCCTCCAATTAGATGATGACATGTGTTATCATATGATTGGAGGATTAAATTTATTAAATTAAATTAAAATTTAGATTAAACTAATAGGATATGTAAGTAATAAAGGCAAAATATATAATTATATAAATTTACTTAACCGTCACATCAATAATTATGTCAAAATTTAATGGTCGATGATTTGATTAATATCATTTTAATAATTTAATGATATAATTAACAAAATTCATAGTTTAATTACCAAAATAGAATCGAATCAGTAATTTAATCATCTTAAAAGTAGTTTGCCCATAAATTTACTTTCCATTCTAGCCTCACATGACAAGCAAGCACGGAACCACTTCTCAGTTGAGAAGAAAATCAAAGCTCAAATCGAGCGCGTATACAACACTAATCCATTACCTACAGCCAAGTGTTACACCGCTATAATTAATACTCCCTCTGTCCCATAAAAAATGTTTTTTATTGACTTTCTGAAAGTCAAAATTTTTAAACTTTGACTATTATTATATTGAATATTTTAAATAATTAACTTTTATAAAATATATATTTTAAAATTACTCGATTAGAGGTTTTTAAAATATATTTTTTTATATTTTTATCAATGATACATCTTAAATAATTATGAGTCAAAGTTGAAAAAAATTGACCAAAAAAAGTCAATAAGAGACAAAAATTATGGGACGGAGGGAGTAATACGTTTGATGCACAACAATAACATAAAAAAATTATTTCCAAAAAAAAACATAAAAAAATTACCATATGAATTATTATATGAGTTTAAAATAGTTTGTCAAAATATAAAGAAAAAAGTAATAAATATATAAAGTTGATACTAAAAAGATGAGCAAAAATTTATTCTAAAAATGATATCTATTAAAAATAAACAATAATTTTCATTTATTTTATTCAAAATTATCGTATTATTAACTCATATATAAAAACATATTTTAACAGATTAACTGAATGGATCAAAATGGTAAACACTTTGGTATGGTTAAAGAATGTTTAAAGTTTGTGGTCTTGTATATGCAGAAAATTTTTGTTGGAAGACTCACTCATCAAAATTAAGTGTACGACACAGATCAATTTAGATTAGTCAGAGAATAATGCCATGGAGCCATTACCCTCTTCCTAAAAAATATATATTATGGGAAGAGGGTAATGACCCCGTAACAAATACTATCAAAGTGACCCTTTGACTATTCGATTTCAGTTAAGCGCCCATGAATAAAGTAGGCAAAATGGACAATCGCGATAATGCCCCATCATGAGTGTGGTTAACTCGTGACAAAGGCGTCACAAAATTGAGTGTAAGAGAATGTCACGCCTGATAAAAAGTAGAAACAATAATATTATATTAAAAAAAATAAAATCTTAAAATATATAAATGATGACACTCCTTATTTTATCAGACATGTCTAATGATCCCGCGATAATAACGTTAGAGAATTGAAAAAAAAGAAAAGAAAATACTCTAATATAAGTAATAGATCCTATCAAATTTTCATAAAACTCCAGAGATTTACCCATATCATATATATAGCGCGTTGAGATGGACCCAATTAAATATTCTTTCGAGTACCTTCCCAATGGGCATGCAATGCACCCCTCACAAATAAAATAAAAATAAAAAATTTCCTTCACTAGGTTATGCCACTTGTAAAGTGTATTACACGTGTCATGACTAGCACCCTTCCTCACACGTACGAAAGGGCAGAGTAAAAGAACAACATAGGCATGGCCTACCTTCTCTGGAATCGAAACGAAACTAAGGGTGAATGATAAAAAAAAAAATTTGTTCAAAGGGTGAATGGTAAAATTTTAAAACCAACTAACTATAGTTGTTTAATTTAAATCAAATAATAGTACTATAAATAAAAATAAGTTAATGGGGTGAGGCATCAACCATTGACATTACGCCACGTGTGTCCGCTCGGTTGAGGTTTGCTCTATAAATAAACCTCCTAGTCCCACGCTATGAAGCACAAATTTGTGGGGGAAAAACAGCAAGGCAGTTTCTCTTAGGATTCATTTGGTTTTGGCCCTCTTGAGATAAATAGGCAAAAATGTTTATTGAGAGTTTTAAGGTTGAGAGTCCAAATGTGAAGTACACAGAGAATGAAATTCAGTCTGTTTACAACTATGAAACCACGGAGCTTGTTCATGAGAACAGGAATGGAAGCTATCAATGGGTTGTCAAACCTAAGACCGTCAAATATGAATTCAAGACTGATATCCATGTCCCTAAACTAGGGTTCGAATCATGATTTTGTTTTTCCATTTCGTTTTTATTTTTGGCTGGTTTTAGAATTTCATCCTACTTTTAATGCTGCAGGGTTATGCTTGTGGGATGGGGAGGAAACAATGGTGCTACCCTCACCGGTGGCGTTATAGCTAACAAAGAGTGAGTTTTTATATAGTATATATGATGGATTTTTAGGTTGCTCTGTTTGTTGATTTTTGAGAAATGGGTGATGGATATTCTCAGGGGCATCTCCTGGGCCACCAAGGACAAGGTGCAGCAAGCTAATTACTTCGGTTCATTGACCCAAGCATCCACCATCCGAGTTGGATCTTACAATGGAGAGGAGATTTATGCTCCATTTAAGAGCCTTCTCCCTATGGTATTCCAATTTCCAAATATGAACTCAGATTTGCTTTGATGTGGGAATTTTATTATTTCAGAATTCAGATGCTAAATGGTAAATACCAATGAATGCAGGTGAAGCCAGAGGACATTGTGTTTGGAGGATGGGACATTAGTGACATGAACCTGGCCGATGCCATGGCCAGGGCCAAGGTCTTCGACATTGATCTGCAGAAGCAGCTCAGACCCTACATGGAATCAATGGTACCACTCCCTGGAATCTACGACCCTGATTTCATTGCTGCTAACCAAGGTGAACGTGCCAATAATGTCATCAAGGGCACCAGGAAAGAACAAGTTCAGCAGATCATCAAAGACATCAGGTACGATCAACTTAACCTCCATGCTATGTTTCTTAAAATCAAAGACAACAGAGAGTAACTCATATGTCCATTCTCTCAACTTGCTTTGTGTTAATCAGGGAGTTCAAGGAGAAGAACAAGGTGGACAGGGTTGTCGTACTCTGGACCGCAAACACCGAAAGGTACAGCAATACCATCGTCGGGCTGAACGACACCATGGAGAGCCTCTTGGCTTCTGTGGAAAAGAATGAGTCAGAGATTTCTCCTTCCACTTTGTACGCAATTGCCTGTGTCCTTGAAAATGTTCCCTTCATCAATGGAAGCCCACAAAACACCTTTGTTCCAGGTTCTTAATTCAGCTTAACCATCTCTCCTAATTGTTTGAAATGTAATGATTTGTAGATCATATAATAACCCTCTGTATCTGTTTGCATTCAGGGTTGATTGATTTGGCTATTCAGAGGAACTGTCTGATTGGAGGAGATGACTTTAAGAGTGGCCAAACCAAGATGAAATCTGTCCTTGTGGATTTCCTTGTTGGGGCTGGTATCAAGGTACAAATCTTTCTACTTTATGCCACTATCACCATAAACTTTGTACTAAGCAAATTTTAACAGCATGATTGAAGTAAAAAGCATGTGTTTGGGACACTGATGTGTTGTTAATTAACAGCCAACATCAATAGTGAGCTACAACCATCTGGGAAATAATGACGGCATGAATCTGTCGGCTCCCCAAACCTTCCGTTCCAAGGAGATTTCGAAGAGCAATGTCGTCGACGATATGGTCTCGAGCAATGGAATTCTCTATGAGCCTGGTGAACATCCTGATCATGTTGTGGTCATCAAGGTAAATAATGTTACCCATCTTATTAGCCACTTGTGTAACCTAAGGCTATGGTCTGATTGGTCTTAAATGTATACTTTTTTGTCTTCCTTGTGTTGTAGTATGTCCCATATGTTGGAGATAGCAAGAGAGCCATGGATGAGTACACATCTGAGATATTCATGGGAGGCAAAAGCACCATTGTGTTGCACAACACATGCGAGGACTCCCTCTTGGCTGCTCCGATCATCCTAGATTTGGTTCTCCTTGCTGAACTCAGTACCAGGATCCAGCTCAAGGCCGAGGGAGAGGTATAATAATGTCATTAACTTTGTGGTCTCTTCTGGTTTAACCATTAAACTTTTTTATGCAAAATATTGATATGAACTTTGATTTTGCAGGGCAAGTTCCACTCTTTCCACCCTGTGGCTACTATCCTCAGTTACCTCACCAAGGCCCCTCTTGTGAGTCCAAAGCATCCCTTTGTCTTTTCCTATGGCCAACTGAATAGAATTACTTAATAGTTTTCTGGTGACTCTTTTGGATATATTTCATGTGAATGGATTTAAGTAAAGATGCTCTGACTATTTCACATGAGGCATCTGGTGAGAGGGGACAAAATTGAGTTAAAAGTTTGTAAACTTTATGTCAGACTTTAGCTCAAGAATGTGAATAGAACCATGGGGGTCACATGAAGAAATTGTATCTAATAAAGAGGACTAACTGACATTGTTTTTGGCAAAAACAGGTTCCACCAGGCACACCGGTGGTGAATGCTCTGTCGAAGCAGCGTGCGATGCTGGAGAACATACTGAGGGCTTGCATTGGCTTGGCTCCCGAAAACAACATGATTTTGGAATACAAGTGAAGGAAGTTGAGAGAAAAATGGAACAAGCTTGGGTTCCTAGAACTTTAGGACCATTTTCCCTCTCTCTTTCCTATTCATAAAAGCTGTGGTTTATGTTATCACAGATTGTAATGGTTGTATGATGGTTTATGGTTCGTAAATTATGCTTCTTTTTTTTGGTTTTCCTTTTAGTTCGAGATGGAGCTCGTGTTTGTAGCTTGTTCTTGAACCAAGCACCTGTTTTGTGGAAATAGATATGAAACTTGATAAATAATCTTCTGTTCCTCATATCACATGGGTTTGGTACAAGGCCAAGAATCACAATGGAATGTAAATTGCCACTTGTAATCGGGCATGTCAGAAAAGGCCAAAAATGAAAGGGCCAGTGTTTGAACATGGTCCCCTGCCTTTCACCCTTCTCACAATGCCATTGCCAGGCAAGTGGTGAGCTCTTAAGAGTATGGTACGGTGGGGGGCACATGAATGTGTCACATTCAGGTCCACAAACTGAGAATTGACCGCAGAGTTTGGTTTCTGCAACGAACCACTTATCAGTGTAGGATAGTGGTCCTGGTCCCTTATACATTTTACACCTTTATAAGAATCTTGTGCTATATGAATATGGTAACATGTCGTGTGCTTTACTTGAGGTGGGGTTTTACTTTTATACCGTCAATTTTGTGTGTACGTTACCAAAAGGTAGTTGAATGAATGCTCATTTGTACGGTTGGTGGTTCATTAGAAATGTTGATGGGTTGGTGTTAGCCAGCGTGACAAGGTTGTTGTTGTGTGGGCTAAGGTCAATTTAGAGTTAGGGGTCCCTCCAATCTAAAATAGATTTGAAGAATCTGAAATCCCAACATTTGTTTTAGAGTTTGGCATATTATTTTCTTTGGGTGATATTAGCCCTTTTTTGGGTATTTAGAAGACAAAATCCAGCAGCTCTAGCTTTCACCCAGAAATTCTAGACATAAACCCTTAATCTATTTATTCTTTTTTTAAGTATTTTAGTTGTTGATGTTTTAATTTTAATTAAATTAACTTATACCATTTGAAGAGAAATCGTTAATTGAGTAAGGACAGTTATTATTGTTGATATGACACATTTGGATGTGCTTAGTTATTTCTTTTGGGCAAAAATTGGATTTTATTAAAATAAAAAATATAATTAAACACACCTAAGATATGAAGAGAAACTTCGTAATTATGTTCACCAAAAAATCTATAAAAAAGAAAAATAAAACATGAAAATTGAAGAGCGTAATTTTTTTTATCAAAATCTTTTCTTGGCTGTAGCTTTCATTATCCATAGAAATTCAACTTATCAAATATTCATGTCTCTATCTATTTAAACACTTAAGTAATGAAATAGAAGATGTGATCAACAAAATTAATTTTGCAGACTACTCGGTTAATAATTTTAATAATATTAACAAAATGTCACAAAGGTAGATAAAAATTATATCATAAGACAAACGAAAAAAGGTGTCACAAGACAGACGAACCAAAATGCAACAAAATGCGCGAAAAAAAACTAAAACAAAGATATTCTTATTGGAACAAAAATAAATAAAACAAAATAAAAAATTAAAATAAATAAGTAAAATTTCCAACATCAACTAACACACAACTGATGTCGTTGTTTACGTTGCAAAGAAAAAACTAAAAATAAAGTTTAAATGGTAAATAAGTACTTAAATTATATTCTTTTTTAGATAAGTGCTCAAAGTATTTTTTAGGCCAAATGTGCCTAACGTTGAAAACGTTACTTAAATAGGTGCCTTGCCGTTATTGTCCGTTAAATTTTTTTGTTAACGAATAAAAACATGACACATGACAGTGTTAAACATTTTTTGAATTTTATTTTTTTAAATCAGAATTTTTAAAATATCTTAAAATTTTCAAATAATTCCAAAATAGTCCTCAAATTCAGCCACTTCCACCGGCGTTGGTCACGTTTTTGGCCACAAAATGAAGCGCACTCTCCTCGTCCAACGACCCACACACCGTTCATTGTTCGTTATATCGCCGTTCGTCGTGAATTATTCAAATGAATCATTCGACGATTTTACGTTTCGCACGGCGTCGGTCAATTTCTGACGACGAGGTGGTGTAGGTAAATGGTCGTGATGGCCCGACGACAGATGTGATAGGCGGCGACGTGGCAATCAGCAGTGAAATCAGGTCAGATCGAGATTTGAATTTTGGTGTGTTAAGGATTTCAAATTTTAGGCTATTTTGTAAAATTTGAGGTTATTTTGTTTTATTAATTTTTAAATATAATTTAAAAAATTTAAGAAGCTGACACGTGTCATATAACGAAAGTTAACAGTGAAAATTAACGAACAGTAACGACAGATACCTATTTAAGTAACGTTAAAAACGTTTGGCACATGTTTAGCCCGAAAATATTTTGAGCACCTATCTGAAAATAAAAGAGTATAATTTAAGCACTTATTTACCACTTAAGCTACTAAAAAATGATCGCAGAGAAAAAGAGAAAATGATGGGACTAACCCTAATTTACTATCACCCTTCTTAAACGTGCTTAATTACTTAAATAACATAGTATTACGTCGGTAAATATTTTTAAATTTGAAATAAGAAATTACTTCAAAGTTTGTAAAACTTCAAATTTATATTTTATTTTTGATTAAACTGTTGCAATGTTCATTTTTTATTTATAAAAAAATGTTCAGTTTTGTTTACGAAATTTAAAAATATAATATTTTGGTCCTTTACGTTATCGTTTTATAACGTTTTAGTCATTTATATTAAATATCTTTAGTTTAATGATGTGTCACGTTAATAAACATGATTAATTTTTAAATCCATGAATTTTATATAAAATATGAATTTAACCCTTAAACTTTAGATGAAATATAAATTTAACCTTTAAACTTTAGATAAAATATTAATTTAACCCCTATGATGAAATATTAAGTTAACCTTTGAAGTTTAGATAAAATATCAGTTGAACCCTTATACTTTAAATAAAATATCAACTTAACCTTTAAATTTTAGATAAAATATCAATTTAATCTATGAATCTGATCAAAGTCTCCCGCATCCGGTCACCACTAACCACCAACTGTTATCGAAGATGATGAAAATATCAATGAGATTCTTTTGTTTTTTTAATGCATTTAATTGTAGCAAATTTTGATTGTGTTCTACATATTGTAGCTGCCCTCTGTGATGGGCTTTTAGACTTGCAAAGTAAGTTGTGGCTGTAATTTGTGATGTTTCTTGTCATTCTCTTGTTTCCATCGTTAGAAAATTTACGTTAATCCAAGAAAAGAAAATAGACAATAAAATAAATACTAAATTTATTTATTATATCGAACAACTTACAAAATAAAATAACTCGAAGAAAGAAATCAAACCGAAATCGTTAATTTGTTGAGGCCTATGTAGCTGTGGAGTTTGATAACTTCAACCGATTAGCTTGCCAAGTGGTGAAGAAGATTGATTTTAGGGTGATTGTGGTGGAAACAAAAAAAATAGAAATGAGACACAAAGAATTTAGAGTGGTTTGACTTTCTAACCAAAGCCTACATCCATTACCTTAGCTCTCCACCAAGGATTTCAACCAATTCACTAAAAATTCTTCATCTTTTCTATGATTAGGAGGAAACCGTTATAAAGATCAAAACTTTTTACCCAAAGTTTGATCAAACACTCTTTTACAAAGAGAATTCAAAGCAAACGAAATCCTTCTCACTAGGTGTATGCTTGTACTCTTAAGCACTCACCCAAATCCTAATACGCTTGAGCATACATTTACAATTAAGCTCACAAGTGTTTCTATACAAGAATTTTGACAAATTGAGCACTAATACATTTCTTGATCATATGATTGTTGACTTGTAGATCATAAGTCTTCCATAGATGCTTGGAGGTCCCTTTTTTATCTTCTCAAATGAGTTCCAAGTCGTTGGTGATCGTTGGGATTGAATTGGAGCCGTTTGAGGCTGATTTTCATGCAGATTTCTTAATCTGGTGCAAGGTGTATCGATACGCGGGGTACTCGTATCGATACGACCTCTTTGGGAAATAGTCGTTAAACCTAAAAAATGAAGGCGTATTGATACACTTCAAGGTGTATTGATACCGATGTATCGATACACTTGAAGGTGTATCGGTACGACCTTGTTTGAAAATAGTTGTTGGGGTGTGACATGTAGGCATATCGAAACACTAAGAGGTGTATCAAAATGCTTGACCACTGTATCGATACGTGTTTTGCGAGTGGTAAAAATATTGTAGTTGAAACCCTTAGGTGTATCGATACAGTGAAGGGTGTATCGATACGATCTTATTGAAAACTTGGGTTTGGCTACTTTAAAACATTTCAAACTCTTCCAAAACCTTTTGAAAACTCCTCAAACATATTTTCAAGTAGTTTGGACTTAAAATCATTTTTGAAATCTTTTCAATTTAATCCAAAACTAATTTTCAATTATTATATCAAAATAAATATCCTAACAATCTCTCCTTTTTTGATATAATAAAACCAACTTTAAAAGTAATTAAAGCTCTCTCTTATTCAATTGAAAAATTAATTTTTCAAAAACACACTCCCTTTTTGTTATATTGAAAATGGTTCGAACATAGTTTGAGAAATTTTAAGTCCATAAGAATGGAGAGAGAAAATTTTGACACTTAAAACTTTTGTTTAAAATGGCTCCCTTAATTAAGCATCAAATAAAATTGTTAGTCCAACAAATATATGATTAACTAGTTGAATTAAAATAAATAAATCAAAATAAAGCAAATAAATTCAACTAATTTTACCATTTGAACTAAAGGTAGGATGTGAAGTCTTCCTTCTTCAAGTGATCTTCCTTGTGTGTATGGAGCTCCCCCTTAATATCTGTAACCCCCTCGTCCTGGTCTGGCCGGATGACCGGTCCGAGTGGGCCACACGGGGAAAATCGAAGCGAAACCCGTTAAGGTTCCCCCTCGGTTAGCGACCCTATTTTTTTTCCTTTCATTTTAATCTTGTCTAGAGGATTGTTAAGTCCTAAGTGATCACGACAGCGGAAAACATTCAAAGGAAGTCACATTCGAACCACGGCCAAACACAAACAGTCCATTTTTAAACTTACAGGGCAGACCGTATCGGTAACCTAATTAGGGGTATCGATACGCCCTGACCAGGTCAACCCAAAGAGTCAACTCCGGGAAGACCGTATCGATACAACCCTTGAGCGTATCGATACGCCCTTCTCGGTCAACTCTTCTTGGTCAACGGAGTAGACCCGTATCGATACGCGTGAACCCCGTATCGGTACGCTCTACTCTCACCCAATTCTCACAAATTCCAGTAACTTTGGAGGGTATCGATACCCCCAGGGTAGCGATACGCCAGGCAAAAATCGTGGCATTTGGGCAAGGCCGTATCGATACGGCCCTTAGGCGTATCGATACGCCCTACTCTGCAATCCCACAATTTTCAACTTGGTGACCTCAAACACAACTCTAGATGCATTTTTGGACTCTCATATGCACATACAAACGTTTAAGCAATCATACTAAAGCCAAAGGAAGCAATCAAACATGAGACAAGGCATCCATACATGGCATTCCAACAAAAGGGCAAATTTAGCATTTAAGGTCATACATGAAAGCTCAAAAGGCCAAAAAGGCACAAGTTAACACATAAGAGGTTTGCACTCACTAACATGGCAACCTAAACATCTAGAGGCATGTCACCACACACAAACATTCATCATAGCATATCATGCTTTACAACCCAAAGTCAAACCACAACATCAATATATAAATGAGTCATACATAGCTCATACAAACACCCTTGCCACATTGCTAACTAATACATAATTAACAACCGTACTTGAGCCACAAACTTGGAAAGCCCTTCTTGCCTTGCTCCGAGCTAACACCACGCTAATGATCTGCATTGTTGGAAATTGAGAGCGTAAGCTATAAGCTTAGTGAGGGTGCTCTAAAACGAAAACATCAACAATGCAGGGTTCAAGCATGCAAATCCTAATCTCACCTACAACATACATTGGCAAATAATCAAGTAGACCTAGCTAGTCTTTCAAGAGTCATAATATGGTTTCTCATATCCTACCAAGCTCAATCATCATATAACAACACCACATATCAACATCATATATCACAAACACATGAACAAGTTTAATTGGCCACCATTAATTACTCGGATGTGCGGATTTAAATCTCAACAACCACTTTACCTCGGTGGGATTACACTTATCACCGGACCTTGCATGTGCGGGATTCCACTCATCGCTACATGCCCTACGGATGGGATTCCATTCATCATCCCGTAGAATATATAAAAGCTTCCGGTGGAATATTACATCACCGTACTCCTCCTTGATGACTTAACGCCATCAAGGCCACGTACGTTTTGACTCAATTTGTGTGCACACTAATCCTAATGATCGATCATTTACAACTGGTAATTTATTTAGTGCCAATTTTCATTTACTACATCACATTTCCATCAACCATATCATCATGCTCATCACATATTCATACCATGGCATACATGTACAAATTAACCACATATCACTAGAGCATAGATAGGCAATACACAATAGCACTTAAGGGAACTCAATGGCTAAGATTAACAACTCGAAATAAAGAAATGGCCTACCAAGCACATTCCACACACACTCTACACACACTCGAACCAAACTTTAAACCATGGTTAAAACCACTCACCGCCCTTCCTTAGCAACCAAAACAAAAACTCCAACGAGCCCGGATTCGGTCCCAATGCTTCTCCAACGCTTCCTCTTGCTTCTAGCCAAACAAAACACATTCATTAGTTCACAATTCAATGCTAAGACTCAACCATCAACTCACTTCATAAACACAAGCCAACTTCAACCGAATTCGAATCCAAAATACCCATTTTCGAGCTCCCACAAAACCTAGCTGAAAACTCCACTTTCAACCCTCCAAATGACACTCAAAAGATCCCAAATCACCTTCCTAATATACCTAAACCATTAGCCCTTTGATTTCAACCTAAAACCCACCAAAAATTAAGTTTTTGACACCTTTAATATTGCCTCAAAACCCCATTTCGGGGTTTCACCCAAACCCAACCATTTTAACATATGTTAAGCATTTTAGGGTGATTAAACCAAAACCCAACAATATATTTCAAAACGACTTGAAAATCCCCATAAAAACCCAAGCTTTTAGCAAAACCCTAACAGTTCAAAAGTTCATATTTTTGAAATCTAAGACTATGTATGGATAGGGAATGAAGAGGAGAGTTAGAAAACATTATTACCTTTGAAAAACACCTTGGAATGATGAAGAGACTCAATGGAATAGTAACTTGAAACTTGGGAGAGTTTGAAGATTGAGTTTGGGTACCAAACGTTGGAAAGGGGTGGGTTGGGGAGAGAAGATGACAACTTTTGAAAAGTTGTCTTGCTTTTAAAAACATTTGGGTCAAATTACCCCTTTAGTCCCTCCCCTTTTTACTAAAGCCCAATTAGATCTTAATTTAGGTTGAATTGATTTTATTAATTTTATTGACTCGGACTACAAACCCAACTAACTGCTAACCCCAAAACACGGGCGTTACAACTCTCTCCCACTTAAGGAATTTCGTCCCCAAAATTACCTGACTGAAAGAGATACGGAAACTGTTTTTCCATATCCTCCTCCTCTCCCAAGTGGCCTCGTCCACACCTCGACGTTGCCACCGCACCTTCACTAACTCAATCGATCTACCCTGCAACACCTTACTGTCAGAAGCTAAGATCTCAACCGGTTCTTCCTCATAAGTCAAATCCGGATTCAATTCAATCTCTTCTACGGGCATAACATGTGATGGATCAGACTTATACTTACGGAGCATCGAAACATGGAACCCATCGTGTATCTTCTCTAGCTCGGATGGCAAACGCAACTGATAAGCAACCGAACCAACCCTCTTCACAATATCATACGGTCCTATGTACCTCAGACTCAACTTCCCCTTTCGGCCAAATCTCATCACTTTTTTCCACGGAGACACTTTCAAGAACACCTTCTCACCCACTGAGAACTCAACTTCCTTCCTCTTCAAATCGGCATAGGACTTCTGCCTATCTGAAGCAGCTTTCAAACGATCACAAATCAATTTTACCTTGTCAGTTGTCCCCTTGAGCAAGTCCGGCATAGGTAACAACTTCTGTCCCACTTCGGCCTAACAAACTGGAGTCCTACACTTTCGGCCATACAAGGCTTCATACGGAGCCATCTGAATGCTCGACTGAAAGCTATTATTGTACGCAAACTCTACTAGAGGCAAATGCTTCTCCCAAGTACCCTGAAAGTCGAAGATACAACAACACAACATATCCTCTAAGATCTGAATAACCCTCTCCGACTGACCATCTGACTGAGGATGATAAGACGTTCTGAAGTTCAAACGGGTACCCAAAGCTGTATGTAGACACTCCCAAAATCGAGAAGTAAATCGCAGATCTGACACAATGGACTTCGGCACACCATGCAGTCTAACAATCTCACCAATGTACAAATCGGCCAATCTATCTAAAGTGTAAGTAGTGTTGACTGCCAAGAAGTGAGCACACTTCGTAAAACGATCCACTATCACCCAAACTGAGTTCTTCTTCGTAGGAGTCAAAGGCAAACACGAAACAAAATCCATGGTGATGTTCTCCCATTTCCATTCCAGAATTCTCAACGGCTGTAACAAACTTGAGGGAACCTGATGTTCTGCCTTCACTCTCTGACACACTAAACACTTACTCACAAAGTCGGTTACATCTCTCTTCAAGCCAACCCAAAAGTACTCATTTTTCAAATCACGGTACATCTTCGTACTTCCAGGATGCATAGCAAACAGACTACTGTGGGGTTCAGTCAAGATCGTACGTCTCAAGTCATTGTCCTCTGGCTCAACTATCCTATCCTTGAAACACAAAACCCCATCAGTACTGAAACTGTAGTGTGAAGATCTACCCTCGGCTATATCTTGCACGTGAGGTGCCAAAGATCTATCTAAGAGCTGTTTCTCTCTAATCAACTGACCTAGAGTAGGTCTAACCTGAAGTTCGGCTACCAAGCCACCATCTCCGGACAAACTCAATCTAGCAAACATGGCTCTCAAGTCAACGACCATATTCCTACTCAATGCATCAGCCACTACATTGGCCTTACCCGGATGGTACTCAATAGTAAGATCATAATCCTTTAGCAACTCTAACCACCTACGTTGTCTGAGATTCAAATCTCGCTGAGTCATAATGTATTTCAAACTCTTGTGATCGGTGTACACTGTGCATTTCTCACCGTACAAATAGTGCCTCCAAATCTTCAGAGCAAACACAACTGCAGCTAACTCTATGTCATGGGTCAGATAGTTGCGCTCATGGGTCTTCAACTGTCTTGAGGCATAAGCCACTACTCTCTTGTCTTGCATAAGAACACATCCTAGCCCTACATAAGAAGCATCACTGTATACTACATAGTCCTTCCCGGACTCTGGCTGAATGAAGATCGGTGCTTGGGTCAAAGCTTCTTTCAATTTCTCAAAGGGTTTCTGTCTTGCATCTGTCCACTCAAACTGAACACTCTTCTGAAGTAACTGTGTCAATAGAGCGGCTAACTTAGAGAAACCTTCTAAAAATCTCCTATAGTATCCGGCTAAACCTAGGAAGCTACGTACCTCTGTTACAGACTTCGGTTGCTTCCACTCAACAATAGCCTCAATCTTCTTCGGATCAACTCTAATCCCATCGGCTGACATTACAAGTCCTAAGAATACTACCTCTCGGATCCAGAATTCACACTTTCTTAGCTTCGCATACAACTGATGATCTAGCAAAGTCTTCAAAACTAGTCTCAAGTGTCGGTCATGGTCTTCTTCAGTTCGCGAGTACACTAAGATGTCATCTATAAACACAACTACAAACTGATCTAGGTACTGATGAAAAATCCTATTCATCATATCCATGAAAGCAGCCGGTGCATTAGTCAACCCAAAAGGCATGACTAAGAACTCATAGTGACCATATCTAGTTCTAAAGGCCGTCTTCGGTACATCAACCTCTCTTACCTTTAGCTGGTAGTAACCCGATCTCAAATCAATCTTCGAAAAGACTGATGCTCCCCTCAACTGATCAAACAAGTCATCAATTCTAGGCAACGGATATTTATTCTTCACTGTCAACTGATTTAACTGTCTGTAATTTATACACATTCTCATGCTTCCACCTTTCTTCTTCACAAACAAAACTGGTGCACTCCAAGGTGAAGAACTAGGCCTAATAAAACCTCTATCTGTCAATTCTTGCAACTGAGTCTTCAACTCTTTCAATTCTTTCGGTGCCATGCAATATGGAGCAATCGAAACAGGAGCTGAATCAGAATAAGTCTCAATGGTGAACTCTACCTCTCTGTCCGGTGGTAACCCTGGCAACTCCTCCGGAAACACACTATGAAAGTCACATACTGTCCGGATGTCCTAAGGTCTAACCTCACTCATGTTAGGGTTCATCACATACGCCAAGTATGCTTCACACCCCAACTCAACTAACCTCTTAGCCTCTAAAACTGAAACCACATTGGACAAGAACTTCACGTTCTCACCCACCACTACAATCTCATAGTTAATTGTGAGCCTCAAAGAAATCCTCTTAGTTTCAAAATCTATCCTAGCTCTATGCTCCGTGAGCCAGTCTATACCCAGAATCACATCAAAACCATAGTTAGGAAGCTCCATCATATCCACTGGAAACACATGCCCCTGAACCATCAACGGACAACTTCGGTACATCTTCCTAACTACGACCATGTCCCCAAAGGAACTAGTAACACTAACTCCTATCTCTAACATTTCACAAGGCAAGTTCAAAGACTGTGCATGCTCACTCAATATGTAGGAATGTGTAGACCCAGAGTCAATCAAAGAAAGCAAACCCTAAGACTGTATCGAGAAGTTACCTGTGATCACATCAGTGTCATGCTGATCCCCACGCTGAGCGTAAACTCTGGCCTGACCTCCGCCCTCCGGCTGAACTGCAACTACATGTGCTATGTTCCTCTGACCATCGTTCCTCGGCTGGAAGTTACCTCTACCACGCCCGCGACCTCTCTGAAAGTCATTGGCTCTAGTAGGAGCCTGAGCTGGTGCCTGTCCCACCTGATGTGGATAGTCACGCCTAATGTGTTCTCTAGCCCCACAACTCCAACAAGAATGAAAATTTCCCCAACACTCACTAGTGTGTTTCCTCCCGCAAGTAGCACATGTGGGAAACTTCCCACTAGCTCTCTGGCCCTGATGGCCCCTACCGTGGTTACCGCTACCACGTCTATGATCATAATGATGTCTGTTGTCTCGATGCCTCTTGGCATCACCTCTATCAAAGTTACTGGACCTCTTACCCGAACTAGATCCACCAGACCGCCTGGTCAAACTCAAACTGTGCTCTAAGTCCTTGGCCCTCGCGACCAAGACATCAAAATCAGTGTAGTCTGAAGCTAGAGTATACGTCTTGATCTCTTCACTCAGCCCATAACGAAAACGGTTACAACGTTCTACCTCAGTAGGAACAAGCTCAGGTGCATACTGACTCAGTCTGACAAATCTAATCTCATAATCGGTCACGAACATACTCCCCTGAAGCAATGCCATAAACTCCCTCTTCCTCTCATCGAGGTATCGCGAACCCAGATACTTTTTACGGAATGCTATCTCAAAGAACTCCCAAGTGATCTCGGCCTCATCCATACCCGTAGTAATGGTGACCCACCAAGTGTAGGCATCACCCTGAAGCAAAGACTCAACACATCCCAACTTGCGCTCACCAGTAAACCCCATCTGAGCAAGGATACAGACAGTCTTCTCAAACCACAACTCTGATCTCTCTGGAGTAGACCCTCTGAACTCTTCGGCCCCAAGGCCCCGAAGTCTCTCTAAAGGCAATCTAGTACCCTCATCCTGATGGTGTGCTGCCTGACCCCCAGCTACTGTAACCTGAAATGCCCCGGCTATCGCCTGAACCAACGGAGCTAAGTCTATCCCGACCGGTCCTTGGCCACCTTGGCCTCCTTAAGGTCCCTCTCCTTCGGCCCCGGCCTCGCCTCCCACTCTAGGTTTAGGAGCTCCAACTCCAACCACAGGCTCTCCCACTTGAGCCTCAACCCTAACTACTGGCTCAACTCCTAGAGCCGCTGCCCGTGGTTCCAGTCGAACCATCCTAGGCCTCCCACGTAGTCTCATGATACAGCTAGCAAGGTATAACTATAACAAGAAACAGATAAGGATTACGTTACCCAAAGAAAGGGTCCAATAGTGCTCAAGTACTCATTTTTACAAAAAAACTTTTTAAATTAAGTAATAGTAGCAATGGGCACACACTCTACACCAGACACCACAACGCATGCTTCAAAACATCATGCGAACAGTCAAATATCAAGGATTCATGGCAAGGCATGCATCGAACAACACAATCATTTAACACATCAAGCTTACCTCACTTACCTGCCCGAGGTCTCGGTAACCTCAAGCTCTGATACCAACAAATGTAACCCCCCTCGTCCTGGTCTGGCCGGATGACCGGTCCGAGTGGGCCACATGGGGAAAACCGAAGCGAAACCCATTAAGGTTCCCCCTCGGTTAGCGACCCTATTTTTTTCTTTCATTTTAATCTTGTCTAGAGGATTGTTAAGTCCTAAGTGATCACGACATCGAAAAACATTCAAAGGAAGTTACATTCGAACCACGTCCAAACACAAATAGTCCATTTTTAAACTTATAGGGCAGAGCGTATCGGTACTCTAATTAGGGGTATCGATACGCCCTGACCAGGTCAACCCAAAGAGTCAACTCCGGGAAGACCGTATCGATACAGCCCTTGAGCGTATCGATACGCCCTTCTCGGTCAACTCTTCTTGGTCAACGGAGTAGACCCGTATCGATACGCGTGAACCCCGTATCGGTACGCCCTACTCTCACCCAATTCTCACAAATTCCAGTAACTTTGGAGGGTATCGATACCCCCAGGGTAGCGATACGCCAGGCAAAAATCGTGGCATTTGGGCAAGGCCGTATCGATACGGCCCTTAGGCGTATCGATACGGCCCTTTGGCGTATCGATACGCCCTACTCTGCAATCACACAATTTTCAACTTGGTGACCTCAAACACAACTCTAGACAAGACAAGACATCCATACATGGCATTCCAACAAAAGGGCAAATTTAGCATTTAAGGTCATACATGAAAGCTCAAAAGGCCAAAAAGGCACAAGTTAACACATAAGAGGTTTGCACCCACTAACATGGCAACCTAAACATCTAGAGGCATGTCACCACACAAAAACATTCATCATAGCATATCATGCTTTACAACCCAAAGTCAAACCACAACATCAATATATAAATGAGTCATACATAGCTCATACAAACACCCTTGCCACATTGCAAACTAATACATAATTAACAACCGTACTTGAGCCACAAATTTGGAAAGCCCTTCTTGCCTTGCTCCGAGCTAACACCACGCTAATGATCTGCATTGTTGGAAATTGAGAGCGTAAGCTATAAGCTTAGTGAGGGTGCTCTAAAATGAAAACATCAACAATGCAGGGTTCAAGCATGCAAATCCTAATCTCACCTACAACATACATTGGCAAATAATCAAGTAGACCTAGCTAGTCTTTCAAGAGTCATAATATGGTTTCTCATATCCTACCAAGCTCAATCATCATATAATAACACCACATATCAGCATCATATATCACAAACACATGAACAAGTTTAATTGGCCACCATTAATTACTCGGATGTGCGGATTTAAATCTCAACAACCACTTTACCTCGGTGGGATTACACTCATCACCGGACCTTGCATGTGCGGGATTCCACTCATCGCTACATGCCCTACGGATGGGATTCCACTCATCATCCCGTAGAATATATAAAAGCTTCCGGTGGAATATTACATCACCGTACTCCTCCTTGATGACTTAACGCCATCAAGGCCACGTACGTTTTGACTCAATTTGTGTGCACACTAATCCTAATGATCGATCATTTACAACCGGTAATTTATTTAGTGCCAATTTTCATTTACTACATCACATTTCCATCAACCATATCATCATGCTCATCACATATTCATACCATGGCATACATGTACAAATTAACCACATATCACTAGAGCATAGATAGGCAATACACAATAGCACTTAAGGGAACTCAATGGCTAAGATTAACAACTCAAAATATAGAAATGGCCTACCAAGCACATTCCACACACACTCTACACACACTCGAACCAAACTTTAAACCATGATTAAAACCACTCACCGCCCTTCCTTAGCAACCAAAGCAAAAACTCCAACGAGCCCGGATTCGGTCCCAATACTTCTCCAACGCTTTCTCTTGCTTCTAGCCAAACAAAACACATTCATTACTTCACAATTCAATGCTAAGACTCAACCATCAACTCACTTCATAAACACAAGCCAACTTCAACCGAATTCCAATCCAAAATACCCATTTTCGAGCTCCCACAAAACCTAGCTGAAAACTCAACTTTCAACCCTCAAAATGACACTCAAAAGATCCCAAATCACCTTCCTAATATACCTAAACCATCAGCCCTTTGATTTCAACCTAAAACCCACCAAAAATTAAGTTTTTGACACCTATAATATTGCCTCAAAACCCCATTTCGGGGTTTCACCCAAACCCAACCATTTTAACATATGTTAAGCATTTTAGGGTGATTAAACCAAAACCCAACAATATATTTCAAAACGACTTGAAAATCCCCATAAAAACCCAAGCTTTTAGCAAAACCCTAACAATTCAAAAGTTCATATTTTTGAAATCTAAGACTATGTATGGATAGGGAATGAAGAGGAGAGTTAGAAAACATTATTACCTTTGAAAAACACCTTGGAATGATGAAGAGACTCAATGGAATAGTAACTTGAAACTTGGGAGAGTTTGAAGATGGAGTTTGGGTACCAAACATTGGAAAGGGGTGGGTTGGGGAGAGAAGATGACAACTTTTGAAAAGTTGTCTTGCTTTTAAAAACATTTGGGTCAAATTACCCCTTTAGTCCCTCCCCTTTTTACTAAAGCCCAATTAGATCTTAATTTAGGTTGAATTGATTTTATTAATTTTATTGACTCGGACTACAAACCCGACTAACTGCTAACCCCAAAACACGGGCGTTACAACTCTCTACCACTTAAGGAATTTCGTCCCCAAAATTACCTGACTGAAAGAGATACGAAAACTGTTTTTCCATATCCTCCTTCCTCTCCCAAGTGGCCTCGTCCACACCTCGACGTTGCCACCGCACCTTCACTAACTCAATCGATCTACCCCGCAACACCTTACTGTCAGAAGCTAAGATCTCAACCGGTTCTTCCTCATAAGTCAAATCCGGATTAAATTCAATCTCTTCTACGGGCATAACATGTGATGGATCAGACTTATACTTACGGAGCATCAAAACATGGAACCCATCGTGTATCTTCTCTAGCTCGGATGGCAAACGCAACTGATAAGCAACCGAACCAACCCTCTTCACAATATCATACGATCCTATGTACCTTAGACTCAACTTCCCCTTTCGGCCAAATCTCATCACTTTCTTCCACGGAGACACTTTCAAGAACACCTTCTCACCCACTGAGAACTCAACTTCCTTCCTCTTCAAATCGGCATAGGACTTCTGCCTATCCGAAGCAGCTTTCAAACGATCACAAATCAATTTTACCTTGTCAATTGTCCCCTTGAGCAAGTCTGGCATAGGTAACAACTTCTGTCCCACTTCGGCCTAACAAACTGAAGTCCTACACTTTCGGCCATACAAGGCCTCATACGGAGCCATCTGAATGCTCGACTGAAAGCTATTATTGTACGCAAACTCTACTAGAGGCAAATGCTTCTCCCAAGTACCCTGAAAGTCGATGATACAACAACGCAACATATCCTCTAAGATCTGAATAACCCTCTCTGATTGACCATCTGACTAAGGATGATAAGACGTTCTGAAGTTCAAACGGGTACCCAAAGCTGTATGTAGACACTCCCAAAATCGAGAAGTAAATCGCAGATCTCTATCTGACACAATGGACTTCGGCACACCATGCAGTCTAACAATCTCACCAATGTACAAATCGACCAATCTATCTAAAGTGTAAGTAGTGTTGACTGCCAAGAAGTGAGCACACTTCGTAAAACGATCCACTATCACCCAAACCGAGTTCTTCTTCGTAGGAGTCAAAGGCAAAACTGAAACAAAATCCATGGTGATGTTCTCCCACTTCCATTCCAGAATTCTCAACGGCTGTAACAAACTTGAGGGAACCTGATGTTCCGCCTTCACTCTCTGACACACTAAACACTTACTCACAAAGTTGGCTACATCTCTCTTCAAGCCAACCCAAAAGTACTCATTTTTCAAATCACGGTACATCTTCGTACTTCCAGGATGCATAGCAAACGGACTACTGTGGGCTTCAGTCAAGATCGTACGTCTCAAGTCACTGTCCTCTAGCACAACTATCCTATCCTTGAAACAGAAAAACCCATCAGTACTGAAACTGTAGTGTGAAGATCTACCCTCGACTATATCTTGCACGTGAGGTGCCAAAGATCTATCTAAGAGCTGTTTCTCTCTAATCAACTGACCTAGAGTAGGTCTAACCTGAAGTTCGGCTACCAAGCCACCATCTCCGGACAAACTCAATCTAGCAAAAATGGCTCTCAAGTCCACGGCCATATTCCTACTCAATGCATCGGCCACTACATTGGCCTTACCCGGATGGTACTCAATAGTAAGATCATAGTCCTTTAGCAACTCTAACCACCTACGCTGTCTGAGATTCAAATCTCGCTGAGTCATAATGTATTTCAAACTCTTGTGATCGATGTACACTGTGCATTTCTCACCGTACAAATAGTGCCTCCAAATCTTCAGAGCAAACACAACTGCAGCTAACTCTATGTCATGGGTCGGATAGTTGCGCTCATGGGTCTTCAACTGTCTTGAGGCATAAGCCACTACTCTCTTGTCTTGCATAAGAACACATCCTAGCCCTACATAAGAAGCATCACTGTATACTACATAGTCCTTCCCGGACTCTGGCTGAATCAAGATCGGTGCTTGGGTCAAAGCTTCTTTCAATTTCTCAAAGGCTTTCTGTCTTGCATCTGTCCACTCAAACTGAACACTCTTCTGAAGTAACTGTGTCAATGGAGCGGCTAACTTAGAGAAACCTTCTACAAATCTCCTATAGTATCCGGCTAAACCTAGGAAGCTACGTACCTATGTTACAGACTTCGGTTGCTTCCGCTCAACAATGGCCTCAATCTTCTTCGGATCAACTCTAATCCCATCGGCTGACACTACATGTCCTAAGAATACTACCTCTCGGATCCAGAATTTACACTTTCTTAGCTTCGTATACAACTGATGATCTAGCAAAGTCTTCAAAACTAGTCTCAATTGTCGGTCATGGTCTTCTTCAGTTCGCGAGTACACTAAGATGTCATCTATAAACACAACTACAAACTGATCTAGGTACTGATGAAAAATCCTATTCATCATATCCATGAAAGCAGCCGGTGCATTAGTCAACCCAAAAGGCATGACTAAGAACTCATAGTGACCATATCTAGTCCTAAAGGTCGTTTTCGGTACATCAACCTCTCTTACCTTTAGCTGGTAGTAACTTGATCTCAAATCAATCTTCGAAAAGACTGATGCTCCCCTGAACTGATCAAACAAGTCATCAATTCTAGGCAACAGATATTTATTCTTCACTGTCAACTGATTTAACTGTCTGTAATCTATACACATTCTCATGCTTCCATCTTTCTTCTTCACAAACAAAACTGGTGCACCCCAAGGTGAAGAACTAGGCCTAATAAAACCTCTATCTGTCAATTCTTGCAACTGAGTCTTCAACTCTTTCAATTCTTTCGGTGCCTTGCAATACGGAGCAATCGAAACAGGAGCTGAATCAGAATAAGTCTCAATGGTGAACTCTACCTCTCTGTCCGGTGGTAACCCTGGCAACTCCTCCGAAAACACGCTAGGAAAGTCACATACTGTCCGGATGTCCTAAGGTCTAACCTCACTCATGTTAGGGTTCATCACATACGCCAAGTATGCTTCACACCCCAACTCAACTAACCTCTTAGCCTCTAAAACTGAAACCACATTGGACAAGAACTTCACGTTCTCACCCACCACTACAATCTCATAGTCATCTGTGAGCCTCAAAGAAATCCTCTTAGTTTCAAAATCTATCCTAGCTCTATGCTCCGTGAGCCAGTCCATACCCAGAATCACATCAAAACCATAGAAAGGAAGCTCCATCATATCCACTGGAAACACATGCCCCTGAACCATCAACGGACACCTTCGGTACATCTTCCTAACTACTACCGTGTCCCCAAAGGAACTAGTAACACTAACTCCTACCTCTAACATTTCACAAGGCAAGTTCAAAGACTGTGCATGCTCACTCAATATGTTGGAATGTGTAGACCCAGAGTCAATCAAAGAAAGCAAACCCAAAGACTGTATCGAGAAGTTACTTGTGATCACATCGGTGTCATGCTGATCCACAAGCTGAGCGTAAACTCTGGCCTGACCTCCGCCCTCCGGCTGAACTGCAACTACATGTGCTATGTTCCTCTAACCATCGTTCCTCGGCTGGAAGTTACCTCTACCATGCCCGCGGCCTCTCTGAAAGTCATTGGCTCTAGCAGGAGCCTGAGCTGGTGCCTGTCCCACCTGATGTGGACAGTCACGCCTAATGTGTTCTCTAGCCCCACAACTCCAACAAGAATGAAAATTTCCCCAACACTCACCGGTGTGTTTCCTCCCGCAAGTAGCACATGTGGGCAACTTCCCACCAGCTCTCTGGCCTTGATGGCCCATACCGTGGTTACCGCTACCACGTCTATGATCATAATGATGTATGTTGTCTCGATGCCTCTTGGCATCACCTCTATCAAAGTTACTGGACCTCTTACCCGAACTAGATCCACCAGACCGCCTGGTCAAACTCAAACTGTGCTCTAAGTCCTTGGCCCTCGCGACCAAGACATCAAAATCAGTGTAGTCTGAAGCTAGAGTATACGTCTTGATCTCTTCACTCAGCCTATAACGAAAACGGTTACAATGTTCTACCTCAGTAGGAACAAGCTCAGGTGCATACTGACTCAGTCTGACAAATCTAATCTCATAATCGGTCACGGACATTCTCCCCTGAAGCAATGCCATAAACTCCCTCTTCCTCTCATCGAGGTATCGCGAACCCAGATACTTCTTACGGAATGCTATCTCAAAGAACTCCCAAGTGATCGCGGCCTCATCCATACCCGTAGTAATGGTGACCCACCAAGTGTAGGCATCACCCTGAAGCAAAGACTCAACACATCCCAACTTGCGCTCACCAGTACACCCCATCTGAGCAAGGATACGGACAGTCTTCTCAAACCACAACTCTGATCTCTCTAGAGTAGACCCTCTGAACTCTTCGACCCCAAGGCCCCGAAGTCTCTCTAAAGGCAATCTAGTGCCCTCACCCTGATGGTGTGCTGCCTGACCCCCAGCTACTGCAGCCTGAAATACCCCGGCTATCGCCTGAACCAACGGAGTTAAGTCTATCCCGGCCGGTCCTTGGCCACCTTGGCCTCCTTGAGGTCCCTCTCCTTCGGCCCCGGCCTCGCCTCCCACTCCAGGTGGAGGAGGTGGTGGTGGTAGAGGTGGTGGAGGAGCTCCAACTCCAACCACAGGCTCTCCCACTTGAGCCTCAACCCTAACTACTGGCTCAACTCCTGGAGCCGCTGCCCGTGGTTCCGGTCGAACCATCCTAGGCCTCCCACGTAGTCTCATGATACAGCTAGCAAGGTATAACTATAACAAGAAACAGATAAGGATTACGTTACCCAAAGCAAGGGTCCAATAGTGCTCAAGTACTCCTTTTTACCAAAAAACTTTTTAAATTAAGTAATAGTAGCAATGGGCACACACTCTACACCAGACACCACAACGCATGCTTCAAAACATCATGCGAACAGTCAAATATCAAGGATTCATGGCAAGGCATGCATCGAACAACACAATCATTTAACACATCAAGCTTACCTCACTTACCTGCCCGAGGTCTCGGTAACCTCAAGCTCTGATACCAACAAATGTAACCCCCTCGTCCCGGTCTGGCCGGATGACCGGTCCGAGTGGGCCACACGGGGAAAACCGAAGTGAAACCCGTTAAGGTTCCCTCTCGGTTAACGACCCTATTTTTTTTCTTTCATTTTAATCTTGTCTAGAGGATTGTTAAGTCCTAAGTGATCACGACAGCGGAAAACATTCAAAGGAAGTCACATTCGAACCACGGCCAAACACAAACTGTCCATTTTTAAACTTATAGGGCAGACCGTATTGGTACCCTAATTAGGGGTATCAATACGCCCTGACCAGGTCAACCCAAAGAGTCAACTCCGGGAAGACTGTATCGATACAGCCCTTGAGCGTATCGATACGCCCTTCTTGGTCAACTCTTCTTGGTCAACGGAGTAGACCCGTATCGATACGCGTGAACCCCGTATCGGTACGCCCTACTCTCACCCAATTCTCACAAATTGCAGTAACTTTGGAGGGTATCGATACCCCCAGGGTAGCGATACGCTAGGCAAAAATCATGGCATTTGGGCAAGGCCGTATCGTTACGGCCCTTAGGCGTATCGATACGCCCTACTCTGCAATCCCACAATTTTGAACTTGGTGACCTCAAACACAACTCTAGATGCATTTTTGGACTCTCCTCTGCACATACAAACGTTTAAGCAATCATACTAAAGCCAAAAGAAGCAATCAAACATTAGACAAGACATACATACATGGCATTCCAACAAAAGGGCAAATTTAGCATTTAAGGTCATACATGAAAGCTCAAAAGGCCAAAAAGGCACAAGTTAACACATAAGAGGTTTGCACCCACTAACATGGCAACCTAAACATCTAGAGGCATGTCACCACACACAAACATTCATCATAGCATATCATGCTTTACAACCCAAAGTCAAACCACAACATCAATATATAAATGAGTCATACATAGCTCATACAAACACCCTTGCCACATTGCAAACTAATACATAATTAACAACCGTACTTGAGCCACAAACTTGGAAAGCCCTTCTTGCCTTGCTCCGAGCTAACACCACACTAATGATCTGCATTGTTGGAAATTGAGAGCGTAAGCTATAAGCTTAGTGAGGGTGCTCTAAAATGAAAACATCAACAATGCAGGGTTCAAGCATGCAAATCCTAATCTCACCTACAACATACATTGGCAAATAATCAAGTAGACCTAGCTAGTCTTTCAAGAGTCATAATATGGTTTCTCATATCCTACCAAGCTCAATCATCATATAACAACACCACATATCAACATCATATATCACAAACACATGAACAAGTTTAATTGGCCACTATTAATTACTCGGATGTACGGATTTAAATCTCAACAACCACTTTACCTCGGTGGGATTACACTCATCACCGGACCTTGCATGTGCGGGATTCCACTCATCGCCACATGCCCTACAGATGGGATTCCACTCATCATCCCGTAGAATATATAAAAGCTTCCGGTGGAATATTACATCACCGTACTCCTCCTTGATGACTTAACACCATCAAGGCCACGTACGTTTTGACTCAATTTGTGTGCACACTAATCCTAATGATCGATCATTTACAACCGGTAATTTATTTAGTGCCAATTTTCATTTACTACATCACATTGCCATCAACCATATCATCATGCTCATCACATATTCATACCATGTCATACATGTACAAATTAACCACATATCACTAGAGCATAGATAGGCAATACACAATAGCACTTAAGGGAACTCAATGTCTAAGATTAACAACTCGAAATAAAGAAATGGCCTACCAAGCACATTCCACACACACTCGAACCAAACTTTAAACCATGATTAAAACCACTCACCGCCCTTCCTTAGCAACCAAAGCAAAAACTCCTACGAGCCCGGATTCGGTCCCAATGCTTCTCCAACGCTTCCTCTTGCCTCTAGCCAAACAAAACACATTCATTACTTCACAATTCAATGCTAAGACTCAATCATCAACTCACTTCATAAACACATGCCAACTTCAACCGAATTCCAATCCAAAATACCCATTTTCGAGCTCCCCCAGAACCTAGCTGAAAACTCCACTTTCAACCTTCCAAATGACACTCAAAAGATCCCAAATCACCTTCCTAATATACCTAAACCATCATCCCTTTGATTTCAACCTAAAACCCACCAAAAATCAAGTTTTTGACACCTTTAATATTGCCTCAAAACCCCATTTCGGGTTTTCACCCAAACCCAACCATTTTAACATATGTTAAGCATTTTAGGGTGGTTAAACCAAAACCCAACAATATATTTAAAACGACTTGAAAATCCCCATAAAAACCCAAGCTTTTAGCAAAACCCTAACATTTCAAAAGTTCATTTTTTTGAAATCTAAGACTATGTATGGATAGGGAATGAAGAGGAGAGTTAGAAAACATTATTACCTTTGAAAAACACCTTGGAATGATGAAGAGACTCAATGGAATAGTAACTTGAAACTTGGGAGAGTTTGAAGATGGAGTTTGGGTATCAAACGTTGGAAAGGGGTGGGTTGGGGAGAGAAGATGACAACTTTTGAAAAATTGTCTTGCTTTTAAAAACATTTGGGTCAAATTACCCCTTTAGTCCCTCCCCTTTTTACTAAAGCCCAATTAGATCTTAATTTAGGTTGAATTGATTTTATTTAATTTTATTGACTCGGACTACAAACCCGACTAACTCCTAACCCCAAAACACGGGCGTTACAACTCTCTCCCACTTAAGGAATTTCGTCCCCGAAATTACCTGGCTGAAAGAGATACGAAAACTGTTTTTCCATATCCTCCTTCCTCTCCCAAGTGGCCTCGTCCACACCTCGACGTTGCCACCGCACCTTCACTAACTCAATCGATCTACCCCGCAACACCTTAGTGTCAGAAGCTAAGATCTCAACCGGTTCTTCCTCATAAGTCAAACCCGAATTCAATTCAATCTCTTCTACGGGCATAACATGTGATGGATCGGACTTATACTTACGGAGCATCGAAACATGGAACACATCGTGTATCTTCTCTAGCTCGGATGGCAAACGCAACTGATAAGAAACCGGACCAACCCTCTTCACAATCTCATACGGTCCTATGTACCTCAGACTCAACTTCCTCTTTCGGCCAAATCTCATCACTTTCTTCCACGGAGACACTTTCAAGAACACCTTCTCACCCACTGAGAACTCAACTTCCTTCCTCTTCAAATCGGCATAGGACTTCTGCCTATCCGAAGCAGCTTTCAAACGATCACAAATCAATTTTACCTTGTCAGTTGTCCCCTTGAGCAAGTCCGGCATAGGTAACAACTTCTGTCCCACTTCGGCCTAACAAACTGGAGTCCTACACTTTCGGCCATACAAGGCCTCATACGGAGCCATCTGAATGCTCGACTGAAAGCTATTATTGTACGCAAACTCTACTAGAGGCAAATGCTTCTCCCAAGTACCCTGAAAGTCGATGATACAACAACGCAACATATCCTCTAAGATCTGAATAACCCTCTCTGACTGACCATTTGACTGAGGATGATAAGATGTGTTGAAGTTCAAACGGGTACCCAAAGCTGTATGCAGACACTCCCAAAATCGAGAAGTAAATCGCAGATCTCTATCTGACACAATGGACTTCGGTACACCATGCAGTCTAACAATCTCACCAATGTACAAATCGGCCAATCTATCTAAAGTGTAAGTAGTGTTGACTGCCAAGAAGTGAGCACACTTCGTAAAACGATCCACTATCACCCAAACTGAGTTCTTCTTCGTAGGAGTCAAAGGCAAACCCGAAACAAAATCCATGGTGATGTTCTCCCACTTCCATTCCGGAATTCTCAACGGCTGTAACAAACTTGAGGGAACCTAATGTTCCGCCTTCACTCTCTTACACACTAAACACTTACTCACAAAGTCGGCTACATCTCTCTTCAAGCCAACCCAAAAGTACTCATTTTTTAAATCACGGTACATCTTCGTACTTCCAGGATGCATAGCAAACGGACTACTGTGGGCTTCAGTCAAGATCGTACGTCTCAAGTCACTGTCCTCTGGCACAACTATCCTATCGTTGAAACACAAAACCCCATCAGTACTGAAACTGTAGTCTGAAGATCTACCCTCGGCTATATCTTGCACGTGAGGTGCCAAAGATCTATCTAAGAGCTGTTTCTCTCTAATCAACTAACCTAGAGTAGGTCTAACCTGAAGTTCGGCTACCAAGCCACCATCTCCAGACAAACTCAATCTAGCAAACATGGCTCTCAAGTCCACGGACATCTTCCTACTCAATGCATCGGGTGAGGCATTAAATAAATAATATATTTATTTTAAAAGGAAAGTAAGATATGAAAAAGGGACTGAAATTGGATTAGGAAGGGCTCTAGGGACTTATGGGGGATTAAACCAATAAAAAAACTGCTAAAATGATTAAATTAACGATTGGGGACCGATTTGAAAGGACGCATAAATCTGAAGGGATCAAAGGGTAATTTAACTACTCGGAATTAAATCAAACCATATTAGGGACGAGATTGAAAACTTTAAAAAAACTTGAAGGGCCACAGACGAGGTTTAAGATCACCGAGACCCTCGCGGCGTAATTAGGGGAACACGAGGGGATTTAAAATAGCGTTAACCCTTTTTTAAAATGTTAAAACCATATAAATAAGCTTTTTTTAAAAAAACTTTCAGACCCTTTGGCCATTTTGAGTAAAAAACAGTGAACCCTCTCCCCCTCCATTTCTCCAACCGACCATTCGAATCCAAAAAAAGAACAAACAAGCTATGTTGGCCGGTTGCCGCTAATCGACAACGATGGTATCCCGTTCAAACCTAAAAAAAGCTTAAAGCTATCAACGACGACCAAACCCTTATCCCTTTGATCCCTAAAACAAAAGAAACCCTAACATTTCTGGCAACTGGGGTTCAAAACCCTAAAAAGAAGAGAGAGCCCCACTGTGATTCCGATGGCTCACCCGGTTGACTCCCTAGACGAAAGCCGATGGGCTTATCGCCGGCTCGAATCCAGAAACGGAAGGGAGGAATGGCTTTCGAAAGGTAAAAAGAAACTATTTTTTTGCTTTTTTGTTTATCATGCATGCAATTGAAAATGAAGAAGTTGGGTACCTCTGAAGGTTTTTTTCTTTGTTATTGATTTCTCTCTGTGTAAAAAGCTCCCCTTACAATCGTTTTAGTTTGGATCTTATATCTGGATGTTACATGCGAATAGAAAAGAAAAGAAAAAAATGAAATGACATGGTTGACTTTGATCTTGATTTATTATTTCTTGTTTTTATGTTGTTTATGGTAACCGATGCCTCTGTTTTTGGGTCTGAGGTGTGTCGAAGATGCCTGATCGGGAGGGACATTGGCGTGGGCGCCTGGTCCCCGCACGCACGCGTTGGTAGACGAGGAGTCGAGCGTGGGCGCGTGAGGCTTCTTTCAATCGCCTGGGACCGTTCGATCTGCCCCCAGATCTAACGATTGTAAGCTCGTGCGGCGCGAAACGAGGGTAGTCATCTAGGGTTTTTGTCTGACCTTTAATTTGGACCGTCAGATCTCAGCAGATCTGACAGCTGTGGAGAGGGGCGGCGCGAAGGCATCTAGGGTTTCCTCTTGCTCCTTGCGTTATGGGTCGTTAGATCTTGGGCCAGATCTAACGGCCAAAAGGCGTCTGCGCAAGAAACAAATATGTTAGGGTTTTTTTGTGTAATTCGGGCTAAGGGTCACTTGGGCTTTCTAATTAGGCCATACATTTATATTTTGGACTTGTATTTTATTTAATCAAAAAGTAATGAATTGTTTATTTATATAATTTGGGTTTTTATCTACTTATGTTTTATTTTTTTATGATAATAACAATAATAATAAATATAAAAATGATGATAAATATAACAATAACAATAATAATAATAAAAATAAATAAAAATAATTAATATCAATAAAAATAAATAATAACAAAAATAAAAACTATAATAATAATGATAATAAAAATAAGTGTAAACTATACCAATGACCACCAAACTATAGGGTTGGTGTCAATTTGACCACTATATTTTTAATTGTGTTAAATATACCACTTAACTATTTAAATGGTTCCAATTAAGCCACCCGCCGTTAAAAAACGAAAAAGTTGACGGAACTGTTAAAAAAATTGGTATAATTACACATTTGGTCCTCTATATTTATATAATATATCAATTTAGTCCTAATTTTAATCTAATAAAATAAATTAATTATTCATTAATATGGTGACACGTGTCACCACCTTATTGGAAGTCTTTAATTATTTTTATTTAATTTATTTTCCACCTTCAATCAGGTGATGACACGTGTCACACCCAATTGGAGGTGAAAAAATGAGAACATGAAGATTGCTTCCAAGGAGAATCAAAATTGGGACCTTGGAATGTAAGGGGCAAGTACTTGCCACTAAGCAAAGCACTTTTTTGTGCTTTAAGATACAATTTTTAATATATATTTAAATAGTATTAGTGCCCAGAACTATAATTGATTAAAAAATCACATGTTGATTAGAAAATCACTGAGGATACATAAAATCCAGAACTATAATTGATTATGGAAATTACCTTAAAATCAAAGGGAGAAAACCTTCAGAAGCCCTGGTAATCTGCAAGAAAACCAGTATTCAATTGGGAAAGTGATGTTGATGAAACATTTCCAAAGCAAATCATCATACTAAATCTATTTGAAAAGGAACCCACAAAAATCAATGGTTATGAAACTTTTTATAAGCTTTTCCATTATCAATATCTAGCCATGATGAACCATTTATTGGTAATCAAAGTTATCAATTCAATAATAAACAATAAACAAGACCCTGAGTGACAAAGAAAATGCATCAGCAAGGTGATATTAGATCTGATAATTACATGCATAATCAGAAATTCCCATCAAAGGTTGTTTACCAAAGAAACAAAACTTACACAAAAAGGGTCAACTTTGCTCTGTAAAAGGCACCAAGAACAATAGCTAAAACAAGATTTATTTTTTCAATGGATCAATGAAACACAGAGAAAGCAAAACTGGGTTTTAAACAAAAAAAAGAGTAAGGTTTTAAAAGTCTGGGTTTTACCCAAAATTAGATTTAATAGTTCTGGGCACTAATACTATTTAAATATATATCAAAGATTGTATCTTATAGCACAAAAAAGTGCTTGGTTTAGTGGCAAGCTTTTGCCCCTTGCATCCCAAGGTCCCAAGTTTGATTCCCCTTGGAAGTAATTTTCATGTTCTCATTTTCCACCTCCAATTGGGTGTGACACGTGTCATCACCTGATTGGAGGTGGAAAAATAATTAAATAAATTAAATAAAAATAATTAATTTATTTTATTATATTAAAATTAGGACTAAATTGATATACTATATAAATATAGAGGATTAAATGTGTAATTATACCAATTTTTTTAACAGTTCCGTCAACTTTTTCGTTTTTTAACGGCGGGTGGCTTAATTGGAACCATTTAAATAGTTAAGTGGTATATTTAATACAATTAAAAATATAGTGGTCAAATCAACACCGACCGTATAGTTTGATGGTCATTGGTATAGTTTACCCTAAAAATAACTAATAACCGCATAATTAATAATATATCATATTAATAGTAACAATAATAGTAAATGAAGTAAAAACAATAATACTACATAATAATAGGAACTAATAGTAATAATAATAGTATATATATATATTTATATATATATATATATATATATATATATATATATATATATATATATTTCTTTTTTTATTTTGTCAAGCCCACATTATTAAGCCCAAGAATAAATCAAAGTGGGTTTAAATCTCGGACAAAGTTAGTGATCACAATCATATGCATCTTGTAATTTATCAAAAGAACATGACATTGAAGTAGATGAATTAGAAGTTATATCACCCTCGTGGAGGATCATTAAGCATAAGTGGACTATCTCATTGTTGGTGGAGTCTTTCTTATCACTCCATGTTGCCACATATGCCTTCTCTGAAGATGATCCCTTTTTGTTTTTCTTGTGGAAATTCTTCATCTTCTTTTTCGATTCATGCTTGGATTCTTTCATTTCGCTCTTCATGAATCGAATAAATTTCTTGAAGAGATGGATCACCTCTTCATCTTCACTTTCCTCCTAACTTGAATCTTCTAGATGGCTTGCGGAGGATGAAAGAGCAATGACATTCACATCAATGCCTTGCTCTTTGATCTTCTTTTCCTTCTCCATTATCAAGGGTTTCGACATCAATTCATGGGGGTAAGAAAAGACTCAATTAGCTCATCAAGCTTAAGCTCCTTTTAGTTCTTGGCTTCAATGATAGTCGTCTTCTTGCTCTCCCATGATTCAGAAAGTGAATAAGTCATTAATACCATATATATTTAAAAATATGTCATTAAATGCAAGGCAATATCAAATAATATACAACCATTAATACAATATTTTATCATATATTTAATTCGAAATATTCCAGAAAGATATGCCAAATTTAAGAAGAAAAAAAACTAATTCGCGGTGAGTAAAAATTTATAGGCCCATGGAAGGCTCAACCAGTCCAATAATTGACGTCACCCACAACCCAGTCCAGTCATTCGCACCCTGTTGCACCAGTGCACAAGGCATAGTTTCAACCCAAGTTATTTTTGTGAACTGCAAGGTAATATCAAATAATATCCGACCATTAATACAATATCTTACCATATATTTAATTCGAAATATTACAAAAAGATATGTCACATCTAAGAAAAAAAGCAATTCACGGTGAGAAAAATATTCGTAGGCCCATGGAGGGCTCAACCGTAATCTCGTCTTTTTCTATCACCGAAAAGGATTTTTGAAAATCACAATGCAAAAACAATTGAAAATTCTTTGTGTTATTTCGAAATTAAGGTCATTAATATTGTATCCTAATAAATTCAGAAATAAGTCATTAATACGTATATATTTGAATATGTTTCATGAACTACAAGGCAATATCAAATAATATACGACCATTAATACAATATCTTACCATATATTTAATTCAAAATATTCCAAAAAGATATGCCACATTTAAGAAAAAAATAATTCACGGTGAGTAAAATAATTGAAAATTCTCTATGTTATTTTGAAAATAAGGTCATTAATACAACATCCGAATAAATTCAAAAATAAGTCATTAATATCATATATATTCGAATATATTTCATGAAATGCAAGGCAATATCAAATAGTATATGATCATTAATACAATATCTTACCATATATTTAATTCAAAATATTCTAAAAAGAATATGCCACATTTAAGAAAAAAAATAATATGCCATGAGTAAAATGTCTATATGCCTATGGTGGGCTCAACCATACTTGATATCCTACTAATGTGGTATATGGGTTTTTTTATTTTTCCTTACACACAATTCACACGTACCCTAGTTTGAGCATCAATTCCTCATTTATCACTAAACTATTTTGAGTATATGAGATATATTTGTAAAGATCTCGTGGAGTAGAATTTGAACCTATAAATTCATCATTTGAATCTATATCTTTAACCATAGAAAGTATGCTCAAATTTTTTCAATTTATCATAATTTTACAACATCCATTCCAGTTGGGACCGTAAAACTATTTGCAGAGGGTCTTCGAGACAAATCTATGTGTTATTTTTCTCTACTTGTTGGATTAGTTACTGCTGCTACCGTTTCTATAAGCAGTGATCATTACCTAATGCATTTTAACTTTACATTTGTTTGTATTGTACAGTTGCTTGTTAAAAAGTATACCATGGTCCATGGAAAGGCTGGCTGAGATTTTCAGACTTTATTTGCTGGATCCATCACAATGAATTTGTTGGGATACCTGGGAAGAATTTTAGGTGTTCTTATAGTCATTTCAGACACTTTGCACTTGTTTAGAATATATCACATTATTTTATCTTTGTTTTCTCACATTATTCAAATCTAATGAATTGCTTAAAATACTTGCTGAGAGGTGTTGGTAAAAAAGGACTGCAAAACCGGTTGTTAGCACTGACTGGAAATTATAAAAAAACAGTAACAAAGAAAAGTGAACCGTGTCGTGGTATGGTGGCCACTGCCTTAGAAACAAAATTGCCCCGAACAGTGTAGTCACTTCACAGGCAGGATGTCCCTCGAGGTGCACACGGACGCTCCAAGAACCGTACACTCGACTCCGGAGTGAACAACGGTGGTACTACTCGAATGATACTCGAACAATGGAGGAAATAGAGAGAATTTTGTAGTGTTTGCAATGTGTTTGATATCTTAAATGGTGCATGCAACACCTCTATTTATAGGTTGGACATTATGTCTATAATAGACATTTCACTGTCCAAATAATTACAGAATTAAATCTATATAACAGCAGTATTTAACATGCTGTAACAGCTTCTCAATAACACCATTTTAATTCTGTAATTTAAGCTCAGTAACAGCTCTATGAACACAAGAATCTGACTGAGAAAACAATCTAAATTCAACACTGGAACAAGCTGTTTATATTCAAATAAATTCGAATTAAACTGCACTGGATCAAAAATAAAACTGTACTGAATCAAACTTTCAGATTCGAATTTAATTAAAAAATAAATTATGAATCCGAACAGTTTTTCCTCAAAGCCTATAAATAAGAAGAAAAATTCTTTCACATATAATCTTTTGTTCTTAAGAAAATTCCACACGAATTTTCTCCAAAAAGAATAGAACCGCGCGCATACGTGTCGAAGACACGTGTTATCTGAGCCCGAGCCCGAGCCGGCCGGGTGGCGGCGGCAGCGGCGCACGAGGACTTCCCTTGTTCTTTCCCACTCAACAAGGGAGGGAGGATGCATGGGTATAAATACCCTTCACTAGCTATTTTCCTAACCAATGTGGGATATAGCTCTAGTAATACTTGAAGCATTACCAACATTCCCCCACTAATGCGAAAGAATTCATCTGTATCTCAAACATAGACCTCCTCAGACGAGCAATAGCGGAATTAGTTGCTTAAGCACTAGTGAACGTATCTTGAACTAGTACATAGTGATAATGAGCGATCCTTCTCTTAGATAAGTGAAACTAGTCTTGAACTCTCTAAGATAGGGGTAAACTCATAACACACAACTAACTCCTTCATCCACCGAAGTTCTCGATGTGTAAGATATATATACACAAGTGTATATTTGGCCATCTTACCTCAGGATTCTAGTAAGTGTTTTTTAGAAAAACGGCCCAACGTTTTTCACAGAAGGTGGCTAATCCTTCTCACTTACATAGGTTATTTCATCAAGTTTATCTCGATATAAACCACCCTGAAACCGAGCTATGAAATAATTAAGAACCATTTGTAATGGCTTAACCTCTTATAGATATATGGTGATTTCTTCAAGTTCATTTAAAATGAACCACCAGTCTTCAGATAAGAAATCATTAAGAATAAATATTCAACCTCATTATCGGTGAATTCAAAATGTCCTTCTCAATAGGATCATTCAAACTTTGAATTCATTAAGAGTTTATTGAAACTCAACCTTTTCTGGCGGTAAGTTCATCTTATCCTTCTCAATAGGACAACACATTCAGACTTGTGTTATGAACTTATTAAGAATAAGTATTCAACCATGATTCGGTAGTTTCATCAAGTCTTTCTCACAAAGACCACCCAAAACCTGGGCTATGAATTTATTAAGAGTATTAGTACTCAACCTGGACATATACATCATTTGTCATAGGGATAGGCAGTGAGAAATGTACACTATGAGTCTTTCCATGGTTTCGTTTGACCACATTGAACTTAGATAACTAAGTTGGGTATCCACCATGAATTCCTCAACCAATGGGCTTTAGACCCATCCCCCTCGACGAATCTAGGACCAATTTCCGACTTAACCCTTTGGTAAGCGGATCTGCTAGGTTTCTTTCCGACTTCACATACTCTAAAGAGAGTACTACATTCCTTATTAAGTGCCTAACAGATTCATGTCTTATGCAAATGTGTCTCTTTTTACCATTGTAAACTTGACTCTTGGCAACACAAATCGCAGCTTGTGAATTACACAATAAGGAAACAGGAGGAGTCGGGCTTCCCCATAATGGAATATCGGCTAACAAACTCTTTAGCCACTCAGCTTCTTGCCCAGCTAAGTCAAGAGCTATAAACTCTGACTCCATAGTAGAGCGAGCAATACAAGTCTGTTTTGAAGACTTCCAAGAAATTGCTGCTCCTCCCAAACTAAATACATACCCACTCATAGAGCTTACTTCATCACTATCGGAGACCCAGTTGGCGTCACAATATCCTTCTAATGTAGCAGGAAAGCCAACAAACTCAAGTCTCCAGTCCATAGTACCCTTAAGGTACTTAAGTAAGCGTCTAAGAGCAACCCAATGCTCACCACTAGGATTATGAGTATATCTACTGAGTCTGCTAACAACATAGGCAATATCTGGCCGAGTATAGTTCATTAAGAACATCAGACTGCCAATTATTTTGGCATATTCTGTTTGAGAAACGCTACTTCCTTTATTTCTAAAGAGATGTATGCTAGAGTCATAAGGAGTTCGAACAGGGACAACATCAAAACTGTCAAATTTCTTTAACACTTTCTCGATATAGTGTGTCTGACTTAAAGAAAATCCCTTTTCAGATTTGATTACTTTGACTCCTAAGATTACATCGACTTCTCCCAAGTCAGTCATCTCAAACTTAGTGGACAAGAAAGTTTTTGTTTTGTTAATGGACTCAATGTTAGTACTGAAAATCAACATGTCGTCAACATACAAGCTTATGATGACACAGTCAGTACCAAACATCCTCAAATACACGTATGCATCCGAACCATTCACAACAAAACCAAAACTAAGAATAGTTTTATGAAATTTCTCATACCACTGTTTAGGAGCTTGCTTCAGGCTATAAAGTGACTTTTTAAGTCTACATAATTTGCCTTCCATACCAGGCGCCTCGAAGCCAAGAGGTTGCTCCATATAGATCTCCTCATCTAGATCCCCATTCAAAAATACAGTCTTTACATCTATTTGATGTACTTGCAACTTGTGAATGGAGGCTAGTGCAAACAATGCACGGATCGTTGAGATTTTTGTGACAGGAGAGTAAGCATCAAAGAAGTCTTGACCAAATCTTTGAGTGAACCCTTTGACTACTAGCCTTGCCTTATACCTTTGGATAGAACCATCTGGTCTAAGTTTCTTTCGAAAGACCCATTTACTGTTGATGGTTTTAAATCCTCTAGGCAAGTCAACTAATTCCTAAGTATGATTAGACATTATTGATTCTAGTTCATCTTTTATAGCGCTTTTCCATAAACTAGCATCAATAGATCGTATAGCTTCTTCGTAAGTTTTAGGATCCTCATCTAACAAATAAGCTTGAGTTATAGGATCAAAAAGAGTGTCTAAATCATTTATCTCAGAAATAAAGGAAGCTATGAAGTCTGGTCCAAAAAAGGTTTCAACTCTTTGTCTCTTACTTCTTCTAGGCTCAAATTCAATCTCTTGAGAAGACCTAGCAGGCACACTAGAAGAAGTGAATGACAAGTTTTCTATTTGTGTTTCAACATTTAATCTAGGTTTCTTGAGAGGAAAGATTTCTTCAAAGAAAACAACATCCCTAGATTCACAAATAGAGAAGTCTTATAAAGTCATGAATCTATATGCGACACTGTTAGAAGCATAGCCTATAAACACTGCATCAACGGTCTTAGGTCCAATGGTGGACTTCTTAAAGTCTGGCAACCCCACTTTGACCAGACACCCCCACACTTTCAGGTATTGTAAATTTGGGGCATACCCTTTCCATAATTCGTATGGGGTAGAATCAATTTTCTTATGAGGTACTCGGTTCAGAATATGATTAGCCGATAGAATGGCTTCCCCCCACATGTTGTCAGACAACCCAGAACTTATCAACAATGAGTTCATCATCTCTTTTAAAGTTCTATTTTTCCTCTCGGCTATATTGTTCTGTTGAGGAAAATAAGGGGCTGAAGTTTCATGTATTATGCCATTCGTCTCACAAACCTCTTTTAGAAAATTAGATCCATATTCACCACCTCTATCAGACCTAACACGTTTTATTCTCCTATCTAACTTATTTTCAACTTCTGCCTTATAAATAAGAAAGAAATTTTCAGCTTCATCTTTAGTTCTTAAGAGATAAACTTTTGTATACCTAGAGAAGTCATCTACAAAAGTTATGTAGTAGTGTTTTCCTTCTTTACTTTCAGTGTTTCTAAAGTCTGCTAGATCAGTATGAATAAGTTCTAACAGTTCAGACTTTCTTTTAGAAACATTTTTAAAGGTAGGTTTTGCATGCTTGGCTTCTACACAAACTTCACACTTATTATAGTTTGTTATGTCTAGTTTAGGCAAAATATTCATATTCATCATTTTCTTTAGGGATTGAATATTTACGTGTTCTAATCTAGCATGCCACATATCAACAGACTCAACAATATAAGCAGAAGTGGTAGCTTTATTATTTTCATTAAGTTGAGTTTCCATGACAAATAAACCTTCGCTTAAAAAACCTTTCCCGGCATAATCACCATTACGGGAAAGTACAAGTTTATCTGCCTCAAAAACTAACTTAATGCCTGCCTTATTTAAGAGGCCACCACTGATCAAATTTCTACGCAGGGCAGGCACATATAGCACATTGTTAAGGGCCAAAGTTTTACCGGAAGTCAGCTTGAGTAAAACCTTGCCTTTGCCCATCACTTGAGAGCTACTGGAGTTCCCCATGTACACACGTTCACCATTTTTCACGTCCTCGAACTCGGTGAAGAACTCCTTCTTTGCGCAAAAATGTCGAGAAGCTCCGGTGTCCACGACCCACTCGGTGTTCTTCTCTACAAGGTTGACCTCCGAAACCACCGCGGCTATGACATCATCATCCATGTCCTCCGCCACATGCATGCGTGGTCTAGTCTCGTTCTAGCGGTCCAAATGGTGCTGACATTGGTACGCCTTGTGACCAGCTTGCCCACACACGTAGCACTTCATGGTTTTCACGTCGGGCTTAGCCTTGACCGGTTTCTTGAAGTTGGTAGTCTTTTGTGGTTTGGGCTTTTTTCTCTGGGGGCCTTTCTTAAAGGGCTTTTTGGACCCTGAAGCACCACTAGACTCAACTATGTTAGATTTAAAAGATAAGTGACTAAAGTTGTTCGTAACCTTATCTTTCAAACAGTTGGCCTCATCGATTTTCATATGACCGATCAGCTCCTGAAGTGGTATGTTCCTTTTCTTGTGCTTGAGGGAGTTGCGATAATCGGACCAGGATTTTGGCAACTTCTCGATAAGGACATTTGCTTGCAGAACCTCACACATCTGCATGCCTTCCGCTATGATGTCCGAGACAAGATTCTCGTAGTCATGGACTTGGTCCATGATGGGCTTGTTGTCGGTCATCTAGAACTTCAACCATTCGCCCATGACATACTTTTTGATCCCCGCATCATCGGTGCCATATTTTGTGTCCAAGGAATCCCATATCGCCTTTGCACTCCTCTCCTTTAGGTACATGTCAAATAATTTGTTGGACATGTGACTTAGGAGATGGCCACGGACCGTCTTGTTGTCCTTCTCATATTTGGCAAAGGTGGCAGCAACAAGGGCATCGACGGCAGCATCAATTTGCCCTTGGATATCGGCAGGAACAGCAACGTAGGTGGAGCAACTGGTGGTTCGTTGAGCAGCACATAGTCGAGGTCCAATTGCTCAAAGAAAATCAAGATGCGCTGAGACCACCTTCGATTGTTGCTGCCATCCAATGCATCGAGTTTGGAAAGGTCAGGAATGAGCATGCTTAGTAGTGCGGATGAAGAAGCCATTTTGCAGAATCGGAGAATAGTTTTGTTTCTAAATTGTTGGTAAAAAAGGACTGCAAAACCGACTGTTAGCACTGACTGGAAATTATAAAAAAACAGTAACAAAGAAAAGTGAACCGTGTCGTGGTATGGTGGCCACTGCCTTAGAAACAAAACTGCCCTGAACAGTGTAGTCGCTTCACAGGCAGGATGTCCCCCGAGGTGCACACGGACGCTCCAAGAACTGTACACTCGACTCCGAATTAAACAACGGTGGTACTACTCGAATGATACTCGAACAATGGAGGAAGCAGAGAGAATTTTGTAGTGTTTGCAATGTGTTTGATATCTCAAATGGTGCATGCAGCACCTCTATTTATAGGCCGGACATCATGTCTATAATAGACATTTCATTGTCCAAATAATTACATAATTAAATCTGTATAACAGCAGCATTTAACATGCTGTAATAGCTTCTCAATAACACCATTTTAATTCTGTAATTTAAGCTCAGTAACAGCTCTATGAACACATGAATCTGACTGAGAAAAGAGTCTAAATTCAACACTGGAACAGGCTGTTTATATTCGAATAAATTCGAATTAAACTGCACCGGATCAAAAATAAAATTGTACTGAATCAAACGTTCAGATTCAAATTTAATTAAAAAATAAATTATGAATTCGAACAGGAACCCGAGCCGGACGGCGGCGGCGCGCGAGGACTTTCCTTGTTCTTTTCCACTCAACAAGGGAGGGAGGATGCATGGGTATAAATACCCTTCACTAGCTATTTTCCCAACCAATGTGGGATATAGCTCTATTAATACTTGAAGCATTACCAACAAAAGGCACCAACTCTATGAATTTCTAAGTATGCTCTCCCTCAACTCTTTCTTATCTACTTTTTCACAAGGAGCATGTTAGAGAAATCCTCATGAATTGTTTTTATTATTTATATTTTATGTACATGTGATAGGTTAGATGTCGCGTCATTTAAAAGGTATAATGTAAAAAAAACGTCTCTAAAATTTGTCACTTTGGTTTCTATCTTTTTGAAGCACTTTAACTCTCAAAGTTACATTTTGAGTGAAAATGACCATCCGTGGATGAAAAATGTTAAACTGTTAGTCAACTAACGATAAACGACTTGAAATGACTTGACAGAATGCATGCCAACAAAAAATGATTTTATAAAATTATTTTTAACTGATGTGTCATTATGTCAAGTCAACATACTTATCTATATGACACTACTATGTCAACGTGCACTACCATGTAGGTTTGTTACATCATTTCAAGTCATTTACCGTTAGTTGACAAATAGTTTTTATCCACTAAAGAGCCATTTTGGCCAAAAAATGATACGTTGAGGGTTAAATGCTTCAAAAAATAGTGACCAAAGTGACTATCCAATAAAAAATTAGGGATGTTATTGACATTATGTCCATTTAAAATAGGCTTAACCGTAAAAAAGGTGCCCAAACTATGCCATTTTTTCAGTTAGGTGCCCAAATTATTTTTTGGGTCAAATATGTGCCTAAAGTTTCATTCCGTGACCCATTTAAGGTTCTCCGTTAAATGCCACATGTCACCTCCAGAAAAAATCCAAAATTAAATTAAAAATAAATAAAATTAATTAATCTTCAAAAAAATCTCTAAATTTTCTAGATTTTAGAAAACAAACCCCAAATTTTAAAATTCCTAAACCCCAAAACTTAAATCCCAATTTGGATCGATTATGTCGCTGGTTGTCAAGCCACCGCCCACCACATCGGTCGTCGGACCATCACGACCATTTCCCTCACTACTCGTCGCCGAAATTCGACCGACGTTGTGCGAATTGGCAATTTGTTTAATGGTTCTTTCGAACAATTCACGACGAACGACGACAAGAGGGGCGACGAACTGGGTGTGGGTTGTTCAGCGAGGGTAAGGCGCTTCATTCCATCGCCGGCGGGAGTGGCCGGATTTGGGGCCGGGTTTAGGGATTTAGGGGCTATTTTGAGAATATTTGAAAATCATAGGATATATTTTTATTTTCTTCTTATTAATTTTATTTATTTTTAATATAACTTTGGATTTTTTAGGAGGTAACACGTGTCATTTAATAGTGAAAATTAACGGAGAGTCTTAAATGGGTCATAGAGTGAAACATTAGGCACCTATTTGACCCAAAAATAGTTTGGACACTTAACTAAAAAAAAGCATGTTTTGGGCACATATTTACTTATTAAGCCTTTAAAATATATTGTCACGACTCACATGTATATGTCATGTCATGTCATTATGGTTAAATTTTTAATGGTCCAATAAGCATGCTAGTTAAAAATGAATAATTTAATAAAAATATATAAGTCAAAGGTTAAGTTATCCCAAAAAAGACGAGGCCAAAATAACATAAATTAGAAACATTAAGGACTAAAATTATCCTAATACCTAAATAAAAATGCTAATACTGTGTTTAAGGTGATATTAAAAGAAATATCGATATAATCAATGAAGTATATGTTTTGAATTTAGCTAAAATTAGAAATTAAATGTGAAAAAAATCGTAAATTGGCAGTTAAATAATATTTACAAGCTCCAATTAAACAACATAAAATAAATGGTGGGATTTAGGGGTGCTTATTGAGTTGAGCAGGCCGCAAACAATTCGAGTTTGACTCGGTTAAAATTTGGTTAACACTCGATTTGAGTTGACTCGACTCAAAATCGAGCTCGACTTGAGATATTAGTGAGTCAAGTCGAGCAAGGCCCAACTCGACTTGATAAGTTTGTGAGCAGCTCGTTATTTTTTTATAAATTCTTTTATGATTTTTTAGTTGCTAGCTTAAAAAAATCATGTTCCAAGAAGTTTAAATACTAGGTGATAGAAAAGTTAAGTGAATTGCAAGGTAATTTACACAAAAAAAATGGTTTCAAATTTCCAACAAGTTTTGTATTTTTTGAGAATTTTAAAAGTTAATTTGTATTAATAAGAAATTAAATTATAATAACGAATCTTTTTTTTAATTAAAGTATTTCATTTTTCTTTTATTATTACTTTATGTATAGAAGTAGAAAATGAGAAAGTCTTCAGTTTCTACATCTCATATAAAAAATTAAGATTGAAAGTTAAAACCCCGAGATTCTTAAGACATTCTTTCCTTCATTGTTCATCAAAGATTGTTGAGAAATTAAAAAGAGACTCACACTCGAATATCGACTTTATATCTTAACTCGGTCATGATAGGTTCGTTTATCTATCTCCTCAGACCTCACATTTTTTAATTTCTCTGTTTATTTTAAGCTCTAATAGTATCACTAGATTTTACCTATATTTTAAAAAATAAAATAAAAATTATGGTGAGCTTAACGATCAACGAGTCGAGTTGAGCAACAGATTTTTTTAACGAGCACGAGTCGAGCACTACACAACTCTAGAGATGGGCACGAGTCGGGTTTTTGGCCCACCCGAACCCGACCCGAAAATATATACCTCAAATCCTGACCCGACCCGACCCGAAAACTATATACTCAAACCCGACCCGACCTGAACTATTAAAAAATAATATTTTTTAGGGACTTAAATGTAAAACAAATAAAATTTAGGGACTTAATTGTAAAAAATTAAATTTTAGGGACCTAATTGTAAAAAAAGTAATTTTAATGACCTAATTGTAAAGAAATATATAAAGAGTGAGCATTATTGTGAATATCCCTACAAAAATTTAAGGGAAAATTACACTATTAATCCCGGGTCGGGTCAAAATTTTCTATCCTAAACCCGACCTGATTTTACCCTTTAAAAAAATCCGAACCGACACGAACCCAAATTTTCTATAAAAAAAATCCGACCCGATCGGGTCGGGACGGCTAAAATACCCATCCCCACTAAACTCGCGACCGACTCGCTCGATAAGCATCCTTATACTGGGATTAAAGGTTTTTAGATTAAAATTGATATAATATCCAGAAAGACAATTTTATATTTAAAGTAAGGAATCTTGGTATTAATCCCTGGCAGGAAGCATGGAGATAACTTGAGTGGTTGACACCCAAAACTCCAAATATTAAGCAAGTATTAAATTACTTGATTAATTTCTTTTTATTGTATGAAGAAAGAGACCTCAAATATTATAATAATTGGCCAGCTATTTCCTACCATTTATTAATCCCAAAAAATCATTGCATCTTTGATGTTCAAGATCTTGTTTCGTTATTACTAATGTTAATAAAATATTAATAATACTTAGTGACGTCGAGTATGATAACATATAAAATGTAAAATAATTAAACCTGGCAATAAATTATGTAATAATTTATAAGAGCTGACGTATCTATAAAAAAATATTACTTTCCAATCACTTTTATAAAAAAATATTTTTATTTTGACTAATTTTGAAATTTCTTTGAAAAAAAATAAAATGTGAAATTATTAAAATGATTTTTATAATTAATCTATAAAGAATATATGATTAAAGCTACTTGGATATAACCTTTGTTCAATATCAATCCATTAGTAAAGAATCAAGAACATAAAATATTTTAAATTTTGGTATAGTACATAAATTTTCGATATTTAAATTTTATAATTTCATCATTTCCTCTTAATTGGCTATTGTCGCGGGGCTAGACTTCTGCTGGCCGAACCGTGCGGGCCTTAGTCGCTTTCTCGGTTGAAACGTCGGCCAAGTCACCCTAATGTCACGGACTTAATTCTTCAAGCTCGAATCCGTGCGGCACTAGCACTCTCGGCACGATGCTAGTAAGCCTTGATGTCGCAACGCTATGGCAAAACGAAGGAGCAAGACGGATTTACAAGGAAACTACCTTGTATTGCACAACGGAAGCTTTTACAAGTATGCTTTACTAGAGCTTGAATGGCTACTTCTTGGATGGTTTACAAATGAGCTAGGCAAGCCTATTTATAGCCTCCAACCTCCCTAATGGACGGTGGAGATTTATTTGATCCAACGGTTAGGATCTTGCCTCCTAAAATATCTAAGTTTCTTAGATATTTCTAGATAAGTTCATACTTATCTACTTACATCCACAATGTTCTAGATTACTCCTAAATGGTCTAAAAGCTCTAACATATTCTAAGATAGTCTAGAATGTTTCGGAGTCGTCCGGAGTTGTCCCGAGCCTTCCGGACGTGTCTCAAGCCTTCTTGACTTGTCTCAAGCCTTCTAGGTTCCTCCGGGTGAGCCTAGATGGTTGTGGAAGCTTCTGGAACCCCTTGGTCTTGTGTAGAAACGTTTGGAGCATCCCGGGTCGTTCTAGATCCTTTTTTGGGATCAACCTTGGCCTTAAAATCTCTAAGGCACCTCATTTCCTCCTTGTTGACCCGAGTGCCCTTGGACGAAGCTTTGTGGGCGCGCGTTGCGCACCTGGGTGGCACACCTCGGTGCTGCTCGGTGCACCCTGGCGGGTGTGGCCCTCGGTTGGCTGTGTCGCGACCTGGCGGGGCGTGACATCCTCCCCCACCGGATCTCGCGACGCCCTCGTTGCGTCTCGGTAGAGCTGTTGGGGTAGTGTTGGTGTGCCTCCCTTGGCTCCTAGCTTTCCTCGTCTTCACCCTCGGCTTAGCAGCTCGTTCCTCGGCCATCGTATCAAGTTGTGCCTTGCCATCAACCCCCTTGATGTAGGCAACAAGTCGCTTCCGTATCGGACACGACCTCATCACATGAGGTCCTTCACATAGGTAGCACTTTACCCTCGTGCTGGCTTTTGGTGCGGACTTAGCCTGTGTGTTGCCACGATTCCCTCTCGTGGGCTTATCTTTGGTGACGCCACCTTGCTTACCCCGTGCAAGCTTGGTCGGTGACTTGGCCTTACCCTCGGCCTTCGGAGATGGTGGGTCGTCCTTGTGCTCCACGTCGAGCCTTGACCCTGGCCTAAGTCCTTCGTCGCAATGCCTCTTATGAGTGGAACTTCCATTGTTCCTCTTGGTGTTGTCAATCGATCGGGGTGATGAAATCAGTTGTAAGGATCCCATTTGTGCACCCTCGTCGCCACTATCGGTGTCACTCCCTTCTCGGTGCTTGGCTAGGAGTGAATTAAGGGCTTGGCGTTTTGGGCATTCACGCGTCCAATGGTCACCATCACAAATGAAGCAATTGCTCGGTGGTGACTTCCTCGCACCTTGGAACTCCTTGGACTTACCCTTGTCCTTGCTCTTCCAAGGGGACGAGTCTCGGGGCCTTGGTGAGTGGCCTTCCTGATGGCCCTCCTTGGGATAGCCCTTGTCTCCCCCTCCTTTGGCATGACTGCTCTTCTCATCCCTCGGCTTAGGGGTGGTCTCCTTGTGGCTCGAGTAGTCGGTAAGGCTCTCGGCCACGGCTATTGCATCGGCAAGGGTTTGGACTCCCCTTTGCCTTAACTCGGTCTTGGCCCAACTTTGGAGACCATCTAAGAAGTAGAAGAGCGAGTCTTTCTCGGACAGATCGGGGATCTCGAGCACCAAACTAGTGAACTCCCTCACGTAATCTTGGATGCTCCCCGACTGCTTCAACCTTCGAAGGCGAGCTCTTGCCTCATCCTCGGCATTCTCCGGATAGAATTGCCTTTTGAGCTCCCTTTTAAAATCATTGAAGGTAGAGATGGTGCACGTACCTCTCTCGACATCGAGACGCCTTCTCCTCCACCAAAGCATGGCGGTGTCGGTGAGGTATAAGGTCGCGGTTTGGATCCTAGAGGCATCCTCCCTGATGCCAGCGGCTTCTAAGTATTGCTCCAAGCCATACAAGAAGTTGTCGACTTCGTTGGCGTTGCGAGTCCCTGAGAAAGTTTGAGGCTTGGGCACCTCGACCCTTCTAGCCTCCACGGTGGTGCTTGGCCCGGCTGCCAAAGCACGTTTACACAAGGCAAGGTCGCCTTGCAATGCTTCTAGTTGATCATACATGGTTGTAAGTTCACGTTGGAAAGACTCACGTACCTTGGTGAGCTCTCCCAAGAGTGCGTCGTGTACTCCACCCATTTCCGCGCGTAGGGACTCCTCTAGCTTGATCTTCATTGCCCTCACGGCTGTGTGGATCTCGGCATCTTCTACCTCGAGGCCTTCAATCCGCTCTTGAAGGTCGTCCACTTGGGCACCCATGCTCGATACGCCTTCCTCCACGCGAGTTAGGCGCGACTCCGAGCTAGAGAGTAAGTCTTTGGATTTGGCACGAGGCCTTGTCTCGACAGGATCAGCCCTTACTTCTTGCCCACCTTGGTCGTGTGTGACCTCGGTCTCGGACGGGCTTGCGGCTTGAGTTTTGTTGGTCTTGGCCATGCTCTTGAGCGACCGGAACTTGCTCTGATACCAACTGTCACGGACTTAATTCTTCAAGCTCGAATCCGTGCGGCACTAGCACTCTCGGCACGATGCTAGTAAGCTTTGATGTCGCAACGCTATGGCAAAACGAAGGAGCAAGACGGATTTACAAGGAAACTACCTTGTATTGCACAACGGAAGCTTTTACAAGTATGCTTTACTAGAGCTTGAATGGCTACTTCTTGGATGGTTTACAAATGAGCTAGGCAAGCCTATTTATAGCCTCCAACCTCCCTAATGGACGGTGGAGATTTATTTGATCCAACGGTTAGGATCTTGCCTCCTAAAATATCTAAGTTTCTTAGATATTTCTAGATAAGTTCATACTTATCTACTTACATCCACAATATTCTAGATTACTCCTAAATGGTCTAAAAGCTCTAACATATTCTAAGGTATTCTAGAATATTCTAGGGTGCTCCTTATAGTTCTACCCTTATCTAAAGTATTCTAGATTGTTCCGAAGATGTCTTGACTTGTCTCAAGCCTTCTAGGTTCCTCCGGGTGAGCCTAGATGGTTGTGGAAGCTTCTGGAACCCCTTGGTCTTGTATGGAAACGTTTGGAGCATCCCGGGTCGTTCTAGATCCTTCTTTGGGATCAACCTTGGCCTTAAAATCTCTAAGGCACCTCATTTCTTCCTTGTTGACCCGAGTGCCCTTGGACGAAGCTTTGTGGGCGCGCGTTGCGCACCTGGGTGGCACACCTCGGTGCTGCTCGGTGCACCCTGGCGGGTGTGGCCCTCGATTGGCTGTGTCGCGACCTGGCGGGGCGTGACACTAAACACTCTAAGTAAGAGAACTTAGAGAAGTGCGGAAACATAAGGAAAAGTGATGGCAAGTAAAAAGGAAGGCAGAAAGCTTAGAGTGAATGCTTTCTTTGGCTTTGTATTCAATTTGAAGAAGAGCTTACAAAGTGAAGTGTGTACAAATGAGTTGGGGTGAGCCTCCTTTTATAGCTGCAGCCCCTTACAATCAACAATCGAGATTATAGTACATCAATGGTCTAGATCTGAGCCTATCTTATCTACATCTCAGTTTGAACTTTAAACAATAGATAATGTGGGGAATTATCTTTACAAAATAAGATAAATGATAAGTATAATGGCTTATCGGATTTACCATGGTAAATACTATGCCTTTACTATTTACCAAGGTGATCGGGCCAGCTCTCCTGGGTCATCTAGCAAGCCCAAAATGTTGTAAAGATAGTCTTGGGCTTTAATGGTTGCACTTGTCTCGATCACGGGCTGGCGGTCCGTGACATTCTCCCCCACTAGTTCTAGCGACGCCCTCGTCGCGAGGCTAGAGTGTGTTGGTCACTCTGATCTCAATCTCTCCATAATGTCTCGCCAGGTTGCCAACTCGGAACCGGGCACAGATGTCCTCCCACAAGGGTTGCTCGCATCGGCTCATATTGTCGTCTAACATCTCAATCCCCGTCATCGTGTACATCTCGATCGTAAGAGTCCTCTCTTACAAGTTGCAATTCGCCTCGGCTTGGACCCTCCTGATCCTCGATCAAAGACTTGGTTGGCACGATATTGAACACTCGACGATCCCGCAGAACTCTAAAAGGCCTCTTTTGTTCCCGCCAAGTCTTTGAACTTTGACATGGGTTAGGTTTTCTGCACCCTAGACCCAACAGAAGCGGCAAATCAAACTAAAAACCATTCATAGTATGGTTAAGATGTACCTTTCTCGCAGTACCTTCAGCATCATTCACTCTAAAGGGCATTGTTGCGTGTAAAATAGTCTATCGCAATTATAGTGCAAGTATACACGACGCAAGTAGTAAAGTGATACTAAGTATCGGATATCGTCTCCACAGGGATTGGGCTAATGACTCCACCTAAATTCACTGCACGAAGTAAAGAGAAATATTTAAGAGAATTGTCACGAATATTAAAGTAAAAACGTAAATAAAAGATTGAGATATCAAGAGAGAGAGAATGGGCTGGTATTGAGTTGCTCAGTAGTGTAGGTATTGAATTGTTTAGGATCTCCAGTTCTGTCGTCGCACCCGTCGCCGACAGCACCTGTCGCGGCGTCTGTCCGTTAGCTGTCGCGGCAGCGAACACTAACTCCGTACCTCAAGCTTGGCAAGAATCCCTGATCTGCCTTGCCCTATCCCTAGGCACAAGTCTGTCGATGATCACGTCTTTGATGATACCTCCCGGCGTGAATCGAAGGATGAACACCGATGTGTATGAATTCTTCCTTAGCCACTTAACCTCGCCTTATCCCTAAGCACGAGATGGTTCAACTATAAACTAGAGAACGCGCTTTTACCTCTTTCGTATACTTAACTCTCTCGATGCTAAGTAAATAGATAACCTCACAATGCTCTCCCGATGCTCTTGCAAGATATTAAAACCAAGATAAAAGAACTTGAAGTTTATTTTATTGAACTTGAAAAATCCTAAAACAAAGCAACCCTTGCAACTACTTTACAAAACAACCCGTAGCCCTAGGGGGAATTTAGAACATATCGGTGACAGGTAAACGGCAGGGTTTTGGTTTCGGTTATGGGGTAGTCGGCTATGCCCTAGGTTTAATCTATGCCCTTTATATAAGCTTTGGGCTCAAGTTATCTAAGGTAACAAGGATTACAACTTTAATTAAAAGTAAGATTCTAATAAAGACTAAATCTCTAAGGATTCCTACTTTTCAGCCGCCTCCTTGTTTCATGGAAATTCCTCTCCTTGAGCTTTGGCTTGACATATCTTTTGATCCGGGGCTTGGAAAAATATTTGGCTTCCACACGACAGACGAGCAGATTTTTCTCTATCTATCGAGGTCCACTTCACTTTTCCTCTTCATAAATCTGCTGTCACCATGCTGTCACGACAGGTCCATGACAGGTTCGTCTTCTTCAGCTGCTTGTCCAGTTTTGCTCTCCTGCTTATCTGCCCTGCGCCTGCCTTCGACATCTACTGTGACAGATGCCTGCAAAAATAGCCATCTTTCAGTAGAATCCGTGCCTTTTATATAATTGTGATGTTTTATTAAAAAAACTAACCTAAATGCTATGCAATGATGCTTGAATGCAGCAGAAATATGGGTTTAAAAAGGTGTAAATGATAGAACTTTTACACACTCAACACACCCCCAAACTCAAGTTTTTGCTTGCCCTCAAGCAATGAAGACTTAAAAGAAAACTGAAAATTTTTGTGTTGGCCTTCAAACAGTGAACTGTCCCTTACCTGTCGCTCATTCTCTATGGCGGCAGCAACCTGTCGGAAGGGTTAGGATCTGTCCGGAATCTCCCTATAGCTCTCGTGCAGTGTGTGCATGCTTGTGAACAGTTATATGCTAAGACTCTCTTAGTTTCACTAGAATATTCAACTCCTTAACTTGAATTTTATGCCAAAGTTTACTTTCTTTTAGAAGGCACATTTTCATGCTTTTTCTTCTATTTTCAAGCTAAGATTTTCTAGAGCCAGTTTTGGGCACCTCTAGTTAGCTTCCTAGAGCCGGCTTCGGGTACCTCTAGGTTTTTGAATTTTCTTTTGCTAAACTTCTTTCCTAGAGCCAGTGTTAGGCACCTCTAGGGGCTATCCAAGTTCTAAGCTTCCTATTCTAGTTTGGCTAAAAGAAATCTAAGCAATATAACAGTCACAAAAGTGTTTAAGTTTTCAGAACTATAGAAAGGCTCTAAACTTTTCCTTAACCTGTCCTAAAGATGCTGCCACGACAGAGCCGTCATGACAGGTAAGTTATCATCACAGTTTTAAGCCAACAGTTTAGATTTTCTTTTTTTTTTGATTTTTTTTAAAAGAACTTAACTAATAAGACACAACAATTAAACAAAAGATGTGCTAAAGACTCCATTAAATATGGAGGGTTGCCACCCCCAAACTCGAGGGTTGCATTGCCCTCAATGCAAAATGACATAAAAACAAAGAAAGAAAAACATGATAAATAAAAGTACATCACAAATATATAAGGGCAGGCAGCAATAAGAGGAGTAAAAGAAATAAAAACTTAAATTTTATTCGCTGTCCTCGCTGCTGCTGCTGACGCGGATCTGATGGTAGCGTCTGCGTTGGGGAGGTGGCTGGGCAGGTTCCGGAGCAGGTTGATCAATAGGTTCATCAGCCTGTTGAGGTGCAGGTTCTTCCTCCGGTTGGGGGACAGGGTCGTCAGCAGGTTGAAGGGCAGGTGGCTCCACTAGTCGGACATCAGAACTGCTGCTGCTGTCCCAGCTGCCACTCGTGATGGCTTTGGACAACATTCTCTTGTTGGCCACATGCTTAATTCTTTTCACCCGCGTGAAGGCGCTGTCCAAGTTCCTCCGGACAAGAGGGCTGTCATCAGTGGCAGCTCGCTTGGTGCCTCTAGGGGAAGTGTCCGCCGGTGGGCTGCCGGCTGCTGTCGGGGAAGGTGTGGAGGAGGCAGATTCTTCGTGGGGAGAGACAGGTGGTGTGGGAGTGGGGGAGGGGATATTGAAATAATGGGCGGGGAAGGTGGGGAAAATGACATCCGGAAAATTCAAAGTATTGGAAATGAAATTTACCGTCGCATTGGAGAAGTCGCGGATGAATGTCATCAAACCCATCTGGCGCTCCTCTATCCTCAGGATGGCAGCAAGAATGTGGGAGTTCTGATCTGCCGGAGCGGTGTTGGTGGCACCTTCTGGGGCAGGTTCGGTAGCAGGTTCATCATCAGACTCAGCAGGAGGGGCGTTTGGATCGAAGGCGTTGAGAGGCGATACGATGATGATCTCCATGAGGCTGGAGATGTTGCTGTCGGTCCAGCCGCTGCCCTTCTTGATTTTGTCTGAAGGGTCCTCCGGTACGGCAGCGCAGCGGCAGAGGGCAGTGATTGTGAAGGGCAGGCATAGTCGTGAATCTGATCGGAAGGCACAATCGAGAATGCTGTCTCGCATGTACCTGCCCACATTGATGGGCCTGTCATGCATGATAGAGTGGATGAGGGCCAACCGCTGTCTGTTGACTGTCGTATGGTGTGACGAGGGCAGGATACGCTTTTTGATAAAAACATTCCATATTTTTGCCTCGGGGAGTAGCTCTGCCCTGTTGACGGAGTTGGGGTTCTTCTTGCTGGTGCTCCAGGTCGTGCCCTCCTCTGTCAACTCCCTCATGACAGCATCATGTCCGGCAGCATCGAGGGTGTCCCAAAACTGTTGATGAGCATCGTCAGTGGGGCCAAAGAAGAGGCCGAATACATGGTTGATGTTGCTGGCGGTGAGAGGAACTGTCACTCCTCGGACGACGACAGATGTCGCCGTCTTACTTTCGATCGCCTCGTAAAATTCCCTGACCAGAGTGTCGTTAAGCTCTGCCGGCTGCTCGGCAAAGTCCTCCCAAAGTTGTGCCGTAATGGCCTTCATAATGAATGACCGGAGTCCAAAAAGAGGGGCATCTCTGTTATAGATGAAGCTCCGTTCCTCCCATAGTTCTTTGTTAGCGAACGGAGATGCTGCTGCTGAAGAAGAAGCGGCAGCAGCATTCTGACGGGTTTGTCGTGAAGACATTTTGGTTGCAAGGGATGAAAAAAGAAAGAAAGTAGATAAAACTAGAAGGGAATAACAAGAGAGAAAATCAGAAGTGATGAAAAATGAAAAGGGGAAGGGGTTTATATAGCGGTCGAGTAGCTGCCCATTTAATGCCGCAACGGCAGGCGGGAAAAACGGGGCGGCAGATTGGATATTGCGTGTCTGACGCGTCTGACACGCATTAATGCGTCTGCTGTGCGTCTGTCGCACGCTTCTTCGTCTGCTGTGCGTCTGTTGACAGCCTGTCAAATCCGTCTGCGCCGGCAGCTGAAACGACATGTTATCATAAATGAGCTTTATTGGGCTGATGTATGGGCGGTGGGCTTGGGCCACTTCTTCTTTCTCACTTGACTCCTTTATTTCCTAAAAACTGAAATTAAAAACAAAACATTATTTGAATAAAATAAATCTAATTCCTAATAAATAATAATAAATAATTAAAATAAAAATAAAAGTTAGGTTAAATTAGGGATGCCTTGTGGGGCATCACCTAAGATAACCACTTCCTGTATTCCTGGGGCTTCAGTCCCCTGATAATGCTTGAGGCGTTGTCCATTGACTTTGAATTGGTGCCCGTCCTTTAATGATTGAATTGTAATGGCACCATGGGGAAAAACTTGAACCACTTGGAACGGGCCAGACCATCTAGATTTAAGCTTTCCTGGGAAGAGTTTCAACCTAGAATTAAACAACAATACAAGCTGCCCTGGGCAGAACTGACGTGGCAGCAACTTCTTGTCATGCCACTTCTTTGTTTTCTCCTTGTATATTCTTGCGTTGTCGTAGGCCATCGTCCGTATTTCATCGATCTCATTCAAATCTAACAGCCTTTTCTGGCCTGCCTTGTCCAAGTCCATGTTTACTGCCTTGATTGCCCAATATGCCTTGTGCTCTATCTCGACAGGCAGGTGGCAGGTTTTCCCATAGATCAATCGGAATGGAGACATGCCCAATGGAGTTTTGAAAGCTGTCCTGTATGCCCATAATGCATCATTCAGAAGTAGAGACCAATCTTTCCTAGTTGGTTTAACCATCTTTTCAAGAATGTTCTTCACTTCCCTGTTGGAAATCTCAGCCTGTCCATTGGTCTGTGGGTGGTATGCTGTCGCGATCCTGTGCTTGACACCATATTTTCTCAAGGCGGCAGCAATTACCCTGTTGTCAAAATGTCTCCCTTCATCACTGATAATCGCCCTCGGGATGCCAAATCTAGAAAAGATGTTTTTGTGCAAAAACCTTTGGACCGTTTTGGCATCATTCTTTTGAGTTGCGATTGCTTCTACCCACTTGGAGACATAATCTACTGCTAGGAGGATGTAAAGATTTCCACACGAAGATGGAAAAGGTCCCATAAAATCAATCCCCCAAACGTCGAAGATTTCGACTTCTAAAATATTCTGCAGTGGCATCTCGTTTCTCCTCGAGATATTACCTGTCCGCTGGCACCTGTCACAGTTTTTGTAAAATTCCTGTGCGTCCTTGTACAGTGTCGGCCAGTAGAACCCTGACTGCAGCACCTTGGCAGCAGTTTTATTGCCTCCTAAGTGTCCTCCGTATTGTGAAGCATGACAGTGATGGAGAATGTCTTCTTGTTCTTCTTGTGGTACACATCTCCTTATAACCTGATCTGCGCACATCTTGAAAAGAAGAGGTTCGTCCCAATAATAATGTTTAACATCATTTTGAAACCTCTTCCTGGCTTGATAAGTAAGATCAGAAGGTAATATTCCGCTAACTATAAAATTAACGAAATCAGCATACCAGGGAAGGTTAGAAGACTTACCTGCTGCCATGGCTGTCGCGACAGCTATTGCGGCAGCAAAGAGCTGCTCATCTGGGAAGGTCTCTAGTATGTGTGTCTCATCTACAGGTAGACTCTGTCCCATCTCCAACCTCGACAAGTGATCTGCCACCTGATTTTCTGTCCCCTTTTTGTCTTTGATTTCAAGGTCGAACTCTTGTAATAGTAAGATCCACCGTATCAACCTAGGCTTTGCATCCTTTTTTGCAAATAAATACTTGAGGGCAGAGTGGTCGGTGTGTATTATAACCTTCGTTCCAAGTATGTAAGAACGAAACTTGTCGATGGAGAACACCACAGCTAACAGCTCCTTTTCTGTGGTGGTATAATTCACTTGGGCATCATTCAATGTTTTGCTGGCATAATATATGACATGAAACAGCCTGTCCTTGCGCTGCCCAAGTGCTGCCCCGACAGCATAGTCACTAGCATCACACATAATTTCAAACGGTTGCGTCCAGTCTGGTGGCTGTACTATGGGGGCTGTCACTAGCTTTTCCTTCAGAACCTTGAATGCTTCAGTACATTCTTCATTAAAGTCAAAGGGTCGATTATGCTCTAAGAGATGACATAGGGGTTTCGTGATTTTCGAGAAATTGGCGATGAATCTCCTATAAAAACCAGCATGCCCTAAAAAACTCCTAATTCCCTTGACTGTGGTTGGCGGCGGCAGCTTCTCTATGACCTCTATTTTTGCCCTGTCGACTTCTATCCCACGACAGCTAATCTTATGGCCTAAAACTATCCCTTCATCTACCATAAAATGGCATTTTTCCCAATTAAGAACAAGATTAGCTTTTTCACATCTTTCAAGTACCTTTTGAAGGTTGCCGAGGCAGCTTTCAAAATCGTCTCCAAAGACAGAAAAATCATCCATGAAGATCTCAAGGAAGTCCTCAACCATGTCGGAGAATATAGCCATCATGCACCTTTGGAAGGTGGCAGGTGCGTTACAGAGTCCAAACGGCATCCTCCTAAATGCGTATGTTCCGTAGGGGCAGGTGAAAGTCGTTTTCTCTTGATCCTCTGGTGCAATAGCGATTTGGTTATAACCTGAGTAACCATCAAGAAAACAATAGTAAGGTTTACCCGCTAATCTATCAAGCATTTGATCAATAAAGGGTAAAGGAAAGTGGTCTTTTCGGGTAGCTTTGTTAAGCTTCCGATAGTCCATACAAACCCTCCAACCGGTCACAGTCCTGGTTGGGATTAACTCATTGTTTTCGTTGGTTATCACGGTCATGCCTCCTTTCTTGGGAACACATTGCACCGGGCTTACCCATTTGCTATCGGAGATGGCGTAAATAATACCAGCATCTAACCATTTAATTATTTCTTTACGCACTACTTCCTTCATTGCAAGGTTTAACCGCCTTTGGGCATCAATGGTCGGCTTATGATCTTCCTCTAGGAGGATTTTGTGCATACAGATTGCCGGACTAATGCCCTGAATGTCTGCTATCGTCCATCCTATCGCCCTTTTATGCTGCCTCAACATGTCGATCAGCTGTCGTTCCTGTTCCTGCGGCAGCTTAGCAGAGATGATTACGGGCAGTGTGTTATCACAACCAAGATAAGCATATTTAAGCTGCCCTGGCAGGGGCTTAAGTTCTAAGACAGGTGGTTCAACAGTAGAGGGCTTTTGGATTAAATGGTTATCTGAAGTGTAATTCAAGGGTTCGAATAACTTACCTGGACGATGGTCTAACCAGTTTACCTCCTCATGACCTTCAGTATCAGATGTATCGGATTCAGAGGAGTCGCTGTCGTCGGTGCTGTCGTCGTTGCTGTCGTGACAGGCTTGTAAATGGCTATCGCAGCAGTGACCAAATTTTATATCCCGGCAGCCCGACCTGATACAGGGTTGATCAAAGGTCACCTCAATGATGGCCTTGCATTCTTCATCCACATTAGCATGTTTCATTGCTTGGAGAACATTCAACTTAATTTCTTGATCGTTTACGCGCATGGTGAGTTCTCCTTTCTCCACATCAATTAATGATCTTCCCGTGGCTAAGAAGGGTCGCCCTAGGATGACTGGTGCGTTCTCATCTGCCTCACAATCTAAAATAAGAAAGTCAGCAGGAAATATAAGCTTATCCACTCTTACCAAAATATCTTCAATTTTTCCCTCGGGGTGAACGTACGAGCGGTCGGCAAGCTGTAGGGTAACTGTCGTGGGCCGCGCCTTGCCAATACCTAGTTTCTGAAAAACAGATTTGGGCATTAGATTAACACTAGCACCAAGATCACATAATGCCTTACCCACAAATCTGTCGCCGATTACGCAAGGTATGAGGAAGCTCCCCGGATCCTTCTTTTTCTGGGGTGGTTGCCGATGAAGAATACTCATGTAACCTTCTTGCATCCTTACCGTTTCAAATTCCCCAAGTTTAGATTTTTTAGACATTGACATCCTTGAGAATTTTAGCATAATCGGGCATCTCCCTAACAGCATCTAACAACGGAATATTGATATGAACCTGTTTAAAAATATCATAAATCTTTTTAAGTTGAGATTCATGCTTAGCTTGCTGTATCCGTTGAGGAAAAGGTGGTGGAGGGCGGTAATCAGCAATGCGTCCTTCCCACTGCATGCGAATCTGAGGACGATACTCATCTTTTTTCTCCTCTGTCGCTTCTGCTGTCGTGACAGGCTTATCGGCAGCAGTCTGTTTGTCACCTGTCGGGGCAGCTTCCTCGGCAGGTTTATCCAAGGCAGGTTCCTTTTCTGTTTCAGCTTCTTTTTCCGGCCCTGGTAACTTTTTCCCACTCCTAGTAGTAATCGCCTTACATTGCTCGTGTGGGGGCGGTCTAGCATTTTCAGTATTGCTAGGGAAACCTCCATTCTGCCTCGGCTTAATATGCTGCGACACCTGACCCATTTGTGTCTCTAGAGATTTCAAGGTGGCTTCATGGTTTGTCATTCTCATCTTGGTTTCATCCATAAAGTCTTCCGTTTTCTTGACAAACTTATTGATGTTCTCCATATACGTACCAGTCTGAGACATAAAGGTGGCCAGAGTCTGCTCCAATATACTACTCGTGGCAGGTGGTGGCTGCTGTTGTTGCTGAGGCGGCAGGTTCTGCGGCAGGTTCTGCGGCTGCGGCTGCTGTCGCGTCAACAATCTAGGACCCCCTTGATTCTGATTATATGCTTGCGGATTTAGGGCATTGTTAGGGTTACTCCAGGAAAATTTGGGATCTTTCCTCCAATTAGGGTTGTAATTGTTGGAATTGTAGTTTGGCTTGTAATTTCCAACATATTTTCCTTCTTCTATATTTATAGGGCACTCATCCCTACTATGATTTCCCTCACATGTAGCACAGACTTCCTCGACAGCAAACCCTCGTACTTCCTCTTCACTCAATAAGTGTTTCATGGCTTTAGTGAGGAATGCTACCTGTGATTTCATAGTGCTGTCGGCCTCATAATCCTTGACAGCAAGTACTCGTTTACCCCCTCTTCTAGCGGTTGGAAACTGCTCCTCATTCTTAGCCAGATGTTTCAAAACTTGCAGGGCCTCGTCCGGATCTTTATCCAATAATAGTCCATTCGCTGCAGAATCAATTCGAATGCGAGTTTGTAAGTTAGCAGCATTATAAAACTTAGTTACCTGATTCCAGACGGGGAATCCATGCATTGGGCAGTTTCGTAGAAGAGTTGTGAATCTGTCCCAGGCCTCGTGCATTGGCTCGTCATCTTCCTGTTGAAAAGTAGCAATTTCATTACGTAATAGCTCAGCTAAATGTGAAGGATTAAAACGAGACAAAAATTCACGAGTTAAATCTGCCCAAGTCATAATAGAACCCGGTGTAAGTTTATTCCACCAAGTTTTAGCTCTGTCCCTTAATGAATGGGGGAATAACCGAAGCCTCAGTATCTCCGGACTAACTCCTGGTAGTCTAAACGAACCACAGATCTCCTAGAACGTTTTGAGATGCTCCCTAGCATCTTCTGTCGCAGAACCACTAAACTGTCCAGCGTTGTTGATCATACTAAACATGACAGGTTTAAGCTCGAAGTTGTCAACATCAATATCCGGCAGCGTGGTCTCCAGCTCTACATGATCGTTCAGCATGTAGTCACGACATGACCGTCGTCCACCTGCCGCGGGCGGGTCACCGACAGGCGGGATCTCTTCACCGACAGGCTGATTACGGGCCATCTGCTCTAGCTGTTCTTCAAGGTATTCGTTTCGGTCTAAAAGGTGGCGAATCTGTTTCTTGAGATTAAAGGAACGTTCAATCTCAGGATCTAATTTATACTCAGGATCTTCACCTCTTTTCGATCTGCGCATAAACAGGAAAACCTTGTGAAAAGCAAGAGTTTAAAACACAAAAGAAAAATTAAAGAAAAATAAAAATAAAAACAAAAACAAAAACGAAAATAAAAACAAAAAGTGCAAGGAAAGAAAGGTGTAGTTATGTTGCCAATCCCCGGCAACGGCGCCAAAAACTTGTTGCGTGTAAAATAGTCTATCGCAATTATAGTGCAAGTATACACGACGCAAGTAGTAAAGTGATACTAAGTATCGGATATCGTCTCCACAGGGATTGGGCTAATGACTCCACCTAAATTCACTGCACGAAGTAAAGAGAAATATTTAAGAGAATTGTCACGAATATTAAAGTAAAAACGTAAATAAAAGATTGAGATATCAAGAGAGAGAGAATGGGCTGGTATTGAGTTGCTCAGTAGTGTAGGTATTGAATTGTTTAGGATCTCCAGTTCTGTCGTCGCACCCGTCGCCGACAGCACCTGTCGCGGCGTCTGTCCGTTAGCTGTCGCGGCAGCGAACACTAACTCCGTACCTCAAGCTTGGCAAGAATCCCTGATCTGCCTTGCCCTATCCCTAGGCACAAGTCTGTCGATGATCACGTCTTTGATGATACCTCCCGGCGTGAATCGAAGGATGAACACCGATGTGTATGAATTCTTCCTTAGCCACTTAACCTCGACTTATCCCTAAGCACGAGATGGTTCAACTATAAACTAGAGAACGCGCTTTTACCTCTTTCGTATACTTAACTCTCCCGATGCTAAGTAAATAGATAACCTCACAATGCTCTCCCGATGCTCTTGCAAGATATTAAAACCAAGATAAAAGAACTTGAAGTTTATTTTATTGAACTTGAAAAATCCTAAAACAAAGCAACCCTTGCAACTACTTTACAAAACAACCCGTAGCCCTAGGGGGAATTTAGAACATATCGGTGACAGGTAAACGGCAGGGTTTTGGTTTCGGTTATGGGGTAGTCGGCTATGCCCTAGGTTTAATCTATGCCCTTTATATAAGCTTTGGGCTCAAGTTATCTAAGGTAACAAGGATTACAACTTTAATTAAAAGTAAGATTCTAATAAAGACTAAATCTCTAAGGATTCCTACTTTTCAGCCGCCTCCTTGTTTCATGGAAATTCCTCTCCTTGAGCTTTGGCTTGACATATCTTTTGATCCGGGGCTTGGAAAAATATTTGGCTTCCACACGACAGACGAGCAGATTTTTCTCTATCTATCGAGGTCCACTTCACTTTTCCTCTTCTTAAATCTGCTGTCACCATGCTGTCACGACAGGTCCATGACAGGTTCCTCTTCTTCAGCTGCTTGTCCAGTTTTGCTCTCCTGCTTATCTGCCCTGCGCCTGCCTTCGACATCTACTGTGACAGATGCCTGCAAAAATAGCCATCTTTCAGTAGAATCCGTGCCTTTTATATAATTGTGATGTTTTATTAAAAAAACTAACCTAAATGCTATGCAATGATGCTTGAATGCAGCAGAAATATGGGTTTAAAAAGGTGTAAATGATAGAACTTTTACACACTCAACAGGCATCAACTCATCTTCTCATGCGATGCTTGCTGTAGCTTGCATTGGCCGTTCTTCTCGCTCGAAGTCCAATGCAACATTCACCTACCCCAAAGGTGAATCTGCAACGGGTTTTATGTCCCCAACTGGCTTGGGCAACTCTCGCCCTTCCAAGGTAGTGTCCCCAACAGTTTCCCCCAAAGTGATGCCTCCCTGGCTCGGAGCATCCTCGGTAATCTGAATGGCAGTCAGCGTCTTAGTTCCTTTCCTTTTGTCTCGACAAATGGGCACAATACATTGTTTTTTAGATCCAAAATGCAGACAACATCGATACAAGGAATAATGAGAGCATCTATACGGTCAAGGAAACTCAACCCAAAAAAAAATCCAAGTCATCTAGGTTGATTACCTGACCGAAACTTCCTCAAAATTTGCAGTCTTGATCTTACCAGTTGACCCCTCAAGTCTAAGACCAAGTTTCCAGCAGCCTTCTTAGACATGAATAGATCGGATGCCCCAGTGTCCACAAGGGCACTCCTCGATCGTCCCGCAACGGTGATGTCCACAAACATCAACCCTTTCTGCTTCTGACCTTTCCTAGCCCTGGCAGAACTCAATATCATTGAACCAAGTTTCGCAACCTCACTATTCTCGGGCTTGTCCTATTCTTCGGACTGCTTGACTTGGTTCGGCATTTGTGACTCCTTGCGTTGGTGGAACTTCTGTTGTGCCCCTCCAACCTTCGACTTGACTGCTTTAACAGAGGCAATCACACCAATTCTCATAGTCTCCTCCTTTGAGTCATCCCCTTATGAGTGACGGCAGTGAGTGTCTTCTTCTCTGGGCACTCAGTGGCATAGTGTCCTCGCTTGTTGCAAGTGAAGCAAGTGATAGACTGCTTGTCTCTCTTAACTCTTGTCCCCTGATTCGACGACTTGTTAGTTCCACTCGGATCCCTATCTGATTTGGGCAAATTCTCCCCACCTTCACAATTATCGTTGTGCTTTGGTTTAGAGTAGTCAGGCTTTCTGCGCCCAATCTCGATGATAGACTCGGCAGCTGTCAAGGCAGCGGAGAGCTTTGTCATATCCCTCCATTGTAACTTCATCTTCGCCCATGGTTCTAACCCATCCATGAAGTTAAAGAACCCATCTTCTTCACTCAAACTCAGGACTTGCAAACTCAGTTCCAAAAACTTTCGGACATGGTCTCTCAATGACTGTGCATCTCTTCGCCTGAGACGCCTCAGCTTCAATCGTGCCTCATCTTCAGCATACTGAGGGTAGAACTGCGCCTTAAACTCATCTTGGAACCTTTTCCAAGTATCGATGGCAGCTTCCCATCGCTTCACATCTTCGCACCCGCGTCGCCACCACGTTTGTGCAAGATCAATTAAATAAATACTCGCAAAGCTTACCTTTTTAGCATCATCCACGATGCCTACGACTTTGACGTATTGCTCCATCCCCCCAAAGAATATTTTCCACATCTTGGGCGGATCTTGTCCCCTTGAACTTTTCAGGTTGGGGGATATCACACAAGGCCTTAGGAGTTGCAGTCGTTATGCCATTCCCAACCGCAGCCTTCAAAACGAGCATCTCAGTCTTTAGCATCTCCTCTTCCTTCTTCAGTTCATCAGACTCGGAACTCTTTGCCTTGAGCTCCTTAACCTTACTCTTTATAGCAACCACTGTGGCCTCTAAAGAGTCACCACGCTTCGACACCTTCACATCCATCTCATTCAAAGCCGCCTGAACATCATCCTTGACTCCTTCCAAGGACTTGAGCTATTCGAAATCCAACGAACTCAGCTTCTCCATGTCCAATGACTCCAACAGTTCCAACGCTACCTTGGCCTCCGCCATGGATTCCTCTAGCTTGGTAACCCTTCACTAGATCGATGTGATCATGTCCTTCGACGAACCCCTCTTGGTTTTGTCAGTCGTGGCCTCAACACCCTTCTTCACTACAGTGCTTTCTCCATCATGAGCCATCTCGAACAGCAAATTTGCTCAGCAAAACCTTTGCTCTGATACCACTTGTCACGGGGCTAGACTTATGCTGGTCGAACCGTGCGAGCCTTAGTCACTTTCTCGGCTGAAACGTCGGCTAAGTCACCCTAAACACTCTAAGTAAGAGAACTTAGAGAAGTGCGGAAACGTAAGGAAAAGTGATGACAAGTAGAAAGGAAGGAAAAAAGCTTAGAGTGAATGCTTTGGCTTTGTATTCAATCTGAAGAAGAGCTTACAAAGTGAAATGTGTACAAATAAGTTGGGGTGAGCCTCCTTTTATAGCTGCAACCCCTTACAATCAACGATTGAGATTATAGTACATCAATGGTCTAGATCTGAGCATATCTTATCTACATCTATGTTTGAACTTTAAACAAGAGATAATGTGGGGACTTATCTTTACAAAATAAGATAAATGATAAATATAATGGCTTATCGGATTTACCATGGTAAATACTATGCCTTTACTATTTACCAAGGTGATCGGGCTAGCTCTCCTGGGTCATCTAGCAAGCCCAAAATACTGTAAAGATAGTCTTGGGCTGCAATAGTTGCACTTGTCTCGGTCGCGGACTGGCGGTCCGTGACACTATTATTATGTGCTTCAGCAGATGCAATGTATAGCTAGCTTTCATGATCTAACTACTATTATTATAATTTCATCATTTCTTCTTAATTGGCTATTTCCCTGAACTCTAAACCCTCATCTTTAAACTTTAAATCCTACATTTTGACCACAATTCCTAAAATATAAACCCATAAACTTAAACGTCTAATCTCTAAATCTTAAATTATAACTTTAAACTCTAAAATTAAAATATTTATAGAAATTTTTTGTTTATACTGTCTGTATATTCAATATAAATCTTAATATATATATATATATATATGTGTGTGTGTGTGTGTGTGTGTGTGTGTGTGTGTGTGTGTTTATTATTGGGTCTAATAGCTGGCAAAATTGGCCATATAAGCCAAAAAAAAATTTAGGGGAATAGGCCATCTCCAATTTTAATTTTAGAATAGGTCAAATGCTACAGGACAACGTCGGGTGCTGTTGGCGTTCTTGGACCTCGCCAGGTGCAAACAGCGAGGTCCCTGGTTTCCCTGGTGACCGGCTGGGAGAGCCAATGGCGCGGCTCGTGCAGGCTTGTTGTGGCGTTCACGTGAAGGCTGGCCTACCTCGACATCTCCTTATGGCGAGGTGCAGGGTGGCAGACTGCATGGTGCATGCATTCACGGGCAAAATCACGTGGTGCTTCATATGACCATTTTTTTACATTATTTGTGCATATATATAGATAGATGGTATGAGTTAAAATTATAGAGTTGGCTATTTGTGAAGAGAAGAAGAGAAAAAATTTGGTGAAGGTGAAAATTTTCTATATATCTTTTTAAAGATATATTCGAAGAGGGTGAAAAAAAATTTAAGTTTAAATTTATCTGTTGTTTTTTTAATTATTAGTGTCTGTATATTATTTTGTGTGATTGATGATCTAATGAATTTTTTTTATTATTGATGAAGCTATCTTGGTTGTGATTGTTGTTTCGAAAAAAAAGAAGCTAGTTTTTCGAATTTTGAATCTGGTAAGGGCATGTATTTATTTTAATCTGATTTTTTTTAAAGTTAGTTTTTTAGCTGTATATATTCGAAATGTTGAAGTTAATATAATTTTTTTTGTATATATTCGAATGATAATTGTTTTTTAGCTGTAGAAATAGATAATAGCATGTGAAGGAGTTTTGTTGTACCGTGACCATGAGCACATTTCGTCTCATATTCACGAAGAGCAAGTAAGTAAATGTTTTGTAATTTAAAATTTCATATTTACTATGTAATTATTATAACTTGAAATTATAATGAATTAATTGTAGGGTGTAGAGCATATGATACACCGTCGAGGAATGAAGATAAAGGAACCTGATCAGCGTTTAGTGTATTACCTACAGCGAGCTAGTTTTTATAATGCCACCTTTCTACGTGGGTTTAAGATAGTCTTCGGGTTGATTACTGCATTGATTGAACGGTAGAGACTAGAGACCCACACATTTCGTTTTCCATTTGGCGAATGTACAATAACCCTGGATGATATTGCGGCACAACCTGGTATTCCAACAAATGGGACACCATTGGTTGGAAAAAATAATTACAATACATATGACCTTTGCATGCAGTACCTGGGCAAAGCTCCTCCTGAGAGCTGTGTGGACGTGCTACGCCTCAGAGTATCATGGTTGCAGCTGGAATTAATTGTGACCGATGAATATGGTCATCGAGAACTTGAGTGTGCGGCTCGAGCTTATATACTACAACTTATTGGTGGTGTGTTGATGCCAGATACATCTGGTAATATGGTTCACACATAATACATGCCATTATTGGCTAATTTGGACACAACTGCTACATATAATTGGGGGTCCGCATTATTGGCATTTTTGTACCATGAAATGTGCAAGGTCACAATTATGCATGGTGAAAAGGCAAATTCAGATATGGGTGGATGTCAAGTCTTACTGCAGTCCTGGGCGTGGTACAAGCTGCCTTATCTAACGCCCATTTTTCATGTACCAGTAGATATGGAGTTTCCGCTTGCTGGAAGGTAATAATGTTATTGCAGTTGTATATAAATATTTATTGATATAATATTTATATCCAATGACTTCGAAATATAATTTCAATATACCTTTACAGATGGAGGCATAAGTTGAAGAATGCAGGGGTGGTTCACAACACTGTCAGATAGACGAGATTAAAGATCCAAACAATAGGAAAAGATCTAGTATCATAATCAATTTATTTTAATATATTATTTGTTCTTATTTAATATAATATAATTTATTATTTGTTCTTATTTTGTATATTGTATTTTTTATTTTTGAAAAAAAATTTGTATATTTGATTGTGAGTGAATTCATATTAATAATTTTTTTACAGTTTATTTGGCAGCCGTACGCGAATGACGATGTCAGGGCTTGCCTACCACCTACTATGCTTGAATGTGCAGCATTATGAAGTGCGATTGTGCCTTTGATCCTTTTTTTCTATTGTTGAGTTTCATTGTGCTGACAGAGTGTTGAGGCAGTTTAACTTCCATCAACCCATTCCACGAGCTCCACGTGAACAAATTCACACCGTTCATAGAGGTAGATTCAATGAGAATTGGATTGTGAAGCAAGCCGATTTCATTGAATTGTGGGAGGAAAGATAGACGCGGTGGGCTGATGATTTGAGTCCAATTCAAGCCAGCGATTTTGAATTTAATACAGAATACTATTCATGGTTTTCAGCAAATGAGAAACCGTTCATAACATCTGTCGAAGATGCAAATAGATGGCTTGAAGATCCGCGGTGCTCAAGACAAGTTCGCCTCTCAACCGAGTTTGGTCAGAGCTCTCAGCAATCAAAAGACAAACCAAAATTGGAAGGAATTTCGGGAGCAACCAACTGAGGCTGGACTTCTTCGTGGGCACGATCTGACTCCCCCCGAGACATGTAAGCAATAATCTTTGGGAGCAACCACCATTTGATAATGTTTCGGAACAATCCTCATTTCAACAAAGTCATCAAACATTTGGATTTGGTCATGTTCCGCAACAATCACCTTTTAATTTTGCAACTGGTGGTAGCTCATCTTCTCAGCTGGCTTACAATGATGATGAAGGATATGTACCACAATTTCAGTATCCTCAATCATCTGTATATGGGGAAGGTTTTGGTGTTGGTAGCATGACATCTATGTTGTCAACAACTACCATTAGCAGCCCATCATTTCATCCTGAAGAAATGTTTGCTACACCACCTAATATGCAAATAACGAATGAGCAATTATTCGATGACGATGAGCTAGCTCCTAATCTAAGAGCTCGTAGACAGGTTCAACCCGCTCCGCGGTACTCACAAACAGGCCGTCTCCACCGGCAAGAATTACCCACCAGGAGGGGGAAGAGGCAAAAATAGGGTTTTGTTTTGTTTTTATTTATTTGTAATTTGCGAACCCCTGATATTTAATGTTATATGTATTTCTTTCAATTTCGATTGCATTTTGATATTTATGTTTTTTTTAATTTTCGTTTTCAATTTCTAAATTCGAATTCCAATTCCAAATCAAGATTTTAAATTATAGTAAATAATATTATAGAAAAAAATAAAAAATAAAAAATAAGAACAAATAATAAATTAAAATAAATTAAATTATATTACCTTAAAGTATATTAAATAAGAACAAATTATATTACCTTTAGATGGTTTCCAGTGCAGTGATGTTTAAAGGTCTAACAAGTCAAGTGTTGTGGGTTCATGGGTCAAAAATTAACAGTAACACTTTTCGTTGTTTGGATTAAATGGTTTAAGTTGTTTGAGTTTAATTAAAAGTCACATATTGGAATTCTTCAAAGGTAACAAGTTAAACATTTTTGATAAAAAAATGAAAATTAATAGGTACACAAAGATTTAGGAAAAAAACAAATAAAAATTGAAAAGAGGCTATATTTTCTCATTACCATAAAATTAGACATACATTAAACAAAGTATTTAGGTTGACGGTCCGGCACGATAGTTGGAAAGATTTGATCTGTTCGGACACTTGTTTCTTGAATGACCCGGTTGACTACAAAGAGTATAATGTTTAATTTGAACTCCTCCCTCTCTATCATCTAGATCATCCATATTCGTATTAATACGAGTAGACTTCGGTCAACCCTTCAACTTTCTACGAAGCACTGGATTTGGTAACCATTCTTCGTATATTGGCTCTACCGGCCAATAGTCTTGGTTCGAGATCGTGTTGAACTGAATTCTATATATATTTGCAATATTCTCTAGTTTATAACAGTCATCCGCAAAACCGTAAGGGTCAAGTCGAAAATGCAAACAAGCGGCGTGTGCGTGAGAGCAAGGGTATCTAAATGCTTGGAATGCACCACAATCACACCATTTCTGATGAAGTTTGATAGTGAACATTTTTTGCTCACCTCGGACTTTAACTTCCACAGAAAATTCCCATCCATGTGAGTCGAATGATCTTACTCGCATAACGGACGCTTTAGCTTGAAGTTCGATCATTTTATCCTGCAGGGTTTTAGACCAATATTGTCCGCTGTTTATTCGAGCGTTGGTATCCTGCCCTTTGTCGGACCACACTTTGCCCAATCTAAAGTAAGTCTCCCACACAATACTTGTAATTGGGAGATGGCGTGTTCCTTTAAGAACGGAGTTTATAGCCTCTGCAAGGTTAGTTGTCATATGACCATAACGCTGACCTTCATCATAGGCTTGTGACCATCTTTCCGTGGGGATGTCATTTACAAATTTTATTACATGTTTACCATGTCGCCTCAACCTTCTGATCCTTTCTTGGAATTTTGGTTGAACTAGTTCATACCTTATTTATAAAAAAAAGCAAGTTAAATAAAACAACAAGATGAACTCAAAAAAAATTAAAATTTTTATAAACAACAAATAACAACTTACCCGCGCCTAAAATCTCTCTTCGGATCTGATTGTTTCCGAACCGCGTCTTCGCATTCGCTACAATATGCCGTACACAATATGTTGGATATGCATGTTGAGGTATCCATAAACTCCCACATCTGTCAATTACTGATAAGAGCGCAGTTCCTTTATCAGAAATCATGCAAATCCCGTCTTCTTTTACAACATAATTGCGTAGGTGCTTCAAAAAGAATTCTCATCCATCCGCATCTTCCTTTTCAACTATGACAAAGGCAATTGGGAATATATTATTGTTTCCATCCTGTGCAACGGCCACGAGTAATATATGACCGTACTTCCCATACAGCCATGTACCATCCACTTGAATCATGCGTTTGCAGAATGGAAACCCTTGAATGCACGCATTGGACGCCCAAAATAACTTACTAAATACTCTTTTACCATGAATTAATTCGCCTTGTAAGTTGAACACCAGCAAAGTCTCGTACTCTACAACAGTCCCCGAGATGAAATGTTGCATTGCTCGTAAAAGAGCTGGTAGCTCATTATACGATTTATCCCAATCACCATAGAGTTGCGCCATCGCCTTTTGCTTTGCCATCCACGCCTTGTAGTAAGATGGAACATAACCAAGCTGGGACCAGATATATGCTACTAACACTGCAATCGAAATTCTTGGTTCCTGTTCAACCAAAGTCCTGATGTAAGCACATATTAGATCAGAGTTTAAATTAATATGGTCATGTGATAAAGTCATATTGGTACATGTGTGTTGCTCAATAAACCGTGACTCCTCCCATATTTCAGTCATCTTCTTGTAAGAAATTCTTACCCACCACAGACAGTTGTTCTTCCAATAAAAACACCTTACACAATAGGTACTTTTGTTGGACTCAACAACAGAAAATGACGTATGGCGTTTGAGACAATGCTCTTGAACTGCAAGCTTCGCGGCTTCTTTTGTTTCAAATTCAGCCTTTAGTTCCAATTCTCCAAAGTTCGAAGATGATGAAGAACCAAATACGTGAGCTTGATATTCTTGATCTTGCATTGCAGTATAGTCAACTTCATACATGCGGGCTGCTGGAGCTTCATAGGCTGAAGGTTCCGGTTGTTGGGGCTGCGGTGCAGCATTACCCCAAACAGCCGGCTGTTCATTTCTCAACCCGAGCCTACTAACAGCCGTGGCCCAAACATCTTCTTCAACATCAATATCATTGCCTTGAGACGCATCTGTCATAACAGCGTCAATATCATCAGCATCGAGTAACTGAACGTCATCTTCTTCACTCATAGGAACAATATTTTCTTCATCATCACTGAAATCTTCAAGCGATTCGCCCCAACGACCAACTGTGGGATCGGTGTCCGAATATGTTGATGAACTCATCTTCTGTAAATATTAAAAAAACATAAGCACAACATTAAAATTTCGAGTTTTCTTATTAAAATTTAAAAATACTATTACCATCCGAATATATCTTCAATCATACAAAAAATATACAAACCCTCTAGAATTAAAAATTTTAGATTAAAAGGCAAAAATCACTTACTTAATTTTCACTGGCCTTTACGAACTCTTCAATCACCGTCTTCAAATATTTCTTTAGAAACTCACAAACTCGTCCCTCTTTGCCGAAAAACTCTCTTAATTTTTTTTATCAATCACTACACACTCATCTCATCTTCCCTAAACCCTATATATATACACATAAAATAATATTAAAAAATTAATCCCCTTTAATAAATCTAGCCCGTACCTAGAATCCTATTTACCCTTTAATAGCCTGACGTGCCTAAACCCTAATTTTACCCTATATACACTTGCCTGACGTGCCAGCATGAGACATGCAGGTGAACAGTACATCGCCATTTGCAAATATTGAGGTCTAATTAATTTTTAAAATTAATTTTTCAGTTTACATTTTGCAAAAAACATTGAGGTCTAATTAATTTTTTTTAATTTTAAGAGGAGTGATGAGAACTTATAAATTATGAGAGGAATATAATTAAAAAGATTCAAACATTTGAGTTTAATATGAATTTTTAAAAATTTATAAGATCAATTTATTTTAAAAAATTAAGGGACTATTTTTAGTTTTTTCAATTTTTTTAGGAACGACAGTAATTTAAAAGGTAATCTTCATATAGGTAATCCCTTTTATTTAGGACATATTTTATTTTAATCTCTAAATTTTAAAAAAATATATTATTATGATACTTCTGTTTTCGATGTTTATCGTTTTTTATTAAAAATCTCACTTTAACCTTCTTCTTTTTTGTTATTTTTTCAGTTTGGACTTCTAACTTCAATTTGCCAGTTGCCCAGCACGGTTAATCCACTAATATTTTTTGTTAAAAAGCCGCATGTTATAAATATAATCAGATTTTGCTACATGATATCTTTATTTTAAAAAAACAAAAAAGCTAAAATTTTAATAAAATCATAAATATGTAAATAAAAATCTAAAATATAAAAAATAGAAATAAAACAAGACATGTATTTTAAAGGATTAGTCTAGAACGAGCGACGTACATCGTTAAACACTAGCGCAATGCGCCGCTGAACACTATTAATTTTGAATGACTTTTAAATAATTATTAAAAATTCTAAATGATCAACATGAAATTAATCAAATTTGAAAATAAAATTAGAACAACTTATTTCATGATCCATTCTCACAATCTCTTCCATGGTCCTACCCAATTAAACAAACCTGCATAATCTTTATTTTTCACATAATATTTTCTTATAGATTAAAATTTACGAATCATCATCTAATCCCTCATACTTTTAATCTGTTAATGAATGAATGCGTTAAAAAAACACCCAAAAAACTTAACCCACAAATCAAAAGATATAAAAATAAAATTATTATTAATAAAATCTCTCAATCTAATCTTCAATGAAATCATTTTTAAATGTGTTTTCATTTATGAGAAAACAAAAGAGATGAGGATGGTGATAAGTGAAAATCGCAATGGTCCTCGGGAAGAATAATACATCTAACGATAACAAATGTAGACTTGAATTTAGAATATCAAATGCAGAGAAGAATGTTCGCAATGGTACTCCTAGGAATTTTGATCCAAATCCAGACCAACAATATCAAATCCAGACTTGAATTTAGGAATTTTGAATCTATGGTTTGATTAGTTTTTTAAGCCTTGAATTATCTCGGGATGAATGCAGTGATTTTATCGAAGATTAGGTTGAGATTGGAATGCAGTGATTTCATTAATAATAATTTTGTTTTTGTCTCTTTTGATTCTTGGGTTAATTTTTTGGTTTTTTATTTTATTTTAACTATTTCATTCATTAACATATTAGAAGTACGAGGAAGAAAAAGAGGATGATTTATTTAATTTACAAGATAATATTATGAAGAAAATAAAGATGATGTGAGTTTATTTAATTGTGTATGACCATTGATGAGATTGTGAGAATGGTTCATGAAATAATTTCTTCTAATTTTATTTTGAAATATGATTAATTGCATGTCAAGCTTTAAATTTTTTTTAATAATTATTTAAAAAATTAATGATATTTAACAGTGTATTGCATTATAGATGTTGAACGGTGTGCGTCCATTCTATAATTTTCTTATTCTAAATTTATAGTTTTTTTAATAATTGTAATCACGCTTAAATTTTTTAAAATATTGAAAATTTATGGAAACATTACAAAACATAAAGAATCCTAAACTTCGAAAATTATCAAACAAAATCTAAATAATCTTTTGAGTTGTTTTTATTAAATTGTGATTTTTAACAATATTTTTCATTTTCATGACTTTTTTACAAAAAAAATTGTTTTCTCTTTAGAATTTTTTAGTTTTTAAAATTTAAATTCAGAAAATTAGCGAAATCATGTTTTTGAATTCATAATTAAAAAAAACTACAATTATTTATTTTATCTTTAAAAATTAAAAATTCATGAAAAAACTTTTGAAATAAAAATAATAATAAAAGTGAGAATATATATATAATATATTTTAAGTTCCTTTTATTAAATTCTAGATTTTTGAAGAATCAGTCTAACTAAAATAATAATAAAAGAATCAAAGTGAGAATTTTCTCAAAAGTTGAGGGGCCATTTTAGATATCAAACCTAATCCAAGTATGGATTATTCTTGAAAACCAACTTGAAGATGGGCAATGTTACGATTCATACGTCAAAACTTAAGATCCGTGCTTACAAGTTACAAAATTAATACACGTGAAATTAGGTTAATATTGTTGTTGGATTTTTTTAATGTATTGTGCTTATAAGATTATTTTCTTATTTGTTGCAGTTTCTATAGTCATCCTGAAGTCGAAATTAATACAATAGTTCGCGGGGTAATCTCCATATTTACCCAAATCAAATCAATCACGGCTTGCAATTTATGCCGCCTTCCCCAAATGTAGCAGGTGCTATTAAAGGAAATTTCATTCCTTTTTTTCCACCATCCTTATCTTTTTCCATGGATCCAAGTGGGCCTTCCCTTGGGCCAAATCCTATTATGAATATACCCATGGAACAAGCTAATGAAGAATGCCTACTCGAATCTGCTGATGGCATTAAGCGCAAAAGAGTCCAAGTCATTCCATCCGAGGTTTCTCCCATGCAAGATTCTTCTGATGGCTCACCCTCAACATTGGTCGGCCTTAATCCACAGGCCCGCCAATCACAATGAAAATCGTAAGTTGGAATGTTCGTGGTCTGGGGAAACTAAGGGCAGTTAGACGCCAAAGGTCTAAGTTACGTGACGTTCATCCCCAAATTTTATTTCTTATGGAAACTAAAGTATCGGCTGTTCGAATGGAGAAAATTCGTAGAAAATGTGGTTTTATTCATGGGATTGATATTGATGCTGATGGTTCTCGGGGTGGTTTATCTCTATGCTGGAAGTCGGATATAGTGGTCAATTTTTGTAGTTTCTCCTCATCCCATATTGATGTTACTATTTGTGATGTTGATTCTAATAATAATTGGCATTTTACTGGTTTTTACGAGAACCCTGTTACTGCTAAACGAGACTTATCGTGGAATCTGCTGCGATCTTTAAACACTAATCCAAATACTCCTTGGCTTGTAGCTGGGGATTTCAATGAAATTCTTCTAGTGAGCGAGAAAAGAGGAGGAGGACATGTTCGCTCTAGTAGACAAATGAATGATTTCCTTTCATCCCTTAATGACTGTGATTTAACTGATTTGGGTTATTCTGGTCGTTGGTACACGTGGGAGAAGGGGCGATTGTCTACTAATAATATTCGGGAAAGGATTGACAGGGCTGTTGCAAATTCTGCTTGAAGGGATAATTTTTTGGATTATCATGTTCAGCATTTGTCCCACACTATTTCGGACCATTGTCCCATTTCCATTGATACAAGCTTTGTTCGTGATTCTGGTCCTAATAACTCATCTTTTCGTTTTAATGCTAATTGGGTGTTGGAAGAGGATGTCGAAGAGGTGATTCGAAAGACATGGGAGTCTTCAATGGGGGATGCTAATGTTAAACTTCATAATCTAGCTACTGCCTTGCTAGTATGGAGCCGTGGTCTCAAATCCAAGCGCAATCACAATAAACGAGTTCTTACTGATCGTTTGAATGCACTCTCATCCGATGATCCCGATGACGAAAATCTGGCTGAACTTCTTGAGGTTAAATTGGCCCTTAATTTGGAATCGGACAAGGAAGAGCTATTTTGGGAACAACGAGCTCGAGTTAATTGGCTTCAAAAGGGAGATCGGAATACTTCGTTTTTCAACAAGTGGGCTACCTATCGAAAAACGAAAAACACTATTCATAAATTGAAGCGATCTGATGGTTCTTGGGTATACAACGACAATGATATGTCTGCTCTAGCTACTGAGTATTTCAAAGGTCTATTTACTGCTCAGCCTGTTTCCGATCCAACTTCAATATATAATCTGGTCCGTCCCTCTATTTCCACTAGTGATAATTCTGCTCTTCGTAAGCTTTTTTCCAAGGATGAAGTCCACTTGGCAGTTAAACATATGGCTCCTCTCAAAGCTTCGGGACCAGATGGATTTCCAGCTCTGTTTTTTCAACAGTACTGGAACATTATTGGTAACGACATAACCTCTTTTTGCAATGTTGTTTTTACTGGCTCTATGGATTTATGTGGTATGAATACAACGAGCATTGTTCTGATTCCTAAAGTTGTTAATCCAACAACTATTGATCAGTTTCGGCCGATTAGTCTTTGCCCTGTTTTATATAAAATCTATGCTAAAGTTATTGCTAATAGGTTTCGACCTCTTCTTAATTGGTGTATTGATCAGAGTCAAAGCGCTTTTATCCCTGGGAGGCTAATTTCGGATAATATCCTTATAGCATACGAATTGTTACATTCTATGAAGATTAAAAGGACTGGCTCTAGGGGTGCTTTCGCTTTAAAGCTTGATATGGCTAAGGCCTACGATCGAGTTGACTGGAGTTTTTTACGAGGTATGCTTATCCGTATTGGTTTCGATGATTTCTGGGTCTCAAATTTGATGAAATGTGTCACCTCCGTATCATATTCTGTGACTCTGAATGGGAAATCCGGTACATCCTTTCTTCCAACTCGTGGACTCCGTCAAGGTGATCCACTCAGCCCATATTTATTTCTTATCTATGCGGAGGGATTTTCTTCCATTCTACATAACGCAAAAAAATGCAAGGTCTATTGTGGGCTCAAAAGCTGGGAGATATGGTGTCCCCATTACACACCTTTTATTTGCAGACGATAGTATACTGTTTGGGCAAAGTACATTGGGTGAAGCTACTAAAATAAAGGATCTGATTTCTGTTTATGAAGAGGTGTCTGGTCAGTTGGTCAACTACAGTAAGTCCTCTATTTTCTTCAGTGGAAATGTTCCTCTGAGTGTTGCATTATCTACTAGCAATCTCTTTGGTGTTCGCATATCTACCAATCCAGAGAAATGTTTGGGTTTACCAAATATGGTGGGACGTAACAAAAAAGCTACTTTCGCTTCTTTGATGGACAAATTCTTCTCAAAAACTGATAACTGGACTTTAAAAGATTTATCTATGGGTGGCAAAGAGATTTTCATTAAGTTAGTGTTGCAATCAATTCCGATTTTTTCTATGCAATGCTTCTTATTTCCTAAGTCCCTATGCAATGAGATGGAGACTATAATGAATCGGTTTTGGTGGCAAAACAAATCCACCAAGAAAGGGATTCATTGGACAAGCTGGAGTGCTCTATGCCTTTCCAAACGAGATGGTGGAATGGGTTTTCATGACTTAGCAAAGTTCAACATCGCCCTATTAGCCAAGCAAGGATGGAATTTGATACAAAATCCTACTAGTCTACTAGCAAGAGTCTTAAAGGCTAAGTACTATCCAAATGAAAACTTTTTAAAAGCCAGATTAGGATCTTACCCTTCTTATACCTGGAAGAGCATTTGGTGTTCAAAGGGTCTCATTGAGCAAGGCCTAGGTTGGAGAATTGGCGATGGTGCTTCGGTCAACATTTGGGAAGACGCCTGGATTGGTGAATATGGCAATGGGAAAGTCAGTAGGGTTGTCCCGAACAACAATTTCTCTACTGTTAATGAGCTTATCAATCACCAGAATCATACCTGGAATTTTAAGACTATTGCATCTTTATTCAGCCCTCAGCAGGTTATGCTAATCTTAGCTACCCTCTGCCCTCTTACCCTAGCCATGATACGCGTATTTGGAGGGGTGATGTTTCAGGCATATATTCGGTTAATAGTGGATATAGGTGGCTTACCAATACTAATCTACGACCGTCTGTTTATCCTACTACCCTGGTTGATGACTGGTATAACAATCTATGCAAATCTATTTGGTCACTCACTCTGCCTGCCATAGTTAGAATCTTTTTTGGCGTTTTGTTCACAACTTGTTACCAACAGCAAATAATCTGTGCAGAAGACAAATTAACATTAATCCGCAGTGTGTCCTATGTCATACTCATTCAGAATCTGTTATACATCTTGCCTGTGAGTGTTCTTTTGTTACAAATGTTTTCTCAGGTTTATCAATCCACACCTTCAGCATGAATGCAGAGCAAAATTTCATATTATGGATTTCGAATCTTTTTGAGTCACTTGATTCTACACAAAGACGACTTCTAGCTATTTCATTGTGGGCTACTTGGGGCTTACGAAACAAGATTATTCATGAAGGTACAATTTAGAAAGTCTCTGATATCATTGGCTTCTCTACAACCTATGTCCGTGAACTAGATGGGTCTAAAAGGTCATTTAGAAGTCCACCTTCTACCAAGAATGAACAATGGGATCCTCCCCCTAATGATATCATCAAAGCTAACTTTGATGCAAGTTTTGATGTGTCTACTTCTACCTCAGTCTCGGGCATTATAATTCGTAACTCAAATGGTTTAATAATGGCAGCGGGCACTTACCCAAATCAATTTGTACTAAATCCGGAGCAAGCTGAAGCTGCTGCGTGTGAGGATACTCTCATCCTTCTCAGAGAGCTGGGCTTCAGAAAGGTGATCGTGGAGGGTGATTCACTGTCAGTAATTTCCAAACTCCGGTCACCTGCAATTGATTACTCTATGCTTGGGGGTAAAGATTTTTAACATTCTAAAGAGGGCAAGGGAGTTCGATTACCTTCAGTTTACGCATGCCCATCGCGAAAGAAATAAACCCGCACACATCCTAGCCCGATTTGGTAGAGCTTACCCAGATTCTAGGGTTTGGATTGAAGAATCCCCTTCGAAAGTTGCAGAGGCAATTTCGAAGGTTCGATGGTGGTCTGATTCATCCGAGTGATGCCCCAAATTTGTTGTCAGAGAATTTGCTTATCCTTTCTCTGAATTTTCGATTGACTTATCCCCTCTTTTTCTCCACTCGATTTTTTCCAGTATTCTTCGAAGTACTGTGATGAGGAGGAAGTCTCTGGTTCAGCTGATTTGTTTTTGTCCTTTTCAGTTCGTTTTTTATTTCTTTTCCTGCACGTCGTCGTTTTTGTACCATTGTTTGGTTCTTAGTTTTGTAATAAAATCAGCTTTACCTTGTTCAAAAAAATAAAAAAAAGTTGAAGATAATTTTTCTTCCTACCGTCTTTGAACGGTGTACTGAAAAAAATTGAAGGTAATTTTGTTTCCTTTTTGAAATTTCCACTTTGAAGATGGATTACATGCCACTCGTCTTTAATGTTTTTTTTTTTTAAATGTAAATATTGTTAAAGTCGAATTGTATTAATTTTGACTTTAAATTTATCGTAGAAACTACAATAGATTTAAAAATAGTATGGATACTGCAATACATTGGAAAAACAATTTCCAACAACAATATTCAACTAATTTTTCTACAAAATTACACTATTTTAATAATTTTTTACAAAAGTACATATATCATTTAGTGAAGAAAAACCATTTATTTATAGGATCTATAAAAATAATTCTAATATAATAAAATTCACAAATGGTCACCGGACTTTGTTAAAAAAAATAAAATGGCAACTAAACTTTTAAATGTAACAAAATGACAATTAAACTTTGTATTTTGTTACAAAATGGTAACTCGGCCGATAAGTACTTAACGTGACTGTTAAATAATTTTATATAACAACATATTTAGTCATCTATATTTATACATTCAATCAGTTTAGTCTCAATTTGAAAAAATATATTAAAAGGAGGAAACTACTATATATTAAATTTTAATTTTAACACCATAATTTAATTTAAAGAATATTATATATTAAATTTGAACCAACGACATAAAGAAATAAAGAATTTTAACTGTGAGCATTTAACCACTCGCTCTAGATCGTTGACCTCTACCTTTTCTTTTAATTTAAAGATGGTAATTTTCTTTTCCCGTAATGACTCGTTTCTTTGTGACAATAATAATGGAGTATATAGTAGAAGGTGACGATGGTAATAATAAAAGGAGGAAAGTATTATAAAATTGGAATCCATTTATAAGTGGTGATGCTCGGAAGTTTAGCTATGCCTATTTGCATCACCGTCCCCTTTGCTTATAATTAACACACTACTATGTGACGATTGTTTTACACTTTTCTTCTTCTTTTTCCTTGTACATTTGAATTCTTGGCTTAATTACTCATTGATCCACTTTTGCTCCTGGGGATGGGAATAAAAGAAGGTGGTTATCTGGCTATGTAAAAATAAAAAACTTGGAACATACCTATACATATATACAAAGCCAACAAGACCGCAAGAAGGGAGCAGCGGCAGTAGTAGCAGACCGCAAGAAGGGAGCAGCGGCAGTAGTAGTAAAAGCTGATCCACCAGAAGCTGCAGGGGAGGGGTCGGATAGAAGAATGGGGTGTTGGTCCACGACGTTGATGCCCATCATGCTTGTGCTTCTCTTCATGGGCTGCCGTCTACGTTTTCCGAGCAACATCGTGTGTTTTATTCTTTCTCGACTGATTTGTAAAGAGAAAGAAAGAGGGCAGATAAATTAAAGGAGACGGGACAGGGAGAGAATCTCGGCCGTTACTTGCGCCCACAGGGTCTGAATGAAGTCCACCTCACGCTTTATTTATAATTTATTGGTGTTTTTTTTTTATATTTATTTCCACTCTTATTACCTTCTAAAAGATTAAACTTTATGCTTTAACCTTTATTTTTAGATTTTAAACTTTAAATTCTAAAAACTAAATCATATACTTTAAACCCAAAGCTTTAATTTTAAACTTCAACCCTAAATCATAAACTCTATTTTTATTAATGGAATATAAATAAAAGTATCAAAAAGAAATAGACGATTTTTATTCACTAATGGACTAATTTTATTTCTAATTTTTTTTGAGTTCTCACATTTAACCTTTAATCTCCTTTTATAATATTTTCCGGCTAATGTTATATTCATAGACTAACAAGAAAGGATCTAGAATTAATCCTCCTCAATTTTCTTTTGAACACAAACACTATTTTTTCGAATATCAATCAATACAGTTGTTTGATTATAATCTTCGGACTTAAAAACTGCTAAAGCTTACATTATGCATTCTCTCTTCCTCTAAAAAAATTCTAGTATATCCTTCATTCGACGACCAATCGTTATTTTTTTACGGCTCGCCTCCCACCTCTTACATTCATTGACTTTTTTTCATTTCGACTTTTTGATTTTTCTCTTTCCGTTTTGATTTTTCGGTAAATTTTATTTTTTGGGTTTCAATTTTGCAGGTCTTTCAGTTCTTTTCGGTAGTGATCAGTGCTCGTTTTTCGGTCGACAAAAGACCATTGGCTAAGATCTATGATTCTGTCTTTTTCTTTCAGTCTATCAGTCATCGACGATTTTAATATCCTTAACGTGAAGATTTGTTGAGATTTTAGGGGCTCGATTTAATCAACTGTTCTTGCTCGCCAAGTGTGGAAAAGTTGGATAGTTTGGGTGTAAATGTGGGAAGGAAAAGATAGACAATTTACACAAGGATTTATAGTGGTTCAACCTTCTAACCAAGGTCTACATCAACTACCTTAGCTTCCCACTAAGGATTTCCAAACAAATTCACTAAGAATTTCGTCCCCTTTTCTCGGCTTAGGAGGAAACCGTTACAACGATCAAGCTTTCTACCCAAAGCTTGATCAATCACTCTCTTACAAGAGAAAGACTTAGCAAACTAGAAATCCCTCTAATAGGTATGTGTTTGCAATACTAAGCACTCACCCAAAGCCTAAACACTTGAGCAAATTTAACAATGTTAAGCTCGCAACTGTTGTCCAAGCAAGAAATATACAATTTAAGCTCTAGACAAATTTTGACATCATAATGTTGTAACAATTGAAGCATTAACCATTACAAGATGCTTGGAGGTCCCTTTTATACTCCTTGATGAGTTTGTAGTCGTTACTAGCCGTTGGGATTGAATTGACGTCGTTGGAGCCTTTATTTCCCACAATAAATGCAGTTCTGCAGCTTGGCGTATCGATACCCTTCAAACCGTATCGATACGGTCCCGATAAGAAATTAGCTGTTGGGCTTCTTCAGCTGATGCGTATCGGTACGCTTACCTAGCGTATCGGTACGGTCCTGCAAATTAAAAGACCGTTGGGAAAATGACTGTTGGGGTAGTTAGGCGTATCAGTACGCGATACACCCATATCGGTACGCGACTAGCCGTTGGGCTATTTCAAAACACACCGTATCGATACGGCTAAGCGTATCGGTACGGGTTTTGGCTACTGGAAAAATCATGTAGTTGAAACCCTAAGGCGTATCGGTACGGTCCAAGACCGTATCGGTACGGACACCTGAAGTTCTTGGTTTTGACTACTTTAAATGTACTTTAAATTGTTTCAAAGCCTTGTAAAACCCTTAAACATATTTTCAAGTTGTTTTTGACTAAAAAAATATTTTAAATTCTTTTCAATTTAGTCCAAAACATTTTTCAAATATTATATCAAAACACTTAGTTCTACAAGATTGATCAATGGTTTTCTCGCTGCATTCCTCCACGCCAAGGACGGATGCAATACTTTATATCATGGGCGAACATATAAAATTTTAGGGGGACGAAAAGAAATTTTCAATAGAAAATACATAGAAAATTTCTAAAAAAAAATTAAATCATATATGAATTTCAAATTTTTAGAGGGCGACTGCCCCCTTCAGCCCCCTCGGTCCCTTCATCCTCCACACAAGTTACTTTTGATGACCCCCGAAATGTTATGCAATTGAAGAATGATGATGATGGATCCGTTATTGCTTAGGTTTTTCTTGTTGGCTTTGGAGAGTGGTTGGGTCTTCCTCTGTTGTCTTCTTTGCATGTGTTTCTTATGTCTGTGTTTTTTATTCTTGTTTGTTGCTTCAGTCTGATGTTGTTGCTTAGGTTTTAAAATCTACGATTAGTTCCCTCTAATTTCACATGAGGAAGAGGGGAGCTAGCCACCCACTCCTCAAACACTCTTCCTTCTTTCTTTTTCAATTATATCCTAAAAATTTCAACTCTGTTCTTAAAAGTTCCATAGTTTAGTAATTGCAACCAAGTGGAGAGAAATTGTGCAATAATTCAGTATGTAGGTGAAAATTTGAGATAACAAAGCAAAAAGATAATGTTGATTGTATTTTTCTTCACGATTGTAATTAATGTGTAATGACTCGATTTGGGAAGACAAGAAGTTAGCCGTTGATGGTGTTTAAATTTCTGTTAAGTTGTTGGTTTGTTTTAATTTTAAGTTGTAATCAAACTTTAATGAAACGGTGCATTTTGGGTGTTTAGACAATAGGGTCGAAGGCTGTCGTTTGACTGAGCTAGGGTTATTAGGCCTGTTGTGAGACATACATCCTTATCGCGTTTTTGATCCTTGTTTTGGATCTCTCTATGAGATATTCTTCCGTCTCCCTTTGCTCTAATCTATTGTCTCCCTCTTTCTAATTTTTCATTTGAGATTATTTCTGGTTATTTGGATTCTAGTTTTCTGTTATTACAAAGGTATTAGATCCCCAAATTGATCCGAGCTATGGTTGAAACTCGAAAACAGACGAGTCAGACGTCTACTTGGCAACTTAAATCAGAGTGCCTCAGATCGAAGATTACCAAGCTAGATGACAAAATGGAAACGAGGTTGGCTGAGTTTAAGGTTAAGCTGATGGTTGATTTTAAGAAACTACTTGATGATTCCATTGGGAAGGTTTTGGATTTGGTGAACACTGGTACTGCAATTTCGGGAGTGTTGGGTACCGGTCCGGGCTCGTCATCTCTAACGAAGACAGTTCCACAAGGTGCGGCCCAAAACACTACGACTCCAGAGGTTACTTTTCTAGATAAGGAAGCCCCAAATGGTCGGAAAGATGAGCAGATTCACATAGGAAATTTCGCTTACAAGCTGATGTGCCCTAGATTCGACGGTTTCGATTTCAAGGGGTGGCTTTGCAAAGTCGGACAATATTTTAAAGCTGAGCGTGTTCCTGAGAATGCCAAAGCGAGGATGGTGATTCTTCACCTGGAGGGTAAAGCTTTGTAGTAGCATCATTTCGCGACCAAGAACAACTAAGAGTTACATCAAATTTCTTGGAGTCAATATTTGGCGAGGATGAAGGAGCGATTCGCTCTAGGAGGATTCGAAGATCTGTTTTCAGAATTGGTGGGACTGTGGCAAACTGATTCATTGGAAAGGTATTATGAAGATTTCATCGATTTGCTTAATTAGGTAAACCTTCCACTATGTGTTAAGTCTGTTTAAAGCTCATTTGCAGTTAGAGATAAGTCAATATGTTCAAGAACATTGTTGCATCATACATCATTGTCTGAAGCATTTCAAATGGCCAAACACCTAGAGAGCATGTTTTTTCCTGGTTCGAAGAAGTCATATTTGAACTATAGTAGATCTGTAGCACCCTTTGTTCTATCGATTCCCCCTAGACCTGCGATTGTTGGATTTAAAGGACCCGTTAGTGGGGCAACTTCCTCTGTTCTTTCTATAACTTCAAGGAACACTACCCCTAAGGTGTTGAGCCCAGTTCATTCCAAGGCACCTGACAATACTACTTCGAAAGGGTCAGGGAAAGCATTATCAGCTGTAGAGATTGAGAAGAGGCGACAGAAAGGGTTATGTTTTTGGTGCGCTGCAAAGTACACACCTGAGCATAAATGTCAGAGGTCTCAGTTATATCAAATCCTGGTGGAGGGAATCGAGGAGGAAGGAGATCAAGAGGAAATTCTTGACTGTGAAGACCATGGGGACTTAGTGGTAATGGATGGCCCTGCAACAGAATCACCAGTTTTGTCCCTGTAAGCTATGTAGGGTGCTGCACAGTGGGATACTATGAAGTTATAGATTAAGGTGGGAAATTTGGATTGTATTGCCCTACTTGACTCGGGCAGTACACATAATTTCATTAGTTTGTCGCTGGTTAAAAAGCTTGGGTTGTTGATCAACAAGAGGAAGCAATTGAAGGTAACAGTGGTTGATGGTAATTCCATGGGCACTTTGGGTGAGTGTCTAAAAGTTAAATGCGAGACACAAGGGCATAGTTTTATGGCTGATTTTTTTGTGCTCACGCTAAAAAATTGTGATGTGGTGCTAGGAGTGCAATGGTTCTCTCAATTGGGCACTATTAAGTGGGATTTTGTTGCTTTAAAGATGAAATTTTTGCTTGAGGGGAAACCAGAGGAATTGAAGGGATGCAGACCTGAATCATTTCAGTGGATAGATGCTAAGGCTTGTGCAAAGATGATGAGGGGAACAAACAGTCCTTGTACTATCTCCCTGGTGGTCCTCAATGCACAGTTGGAAATGAAGGGGTCAATTGGAACGGGAATTCAGGATATTCAAAAATTGTTGGAAAAGTATTCCGATGTCTTTGTTGAATCGAAAATTTTGCCTCCAGAAAGAGTTCAGGATCACAAGATTCCTTTGATTGATGAACATATTGTAATCAAAATGAAATCTTACAGATATCTTATTGCCCAAAAGGATATAATTGAGAAGATGGTGGCAGAGATGCTTCAATCAGGAGTGATTAGAAATAGTACAATTGCCTTCTCATCCCCTATTTTGAAGGTTAGAAAAAAATGACTCTTGGAGAATGTGTGTTGACTATAGAAGGTTAAATTAGGTTACAGTTAAAAACAAATTTCCCATGCCAGTCATTGAAAAATTGTTGGATGAATTGGAAAAGGCTAGATTTTTCTTAAAGTTGGATTTGAGATCTGGATATCACCAAACCAGGATGTGGGGTCTTGATATCCATAAGACAGCTTTCAGAACTCTTGAAGGGCATTATGAGTTCCTTGTGATGCCATTTGGACTCACTAATGCCCAACAACTTTTCAAGAACTTATGAACAAGATCTTTAAAGGGTTGCTCAGGAAGTCAGTGTTAGTTTTTTTATGATATTCTAGTTTATTCTGAGGATTGGCAATCTCATCTGAAACAATTGGATGAAGTTTTAGGGATTTTGCAGGAACATAAACTATTTGTAAAACTGAGTAAGTGTTTCTTTGGAGCTACTGAAATGGATTACCTAAGATATGTAATTTCCAAGGGGGTTATATCTATGGATCGAAGTAAGGTGAATTGTATCTTGGAGTGGCCAGCACCTACTTCAGTTAAAGAATTAAGAGGGTTTCTAGGGCTTTCTGGCTACTACAGGTGGTATGGTGTTCATTTTCGGATATCGGATCTGATCCGATCCAAAAATTCGGATATCCGGAAAATTTGGATCACCTAAATAGCGATTCGTATCCGATCCGAAAAAATTAAATATCCAAAAATTTGGATATCCGAATTTTCGGATCGAATACTCGGATATCCGAAATTTATGAATTTTTTTGATTATTTTTTAAATTTAATGGTTCTATCAATGAAAATTTTAGGTTTTCAAATATAAAAATTAATAAATTATTGAATATAACAATATTTGTATCATGGAAATTTCAATTTTTCATATATAACAAGTAAAAATATCGAATATAACAAGATTTATACCTATAAAAAAATTTGAATTTTCAGATATCGGATAATCAGATATCCGATCTGAATGTAAAATCATTATCCGTATCCGATCAGAAATTTTCGGGTATCCGATCTGAATTATCCGAAAAATAAAAAAAAACGAATTGGATATTCTTGAATTTCAGATCGAATCAACGGATAATCGAATCAGATATTTTTGAACACCCCTAATAGGAGGTTATTCAGAAGTATGGATGGATTGCTAAACCCCTAAGAAATCCCTTGAAGAAGGAGGGTGTAAATGGTCCCAGAAAGAGGAAGAAGCATTCAGAAAACTTAAAGAGCCATTAGTTTAGCTCACACTTTAGCTTTGCCAGATTGGGAAAAAAAATTTATTGTTGAAATTGATGCTTCAGAATTGGGGATAGAAGCTGTGTTGACTCAGGGTGGAAGACCTCTAGCTTTCTTTAGCAAGGGCCTAGGAGTGATGCACCAAGCCTTATCAGTCTATGAAAAGGAAATGCTTGCTGCTTTGGTGACAGTGAAGAAATGGTTGAATTACTTAATTGGCAAGCACTTTAAAATCAGAACAGACTATCAGAGTCTGAGATTCCTAACTGGAAATCAAACTGTGACACCAACACAACAGAAGTAGGTGATCAAGATGATAGGGTATGACTTTGAAGTTTGTTATAAAAAATGAATTAATAACACAATAGCAGATGCATTTTCTAGAAGGCCTACTGTAGCCCTGATTCAAACTATGTGTGTTAGTAGTATCTCCACTGACTTTTTTAAAGGGGTGGCAGAATCATGGGAGAAAGATGATAGATTAGTGGAGGTTATTGAAGAGCTCAAAAAAGGATATGGGAAGCATTCTAAGTATTCGTGGGATAGAAGGCAGTTAAAAAGGAAAGGGAAGCTAGTAGTAGGCAACAATTCAGACTTGAGAAAGAAGTTGTTGGAATTCTTCCACTCAAGCCCCACCAGAGGCCACTCTGGAGCTCATTCTACCATAAAAAAATGGCTGCGTTGCTGTATTGAAAATGCTTGAGGAAGGAAGTGAAAAAGATGGTCAGAGAATGCTCGGTTTGTTAGAGAAACAAGTTTGATTTGGTGCATCCTAAAGGTCTTTTACAGCCACTACCCATCCCTGAGTCTGCTTGGTCCTCAATCATCATAGATTTCATTGAAGGATTACCCTTGTCAAAGAAGAAGGGTGTAATTCTGGTGGTAGTTGACCGTTTGACTAAGTATGGGCACTTCATAGCTTTGGCTCATCCTTTTATTGCTAAGGATGTGGCTCAAGTATTTATGGAAAATATTATTAAATTACATGGATTGGCTGAGAATATAATTTGTGATAGAGATAAGATCTTTACGAGTTTATCTTGGCAAGAACTGTTTAAGAAGTTGGGAGTGAAAATCAATCCTTCAACATCTTACCATTCCCAAACTGATGGTCAATCTGAGAAGGTGAATCAATGTCAGGAGACCTACTTAAGGTGCATGGCTGAAGAGAAGCCAAACGCGTGGGGGAATTGGCTACACCTAGCATAATAGAGGTACAATACCTCATTACACTCAGCTATTCAAATAATTCCCTACCAAGCTTTATATGGTCAGCCACCTGTTGATCATTTGTCATATACAGCTGGAGAATCCCCTGTGGCTTCAGTTGACAGGAGCTTACAACACAAAAATGCTGCATTGAAGATGCTTAAATTTTATTTGCAGAGGGGCCAGGAAAGGATGAAACAACAATCTGATAAGAAGAGAACCGAGTGTGAGTTTCAACTAGGAGAGTTGGTATATTTAAAGTTGCAGCCTTACAGACAACAGACAGTTAAACAGAGGACTTGTCAAAAACTTTCCCCAAAATGGTTTGGACCCTTCCCCATCATTGGCAAGGTTGGAATAGTTGCTTACAAACTGCAATTACCTAGAGATTCGAAGGTTCATCCGATTTTTCATGTGTTCCAGCTGAAGAAACACATTGGAAGCGCGAGTTGCCAATCTGAATTGCCAGTTATTGGTCCTGATGGGGAAATCAGTAAAGAGCCACTGAGGATCATTGACAGAAGAATTGAGAAGAAAGTAAAATGAGCTATCACTGAGGTTTTGGTTGAATGGAATAATGCTTTTTCAGAAGATGCTACATGGGAGTCGCTTCACCAACTCCAACACCAATTCTCAATTTTCATCCTTGAGGACAAGAATGTTCTGAAGAAGAGGCACTTGCAATGACTTAATCTGGAAGACAAAAAGTTAGTCGTTGACGGTGTTTAAATTTCTGTTAAGTCGTTGGTTTGTTTTAATTTTAAGTTGTAATCAAATTTTAATGAAACGATGTGTTTTGGGTGTTTAGACAATATGGTCGAACGCTGTCGTTTGACCGAGTTAGGGTTATTAGGCCTGTTGTGAGGCATACATCCTTATCGCGTTTTTGAACCTTGTTTTGGATCTCTATGTGAGATATTCTTCCGTCTCCCTTTTGCTCTAATCTATTGTCTCCCTCTTTTTTATTTTTAATTTGAGATTGTTGCTGGTTATTTGGATTCCGGTTTTCTGTTATTACATAATGCAAATGCATGTCAATTTCTAGTGATTGAGATTGAGGGCTGAGTTTGAGTTCTATTATGTCTATTGTCTAAAAACAATGGAGTAAACGATGATGGAAGTGAAATTTTATTGAAGCAAAAATTATTATTTTTTCACAGGAGAAAAAAACAAATAAATTACACGAAATCTTATTCAGACTGATGAAATATTATAATTTTCACCAGGGTTAATCATATGATTCAGTAGGTATAAATGCACTCATCAGCCGCATCATTGGGAGCCAAAAAGGATCACCCTCACGTCAATGGTAATCCCCTTCTTTTGTTCTTAAAAAAAATAATTTATCGTTTAGAGATAAATTTGATTATTTGTGCTTGAACTAACCAATATGAGTTAAGCTAAGTTCCTCTTCATTTTCACCATACACAAGGTTTGCATTCGAAGCTAAAAGAATGCTGAATGCTTGACTTTAAACTTGATTATTTGTGCTTGAACCCGTGTTAATGATTTTTAGTACCAACTAAAAACAAAAGAAATATATTTTAAAAAATTGAGTTATTCAGAGTTGAACCTGAATAGTTTTGAGCACATATATCTCCTAGTCCTCATGAAACAACCTGTTTAAGAGTTTTTAAAAGTATGATAAAATTAATTGAACCCTGCAAATATTCCAGATCATAGTACCAAATGGTCACTGCAAATTGTTCAACCTCTTTTTACCATAAACGCTAACTGATTTCGGTTTACATGAAATTATAGAAGAAACTTCAACAAACCTTTTTCTTTGTCTGCAAAGAACAAATAAACTCACATATTGTCATAGAAACAACAAACGACGTAAACCTTCCTAAAAAGGAATGCATACGGAACAAATGCCTCGGGTACAGCATGGCTCATGACTTTTCAGAAAATTAGTAGGAACACAAAGTATAAAATACTGAGACTATCAATCACTCCCAGTAGCCATCAGGAACTCACCCTCGCATACCAAGTCACTTCCAACATATGCTTTCCCTTCCATCTTTGCGATTCCAAACCGCTTCTGCAGCTTGATAAGTGTCATCCTCATAACCAAAGTATCCCCTGCGATGACTGGTTTCCTAAACCTTACTTTGTCAACTCCAGCAAAAAAGAAGTTCTCCCGAGAACCTCCCACTTCGGGTTGCAGCATAACCAGACCTCCAACTTGTGCCATTGCCTAGACCAAGCAAATTCTTCTGTTACAACCCATTGATACTAAAAATGAAATAAACAGTTTTAGCATTCAGGAAAGTAATCATCTAAATACCTAACATTTTTAGCATTTTAATTTTCCAGTTTCCCGCGGCAAGAGACAATAACATTTTGGTGACCAAATGCTTGAGGACGGTAACATTAACCAGCCCATCTTTAGGTCACCAAAACATGTGATGGATATAGAGTTGAAAGAAAACTGAGAAGAACTGGAGTTCAAGAGTTATCGAATTAAAGATTATGGGTGCTACCAGAGCATTCGTCTCTTTTCTAGCATACTGGAATGACACCCAATTAAGCATTCTGACCATGGAATCAGAGCCAATAATAAAAGAAAGACCAATATCATCTCTATCAGCATGTTTGTTCCATGCTCCAAGTAGTTTCACTAATTGCCATTGTTTTTCCCCTAATATGCACATGTGATTCAGGATAAAGAATGCTAAAATTGTACCCTAAGCGCCTATAAAGATGACATGATGTAAATAAGTAGCACTGAGCAGAGTGGCAGACAATGAAATCAAGCCCATTTAATGTTGATTTTGAAAATACTCGAATGGTATAAAGCTCCTGAAATGCAGTGATACTACAATTATGTCTACAAAACCATTACTAATTTGGAACTAAGCCATTGTAGAAAAGGCCATAAACAAGTGATGGAAAACATTATACTTGGTTCCTCACTTCCTCTGCATTATCATTCAAGTCAAAGGAGTAGCCACCAAGCACAGCTGGAATAAAAAACCCGCATTGAGGCAGTTACTAATGTAAGTCAAAGTTTGCTTGTTTTCCCAATTAATTAATCAGTAGTTTTAACAAGAGAAACACCAATAAGGATGTCTTGGCTAAAATATAACGTATACAAATTCCCAGTAGAATCAACTACCTTAGAATGGACATATCTTGAGATTCTTATGCAAAAACACACACAAAAAAAAACTTGGTGTTTTTGAGATGAAGCCACCATAGGATGTCAAACATAGAAAGCAGGAGAGCAAGATATTACATGTAGAAATGAAGATCTCGAAAGGCACAAAATCTAGCCACAATTTTCTGAAAATGTTCTAGACGCTCAATCAAGCTTGGTTTTCCAAAAGAATGCTTTGAATAACAAAAAGAATAGAAAATGTTAACGATACTTATTAATGCTAACATACTCTACCTAAGTTCATGTCAACCGCCAGTAGCATCTCTAGGGTGAAAAAGACTTCAAAGCTGATTATCTACCAAATCCATGGTCAAGCCCAAATTTTTACCCCAAACTGCTAACAAGGCTTCATACAACCATATTTTACCTCAGCAGTAAGATTGTCTACAGCCTTACTCTATTTATGTGATCGAATAATGAGGTATATGGCCAAAAAGATAAAAAGAAACAAGCTACTATATATCTACAGAACCATGGAGTATTGGCAAAAAAAAAACTATCTAGCAGTATACACCCGTGGTTTCATGCATGTGGGTAACAATAGCAATATCTTTGATCATCATTGTATAGATCTTAATAAATTAATTTATGGAAACTGGATAACGTAAGCACATAATTTTCATGGCAAAAGTATCATCTTTAAGATCAAAACATTCTTACATTCAGAATGCAGAACTGGGTATCAAGTGACTAATGGAAAAGAAACATCATGAAATATGCATAAATGAAAAGAAGAGGGAGAAACAATGCACATTCTGGAAAATCCAATTATAGAGAAGAAGCCAGATTATTTTTTGAGAAACACTAACCAATCAATTAAGCTTTAATTAGTGAAGCAAAATTGGTACAAATGCATCTCAACTGATATATTCGGACTTAAAATCAAGTATGATAATTAAGTTCATTTTTTACCAAGTAAAACAGCTTAATCGAGTGAGCTCAAGCAGTTTGATGTTCATATGCTAGAGCTTAAAAATGAAACCCAAATGAGCTTGAGCCAAGCTACGAGTCACAAACTACAAGTCGAGCACAAGCTTCTTACAGCTTGAGTGTGTTCGGCTTGATTACACCCCTACCTATATACTACTGTTAGTGTTGTGATACACTAACTACTAATGGTCTTAAGTCTTAACAAGTGTACTTAGGTAGCCGAGGAGGGTTTCTATTTCCCACAATTTTGGTAATCAGAAAGCAGGGCCAGAGTACCACCTCCTTATTAGATTGATAACAAAAAAAAAAAACAATTATCAGATAAAATAAAACTTTAAGTATACTGAAAAAAATCCAACATTCAGTTCCTAATATAAAATTTGACAAAATTTAAATGATAAACAAAGTGATTAAATCTCCAATCATTCAAGGGAGGTAAAAAAGGGGTACCTCAACCATGAGAACACCGGGCATTATAGGCCTCTCAGGGAAATGTCCAGGAAAAAAGTTATCATTTATGGTCACATTCTTGATACCAACAGCCGATACCCCTGGATTATATTCTATTACTCTATCCACCAACAAAAATGGGAATCTACAAGCCAAAAAAATAATAAAACAGAACCCAGTAAATATATATCGGAAACAAGAAAAATAAAAGCTTAGAAAAACAATAAGATAACTCTGGAGAATTTGTTCACCTGTGTGGCAATATCTCTCTAATTTTATTAATGTCCATCACAGTGGGATAAGCTGGGAACCCTAAGCAATCATAGGAAAAGAGAAAGATAAACAAACCCAGATTTCATTTAAGAACATAAAGATTTCAAAAGCGTAAAAATTTGAGAGTGTGAAAGAATGTACTTGTTTCAATTGGGGCTTCCTTGTCCGTGGTGTTGGATGCATCTAAAGAGCAAAGTAGGGGTGCGGTGGAGCGGCGAGTGAGCTTCAGAGAGAGAGAACGAGATCCGGGCAAAGCAAGAGAAGGGGGAGGAAGAAGCTGGGAGTGCCTTCCGGGTTGACTCAATGAGCCGTGGATGAAAGACGCGAGCGAGTTGGAGGCGAGTGCCATTGGTGGAGAGATGAAGAGAAGCAGGTAGCAGCGGAGATTTCGAGTTTGAAGTAAGTGGAGAGTGAAGAATGCTTTGGTTAATTTTTGTTTATGCTTATATTAATATATGTATTCACTATTCACTATTCACTATTCACTATTCAGTGGACTGGTCGGCACCAAATTAAACCAATAAAATAATATTAATTTCATTATTATCATCGCCAACAAAAAGATTGTTTTCATCGTAATAATCGTCATTACATCCTTTTAGCAAATTCTGATAATTAATTAATTTTAGGGTAATATTTTGTATATTTTTCAAAGTGTATTAATGCAAGATTTAAAATATAAATAAATTTATTTGGCTTAAGGGTGTAAGAAGCCCTTGAACTTTTGAAAAAAAATCAATTAAGTCCTTGAACTTTTTTGCACCCAATTGAGCCCTTGAACAAAGAAATTGAATCAATTAAGCTATTGAACCAAGAAATTGAATCAATTAAGCCCTTTGACCAATTTTGACCATTAAATCTTGACTCTTTTTTTCTTCAGATATTACCGGCACATGATACACTGCAGTTTTATCATGCTACATTTACAAAATAAATTCGAAAAGTATTTTTTATAAATTTTATAAGTTTTTTAGAATTTTTAGAACCTTTAAAGAAATTTTTAAATAAAATAAAAAATTCTGAAAATTGTCAAGTGGAAACATTGTGACATAGTGCACTGCAACAATGAATCGAATAAAACTATTAAGATTTAATGGTCAAAGTTGGTCAAATGGCTTAATTGATTAAATTTTGTGGTTCAAGGGCTTAATTGATTAAATTTTGTGGTTCAAGGGCTTAATTAGGTGCAAAAAAAGTTTAGGGGCTTAATTAATTTTTTTTCAAAAGTTCAAGGGCTTCTTACACCCTTAAGCCAATTTATTTTTTTATATTTTAAAACTATGTTTTATTTTCCATATTTATTTTTATATTTCATATATATACTTATTTAATTGAGTATTTTCAACTCACTTAATAACTTTAATATATAAAAAATCAAATCTTTTCTTGGACAACCCAACTCACAAGATGTAGTCCTAATTCAAGATAAATTGAAGATTTTTAAATTATATTAAAATCTTTTCTTGACAAAAAATTAATATATGAAATACAATTTTGCTTTGTGGTTTGAATTGTGCTCATGAATTTGAGTAAAACATATATATATATATACATATATATATTTGAGTTATGAAAAATTATATATTTAGATTTTAACATTTTCGCTATAATAGTTGGTAATCAACTCATATATCATTGCCATCTCGCTAGATCAACTGACTATTAGTTAAATATATTAATTTTATCGTAATATATTACCATATAAATTATATTTTAAAATATTTACTAACTCAAGTTTTTACGTATTTATATATAATAATTTCATCAATTTTAAAAAATTAAAATACATTAATTTTAGGGGTTTAGAAATTAAGGATGTGGTTAGAATATATGATTTAGGGTATATAGGTTAGGGTTTATACTTTAGTGTAATTTGGTTAGGGATTTAGGTTTTAACCTATAAACTCTGAATTATAATCACAAATCCCTAAATTCTAACCACAATCTATCAATTTTAAACCACTAAAGCCAAACTCCTAACCTTTAAACCCTAAAATATAACCCTAAGCCCTAAATCTAAGGTGCTCGTGGAAACCTTTTGTTTCCACCGTCTGTGTATTGAACAATTACCCTAACTTTATTAGTTTATAGTTTTTTGTAATTATTCCATACACCAATGGTGAAAATAAAAAGTTTCTACAAACGTATTAGTTTTAGACTTTAGGAATTTCATTAGGGTTTAAGATTTAAAATTTAAGGGTTATGGTTAAGGTTTATAGGTTAAAACCTAAATCCCTAACATATTACCCTAAAAACTTAAACCATTATACCTAAACCCTAAAATTTACTCATAAACACTAAATTTTATACCCTTAAATTTAAACTCTAAATAAAATTTTAAACCCTAAAATTAAGGCACTTGTAAAAAAAATTATTATCACCTCAGTGTATAGAATATTTTTCCCTTCTTTATCTACATTAATCTCAAATTTTAGTTTTTTGTCCATAATAATCCCTGACATTTTGTTTACGTTTATTTTAAAATTTATTTCCACTTATCTTTGTAATCTACTTTGAGTTTGTTGTTTAATGAAAGCTTATTTGCGTTCAAAAACAAAAAAAAAAACAACCCATTTAGGATGTCAAAACTCTACCTTAGGGTGTTGGAATAAGTTGAATTATAGGTTAAATTTGTAGTACGAAGAGCGAGTTTTAATTTGATAATGATTTTTTTTTGGTAATACCGTAAACAAAACTCATGGATTAGCTATCCCTTGCTTCATTGTGGACTGTTAGCTATATCTGTATATGTGACCGTTGTATGTAAGCCGAGCCGTACATAGGTTGTTAAGGTTGTTAATATTCTGTTATCGTTGGAAAAACCCTAACTAGGGTTCCCTTTCCTTGTATATATACTCATGAATTACTTCTTGACTATTAAGTTGCTTTTCAAAGTTCTCTTTACCTTTCTCTCTTAACTTGTTGTATAACCTTATATGGTATCAGGGGTTCTCACAATGGTTGATAGTTCTTCTGCAACTGGTGCTTCTAAGCCTTTCACGAACAAAATTATCCCCATTAGATTGGATGATTCCAACTACTTACTTTGACACCAGCAAGTTCTTTTTTCCATTGAAAGCTTGACATTAACAGAACATGTTGATGGCACCATAAAGATTCCGCCCACTTTGTTCTTGATCAAGGAGGTACCAAGACAACCAATGCAGAGTATATGGTTTACAAACAACAAGATAGTGCCCTGTGCTCATGGCTTCTTTCTTCCATAGGCTCGTCGATCTTGCCTTCTTTGGTAAACTACAAAATAGCCTTCGAAATCTGGGAGAAGGTACAACAAGTTTTCTCTGTTTCCTCAACAACGAAGATCATGCATCTTCATTTCTCTCTGAAGAGTCTTCAAAAGAGGGATCGAAGCATAAGGGAATATTTGGCTCAAATTTAGGCCATCTGCGATAGTCTTGCCGCGTGTGGAAATTCGTTGTCTGAAACCATGCATATCTCCGCCATTCTTTCTGGTTTGCCACTAAAAGTATAACCAGTGGTGGCTGTGATCACCTCGAATCAACAACCCTACAAGATTGATGGTGTGTGTAGTGTTCTTTTGGATATAGAAACTTGCCAGCAAAAATTTGTAACTCAAAATCTTTTGGTAAATCTTGCTCAAGGACCATCGTCTGAGCCTGGGGTGCATCAAAAAAACTCTTAATTCTTTCGTTCTCTAGGGGTGACTCAAGGTTCTGGCCAAGTAACTCATTCTAGTCAGTTGAGTACTGGTCAGTTAGGTTACAACATGAATGGGACATATGGTCAAACATCTGGTGTGTATCAAGGCTATCAAAATATTCATCCTCAAGTACCAGCTTATAGAGGAATGCTGTTTCGAGGACGTGGAGGACGTAACTTTGGAGGAAGGCCTCGTATTTAGTGCTAAATTTGTGGAAAGCTTGGTCATTTCGCCAATCGTTGTTACTTTCATTTTGACCAATCTTTCAATGGGGTAGTTGGTTCTAACGTCAATGTTAATCATTGCTTCATCTCCGATGAAGTACATGATGAGCAAGGGATGCTACAAGATGATTCTTTCTTGTCTTCAGATGCCAATAATGCTATTGTTGTTGCAGTCTCTGATGAGTTTGCTAGCTACAACGACTCATCTTGGTACCCAGATTCAGGCGCAACTACCCACCTCACACCTGATGCAGGTATGCTTGATAATTCATTGCCTTATCAAGGCACATGTACAATATCTGTTGCCAATGGCATGTCCATTCCTATATCTAAAATTGGCAACGCTGCGTTAAACTCTCAAACTAGACCATTAATTCTGAATAATTTATTGCGTGTTCCTACTGTTAAGAAAAATTTATTGTTTGTTTCGAAATTTACAAGGGATAACAAATGTTTCTATTGAATTTTATCCAAGTTTTGTGTTGTGAAGGATCTGGTAACTCAACAGTTGATACTTCAAGGCATGGAAAGTGATGGTCTCTACAAGTTCTCTTCTAGTGCTTTGACAAGTCGTTCTACTACTACTAATTCTTGTTCTTTTCCTGATGCTTCTCTTGAAGATACTCATTTTGCTGATACTGATTGTATTCATTTTGCTGTAAATCATGTAAATAGTTGTGATGTAAATGATCAAGCTTGTAGTGTTTCTTCTAGTGGTAATCTAGAACTTTGGCATAGAAGGGTTGGTCATCCCTCAAATGATGTTCTTCCTAAACTTCTCAAGTCTTGTAATATTTCTTGTGATAATAAAACTCATTTCTTCTGCAATGCTTATCAATTGGGAAAACATCATAAGCTTCAGTTTCAACGTTCTTTAACCAAGTTTGATAAACCTCTGCAATTAGTTCAAATGGATAAATGGGGTTCAGCACCCGTAATATCTAATAACTCTAGTTACTATGTTAGCTTTGTTGATGCTTATACTAGATTCACTTGGATCTATTTTGTGGCCAGAAAATCAAATATTACACATGTTGTTAAGAATTTTCATCGTTTAGCTAAAAGGCAATTTAGTTCTAAGCTTAAGATTATACAAGCTGGTTGTGGTACTGAGTGTAAACCTTTATAATCTTATTTTGCTCATCATGGGGTTGAATTTCAACATACTTACCCACATACCTCTGAACAAAATGGTATGGTGGAACGTAAGCATCACCATATTGTTGATCTTGGGCTTACTTTAATGGCCCAAGCATATATACCCTTCAAATATTGGACTGATGCATTTGACACAGTTGTTTATCTTATTAATAGATTACCAACAAGGGTTTTGGAAGGAAAGACCCCATATAAAATGGTTTTTAACAAGCAGTCAGATTGTGGATTTCTTAGAACATTTGATTGTCTTTGCTATCCGTTAATCCGACTATACAATCAGCATAAACTCCAGTATATATCACAGTCGTGTGTGTTTCTTGGATATAGTCCAAACCAGCATAGATACAAATGTCTCAGCAAGGAAGGTAGGGTATATGTTTTGAGACATGTTCAATTTAATGAAAATGGTTTTCCTTTTTTCAGAAGTGGAGCATTTTTAACTGAGACAATGGATGAGAAAGAACTACCTGAAAAAGAGCAAGCTTCGATGTCTTCAAAAATTTTCTGTCCTACCATGTCTGATACAACTACTCCAGATCGTGGTGCATCTCAGATCAGCAGTCAAAGTGGAGCAAATTGTGGTACATCTCAAACCAACAATCAAAATGGTGAAGCAGCCTTGTGTTCTTCTCCAGGAGTATGTTCTTCTTCAGGTGCAAATAGAGCTCCTCAGTCTCCTACTAGTGCAAGCCAAGGTGGTGGTGTGCAACTGCCTAATGCTTCTACTCAAGGTGGTGGTGTGCAACTGCCTAATGCTTCTACTCAAGGTGGTGGTGTGCAGCTATCTCAAGGTGATGAAACTAGGACTGCTCAAGAGGAGTCTCCATCTTCATCCAGTTCAGATAGTCGTGGTGGTAATCATCATATGATCATGAGATCTAAAGCCAGAATTTTTAAGCCCAAGGTACTTTATACTGAGTTTCAAACATCTAAACTACGAAATGTTCATCAAGCTAAGTTGACTAGAGAATGGAAGGAAACTGTGGAAAAAGAAATTAGTGCTCTGGCTGAAAAAGGAACATGGGATCTTGTTCACTTGCCACCTAATCGAATTCTCGTCGGTTGTAAGTGGTTGTTTAAGATCAAGAAGAATTCTGATGGGAGTGTGTCTCGCTATAAGGCAAGACTGGTTGCAAAGGAATACTCACAACTTGTAGGTTTTGATTACAATGAAACCTATAGCCCAATAGTTAAACCAGTCACAGTTCGAGTGTTGCTTAGTTTAGCTCTTAGCAAAGGGTGGACATTAAGGCAAATTGATGTTGACAACGCATTTTTAAATGGTGACTTGGTTGAAGAAGTTTATATGGATCAACCTCCCAGTTTTGAACAAGTTGATCCTACTGGTGCTCTATTGGTATGTCGCTCGAAGAAGTCATTGTATGGGCTTAAACATGCACTAGAGCATGGTTTGAGAAATTTTGAACCTGTCTTGTTGATAAACTTGGGTTCACAATGTCCTTGGCTGATTCTTCTCTATATTTCAAGGAAAGCAATGGAAGCAGAATTTACACAATGGTATATGTAGATTATATTGTGACCACTGGAGATAACTCATATGAAGTTGATGATGTTATTAGCAAGATTGATTCAGTATTCTCCTTGAAAGATTTAGGAACTTTGAATTTTTTTTCTTGAGATGACAATTCAACGTGTTGAGGATGGTCTTATCCTCAATCAAAAGAAACATGTCATGGACTTGTTGGAAAAGATAAAGATGGAAGACGCTACTCCAGTGTCAACACCAATGGTAACTTCTCCTCCGTTGTCTTCCTCTGATGGGAACCATGTCTGGATTCAACTTTATATTGACAGGTTGTAGGAATTCTTCAGCATATTTGTACAACTCGACCCGATATTCAATATGCTGTGAACAAAGTGAGTCAGTTTATGCAAAATCCACTAGACAAAAATTGGCAGGCTATAAGAAGGATAGTCAAATATCTCAAGGGTACAATGGATCATGGACTTTATTTTAGTTCTACACCAGCGTTAACAAAGCTCACAGAGTATTCTGATTCGAATTGGAGATTAAATTCTGATGATAGGAGATCTACTGCAGGTCATTGCGTATTTTTGGGAGAAAATCTGATCGCATGTAGCTCTAAGAAACAGGGTATTGTCTCTAGGTCGTCCACTGACGCTGAATTTCGAGGGATAGCCAACGCTATGTGTGAAATCATGTGGATCAAGTCCTTACTAGTTGAACTTGGCGTGTCCCTGACTTCTACACCAGTCATATGGTGTGACAACACCAGTGCAATTGCTCACTTAGCTAATCTCGTTCATCATGCAAAACTTAAGCATGTTGAACTTGATTTGAGTTTTGTCAGGGAGAAAGTCATGGATGGATCGTTTCACATAAACTACGTTCCATCGATAAATCAAGTTGCAAATGTGTTGACTAAATCATTCTCTGTTGCATTCTTTGTTAAGCTTCGCCAACAACTCAAGATTTTCTCTGCTGATGAGTTACGTCTTCAACACTTAAACTACAAAACAAGAGGACATGAAGGATGTTAGGCTTTCTAGAAGAAAGAAGATAGGAAGTATGTTAGCTATATCTGTGTATGTGACTGTTGTATGTGAGCTGAGTTGTACGTAGGCTGCTAAGGTTGTTAATATTTTGTTATCGTTGGAAAAACCCTAATTAGGGTTCTCTCTCCTTGTATATATACTCATGAATTACTTCTTGAATAATAAGTTGGTTTTCAAGTTCTCTTTACCTTTCTCTCTTAACTCGTTGTATAACCTTAATGAACTAAGGCAACCACTTTCGTGGGGGATCCAAGAACAACATCTCGCCAATAGAGGCACCACGGCTCAACAACGCGAGACAATATGCAACCATATTTAGTTCTCGTCGAACATGTCAAACTTGCACCGTCCAATCTCGACTCAGTAATTCATGGATCTCATCCACAAGTGAACTTCCCGCCAAGGCATCAGATTCATGCTTAAGAATTTTGGACACCTCTAGGTTATCCGTTTCCATCTCTACCTGTCTGAATCCCAACCTCAAAGCATGCAGCAGCGCATTATGCGCCGCTTAAAGCTCTGCAGCAAGTACCGAGCGAACGTTGCGTGTAAAGCCAAAGGCCCAAGAGCCCTGATCATCTCGTATTAGACCCCCTGCAACTGACATATTGTCACTCGTTCGTACTGCGCCATCGGAGTTAACTTTAACCCATCCCACAGGAGGACATTGTCGGGACAATCTCGTCAGATCATGTGAACCACCCGGACCGGATGGTTGCGCAAAGGCTGCAATAAATTTGGCGGATCGCACCAAAGCCCCAAGTCCTCCCGCTGCACATAGTCAGCATCAAAGAAGCTGCTACATCTATGCTTCCATAGCATCCAACAATAAACCGAGAACTTGATTACTCAATTGTTGTCATTGACAATAGCTATATCACAATCTGCGTGAAAATTCCTCTCCATCCACTCTTGGAAGTTGAACGGTAAGGACAGGAAGTCCCTAAGTCTTTTCGGCCGAATGAGCCTCAACCATAGTCATCTAGTCATGCGAAAAATGTGGTCCACACTCTCTTCCCCCATTCGACAAATTGTGCATTCCCCCGAACTAGCCATGTGCCTGCGTTAGCAACCGTTGTTGCACAGCTAACCAAAGGAAAACCCTGATTCTTTGTGGTAATTGCAAGGACCAAATCTTTCTCTACTCACTCCACCTCGTTCCAATGCCGATTATGCCGACTTTGTAGCCGGCCAGGCATATCATTCCCCAACAAAGGGTGCGGTGCTTTGACCGTTGCAATTTTCTGTAAAATATGTTCCGGTAACAATTGAGACAAGCGCCACTCGCACACACAACTAGGGGCGTAGGAGAGTTTGGATCAATACAGGAAAATGCTAATCTGCCCCCCGACTAACTTTAAAATATAATTGTCAGTTTCGACTAACTTTCTTTGAGCACTTATAATTAAGTCACAATATACACAGATATAGAGATGACGTTTATAATTATGCCCAAATAAAAGCACATATCACATTTATAATATCGACTACTCAAAAATGTCGTACCAAAATTTTTGGATTCAATTATATTTCAAAATTGATGTCATAAATTAAGTTTTAAATAATTATTCATTATATTTGATGAGAAAGATTGCATGGGAAAAACAAAGAAACTTAGTTGAAGTCTGCAAAAATATAAAGTTAAACATTTTAATAATAGAGTGCACCAACAATTTATCAGGAATCCCCAGCCTCATTTATTGTAATTTTAAGGCTTCATTATCAAACACTTGTCACTGAAGCTTTATAAAGTTGTTGTCAATCATCCACTTGAGGCTCCAATGGTTTCTGTCGCAGTTATAAGCCCAATACGCCCACCCAAAGGTTGCATCGCCATAAACATCTATCTGAGCTCTCGCATATCTCTGGTAATCTTCCATCGATGCACCACCGTCTCGATCAAATTCTCCGGTCCATTCCCCTGCAACAACAATTTTTTACCGCCATCTAAGACCAATCACATTACATTTGCATGCCTAAACTCAACAGTTTGGAACTTAAATTACCAACTAAGACCAGGGGACCGTTAGGCGAGATCAAGTAGCCGAGATTGGAAGCCCTCTGGTTATTGATATAATCGATGTTCTGTTGCACAGTCATGCTGTTAAACGTATCTGAAAAGAGGTTGTAGTAATGCACATCGATGGCGACTCGATTCATGCTACCGGCCAATGAGTAGAGCTCCTTTGGATCAGCAGGTCCCAAACGAGCAGATAGGATCACATATGCATTTGTTGTGTACTTCCTCACGGCATCGTATCCAGCTTTGTAATACTTTGTAAGTGCGTCTATGGTTACACCCGGTGCCAAAGGCTCGTTCATCAACCCGATTGCGGCCAAACCTGGTCTTCCACCATATCTGTCAAGGAATTATATTGAACATTCAGATTCAAGTTGCCTAGACAAAGCATGACATAAAGTGGTTTAGTCTCATCTTAACCTTGCTGCAAGGAACTCTATGACCGCTACAGTCTCGTCGATGTTGGAATCTCCCCATTCCTGAAAACCGTCTCTCGACCCGCTGTGATCATTACCGTTCTGCGAGGCTTTAACTGCATGCAAATCAACAATCACCTTCATCCCATATTTCCTGCATCGATTTCACAAACTAGAATGTTTAGAATTTGTAATTAAACATGTCTTCTTTTGTGTCAACCCTTGAAGATATCCTTACTCTGCCCATGTGAAAGCATTGTCTAGTGCTTTCGAAGAGCCGCCAACAAAAGGCTGCGGCGGAGTTGGATCCTGCGCTATCCACCATCCCACAGGTATCCTCACGGCATTCAGTCCATTTGCTGACATGAAATTGAAATCTTCTTCCGTGATGTAAGAATTCCAATGATCCTGAAAAGTCATGGTTTTCATCGAGAGCTAATTCAAGTACCCTGGCTTTAACTGTGCTTGTTTAAGGAGTAAAAAGAGCCTGAATTACCTGCATGACTTGAGGGGCTCTATCAGGACCATAACCATTTGTGATTTGAAATTCACCTTCTAAGATGTTTACGATTGTCATTTTGAACACAGACGGATCGCCATCGTCCCAACCGGACCCTGTATAATCTGCAGTTACCAGCGTCTCTGATTGTGCCTAATTACAATGCGAAAAGCCGAAAAGGAAAACCGTCAATAACTTGAACTAACATTTATTTCATGCAAAGTACCTGTAGGAACATCATCAAAGCAAACTGCATCAGGTAAATTGCCTGCAGCAAAGGCAATTTCAATACAAAAGTACCTGTAGGAACAAACCATTCGATGCTCGGAAGCGAACTCGACTGAGATCATCATCTTTCCTTACAATCTGAAATGTCTCTGAACCGGTGGGCGTATTCGAAACAGCTTCTACACCACCACTTCCTAATCCCACAAACTGCTTGTTGAACACTCTCAAGTTGAAATGTGACTCATTCACCCTCCACAACTGCCATCAAACAAAGCAAAATTCCAAGATTGATTACTTACACCACCATTAAAGAATAAAGTTGATGAGAGAACAGACCCTGAAGATTTCCCAATCAGAAGCTGAGGGACGGTTGGCAACTACAAGCGTTCCACCACCATTTTCAGCGCACAGATACTTGTTTAGCTTTGTGGAGAGAAACTGAACATGAGTTCCATCCTATACCAATTGAAAGAAATAAAATGAAACATTCTGCTGATAATTAAATGACTGAAACCATGGCTAAAGTGATATTACCAAAAGATCTTTGTTAATAATTCCATCAAAACGAGAAGGTTTCATCCATCCTTCAGTGACAAGCCAGTTGCCAAGGTTTACAGCCCTCAATGGCAGCTTAAGGTCTGAATTTTGTGCATGTGAAGAAGAGGGAAAACATGAAATAAGGATGAGAAACAAGAGAAAAGTGAAGTAATCCATGTTTACCCTTCCTCTCTTCTGAAATAATTTTATGACAGTTTGGGGAACACTCTCAAATTATAAGAAAGTGCACGATCGCCAGAAAGTAGCACTCTTTTATTAACGACTTTGATTTGTATTCACACCTACCGATTGTTTTTTTAAGACTTGTACGGATCCCGTAAAAGCCGTTGATTTTATAAATAGAATATTATTTATTTTAATTCTCATATAATTACATGGTAGTATTTGTTCTATAATTTTATTTCTTTAAAAACTCTGCTCGAACCGAACATAAATCTTTTGTCCTTTTTTAGTGCCAATATTTATGCCCCGCACACAAAAAAATAGGTTTAGAGTTTAGAGTGAGGAGTTAGGGTTTAATATTAGGGTTTATGGAATTGTGGGTATGTTGTATTTTTAAGGTTTAGAGTTTAAGATTCAGAATCTAGGGTTAGGACTAGGGATGAGCATTTTACTCGATCTGGTCGGGTTTCGACCTGACCCAGCCTGACCGGGTCGGATTTTTTAATGAAAAAATCGGGTTCGGGTCGGGTTTTTATTAAGGGTGAGCTTGGGTCGAGTCGGTTTCGAGTTTAGGGTGAAAAATATCTGACCCGACCCGGGTCTAATTGTGCAATTCTCCATAACTTTTTAGGGGTATTTATAATAATACCCCTTCTTTATATATATTTTTATAATTAGGTCCTTAAAATTGAAATTTTATTTAAAATTTAGTCCTTCAAATTATAATTTTTTTGCAATTAAGTCCCCTAAAATTATTTTTTACAGTTAGATCCCTAAAATTAGTTTTTTTTCCTCGGGTTGGGTCGGATCGGGTTTAGTATATTTATTTTCGGGTCGGGTCGAGTCGTGTCGAATTTTTTAAAGAAAATATTCGGGTCAGGTCGGATTGAGTGTGAGTTTAGAGTATTTATTTTCGGGTCAGGTTCGGGTGAACCAAAATCCCGACACGACCCGTGCCAATCCCTAGTTACGACTTATAATTTTTTTTAATGTTAAGGCATAGAAATGTGAATCGAAAAGGGGCACATAAGCTTTGGGTTATACACTAGTTGTGTAAAAAAATTACACAACCCTTTATATTTAAGCTATAAAATCTAAAACCTAAATCTCTGGCCCTAAACCCTAAACATTAAATTCTACATCCTACATCCTAAACCCCTAAACCACAACTTAAACCCTTAAACTCTAAAATTAAAATACTTGTATAAATTAAAGTTTACACAAACTGTACCAAAGTATTTTTCTTTAATTTAAAAAGCAATATAACATCTATTTAATATTATTTTTTTTGTAACCAATGTTTTCTTTATATCCGTGTCACCATTCATATTGTGACGATTTTTTCAATAAAAATATTTTTAAAATTAAAAATTGAGTTTTTTTAGATAATACAATCGTTCCACTCTATTCCATTCATCACTCCTACCGTACAGGAAGAAGTTTCTTAAATAAATGACAGCATTTCACATGGGGCTTCTAGTATTTGATATTTGGAGATGCACAAGCAATTACCAAATGTGCAAGTGGCGATGTGATAAGATTGATTTAATTGATGAAACTGAAAATTAGTTCAATTAATCAAGTATACGTTCAGCTCACGGTTAATTTTTTTAAAGTTCGATTAATTCAGTCGAAACCAATTAATTAATCGAATTCATCAAATTAACTAAAATTTTAATATGTATAAATAATATATTTTTTTATTTTAATTTTAATCTTAAATCCCATCAATTATATATTATATTTAAAACTCAATGTTTATATTTTTAATCTCAATTTCAAGTATAACCCAAAACAAAAAATAAAGTCTAAAAAGTTAATATATATATATAATAAAGAAACCATATCGTCAATTTATTGCTACTTAAATTATTATTTTGAATCAAAACTAAAAAATTATTAATTCAAAAAAATAAATTGAATTAATCGCACTTAAATCAATTTGATTAATGGTTAAAAAATTTAAAATTTAATTAGTTAGATTTTTAACAATTCAATGTAGTTATTAACCGGGCCAATTGTTTGATGATTCTAGATATTTGTGAAGAACAAGTGGGTTAAAGTAACTTTAGTTTCCTCACAGGCAGAGCATACGAGAATCAAACTTTTGTGTAGTGGAAAGGCTTGACCTCGAGGTCGGGTCCATCTTCTCACACTTTTGAAGCAAATGGTATTAGATTCCCCATCATATCAGTAATATATGTAATTTCCCACCTTGTAGTGTTCAATGCACCTCTATTAAAAATAACAAAAAATATACCAATGGAACTTTTTTTTCTGTTACTCTTTCGGTTCTCGGTGCTTTACTATGAGTAATTTGATATGTCGTGTATTGTATACCTAGTGGGTGAAATTTTCAGCAATTTTTTTATACACAAAGTCTCGAACTCAATTAAATAATATTAAATTATTTATTACTTGGAATAATTTTTGTTGGTAATTTGTACACTTTTTAAAACGTGTCTTATATTTTTTATTTAAGATTCGTAATTATTTCATTTAAATTTCCAATATAATTTTTTTACTTTAATATACTAAAACGAAGAAATTATATTTTAGGTCATTTCTGTCACGTCATCCATAATACCAACCAATAAAAATTACTCATTTCATTAATTTTTTCCATATCATATTTTTACCAAGTGAATCTTCACTCATATTTATTGTTAATCAATTTTTAAAACAGTTCTTACCAAATGAAGATTCACTTGGTAAAAATATGACATACAAAAAATAATAAGATTAATAATTTTTATTGGTTAGTCTCATGAATGACGCGACGAGAATAACTCATGATATAATTTCTCACTAAAACGGATAAAAGTGAGATTTTAAAAAATACATCAGAAAGGAAAATCAGCTTTGGGTCACATGATCAGTCTTGACTTTAGTAGCAAAGCTAGTTTGTTTGGTAGTTAAATGTGTAGATTTTAATCCAATTGTTAGATTTTTACTAATTTTATTTACATATTATTGATGGTTGGTTTTGTTAAGGAAAATATTATATGTACTAGTGTTTGAAAAAAAATCATAAACAGTTTAATTCAAGGTAAAAGTTTAGGGGTTAAAATTTAAATTTTAGAATTTAGATTTTTTTAAGATTAAATATTTAAATTTTAATTTTTTAAAATAAAATTAAACATATTATAGAGTATTTTTTCACTGGTAATGCGTGGAATAATAACCTTTTATTAAATAGAAATTATTAAACAGTTGGCTTTTCATTGGTGATTAAACAACAAGAATAAACAATGTAAATCAGATGGATTAATTTCTTTCTTTTATAACCACAGGAAGCTATAACTAATTGACTGAAACCATAACTAAAGAAAATGGAAAAGCTGCAATAAGGTCACCAAAAGATCTTCGTTAATCATCCATCAAAACGACAAGGTTGTTAGAGTGTTATCTAAAAATGTATTTTGTTAGTCATTGAATACAGCTAAAATTGTTGTGTTGCATTATTATATTTGGTTAGTTAGAGTCGATTAATAACGGTTAGGGGAGTTGTTAGATTGTCGTTATTTTAATTGACTCTTCACTAGCTTTAGGATGTACATATATAAGCTGGTCCTTATTTGAGGATATTACAGCTGTTTTCAATAAAGAAAATGAGAGCACTGCCTTTCTTTCTCTAAGCTTTCCTTCTTCTAAATCTAAATCTAACATGGTATCAGTCGTCTATCTTTTCAGGAGATCTTCGTTCTGCAGTTCGTCGTTTGCTCTTTGTGGCCTCTTCTGGAAATCCGTAACTAGAGCAATTGCGAGATCATGAAACAAGTGATTCAGAATTTGTGATCTTCATATTTTGCTACTGTAAGCATTCTATTCCTTTGTTATTCAATTTAAAGGATTGTTACGAATGTGCGAAATTGAGAGTAGAATGAATTTCTGGATCGATGTGTGATTCTTGCTTCAATCTTAGATCTTATTTTCCAAGAATATATTTTAGATCGTGAGGATGTTTGTTTCGTGGTGACTCATAGTCTGAAGAACAAACGAGTGGTATGTTCTCATATTATTTAGATCTGACATTGAGCCTTCTTGATTTTGTTGTTAAAGAATCTTGAGGTGTTGCTTCAACTTGGATTCGTTCTTCTGGTTTGTTCTTTGTTTCTTGCTGTTTTGGTTTCTTGTTGAGTGGTTTTATATGTTCACCACCTGTTTGTTGAAATGCCCTAGTGGTTTTGCTTGACTTTTTGCCTCTTGAGATTGTAATAGTCTACCATGGCTCAAGAATCCATTCTTGGTGTTACGGTTCTACCTCAGACAAATCCTACGAGGTCTCAACCGTCATCTCATGTTGATTCTACTGGTGGTTCTCAACCATCTTCTTCCTTTCGTACTGTGTTTGTGCAATATTTTCCTAAACACGATACTGCTAAACTGACTAAGACAACATATATTCTTTGGAAGCATCATGTGTTATTAATCATTGATGGCTATGGTCTTAAGGATATTGTATCTAATAGTTTTGTTCCTCCAAGTCGAGTTACTAATGCGACAGGTCAAGTCCAAGAAAATCCAGAGTTTATAGCTTGTCATCAACAAGACAAACTCTTTACCTTGTGGTTGTTGTCCATAGTGCATCTTGATGTGTTACCTCATCTCATTGGTCTCACTTCTACTCGAGTAATATGTCGTGCAGTTTCCAGGCTTTTTGGAGCTCGCTCTAGTGCCAAAATTTTATCTCTTCGCCACAGTTTGCATTCTCAAAAAAAGGGATGTCTTTTAGTTAGTGAATTTCTTGCTAAAATCAAGCTTATTTGTGATTCACTTGGTGCTTCTGGTAATGTAATTTCAGAGTCAGAGCAAGTTAGTGTGATTTTATCAGGCTTATCAGTGGAGTTTGAATCTGTTATAGGGATTGCTTCTCACGAGATGTTATCTTTGGATACATTGATTGATATGCTTTTGGACTGTGAGGCGCGACAGAGGAGTTTTCTCACAGACAACTTGTCGATTCAAGCCAACTTGACAACTCATCATCACTTGTCCAACACTGATAATTCTACTATTAGTAGTATATCACACTTGAATGTGGCTCATGCTTCTCATGATTAAAATTTCTTTCGTTGTGGTCGTGGAAGAAACAATTTTCGAGGAGGCAGAGGTCGAGGTCGTTATAATAATAATCGACCTCAATGTCAGCTATGTGGACGTTTGGTCATATTGTTCAAAAGTGTTATTATCGGTTTAACCTTAGCTTTCAGGGTCAAACTCAAGATCCTACTACTGATATAGGGCAATATGTTGATAATCCAGGGCAACAAAGCTGCTCTAATAGGGGACATCCATAAAATTCAGTACCTTCTAGTCAGGGCTATAGACAGAATGCAACTGTCCAGACTTATCAAGAACAGGCTATACATGCACCTGTTCAGAACTTTCATAAACAGGTTGCACCTCTTCAGGCCTATAGTCATGTTGTTACACAGGCTCCTGGTTTTTAGAATCAATTTACACCTTTTTAGAATTTGAATTTGAATCATTCTCAGTTTTCCAATTATCCTGGAAATATCACTGGAAATACCTTTGTTCCTTCTTCTAATTTTCAACCTTTTGGTGAGCATCATTATACATCAACTGGTGCTACTGGCGTGGTTTCACATCTTGGGTTACCAGTTTCAGCCTCTTCTTCAATTCCTTCATCACCCTCTTTGTTAGCTACTTCTACTTCGAATGACTATGTTTCTCCCGTGGCTGCAAATTTTGTATCCAGTTCCTCTTTCAAGCTTACTGCTTCTAGGGATATTGTAACACCCTCTTTCCGGCCTGGCCGAGAACCGGGTTGGAGCGTATTACCGGTGAACAATGCGGTGATCGGTGCTATAAAATTTCAATTTTATTATCAAAATTACACAAACAAAACATTACCAATATAGACATTAGTCCAATTCAATCATAAAGGACCACATTTAACCATTTAGAACCATTTTTTAACTTTTATAAGTTTTAGGGACAAATCTATAAATCGTACAAACTAGAGGTTCTTCGATGCATTAAACAATACCATAATGAAATTCAATGTAACAATAATTAGCCTGCAAAATTTCATACTTAATGGTGACCATTTACTCACTCAATTTACTCATACAAAACTCAGTGACCAAAATGTAAACAATGCAAATTTTATGATTAGGCTTCTAACCACATTAACTAACCCTGTATTGAAACGCTCAAGGTAGTTTTGGTACGAGAGGATAATGGTCAACCTTGTTGACTCTTTCTTTTATAACAGTATCGATACGACAAGACTTGTATCGGTACGGGTCGACTGCCTTTGACTTTGACCCGTTTCAATATGCTATGAACCCGTATCGAAACAGAGGTCTCTAGTGACAAAATGTTTCAGAACATCCCTAACCCGTTTCGGTAGACCCTATTTATTCAAGCTTAATTATGCTTACCTGTATCGAAACGTCATCACCCGTTTCGATACGGCCTGACCTGTAATAACAGATTATTGTTGGTTTTTCTTCAATTTAACATGTTGAACGATGTCCAAATGCAATGAAATTTCACACACAATATTTCAATGGTTTAAACTACTACTATGCCAATTTTAGAGCTATATGAATCCATTTACCCAATTTTTACCGTTTAGGGCCAAAACATGCATTTAAGCCATTTTAAGCAAACCTATCTAGTCATTTAGGGCACTTTAGCCACACAAAACATATAGCCTTTATACATATAATCAAAACACCCTCATTGGCTACTTTAGCTACTTTTCCACCATACTAGGAGTTCAAAGGGACAAAAGTACTTTACATTAATCCCGGGGTGACTTGCCAAACTTTCAGCTAATCTCAATCTTGATTCGATACTTCTTTATCCTGAAATGTATGGATAATGAATGCATTAGACTTACATAGCCTAAGTGACGTAGCCAATAATAATAAATGCACTTTGTATATTTTCATGCTTTAATGACATTCATGACATTAGCCAAACAATGAACATATCAATATCGACAACTCAATATCATGACAATGTAATATCATAATCATTTCACCAATGACAATATCGATAATCAATATTCTTCCTTGGATCGATTTTAACTGTATTTGGATACACAAATTCCACCACTACACTAACAATGAACAATATGGTCCAATATCCTCCACTACATCGTTTTGACCAACACAAATCACATCCCTCCACTACACCGTATAATCTCCGTACCAGTGAGCTCATGAATTCTATGGCATGCCAATTGTATCCAATACTTCGATCCCAAGGTCCGATAACAATAGCTCAATATCAAAGATTCAATGACAATAGTTCAATATCAATGATTCAATAGCAATATCTCATCAATCACATGGTCATAGCAATAAACAATAGCAATAAGCACATGTCAATAATTTATACATGTCAATGCTTCAATGATTTCCAGAACAATAATAGCAATGCTATAGACAATGAATCGATGCAATACTTACCTAACTTACCAATATGGTTTTCAATAATGCTTTATACAATACCATTTTTAATTCAATGGTTAGTAAACAACCTAAATCAATAATGATGAATTTGGAAAGGCTCCTCGCCTAATTCTGAGACTCCGACTACACTCACATATCACATCTTAGAAACAAGGATCAGAATTACACAGTGTCACCCGAGACAAATGCATCTACACTCACTTTGACAATCCAAAGCTCCTAAGGCTCTCGAATGGTGATTCCCTTATCTCTAGCTTTCGATAAAAGGCGACTGATTAATCTCTTCCACTTCTTGAGCTGATCGGTGGCTATGAATCGATATTCTTTAATTAAGGAAAACCTAAGCTTATGGCTCCCAATTCAAGAGGTGTGTGTTTGAGCTTAAAGTTGAAGATGACAATGGAGGTGTAAGCTTAATCTTCTAAATCAAAAGATGAGCTTTTAGTTTCGGTGAGATAATACAAAGTGGAGAGCTTTATTTTTATTCCTTTTAACACCCATATCCTTTAATCATTTCTCCACCTCCACTTAAACCAATAAAAAGGTTTCCTTCTAACTAAGGTAATCTTTTAATATTATTTATCTATCCTTTATCCTTTCCAAAAAGAGATATATAGATGACCATAAGTCATTTCTTCTTACCAATACACGTGGGGAGGGCAGCAATATACATGTGAGTCATCACCTTATCCTTTTTACTCGATTTTTCCTTTAAACTTATTCAAAACATGGGACCCATTTCGATACGAGCGAGACTGTATCGAAACTGTTAAGCAAAAGTCCAAAAGTTAGTTAAAGTCGTTGGAACCGTATCAAAACACCTACAATTTTTTCAAAACGCCTTACGTAGACCGTTCTAGTACGAGTCTGACTGTATCAAAATGCCTAGTTCAAAAACATGGTTTTAAGCACTTTCAATGAGGTTCCAAGCTATGAATGAGTTCAGTTAAGATTCTTAACAATATAATCTATAACAAGGGTTCAATATTTCAATATTTAATATCAATACTCCGGTCATCGGAATCTAATTCTGACTAGACCGGTTTTCGAGGTGTTACAAATATAGCTTGGTATCTTGACTTAGAAGCTACTCATCACATCACAAATGACAGTTCTGTTTTTTAGTTAGGTATGGCTTACAAAGGTAGTGATAGTCTTTTAATGGGCAATGGCAGTAGTGTTAGAATATCTCATATTGGTCAGGGTAGTCTGCTTACTCAGTCTAGGCCATTGGTTCTTCAAAATTTGCTGCATGTGCCTGCTATAAAGAAGAATTTATTATCTGTTTCTCAATTAGCTAGGTAGAATGGTGTTTATTTTGAATTTCACCGTAATCAGTGTTGTGTGAAAGATGTTCAGACACATGCTACTCTCTTGGAGGGAACACTCACACCTGAAGGACTTTACAAGTTAGCTACTCCTGGTTTTTCCAATTCTAAAAGTCATGCTCCGTATCAGACTTGTAGTGTAACTAAGAGTGATAATATTGTTGATTTGTGGCATAAACGTCTTGGACACCCTTCATTGCGTGTTTTAAAGACTGTTCTTAACTCATGTAATGTTTCTTTTGATTCAAATAAAATTTCTGATATATGTTCTGCTTGTTTAAAAAGGAAAGCTCACAAGTTGCCATTTTCTGCTTCCTTAACTACATATGATGGTCCTTTTTAGCTGGTGGTCTCGGATGTTTAGGGTCCACCTCATGTCTCTTCTGAAGGGTTTAGCTATTATGTATCTTTCATAGATGTATATTCCAGACATACCTGGCTGTATTTGATCAAAAGAAAGTCTGAAGTTATTGATTGCTTTGTTAATTTTCATAAACTAGTTGAAGTTCAGTTTGGTTGTAAAATAAAGACTTTGCAAACTGATGGTAGGGGAGAGTTTTTAGGCCTTAGACAATGGTTGTCATCTAAAGGTATTCAACATAGAGTGCCATGTCCCAAAACGTCTGAGCAGAATAGCTCTACAGAAAGGAAACATAGGCATAATATAGAAACTGGTTTGACCTTGCTTGCTCACTCATCTATGCAAATGAATTATTGGTGTCATGCCTTTGTTTCTGCTGTTTTTCTAATCAATAGGCTTCCCACAGATGTTCTACAAGGAAAAACACCTTAGGAAGTTCTTTTTGGTAAAGCACAAGATTATTCTTATCTTAAAGTGTATGGGTGTGCTTGCTTTCCTTATCTTAGACCTTTCAATCGACATAAATTGGAATTTAGGCCAAAGAAATGTGTTTTTCTGGGATATAATACTCAACATAAAGGGTATAAATGCTTAGATGACATTGGGAGAATTTTCATCTCTAGATATGTAACCTTTGCTGAGTTTGTGTTTCCTTTTGCTTCCTCTGGATTTTCTTCTAGTGACATGTTAACATTCACCTGCTTACCTTTGGTGGCTCAGTCCTTTTCACATCATGGGGACATCTCCTCTTCAGTGTCAAAAGTTGTTGTTTCAGAAACCACTCAACCACATGTCTCAACTCAGAAAAATCTAAAGTCCACTAATCTGGGTGCTGCCACTGTAATGTCAGGAGAACATCGTGTCACAAATGATCATAGAATGCCTGGAACTCCAGAAGAACCTCTTTTCAATAATGGTCAGCATAGGCTCGATTTTGGTCAAGGGACTCTACAGGCCACTGACATTCTTAAGGTTCCTAGTCATCTAGAAGAATCTTCTCTTCATGTGGATCAGACATGAGTCAGTTCTAGTCATGATTATTTACAAACCATTGATGTTGATGTCGCTACCCTTTCAAGCTCGACATATTGGAAAACTTTAAAAACACGGAGTCGCCACCAATCTTTTTGAAAAAGTGTGATTTGATCACTTTAAAGCAGTGTTATTTTAATAATACGTTTTATTTTATTAAAACAAAGGTTTTGGTCTGAGAAAACCAAAAAAATATGTTCGGGGGTCGGTTACGCGTGGGGAAGGGTTAGCACCCCCCACAATGCCAAAAAATGGCACCTTATTGATTTCAAAAATGTTTTCAAAAATTAGAATTTGCAAGTTCATGAATGTTTGATTTCATTTGTCCGTTTAATGAATATAATCCGAACAATTTACATTCAAAACTGAGACAATCAAGTTAACGTTTGCATTCAAAACCGAGACAATCAAGTTAACGTTTGCATTCAAAACTGAGACAATTTCATTCAATTTCCGAACTATGACACAACATAATCCGGCCTACTCTACCATCATATTTACTCAATCTTTTAATTTACTTGTTTTCTTTATTTTAGCTATTTTCTCTACCAAACTATTACTTGTGTTTTTAATTTTCTACAGTGCGAGACGATAATCTCTAGAAGTAGCCCCAATCCATGTGGAGACGATATCTTTTATATTATAACTTGGTAGCGTGTATACTTGCACTAAAATTGCGACATTGAATATGCGCAACAGTTATCAATCTGTCTTCCATGGCCATTGCTTTGGACTGAGAACGAGTATCGTACTTGTGGGATGTTTTTTCTATTTTTAAAATTCTATAATGTGATTGGTTTCTTATCATGTGTGAATGTATGCAGCGATCACAACATAAATGCAAGGAAAAAATGCAAATGCATGAATGCAAGCAAAGGGTAATCGGTTCCATTAAGGTATTACTCTAGAAGTAGATTCCATTGAATGTCAAAGGTCCTACAAATACGTCTCAGTCTTAGCACCCAGTTTCTCTTCGACCAGTCTTTGAAGCCTTGATCCTACTCTCCCTATCGGTCTGACGATGAAGAAATGTAGTTTATACTTGCACTAAAATTATAACTTGGTAGCGTGTATACTTGCACTAAAATTGCGACATTGAATAGCGCAACAGTTATCAATCTGTCTTCCATGGCCATTGCTCTGGACTGAGAACGAGTATCGTACTTGTGGGATGTTTTTTCTATTTTTAAAATTCTATAATGTGATTGGTTTCTTATCATGTGTGAATGTATGCAACGATCACAACATAAATGCAAGGAAAAAAATGCAAATGCATGAATGCAAGCGAAGGGCAATCGATTCCATTAAGGTATTACTCTAGAAGTAGATTCCATTGAATGTCAAAGGTCCTACAAATACGTCTCAGTCTTAGCACCCAGTTTCTCTTCGATCAGTCTTTGAAGCCTTGATCCTACTCTCCTATCGGTCTGACGGTGAAGAAATGTAGTTTCTTGACGTCACATGCTTAGCTACATCTTCAATTTAGGATGTGATGCTTATATCAAACTCGTCTCGCTCCTGGGTCCTTTTGACGTTGCCCCTAAGCCGTGTAGACCAATGATCATCTTCAAATTCTGCTTGGTTGGACTATCGAAGTGGTCCCATAGAACTTGAGACTTATGGTATTCTGCTTGGAGCTGATGTAAGCATACTTCGATGTTTCCTCCACATGATTACTCGTCAAATTCTCTTTGCTTGCTGGTATACCTCATATTGGTGACGTACATCTGCATTGTCTTCTTGTTTTAGGTACCTTCCATCTATGGCAAAAGCTTTTCTAATTGAGCAACATGCTTTAGAATCGATCCCCTCTAAATATGGGATGTATGCAACAAATAAATATGCCCCCAAAAAAACAAAACAAAACACACACATAAAAAGTTTAGTACATTTTTAATAAAAAAACATAAATAAAACCCTAAAAGTCCAAAATAATTTCATTGTACGAATAATTCTGGGCAGCACATTCCAACACTCCAGGACATGTCTCCATAGATTATCTTTACGAAATAATTTTGACCAGACTAAAGCCTAAGGTTTTCCACATGGATCTATTGGGGTGGACTCTAGATTCTCACACATGGTTTGGTTCTAGAAGGGTACCCGAGTTGTCCTTGTTGTCACCTACTAAGGGTAGCAAGACCCTCGATTCTCACCCATTATAGGCTTCAAAGGAATCGAGTTCAACTTAGGAGGATTCATCACCTATGCCTTCTCGAAGGATCAATATCCTTACGATGATAAAAGGCATGAGTCCCGAAGGTACTTGCTAGGCTCATATGGAGAATCAGTATTCTGACATGAGCAAAGTGTCCCCCCCCCCACTTAAACAAACGAGACAAGCTCGAGTATAGAGCTTTCTTTGAAGAATTTTAGAATGCGTAAAATAGAATTATATTCATTAAATGGACAAATAAATTGAACCTATTGTGAACTTTCAAATTCTATTAGTTTTTAAGAAAATAGTTTTTTGAAAACATTTTGAAATCAATATGTGGCCTAACCCTCTTTTCATTAAAAAAACAAAATTCCCCAGCAGAGTCGCCAAGCTGTCGTGTTGAGTGGATCAATTGAATGATCAAGACCAAGAGGGGGTGAATTGGGATTTAAAAACTTTGTGGAGTGAATAGGCAATTAAAAATGAAGAACAAAGGATTTTAGAGTGGTTCAAGTTCCAAATGAACTCTACATCCATTACCTTAGCTACCACTAAGGATTTCAACAATTCACTATTTGTTCTTCCCCTTCTCAAGGCTTTGGAGGCAACCTTCACACAACCGGTCAAATTTTCTACCCAAAATTTGACTAAACCCTCACAAATAATCAAAGAAGAAATTAGACAAGAAGTATATCTCTCAAATACAAATTTGTCCCTTGAAGTACAATACTCAACCCAAATTTGAAGATAAAATAAGAATTGGATACAACACAATTTGAGAATTACAAGAGATTGGAAATTAGGCACACTTGAGGTTGGATTTTTTACTTGAATGTTTGTCTTTAATGCAATAGTTGTTGCAGGTCTTCAAAGTGCTTCAATTTATACCTCCTATATCAATTCTAGTCGTTTGGGTGGTTAGGGAATTGAATAGAGTCGTTGGGACCCTCTCTTTCCACCATAAATGCACTTCTGCAGCTATCTGTATCGGTACACGGGGAGCCGTATCGATACCTGTCTAAAAAAAGAAATAGCTGTTGTACATAATAAAGAGGGGGTATCGAAACGCACGTAGGCGTATCGGTACGGGACATGGAGTGCATCGAAACGGATAAGACCGTGTCGATACCTTTTTCTCAACTTAGCTCACTGGAAGTTTCCGTTTCGATACGAGGGTTTACCGTATCGATACGGGTCAACTGCCATTTTAAATGTTAGTTACCTAAAAACTGACACCAACGGTCGAATACATTTAAAACACTTCGAATTAAAAATTCATTTAAAATCGTATCGATACGGGTGAAGCCGTATCTATACACCATTCAAACTCCTTCAGTTTTACAGAAGGGCGTATTGATACAGATGCAATCTGTTTCGATACGATGTTTCGATACGGTTAAGAGCGTATCGAAACACGTTTTTACAGTAGCCAACTTTGTAAAAAAGGTATCGATACGTCATGAAGCGTATCGATACACTTGGACGGTTTTCAGCACTTTGGCCTTGGAACACTTAGAAAATATTTAGAGTTTGAGTTTTTCAAATTAGGTTTAAAGTGTTGGTGATTTAAAACTTATTAAAGGGACTTAGAAATCAATTTCAAGTTTTTCAATTTGATCCTTAATAATTTAATTATATCAAAATCAAACATAGGTTTCACAATCTCCCCCTTTTTGATATAACAAAACAAAACTTGAAATTTTTGACACTTTGAAAAACTTTGCAAAATTAACTCCCTCTTAATATTAGCTAGGTAACTTTTAAGTTGAATATAAAATATTTAAGAGTTGTGAGCTTCCCTCTCCCCCTTTTTGTTAGATCAAAACTAATTGAGACAATGTAAAGTGCATAACTTAGGAAAAGGTATAAAAAGATAAGCAACATAATTATCATTAAGTTCAAGTAAAGCATAACATCAACTTAAAAATCCAATATAACAAAAAATCAAAGCATAGGTTTAAAATAAAGTAAACTTAATCCTAAAAACATGAAGCAAAGGTGCATAAATAAAATACCCTAGATGATATGCATGGAATGCAAGGAGGGCTACTAGGCATCATCATCGCCGTCTTCATCATCTTCATCTTCATCCACAATTGGATCATCATTCCTCATGCTATTTCGCCACTCATCATGAAAAGCGGTGAGAGAGATGTTCATAGAATTGTGATTGCTTTCAAGAGAGGGGAGGCAATTCTCCACACTCGTCAAACGAGTATCAATCGTTGTAAACCCCGAAGCCATCTCCGTACGCAATCCCGTGAATTGCTCATTAAGGAAAGTCATTAGAGCATCCATGGAAGGTGGAGGAAGAGGTGGAGGAGCTTGAGGAACTTGTTCACCTTGAGGATTTGCAAATTGTTCCATGGCCTCGGTTGGAAGCTCAGATAGACGTAACCAACTACCATTAAAATAATGGAACTTACCCCTTGCAAGAGAGCGTTCGTCGATTGGGTCGGTGAGGGGAGTTGGGAAGTCATGCGAGCAATCAATCTTCTTTTGTAGAAAGAAGTAGCTTAGGGTCGTACCATAGGTAAAGGAAGTGACAAGAGTGGTGTGGCGATGTTGCACAATATAAACGATCTCCGCAAACATGATACGAGCAAGGTTCAGACGTTTTCTCTCATGGAAGCATCGAATCCAAAAGTCACCCACTTGACGGATAGTAGAGTACTTTCCTCCGGAAGGCCTAAGCCACCAAGATACCATCAAATGGAGGATCCGATCTTGAGCATTGAGGGCGGTGACGGAACCACTAAGAACATGGCCTAAAACATTCTCATCATCAAGGCCTTCATCCTCCAACTTAAAAACCTCACAAATAGATTTGACATCTAGAGTGATTTTCTTGCCCATGAGATAGGAATTAACCGCGGTAACAACCCCATCACGATTAGCACAACATTTGGCATTAGCATAAAAAATTAAAACCAAAATACGAAAATAAAACCTGGGAATGGAGAGAAAATCCATAAACTTCCATAGTTGGAGCAAAGATAGATATGCAAACTTGAATCGCTCTGAGTCAAGAAAAGGGATAGAGATTACCCTTTTCGAACGAATCTTGTAGTTTTGGAATTGACGAAAATATGTGAGAGCTCATTGGGTTTGGAAAGAGTGTTGATAGATTTCAGTGAGATTCGGACGAGCACCCTCTCCGATATTGGATGATTCACCGGTTTCATTGAGACGAGTTCTCTTCCTAGAAGGAGCTATGAACTAGAAAACAAATGTATGCATTAAGATTTCTTCATTCAACTCATTGAGAAATAAAAAATCAAGGTAAAAAAAATTAAAGCAAAATTTTGAAAGGAGATTAAAAAAATTTGGTAAAGAAGATAACCAAAATTTAAAAAACAAAACAAAACAAGTTTGAAAAACGAAAATAAATAAATAAAAAAGAAAAAGAAAGGATTTTACCTTGATAGTGATTAGAGAAGAATGGAAGAAAATCCTAGCACCAAATTGATGAGAAAGCCTTAGAGCTTTGCTTGATTTGAAACCCTCTTGATGTTTTTGAGTTGTGGTGTGAAAATATGAGGGAGGAAGAGGCTATTTATAGGCTGAAAACGGCTAGGGTTTTTAGGGTTTTGAGAATTTTAGTTTTGGTAAAAGTTGAACACTTTAAATGCCAAATTAAAGCATTCTGCGCAATCGCGTATCGATACGTCTGAGGGTGTATTGATACAGGGGTAAAAACGTAATTCCCATAAAAATGCTCGTTAGAGGATCGTATTGAAATGGATGCAATACATATCGAAACGATTGTAGCACGTATCGAAATGATTGTAGCTCGTATCGAAACAGGTTTAACCGTATCGATACACGTATAAGGCAAAATGAATTCTGGGAAACTAATGAAGTACGCGTATCGATACGCGTAGGGCCGTAGCGATACCCTAAGCCCAGAAATACATTTTAGGCCTAAGGAACAACCATAAGCTCGATTCTAACACCTCCTAAAGGTATGCAAATGATGAATGAGCAGTTCTAAGAATATTTTAACAGAATCATACTCCCCCTAGCTATAGGCGTGAATATTTTCAAGAGTTACAACACACAAACATGCAATTTCACAAGATCAAGCAATTTTAAGCACAAAAGAGGTCCTAAAAGGTCAAGATAGGCTAGTTAGACCTAACTCTCTCCTAAGGGACCAAAAATGCTCTTTGTCTAAAGGTTTTGTAAATATGTCCGCTAATTGATTTAAGGTGTCAACATACTCTATAACAACATCTTCTTTAAGGACATGATCTCTAATGAAATGATGCCTTATTTCTATGTGTTTGGTTCTAGAGTGTTGGATGGGATTTTTTGTCAAACATATGGCACTAGTGTTATCACACTTAAGGGGTATGGTTTCAACTTTAATACCATAATTTAAGAGTTGTTGCTTCATCCAAAGAACTTGAGCACAACAACTCCCTAAGGATATGTACTCAGCTTCGGTGGTAGATAAGGCTACACTATTTTGTTTCTTAGAGAACCAAGATATGAGCATACTACCTAGGAATTGACAAGTTCTCGAAGTACTCTTCCTATCAATTTTACACCCCCCATAATTCGCATCTGAATAAGCATGAAGGTTGAAGGTGGAGTCTCTAGGGTACGAAAGACCTAAATAAGGAGTATCTCTAAGGTACCTAAAGATTCTCTTAACGGCTATAAGGTGTGACTCTCTAGGACTAGCTTGAAACCTAGCACACAAGCAAACACTAAACAAGATATCTGGTCTACTTGCGGAAAGGTAAAGCAATGATCCAATCATAGAATGGTAAAGCTTAGAGTCAACACACTTACCTCCTTCATCCTTGTCAAGCTTTGTAGATGAGCTCATAGGTGTGGCTTGAGGCTTTGCATTCTCCAAGCCAAACTTCTTGAGCATATCCTTGATGTATTTTGCTTGATTGATGAAGGTGCCATCCTTCCTTTGCTTGATTTGGAGTCCCAAAAAGAATGAGAGCTCCCCCATCATGCTTATCTCGAATTCACCTTGCATTAGCTTAGCAAACTCTTTGCAATGACATTCGTTAGTAGAACCGAAAAAAATATCATTAACATAAATTTGTACTACTAAGATGTCATTTTTATATCTTTTTATAAAAAGTGTAGTGTCCACCTTACCTTTTTCAAAACCTTTTTCAATTAAAAAGTTTGAAAGTCTTTCATGCCAAGCTCTAGGAGCTTGTTTTAAACCATAAAGAGCTTTAGTGAGTTTGAAAACATGATTTGGAAATTTTGAGTCTTCAAAACCAGTGGTTGTTCCACATACACTTCTTCATTTATAAAACCATTTAAAAATGCGCTTTTAACATCCATTTGAAAAAGCTTGAAATCATGATAACATATATATGCAAGCAACATCCTAATGGCTTCCATTCTAGCTACGGGTGCATAGGTTTCATCAAAATCTATTTCCTCTTCTTAAGTGTAACCTTGTGCTACTAGTCTAGCTTTATTTCTCACAATGTTACCACTCTCATCTAGTTTGTTCCTAAAGACCCATTTAGTTCCTAAAGTAGATTGATTACTAGGCCTATCAACTAATGTCCAAACGTTACTTCTCTCAAATTGATTTAACTCTTCTTGCATAGCCATAATCCAAAAATCATATTTCAATGCTTCTTTTATATTCGTAGGCTCTATGCATGAGATAAATGCAACATGATTCATTAGTTTAAGAGAAGATCGAGTGGTTACCCCATTGGATGGATCACCCAAGATTTCACCATCTTTGACATAGTTGAACTCCCTTGGGTAGCTCACTTCCTTTTCCTCAAAAGCCAAGTCCTTCAAGGCTTGAAGAGGTGGATCTTGTGTGTCCTCTTCTTTTGTTGGAATCTTATCCTCCTTTGAAGTTTGTCCTCCATCAAAGGCATTTATGATTCCTACATCATCACCATCACAAGAATCCTTCCTTGGAAGGAGGTTATCATCGAATACAACATGTATAGATTCTTCTACTACTAAAGTTCTCTTGTTAAATACTCGATAGGCTTTAAAGGTTAAAGAGTATCCTATGAAAATAGCTTCATCACTTTTTGCATCAAATTTACCTAAGTTGTCTTTTCCATTATTTAAAACAAAACACTTACAACCAAATGGATGAAAATAGCTAATGTTAGGTTTTTTAGATTTTAAAATCTCATAAGATGTTTTCTTTAAAATTGGCCTAATCATTACTCGGTTAACAATGTAGCAAGCGGTGTTTGTGGCTTCCGCCCAAAAATATTTAGGTAAATTGTTTTCACAAAGCATGGTTCTAGCCATTTCTTGTAAAGTTTTATTTTTCCTCTGAACTACCCCATTTTTTGAGGAGTTCGAGGAGCCGAAAAATTATGGCTAATATCATTTTCATTTAAAAACTCTTCAAACCCTAAGTTTTGAAATTCGATTCTATGATCACTTCTAATATGTGAAATTCTAAGTTCAAGGTCATTTTGGGTTAGTTTTGAAAACGTGATGAATTTTTCTAAAGCCTCATCTTTAGTACTTAAAAATGGAACCCCAAGTAAATCTAGAAAAATCATCTACAAGAACAAATGCATAAGATTTACCACCCAAGCTCATAGTCCTAATTGGCCCAAATAAATCCATATGGATAAGTTGTAAACACCTACATGTAGAAACATCATTAATGGATTTAAAGGAAGACTTATGTTGTTTACCCTTAGAGCATGCATCACAAATTTTATCGTTTGAGAAGTTAATCTTGGGTAAACCTCTAACTAGATCAAAGGGAAACTAATTTTTCTAAAATACTAATGCTAACATGTCCTAGTTTCCTATGCCACAATCATGCATCATTTTCATTTTGAGCTACTAAACATGCATGAGATGTATGTATGTCATCTAGATGCACCATGTAAATGTTACCTATGCGATGACCTATGAGCATAATATTATTAGATTTAATGTCAACAATTTTGCATCCATTTTTATCAAATAAAACATTAAATCATTTATCACACAATTGACTTATGCTCAACAAATTATGTTTAAGACCATCGACATACAAGACATTTTCAATAAGAATAGTAGAGTGATTACCTATGGAGTCAATACCTTTAATGTGGCCTTTGGAGTTGTCACCAAATGTCACCACTCCTTCACTTTTTGGCTTTAGATCCATGAATCTACTCTTGTCTCCGATCATATGCCTCGAGCATCCACTATCAAGGTACCATGAGTTTTGACTTTGTGCTTTGGCCTTGTAGCAATGCTCCCCCTACAAACAAAGATATTAAACTTTTGTTTTTGGTACCCAGATCATTTTGGGTCCACGAGTGTTAGCTCCCAATAACTTGGTTCCCTTAGGAATCCAAGGTGACATAGCAACAATGTTATTAGATTTTACAAGTTCCTTAGGAACACATACACTTCTAATCCTTTTAGTTCTATTATGTCTAAGAAAGCTACTTTGTTTGTAGTTATTAGTCTTTTTCTTAGGTTGGTTTGTTTTAGAAGATTCACATATTTCACGCTTCACACTACCAACATTTTTAAAAGACTTTTTGAGCTTGTTAAGCTCACCTAGCACCTTTTGGTGTTCACTATTGCATTGAGAAATAAGATTATTAAGGTCAAAATTTTCATCTTGGAAGAATTTTAGTTTATCTTTCAACCCTAAAATCTTTTTCTCAAATTTTAAATTAGCTTGAGAAAGAGAGTCATTTTTATCTTTTAATTCCGAAATAATTTTCTTATTCCTAATGACCGACTCTTTGTATTTCTCAACTAATTCATCATAGACCTCTTGCAACTTATCATATGCATCATTTAATTCATCATATGTAAAATTTAAAGATGATGAGTTAAAGGTTACCATGGAGGAATCTTCCTCAAGTTCCATGAGGCAAAGGTTGGCCACTTCTTGTTCCTCATCCTCAGATGACTCCTCATCACTCAAAGTAGCAAGCTTGGCTTTGATCTTCTTCTTCTTCTCAAAGCCCTTCTTCTTGAGTTGAGGGCACTCCGAACGAATGTGGCCGAGTTTATTGCACTCGAAGCAAATGATTTAATCCCTCGCTTCTTCTTTGTTTTTACCTTTGAAGTCCATCTTCCTATGAATTTTTCTTCCCCGGTTGGACCTCATGAATCGAGAGAACTTCTTGGCTATCATAGCCAATTCTTCAAGGTCATCATCCTCACTAGAAGAGCTTTCCTCAAGTAATGAAGCTTTGAGAGCTATTCCCATTTTCTTCTTCTTTTCCACCTCTAGCTTCTCTACTCTCTTCTCTTCCTTCTTCTTTTCTTTTTCCCTTCCTTGCTTCATAATCTCATGAGTGAGGAGAGAACCCACTAGCTCATCAAGTTTTAAAGTCTTCAAGTATTTGGCCTCTATGATGGCGGTTCTCTTCCCATCCCAAGATTCGGGAAGTGAGTAAAGTAGCTTTCGGACAAACTTGTCTTCCGGAATAGTCTCTCCAAATCCTTTGAGCCCATTGACAATGGTTGAGAAGTGATCAAACATCTTGGACACCGTTTCGTCGGACTCCATCTTAAAATTCTCATAGCTAAGATTGGGAATTCCAATCTTGATTTCCTTCACATCATTGGTTCCTTCATAGGTGGTCTCAAGAGTATCTCATACTTCCTTGGCACTATCAATGGATGTGACTTTGGAATAGATGTCGGGTCCAAAGGAGCAAAAGAGCATGTGAAGAGCTTTGTCATTTATTTGAATCTTCTTTCTTTCATCTTCACCCATCTCTATCTTTTTCTTCAAAATCATCTTTCCTTCATTGTCTTGCTTCAATGGAATGTGAGGACCATCTTCAATGACATCCCACACCAAGTAATTATTGGACTTGATGAAGAGGTGCATCCTATTCTGTCAAAGAGGATAGTTGTCACCATTGAAGAATGTTGGCTTTGTGGTGGATTGTGACTCATACATACTTGATCCGGAGGTAGAAGCCATGGCTTGATTTTTGTTGATTACACTCTTCCTAGGAACTCCTCTTGTGGTTGTGAATCCTTCAAAGAGATAGGCTCTGATACCAATTGTTGAGTGGATCGATTGAATGATCAATACCAAGAGGGGAGTGAATTGGGATTTAAAAACTTTATGGAGTGAATTGGCAATTAAAAATGAAGAACAAAGGATTTTAGAGTGGTTCAAGTTTCAAATGAACTCTACATCCACTACCTTAGCTATCACTAAGGATTTCAACAATTCACTATTTGTTCTTCCCCTTTTCAATGCTTATGAGGTAACCTTTACACAACCGGTCAAATTTTCTACCCAAAATTTGACCAAACCCTCACAAATAATCAAAGAAGAAATTGGACAAGAAGTATATCTCTCAAATACAAATTTGTCCCTTGAATTACAATACTCAACCCAAATTTGAAGATAAAATAAGAATTGGATACAACACAATTTGGGAATTACAAGAGATTGGAAATTAGACACACTTGAGGTTGGATTTTTTGCTTGAATGTTTGTCTTTAATGGAATAGTTGTTGCAGGTCTTCAAAGAGCTTCAATTTATACCTCCTCTATCAATTCTAGCCATTTGGGTGGTTAGGGAATTGAATAGAGCCGTTGGGACCCTCTCTTTCCACCATAAATGCACTTCTGCAGCTATTCGTATCGGTACACGGGGAGCCGTATCGATACCTATCTCAAAAAAGAAAGAGTCGTTGTACATAATAAAGAGGGGGTATCGAAACGCACGTAGGCGTATCGATACGGGACAGGGAGAGTATCGAAACGGATAAGACCGTATCGATACCTTTTTTCTCAATTTAGCTCACTAGAAGTTTCCGTTTCGATACGAGGGTTTACCGTATCGATACGGGTCAACTGCCATTTTAAATGTTGGTTACCTAACAACTGACACCAACGGTCGAATACATTTAAAACACTTCGAATTAAAAATTCATTTAAAACTGTATCGATACGGGTGAAGCTGTATCAGTACACCATTCAAACTCCTTCAGCTTTAGAGAGGGGCATATCGATATAGATGCAATCTGTTTCGATACGGTTAAGAGCGTATCGAAACGCGTTTTACAGTAGCCAACTTTGTAAAAAATGTATCGATACGACTGGAAGCTTATCGATACACCTGGACGTTTTCAACACTTTGGCCTTGGAACACTTAGAAAATATTTGGAGTTTGAGTTTTTCAAATTAGTTTTAAAGTGTTGGTGATTTAAAACTTATTAAAGGGACTTAGAATCAATTTCAAGTTTTTCAATCACTACAAAAAAGTGACATATACCGACGGACACAAATTTGTCGGTAAAACATCAAATATCCGTCGGTATATACCCTAAACTCTTTTACCGACGGACAAAAGGGAAATTCTGACAGACAAAACGCCGTCGGTAATACGCTTGTCGGTATAACGTTATACCGACGGACACAACCGTTGGTATAGATATTCTGAGCCTATACCGACGGACACAACCGTAGGCATAGGCATGGACTACCCCGACAAATTAGGGTATATATTCCGACACATTTTGTCCGTCGGTATAGGCTCAGAATATCTATACCAACGGTTGTGTCCGTCGGTATAGCTGTTAGCTATAATGACGAAGTGTCCGTCGGTATAAGATCAGAATCTATACCAACGGTTCTGTCCGTTGGTATAACTTTTATCTATAATGACGGTATAGGTATAATTGATATTTATACTGACAGTTTTGTCCGTCGGTATAGGTATAATTGATATTTATTTGTTTTTTTTAAATATTAAATAATTATTAATATATTCCATTAATTTTTTATTTTAAATATTAAAATTACTAAAACTACTATAACAAAAATTATTTCATTTTAAAGGGAAAATATTAGATTTAATGTTCGAATAAAAAAAATATGCAATACATATTAAGTAAAACATGTACCTACGAGTTTAGTACATACAAAAGTAATATAATTACAAAGAAATATAAGTTTTAGTGGACATATAGAATTTACAAAGAAATATAATTACAAATATAAAAAGATAAACCTGTTATTTGAACCCGGAATTTTACTTGTATGATGGAACACTTGTTCTTCTTCAATTTACATTAGGGGCAGTTTGAGATATCCTTTCATCTTTGAGAAGCGTATACGGATCTATGTATTGCGGTGGCGCAACAGGGGTCTTACTTGCATCGTGGATGAACGATGGTCCGAAATACTGCCCAAGGGGAAATCGAAAACAAAGTCGAAGAAAATAGCATCAGCAAAACAAGGAGCTTTGTTGTAGGTGTACTTCCTAGAGTTAAAATCGAAGAGTGGACGAATGGGAGCTTACGAGGTAGAAAGCGGAAAAGAATGCGGTAGTTGCGAGAATCAAAGGCCAAAAGCTGAGGAAGAAAGTTCCTCCGAGTGTTAGCAACAGTTTAGCCCGCGGAATGAGCCCCTGCACAATGAACATATTAACTTCAATTCTCATCTCACAATGATACTTAAACACATCAATTGTTTACAGTTAAGACACGGAAACAGAAATAGACATAATGCAGCTTTTGATCACACCGTCAATTGAGTCGATAATAATAGAACTGCTCAACTAAACAGAATGTTGTTAGATCAAGTTCATTGCAGCAGAAAGTACAAACAAAGAGAGAATGTTCTTGTCGGTTCTTCAAATGTTTAATAACACCACCAAAAAGGTATGAGCATGAGAGCATCCCCAAGGTAAAATTGTTTCTCGTTTTCATTCAGAATTCACACAAGGAAATATGTCCGAGGCAACACCCTAAATCTAGACCATTCCGATTATGAACCTACCATTAAAATTCATACTGCACATAATTTTGTAAAGTACAATAATTTATAACTAACTAATGCAATGACAAGTTTTCATTAGCAAGATGAAGCATATTACTGCACACGAAAGAAAAGCCGATTAACAAAATCTTCTAATAATGGTTGTTATGAAGTTTTGCATACAACATAAGCATCAGATCAAAATAGGCACATCATGCAAAAATGTACATGAACACAATGTAAAGTTGTTTCTCGCAAAGAAACAACTCCGAGGTAACACATCTTTAGCTTGTTCAGATTACGAACCTACCATTACAACTAATACTGCACATAATAGTGTAAAGTACAACTATTTATAGCTAGCTAATGCAATGATAAGTTTTCATGGGGACATTGCTTTTAGCTGTAAATTCCATGGCATCATGTGTTAGGTTCGGTAATAATTCCATCCATTGACATTTGACAGCTAACAAATGTTTTAAGCACGAGTAGAACATGGAGAAAAATTTAGATTTCGGCTTAAGACTTAGCTATCGAATAAGACTAAATGAGAAATGAGAATCCTCAACTAAGAATATGTTAACCGAACTAATAAGACTGAATCTAATATCCGAATCATCCACATCTCTATAGTTCATTTTGCTAGCAAATGAGTTTTCGGACAAGCGAAAGGTGAAATACATGCATTCCAACTGTCTGTGAGAGAGTAATGAATACCACTTATTTATAATCCATCAAAAAATAACAACCAACAAATGATCCGCATGAGAAAATCCAGTGTCCGATACTTAAATCTAAGTGCAGCAAGTGATTAATCTAAGTGCAGCGCCAACTTCAATGAATTACTTAAATCAAAACCATAGGAACATTTTTACATATATCCCAACAAAGTGCAGCAAGTGATTAATCTAAGTGACAAAAATATATAATATACTAACGAAATTAATCTAAGTGACAAAAATCTTAATATCGCTAAAACAAGTCTTGAATTTGAGGCCTTTGTATATAGAAAGTTTTTGTTGGGAGACTCACTCACTAATATCAAATTTATGACGCGAGTTTAAGCTGCCTGTATATGAATGATTTAAGAAGTCCATTGCAAAGTTTTTGTTCCCATTCTTCATTTCTCTTGAATTCATAATCTTTAAATATTGAATTACATAAAAAAAGGTTTAAAAATGTCTAACCATACCCAACCCACATTCAAGTCTAAGTAACATGGGTAAAAAGAGAGACGGATCCAAAGTTTTATGTCAAATGATGCCAACTTTTAATAAATTATTTTAAAAATTTAAAGATGCAAAATTACAATATTTAAGACGTGTGAAATTAGATCATCGAACAAAAATATATAATCTATATGAGAATTTTGAAATTTTAAGAGTGCAACCGCACACATATATATACACTCATTTCATAGAGAATAAGAGTATGAATTACCCGCGTTGATCTGATCTGCTTCAAAGAAGAATCAAGTTGCTTCTCAAGGGACTCAAGCTCTTTGCTGCTTAGAGGACCCAGATCTTCTCCTAGTAAATTCCTATTCAAATAAAATCAAAGATATTTTTTGCTAAGCCGATAGAATTTTATTTAGAGGAAGCCAAGCAATAAACTTGCATCCTAAACTACAAAAACTCATACTCAATTTCGCCTAAAAATTGTATTAACACCGAGCACTATTGTCCTAACAAGACACCATCGAAAAAACAAAGAACATGGAGATTGCAATTTCTTGAGGTCGGTGACTCACCATCGAAAAATAATTATTGGTTTCTTGCAACGTAACAAGGGCGTCAACGACTCCAAATAATTTATGGCTGAGAGTGATTATTGGTTTCCTGCAACGTAACAAAATCAAAACCAAAATCAAAACCCAAAAACTAGAACAACTAATACATTAGTTTTCCTTAAATTTATGAAGTTTTCGAAGCCTTAACTTTACAGTATAATTAATTAATCAAAACCCATGTCTGTTGCTCTTAACAATGATGCCTAAGGAAAATTTATGAAGTTTTTGAACCCTTAAATTCACAACGAATCTAATATTCAACCTTAAATTCGAAACAACAACTTCAAAAACGAATGAGAAACGATGGCTTGAGCAATGTAGAAGAAACAAATTACAGAAACCAAACAAGCAAAGAAGAAGTAGAGGAAAACCAGAAAAGAGAAGGAGTGAAGAAAAGAAAGAGATAAGAGGATTACCTGGTGGCTGGTGCAACGGAGACTTGAGCAACGGTGAAGAAGCAGAGAAGAAACGAAAAGCAAGGGTGAAGAGAATTGGGGATTAGGGATTTTAATTTTGTTAAGGTATTTTATTATTATTTTTTGTTTTGTTTTTTTAAATAAGTCAAATTTTAAAACATACCTATACCGACGGCTACAAATTTCGTCGGTATAGAATTTACCTATAATCTATACCAACGCACAAATATGCTCCGTCGCTATATAGTTCACTTCTACCGACGGTTAATAAATTTTATTGGTATATTTTAAACCTATACCGACGATTTCTTATTTACCGTTGGTATAGAGTCTATTTGTACCGACAAATAATATATCTGTCGGTAAAACCTAGTAGTTTTAGCGACAGTTCAATTTTCCGTCAGTATATGATGTGTATACCGACGCTTTATGTCCGTCGGTATAAATTGGCGTCAGTATATGTACATTTTTTTGTAGTGAATTTGATCCTTAATAATTTAATTATATCAAAATCAAACATAGGTTTCACATGTCGCAACCCTTTTGAGCTCGATATATTGAAAAACTTTAAAAACACGAAGTCGCCTCCAATCTTTTTGAAAAAAAATGTGATTAGATCACTTTAAAGCGGGGTTATTTTATTAAAACAATGGTTTTGGTCTGAGAAAAGCAGAAAAATAGGTTCGGGGGTCGGTTACGTGTGGGGAAGGATTAACACCCCTACAGAGCCAAAAAATGGTACCTTATTGGTTTCAATTTTTTTTCAAAAATTGGAATTTGCAAGTTCATGAAGGTTCGATTTCATTTGTCCGTTTAATAAATATAAATCTATTTTAACGGCTTTATCGCCCATTAAATGAACTCTAATCACCGCAAAAACTTCTGTCGCTAACCCGTCATTCAAGTTTGATAAGACACCGCATTAATCAAGTTTCGCTTTTTAGTCAACAAAGAAATTCAATTTGTTGGAGTTTTTTCATTTATCCTAAGTTGAAATTTATTAAACCTAAGAATATCTACATTCTTTATTTCTATTAGAGGTTTAAATTTTATTAAGTGTGTTTTATTTTTGTGAAGAGAGTTTTATCAAGCAAAAGTTTCTATCTAGGCTTAAAGAACTTATCCCTAAAGTTCGGCTTATCACTAAAGACAAAACAAAGGAAAGAAACAAAACGAGCTTTACTTTTTAAACTTGAAATAGATTGAAGCTTTATTTATTTATTTATTTTGCTTGTGGAAGAGATCTTTCATTCTTTTATTTTGAAATTTTTATTATTTCTTGCTTGCAGTTTTTTAGTTTTAAGGCTTTTATTATTTTTTACGATTTGAAAAAGTTTTTTGTTTTCTTTGTTTTTAAATTTTTGAACGAAATTTCTATGTTTTTGTACTTTGTGTGTGTTTTACCTTTTACTTTTTAAAATTTTTATAGTTTAAAACTTTTTATTCTTTTGTATTTTATTTTTAAGTTTTTTTAAAAACCATTTTTTAAAAAAAAATCTTTTTTTATATAATTTTCTATGCCTTAAACCCTTTTTATTTTTCCCTAAATCTTTTAATCTTTCAAACCTTTTTAATGTTTTTTAATGTTTTTAAAATTCTTTTTATTTTTAAGCTTTTTATGTTTTTAAAATTTTAGGTTTTGAAACCTCTTTTATTATTTTTATGTCTTAGAGAAATTTTTTAGAAGAAAAAAAAACTTTTAATTTTTTTAAATGTTTTTTATTTTCAAAACCCCTATCTTTTAAATTTTTCAAAAGTAAATCATTTTTTTTAATTTTCAAATTTTAAAAAAACTTCTATTTCGACAACACAATTTTTTTAATTTTTAAATTAGGATCATGAACTTACTTTTTTCAATTTATTCTCTATAACATAATTTTTAGTGTTTCTTAAAAAGAACTTGAATCAAACAAGCTTTTATTGTAAAAACAAAACAAAACAAATTCAAATCGCTTTTTAAAAGCTAAAAAGATAAACATATAAACAAAGCACAAAATTCAAGTTTCAAACATCAAACGTATCTAAACAACATGAACGAAAATTTAATGATAGTAATTAAATTCGGAATAAATAAAAAAGAAAAGAAATTATACCGATGGTGAAGAAATCGCAAGCCTTCTTCTTTAAAACTTCGACCCGAAGCTTCTACAAATTCAAGCAAATTTCCAGCAACCTCCAATAATTTTTAGAGAATTTTTTATTGATTTTCGGATGACATTTTCAAGTACTTTTCTTGTGTTTTATTGGGGTGTATTCTTGGTGTTTTTCACAATGCACAAAGATCATTATTTATAGGGTTTAGGGGATTGGGAATCAAGGCAATTTGGGGGACAAAATCTCCATTTTCGTCTCATAAAATCATCCCATCTGATCAGCACAACTTTGACCCGTTGAGAATTGAGCAAAATTTCATCCAAATTGGCTCGAATTTTGGGATTTTTGCTCCAAGATTAAAATAGGGTTCGAACCCTTTTCCCCCTAAATCGGTGAGCTACCGGCGACGACAAGAGTCGGGGCCGACGGAAACAGAAACGGAACTGGCCGGCTGAGGCGAGTTGATCGGCACCTTTCACGGCAGTAGTTGTGGCCCGAGGACGGCGGGAGAAGGCCGGCAGTCGACCCAACCATCGTTTCTAATTGGGATTTGGGACACCAACCCTGTGCGCGTGACGCGCAAGCGCCAGGCGCGTGGCGGCGCGGGCTGGTACCCATCCCCCCTTTAATTTTGCTTGATCCAATCTGGTCCTTTGATCCTTAATGCCCTAGATCCAACGATCTACGTTAAACCTGAAAAAAAAAAAACAAAGATAAATGGGTTAGTTTGGGCCTTTTTTTAAAAAAAAAAACTTAAAATGAGTTCTTACTTATTTAATTTTTGAAGTGTTAAATGGGTTTATTATAGGACACCTTATCTAATTCGAATGGATTCTTTTTATTTTTTTGGGCTTTAACTATAATAATAATAATAATAATAATAATGATGATGATGATGATGATGATGATGATGATGATGATGATGATGATGATGATGATGATGATGATGATGATGATGATGATGATGATGATGATGATGATGATGATGATGATGATGATGATGATGATGATGATGATGATGATGATGATGATGATGATGATGATGATGATGATGATGATGATGATGATGATGATGATGATGATGATGATGATGATGATGATGATGATGATGATGATGATGATGATGATGATGATGATGATGATGATGATGATGATGATGATGATGATGATGATGATGATGATGATGATGATGATGATGATGATGATGATGATGATGATGATGATGATGATGATGATGATGATGATGATGATGATGATGATGATGATGATGATGATGATGATGATGATGATGATGATGATGATGATGATGATGATGATGATGATGATGATGATGATGATGATGATGATGATGATGATGATGATGATGATGATGATGATGATGATGATGATGATGATGATGATGATGATGATGATGATGATGATGATGATGATGATGATGATGATGATGATGATGATGATGATGATGATGATGATGATGATGATGATGATGATGATGATGATGATGATGATGATGATGATGATGATGATGATGATGATGATGATGATGATGATGATGATGATGATGATGATGATGATGATGATGATGATGATGATGATGATGATGATGATGATGATGATGATGATGATGATGATGATGATGATGATGATGATGATGATGATGATGATGATGATGATGATGATGATGATGATGATGATGATGATGATGATGATGATGATGATGATGATGATGATGATGATGATGATGATGATGATGATGATGATGATGATGATGATGATGATGATGATGATGATGATGATGATGATGATGATGATGATGATGATGATGATGATGATGATGATGATGATGATGATGATGATGATGATGATGATGATGATGATGATGATGATGGTAATAGTAAGAGGTGAAAATTTAGTGACAATAGTTGAAAATCATGATAGGTTTTCAGATGAATTTTTTGTTGACATAAGGCAAGTTTCTTCAGAAGGTCAGTCCTCTTTACAATTTGAAAATGATATTTTGCATAGTGAAGAAGGAGTTGTAACGGTTCCAGTTGTTGATGATTCTTGTCTTGGGAATTGTGCAAAAGGTGCTATGGTAGCTCTTGAAAGTGTTCAGTGTATCTCTCGCATTCCACATGAAATACAAAGTGTTAGGAATGTTCATTCTATGGTTACTAGGAGCAAAAATGGAATTCGAAAGCTTAAAGCTTTTCAAGCAGAATGTGTTCATCTTGATATGATAAGTGAGCCACGAACCATTCAAGAAGCCTTCAAGGATGAGAATTGAAAAGCTGCTGCCAAGGCTGAATATGACGCTCTGTTGAGCAATAATATGTGGTCACTTGTTCAATTGCCCCCAAATAAAAAAGCTATTAATTGTAAGTAGATATTCAAGTTGAAACGAAATGTTGATGGGTTTTTTGGATGATACAAGGCGAGGCTTGTTGCGAAAGAATATCTTCAAGAGGCTGGTATAGACTTTCATGAGGTTTTTAGTCCAATTGTGAAACCTGTTACAGTAAGGACCATTGTTTCACTTGTTGTGACTAGGGGTTGGTGTCTAAGACAAGTAGACATAAACAATGCCTTCTTGAATGGTGATTTAACTGAAGAGGTATATATGAGTCAACCACCAGGTTATGAACAAGTTGAGAATGGTCAACAATTGGTGTGCAAGCTACATAAGGCTATTTATGGTCTAAAACAGGCCCCTAGAGCCTAGCTTGAAAAGCTAAGAAGGTATCTTCTGTCAGTAGGCTTTGTTCTAACTAAGTTTGATTCCTCTTTGTTTGTGAAGAAGACTGACATAAAAATAGTCTACTTATTGGTATATGTAGATGACATTATTTTGACAGGAGATGATGAAGATGAGATACAACAAGTCATTGCTAATTTGGATAAAGTTTTCTCATTAAAAGATCTTGGCAGGTTGCATTATTTTTTGGGGATTGAGGTGAGTATGTGTCAGATGTTGTTTTTCTTTGCTAACATAAGTATATAATTGATCTCCTCAAAAAGAGTGGGTTAGATCAGTCGAAGGAACTTTCTACACCCATGCTTACTAATTGCAAGTTGTCAAGTACAGAAGGTAGTCCTATTGAAAATGTGACAGAGTATAGGAGTATAGTTGAAACACTACAATATGTGGTTATTACTCGACCTGAGATAGCTTTTGCTGTCAATAAAGCCTGTCAGTTCATGCAGGCTCCTTTAGATACACATTTGCAGATGCTGAAACACATTTTACGCTATCTCAATGGCACTTTGGACTTTGGTCTACGATTTTTTCCTCACCTTGCTTGTCTTTAATAGGATATGTTGATGCTAATTGGGGATATGACTGTGACGATCGTAGGTCCACTACCCGTTTTTGCATTTATTTTGGGAATAATCATGTCGCCTAGGGGTCGAAGAAACAACCAGTAGTGTCCAGATCGACTGTCGAGGCAAAATATCGGAGTGTTGCCTGTGCAACTACTGAGATTATCTGGCTTAAGTCTCTGTTAAGTGAATTAGGTTTTCGAGTGGACAGAATATTTGTGCTCTAGTGTGACAATTCGAGTGCGGTAGCATTTTCCACTAATCCAGTCATGCATTCAAAGTTTAAACATGTGGAATTAGATCTGTATTTTGTTCGCAAAAAGGTAGCTTCTGGCATGCTTGAAGTCAATGAAGTCCCAGGTTTTGAACAAGTCACAGATGTCATGACTAAGCCTCTGTCTGCTCCCGTGTTTCATCGGCATCGTACCAAATTATCTATGGTTTCTCATTGAAACTTTTACTTTACTTTGTGCAATTTGTTTTTGTTTCTTTTGTTGATTACATGTTTGCTTTTCGAAGGCTAGAGAGAAGTGGTCAAAGCTTGACGTTACAGGGGGAATGTTAGAGTGTTATTTAAAAATGTATTTTGTTAGTCAATGAATATAGCTAGAGTTGTTGTGGTGTATCATTATATTTGGTTAGTTAGAGTCGGTTAATAACAGTTAGAGAAGTTGTTAGATTGTTGTTATTCTAATTGACTCTTCACTAGCATTAATATGTACATATATAAGCTGGTCCTTATTTGAGGATATTACAATTGTTTTCAATAAAGAAAATGAGAGTATTGCCTCTTTTTCTCTAAGCTTTCCTTCTTCTAAGTCTAAATCTAACAAAGGTTTCATCCATCATTCAGTGACGAGCCATTTTTCAAGGTTTACAACCTTCAATGGCAGTTTAAGGTCTGCATTTTGTGCATGTGAAGAAGAGGGAAACATGAAGTAAGGTTGAAAAACAAGAGAAAAGCTAAGTAAACTATGTTTGCGGAAAAGACCATTACCAAAAATAATCGCGACCAACAATAACACTTTTTGATCAAAATGATATGAATGTTATTCTCACCATAAATTTTTCACGTCATGCTATCGTTCATCCTAAATTCAAAAAGAACAAGATTGAATTCACAAAGAAATACAATGAAATTAAATAAAACAAGAGATTGGCAATCAAGATTATCAACAATTCTAATCGAAAAATATCTCAATTTCAATCGCAAATCATAAGCAAGAAAAAAAATTTACACAAATTCTACTCCCCTCACTTAGTCATTTTGTCCCAAAATGCAAAAGCAAAATAAAACAGAGGGTATAGGAAACTCCCTGAGCTAGCGACGGTCGTGGTAGTACGAACGAGTGAAGGTTCGAGTTCAACCAGAGAAGATGGGGTGCTTGATGCCATTGTACGTATGTGACGAAGTTGGATGCTGATTTGGGTATGCGACAGAGAGGGAGAAAAAAATAAAGGTAAAAAGGGTTTTAAGTTTAATAAATCACATGGGAGAATTAAAATAATAAAACAAATAAAAAAATGGGATTTGTTAATAAGCGTGCGGAGGGTAAATTAAAAAGAAAATATTTGTTTGGGAAAAAGCATTCAGTTTATCAACAAGGTGTGAGGTCCATAGAAGGGATTAATATTTAAAGAAATTGGTAATAATAATAATAATAATAATAATAATAATAATAATAATAATAATAATAATAATAATAATAATAATAATAATAATAATAATAATAATAATAATAATAATAATAATAATAATAATAATAATAATAATAATAATAATAATAATAATAATAATAATAATAATAATAATAATAATAATAATAATAATAATAATAATAATAATAATAATAATAATAATAATAATAATAATAATAATAATAATAATAATAATAATAATAATAATAATAATAATAATAATAATAATAATAATAATAATAATAATAATAATAATAATAATAATAATAATAATAATAATAATAATAATAATAATAATAATAATAATAATAATAATAATAATAATAATAATAATAATAATAATAATAATAATAATAATAATAATAATAATAATAATAATAATAATAATAATAATAATAATAATAATAATAATAATAATAATAATAATAATAATAATAATAATAATAATAATAATAATAATAATAATAATAATAATAATAATAATAATAATAATAATAATAATAATAATAATAATAATAATAATAATAATAATAATAATAATAATAATAATAATAATAATAATAATAATAATAATAATAATAATAATAATAATAATAATAATAATAATAATAATAATAATAATAATAATAATAATAATAATAATAATAATAATAATAATAATAATAATAATAATAATAATAATAATAATAATAATAATAATAATAATAATAATAATAATAATAATAATAATAATAATAATAATAATAATAATAATAATAATAATAATAATAATAATAATAATAATAATAATAATAATAATAATAATAATAATAATAATAATAATAATAATAATAATAATAATAATAATAATAATAATAATAATAATAATAATAATAATAATAATAATAATAATAATAATAATAATAATAATAATAATAAGGAGATAAAGGTAAGGATAAAAAGATGATTTAGGATAAATAAATAAAGAAAAAAATTAAACAATTTTAGTTTGCGCACAGATAAGGATAAACTTTGATCTAATCAATCAAAGAGTTTTGAAAAGTAAATATGAGAGATAGGTGGGGTCCATAGTAATTAAAAATGGAGATAGGTTGGGCGAAGATTATGATAGGGATAGGAAAATTTAAAAATTCAAATTTGAAAGGATTGAGTGTTGTGTTGTGTGGGTAAAATATTTTTTCCTCTCTTGTTTTTTTATGCGAATAATTTGGGTGTAAGTTTTGTAAAAAAAATGTGGGGTCCATAGTGGAAAAAAAAACTCTTTCTCGAATATATCATATTTAGATCAGCCAGATTTATTTAATCCATGGAATTTCTTTGTACCTAAAATAAAACAAATTGTATAATAATTAAAGACCGTAAAAAAAATAAAATTAGAATTGAATAACAAAGAAAAGAACTAATGGGTTGCCTCCCATTAAAAGCTTTATTTAACGTCTTTTAGCTTGACGACCTAGTCATAGATCAAAATAAACTTTAATCAGTAACTTTTCCGAACTTCCCAGCAACAACGCCAATTTAACATGCGTCGTTTACGCGTCAAAATAATTCCTTATTCCCTGATAATAAATAAAGGAATTTAAATGTAATAAAAGAGAAGTAAGGGTCGATCCCATAGGAACTAAGAAACTTCCTGATTATATTCGTTTGATCTCTGAGCTGAGAAGTGATTTGAGTAATATCAAAGTGAAAAGAGGGTTGTAAAATAAGCAAGAAGACAAAGGAATTATAGCGAAGTTTAGAAACAAATAAATTTAATGTGTGTAAATCAGCCTTAGGCTTTGGCTTTGACTCACTTTCCTCGGATCATTGGAAAAAAATTTTGTTGGAAAAATAGACTGCTGCAAAACGAGGCGTTAGCACTGACTGGAAAAATAATAAAATAATTAAACGAAACCAAACCGTGTCGTGGTATTAACCACTGCCTTAGAAGCGAATTCGCCCCGATGTGTGTAATCGCTACAATGGACGAACGACCCCCTGAGGTTAGCACGGCTCTCCAAATTTCGTACACCCGAAAGATGGAGCGAACTTTGATGGTACTGCTCTTCTCTCAACTCAAAATCAACACTCGTTATAGGTTTATAAAAACCAAAGAGAGTGTTTCTAAAGCAAACTCTATTGCTTAGGTATATGTCAAATGAGTGAAATTGCCCACTATTTATAGGCTAAATAGTGAGGGCAAAATCGTCATTTCCACATCACAAATTAATTCTATTAATAATAGAATTAAATATCATTATTATAAGTTATATTCATCACAAATTAATTCTATTAATAATAGAATTAAATATCATTATTATATAACTTATATTTTGAGTATTAACAACAATCCCCCACCAATGCGAAAAATATCTTTCGTAGATATGAGAGCATTGAAGTTAAAACATGAGAAGAGCAATAGCGAGATTAGTTGCTTAAGCACTAGTGAACGTATCTTGAACTAGTACATAGTGATGATGAGCAATTCCTCTCTTAGACAAGTGAAACTGGTCTTGAACTTTCTAAGATTAGGGTAAACTCATAACACACAACTAACCCCTTCATCCACCGAAGTCCTCGATGTGTCTACAAAGTATATATACAAATGTATATATATATATATATAGCCTATTTCCTCAGGATTCTAGTAACTGTACTAGAAAAATGGCCCAACATTTTTCATAGAAGGTGGCTAGTCCTTCTCACTTACATAGGTTATTTCATCAAGTTTATCTCAACATAAACCACTCAAATAAGAGCTATGAAATAATTAAGAGCTTTTTTCCTTAAGCTCATCCTCTAAAAAAATAGGTGAATTCTTCAAGTTCAATTATAAAATGAACCACCCAAACTCTGGGATAAGAATTCATTAAGAACAAAAACTCAACCTCTTTAATCGGTGAATTCAATAAGTTCTTCTCAATAGAACAACCCAAACTCTTGGGATTGAATTCTTTAAGAGTTTTAAGAAAACTCATCCTTTATAGCGGCAAGTTCATTCAGTCCCTCGCGATAGGACTTCCCACTCAACACGGGGCAGTCCTTCGCGATAGGACTACCCACTCAATACTGGGAAATGAACTTATTAAGAGTAGTTTATTCAACCAAAATCGGTAAATTCATCAAGTCTTTCTCACTAAGACCACCCAAAACCTGGGCTATGAATTTTTTAAGAGCAACAATGCTCAACCTGTGCATGTACATTATTCGTCATAGGGATAGGTAATAAGAAATGTACACTATGAGTCTTTCCATGGTTTCGTTTGACCACATTGAACTTAGATAACTAAGTTGGGTATCCACCATGAATTCCTCAACCAATGGGCTTTAAACCTACCCCCCTCGACGAATTTAGGACCAGTTTCCGACTTAACCCTTTGGTAAGCGGATTTGCTAGGTTCCTTTTTGACTTCACATACTCTAAAGAGAATACCCCGTTAAGTGTCTCATTGAATCATGTCTTATGTGAATGTGTCTTTTCTTACCATTGTAAGCTTGGCTTTTAACCACACATATCGATGCTTGTGAATCACACAACAAGGACACCGGAGGAGTCAATTTTTCCCATAATGGAATTTCTGCTAACAAATTTCTAAGCTATTCGGCTTCTTGCCCAGCTAGGTCAAGAGCAATAAACTCTGACTTCATGGTAGAGCGAGCGATACAAGTCTGCTTAGCAGACTTCCATGAAATCGCTACACCACCTAAGGTAAAGACATACCCACTCATGGAGCTTACTTCATCATTATCGGTAACTCAGTTGACGTCACAATATCCCTCTAACATTGAAGGAAAGTCAACAAAACCGAGTTTCCAGTCAATAGTACCTTTAAGATACTTAAGTAAGCGTCTGAGTGCAATCCAGTGCTCTCCACTAGGATTATGAGTATATCTGTTTAACCTACTCACTGCATAGGCAATATCAGACCGAGTATAGTTCATTAAGAACATAAGGCTTCAAATAATTTTAGCATACTCTTCTTGGGAAACACTACTTCCTTTATTCTTAAAAAGATGGATACTAGAGTCATAAGGATTCGAACATGGATGACATCAAAACTGTCAAATTTCTTTAACACCTTCTCAATATAGTGTGTTTAATTTAAAGAAAATCTTTTTTTAGTTTTGGTAACTTTTACTCCTAAGATCACATCAACCTCTCCCAAATCAGTCATCTCAAATTTAGTGGACAAGAAATTTTTCGTTTTGTTAATGTATTCAATGTTAGTACTGAATATCAACATGCCACCCACATATAAGCTTATGATGACACAATCAGTCCCAAATATTTTTGAATACATGCATGCATCCGCTCCATTAACAATAAAACCAAAACTCAAAATGGTTTTATGAAATTTCTCGTACCACTACTTTGGAGCTTGTTTAAGGCCATAGAGAGACTTTTTAAGTCTACATACTTTGCCTTCCATACCAGGTGTCTCAAAACCTGGTGGTTGCTCCATATAGATCTCCTCATCTAGATCTCCATTCAAAAATGCAAATTTTACATCCATTTGATGTACATGCAACTTATGAATGGATGCGATTGCAAACAAGGCACAGATTGTTGAGATTTTTGTCACGGGAAAGTACGTATCAAAGAAGTTAATACCAAACTTCTAAGTGAACCCTTTGACTACTTGTCTTGCCTTATACTTCTGGATTGACCCATTTAGTCTAAGTTTCTTTCTAAAGACCCATTTATTACTGATAGGTTTAAATACTCTAGGCAAGTCAACCAACTCCCAAGTGTGATTAGACATTATTGATTCTAGTTCATCATCAATAGCATTTCTCCAAAAACTAGCATCAATTGAACTTGTAGTTTCATTATATGTCTTTAGATCCTTATCTAAAAGGAAAGATTGAGCTATAGGTTCGGTTATATAGTCTAAATCACTAATTTCTGTAATAAAGGAAGTTATAAAATCGGTAGTTTCTACCCTTTGTCTCTTACTTCTTCTATGCTCTAATTCAAACTCTAGAGTTTCCTTGGCAAGAATACTAGAAGAAGCAGAAGTATGACTTTCTCGTTGTGTTTCAACATTTAATCTAGGTTTCTTAAGAGGAAAGAAGTCCTCAAAGAACACAGCATCCCTAGATTCACAAATTAAGAAGTCATGTAAAAACATAAACCTGTATGCAGCACTATTTGTAGCATACCCTATAAACATTGCATCAACAGTTTTAGAACCGATAGTGGTTTTCTTAAAGTCAGGCAAACCGACTTTTGCTAGACACCCCCACATTTCTAACATTTTTAAGATAGAAACAAATCCATAAGTGTCTTAAACAACGTGTAAACAAATACTCAATCATACTAGAGTAAAGTTTTTTATGAGTTTTAACCATAAAATGATATTTTAACAAACTCAAATCTTGTTTACACATGATTATATTCTCAAGGTTTTGAGAAATATTAATTATTAAGATTCGTATACATAATTTCAAACGATTATGAAATTACTTTTATATCATTCAAAGAGAATTTTAACTTTCTCCTAATTCGAGAAATTAAGAATATTATGCAAATATTTATGAAGAGTTTACAAATTTTCCTAGCAACAGGAAAAATTATCTCAAGTTTATTACAAGAGATTTCAACACAACTCTTAAGATAGGTCATCTTTTTCCTTTCCTCTACTTAGGAAAAGAACTCAAAGAGATTTAATTGCTACAACATACTTTTTAGTAGCACTAATGTCTATCATATTCTCATTCATATTATTCAGCATATTAGCCCTGAAGAGACCATCACATATTTTATTTACTATGACTAAATTTGGTATTCTGCTCAAACCAAATTAATCTCAACTCTTATAGACTTATGGTGATTTCTTCAAGTCCATTTAAAACGAACCACCCAGTCTTGGGATAAGAAATCATTAAGAATAAATATTCAACCTCATTGTCGGTGAATTCAAAATGCCCTTCTCAATAGGATCATTCAAACTTTGAATTCATTAAGAGTTTCTTGAATCTCAACCTTTCTGGCGGTAAGTCCATCTTGTCCTTCTCAATACAACAACACATTCAAACTTGTGTTATGAACTTATTAAGAATAAGTATTCAACCATATAAACTTAGTGTAGAAGTTAAAAGAGATCTTATTTGTCATAGTATTTTTATAAAAGTTAGCACATTAAAGAACAATGCACCAGGTAGGTTACCATGAAAGAGAGGTGGTGCTCTAGGCATGCTTAAATACCATGTCTTTGATAAAACCAATCATAGACATGCATTTTCATAATGTTTTCCAATAAGCCATTTATGTATTTTCTCTTTCTTTAATTAAGGTCTCTTAAAAAATTATGCTTGATACTTTTACACACAATAGTATCTTATTAAGCATACTTAATATAAGGCTCACTACTTAGAATAAGCATTCATTCTAGCTTTAATCTTTACACTAGTCTAAAACATGCTCACTGAGTTAAAGACTAGTTTAAAGGCGCAACGTAAATTCATGTGATAAAGCATGAATAGACAGGCAGCAAATCTAAATAATCTGACCTCGCATGTGCGTAGAATCACAATCCCAAATAGACTTTCTCATTCTCACCATGCTTGCAACTTCAATCTTTGCATCATCATCTTTAACCAGAATGACCCCAAAATTTATCGTGACAGTCACTTCATCTAAATCAATCTCTTTTGAACCTTCTAAATTCAAATGAAGATTATACATGGTTAGTCACAAAAATAATTTACTAACAGTAATAAAAATTAAAATTTTACTGATAGTAATAAGATTCTTATCTTTAAAATTTTGGTTTCTTATCTGCAGCGGATTGCCGAAATCAAGCCAAAATTTAACAACTATTTAGTTTGGAGAATTTTCCATTTTAGCTTCACGAACACCATACTTCTCCAAAGAATCAAACTTGGTCATTGACATATTTGTTTTGATAGACGAACATACATTCCTCCTGTTGACTTATAAATTTCTCAAAAGAAATTAGTAGCACGATAAAAATAATTTACAATTATTTTCACCTTAATTTTCAGAAATTGAATAATCTTACCCACACGAGAATAATGGTTTCATATCTCCACATGAACCAACTATCATAATCCGAGGCAATATATTAATTCGATACTAACTCACCAAATCACATGGTTAATATACCATAATACCATCAGATATTAAGAGTTGTACATTTACATACACACAAATATTACTCAATTAGATAAAATGTTGTATGAAGATGCAAGATTAGTTTACTATCCTCTTGACACCTCTTATAAATGATGGCAATTAAAAAAGAATACACTTAAATCCAAAACCACAAATGTTATCTTGTAACTTTCATGAAGAAAACGTTGCATACTAAGAAACCAATCCATGATAAGCAAAGCTTTGAATAATAAACGTTTAGATTATTAAATACTTAACTTTATAAAATGTGTAACATATAAATGCTCCACCATTTAATATAAACGTTTTAACCATTATTATTATCAAAGCAAAAAAAAAGAGGTTTCAAAGGCACAATTTAAAATTTCTTCCAAAACATGAATGTTTCAAAACGTTTAATCATTATAGAATAAAAACATTAAACCAACATAATTACAAAACCATTAAACGTTGGTAACCACTCAACATTAATATCATAATTAAGTAACCAATATTATAAGCCATTAAACCATTAAACTCTGGTTTAAACGTTTGTATAATAAAACGGTATTCATCAATATATATTTTAAACCTCAACCATTTTCATACTTTAAATTCATCAAAAAGGAAGACTTAAAAACTAGCCATACACTTATATACTCCCCTTTTTTTTAAATGAATGGTCATGTTTTCTATGCATTGAATTAGATAAGCATTCATATACGTGAAAACAAACCAATTTTCCATAGCATCATGTACGGTCATAAAAATGATAATCTATATCAAACCATTACGTACCATTTTGATGCAAGATTAGACCAGCAATGCTTCATACTATCGTACTTAAACTTTGTACATCAGTATTAAAATTCGCTTCTAAATTGTTGGAAAAATAGACTGCTGCAAAACGAGGCGTTAGCACTGACTGGAAAATAATAAAATAATTAAACGAAACCAAACCGTGTCGTGGTATTAACCACTGCCTTAGAAGCGAATTCGCCCCGATGTGTGTAATCGCTACAATGGACGAACGGCCCCCTGAGGTTAGCACGGCTCTCCAAATTTCGTACACCCGAAAGATGGAGCGAACTTTGATGGTACTGCTCTTCTCTCAACTCAAAATCAACACTCGTTATAGGTTTATAAAAACCAAAGAGAGTGTTTCTAAAGCAAACTCTATTGCTTAGGTATATGTCAAATGAGTGAAATTGCCCATTATTTATAGGCTAAATAGTGAGGGCAAAATCGTCATTTCCACATCACAAATTAATTCTATTAATAATAGAATTAAATATCATTATTATAAGTTATATTCATCACAAATTAATTCTATTAATAATAGAATTAAATATCATTATTATATAACTTATATTTTGAGTATTAACAATAATTTTTACTTCGGGATTCACGCCAGTTAATTGCCTACAAGGGTCAATCCTTGAGACTATGCTTTTGTAACTGAATATCCGAGTTCTGTCTTTGATATCGATTTACGAAGTTGATCTAGTCAACAACAATGTTGTAGATCAAAATCGTTTAAGTTAAGTAAAAACTAACTCGGATTATGTTGTTTCAATAACAACGGTTCCAATTTTAATTTTTTTCTTAGTAATCAATTTACTAAGTGTGTTCCCAAGAATTCGAATGTGCTTCAATAGCCGATCATTCCTCCCACATATTTAACTAAAAACAACATTTTCACCAAAGTCAACCTTTAGTTTCGAAATCGTTTTGGTTTAGAAATCAAACCTTAGAAAATTGAAAGAGAATATCGAAATTTTGAACGCTTTTCAATCCTCCCATTAGAATTGAGTCATTGATGTATCCTTCGGCTTAAAGGAAATTAGCTAAGCATGATTATGGAAGAAATCATGCTTAGCATATTTTAAAATAAATAAAAAAATAAAACTTTAAAAAAGAAAGTAAGAATGAAGAAGAAGAGAAAGGAATTTACTAAAATTCAAAGTAAAATGAAACAATGAACAAGAGATGATTTGAGTCTCACCCCAAAAGAGGTATTTATAGCATCCTAAAACCCTAAAATTCTCTTAAAATGATAAGAGATAATCTTAAAATATTTAAAAGAGAAAAGATAAATTCTAAGTGATAATAATTAAATCCTAAAATGTTTAAAATTAAAAAAAAAGATAAATCTCAAGCTTTGATCTTAATCTCGGCTGATAAGTGCTTTGGACGCGACTGATAGCTTATCACGCGCTGCTGACGTCATTTTCTAGAAGCCTGTTGACGTGGCGTCGAGTCAGCGCATTCATGCCCCAATTCATGCCCACTAATCCAACCATAAATCCAGAAAACTTGCAAAATTCAGCCTTTTAGCACATTTTTTAGAATCTGATGCCCTGCACAAAAAAGAACAGAAAATCACCAGCTAAGCATCTTAAAACAACTAATCAAGGAATAATTATTAATAAAATAATGTATAATTTAAGCGCTAGTCCGTTATTCTCACCATTTTTTTAGTATTTGCTAATTCCCACTGAATTGAACAATATTGCCCCTAAAATAATAAATTTTTTTCGTTTAGATCTTTTGTAGCATATTTTAAACTAGATAGATAATGATTTGAGCCGTAAGTTTATATAATTTTTATTTCATATTAGTTTAATATTTAAATGGTGTTGCATACATCAACAATCTCTAGAGAAACACCATCCTCTCTCCCTTAGGTTGTGGGTTCAAAACTCATTAGGAGCGAATCCCCTTTCCCCCTTTTCCCTAGATAGAAATTGTTAAAAAAAATGGTGTTACATACATTTAAATAGTACTTTAGTATTTAATATGTTTTTATTAATATTATATTTATGATATCTCTAATATTATTTTAAATATATTATCTAATCGTTATTCTTATATTTTGTGTTGGTTGATCTTGGGATGCCTGTTTAGAATCATGTTTGCTCTCAATGATCATTTACTCTTTCAACTTGATAGAGACCAAGAAATTGAAGCAGATTTGAATCTATAAATTTTGTATGCTAAGTAGAAGAATATAAACAAATTATACAAGCTACAAAACACTATATTTTTATACATACATTTAAAATAATATATATTGTGATGTTATTTTCTGTGGTGAAAGGATGGTTGTATTTGAACATTATTTAATATGTTAATTATATTAATAATATGTTAGATATAATTTTTTTTTGTAAAATTGAAATAGTATAACGTGAATAGTTCTATGAATTTTCAATTTAACATTGAAAATTGAACTTGTTAAAAAAAATATATGAGAAGAGCAATTTGATAAAATTTGTTTTCAGGTAATCTTATATTACTCAACCAAACATTATAATCTTATAATCCAACCAAACAAACTAAATAAGGTAATGTAATATTCCCAATAATATGTCAAATAATGTTACATTCCAAAACTTTTATTCTCAAATATAATCTTGCATTTTGTGAACCAAACGCCCTATAATGCAATACTCTTTCATTAATGACTTTGTTGACACTGTGTTCACACCATGTGCATTCTTCAATCTTCATTCATTACCATACCATGTATAGGAGCACTTTCTAAATAACTTATAGCACTTCACATGGGGGCTTTGAGTTTTTACATTTTCTCATTGTTTTTTGAAGTTATTTGAGCAATCGTGCAATGGCAATGCGGTATTTGTCAAACTCTAATGGGCTACGGCCACTTTAGATCATGTGGAAATTTTTTTTTTTTTGGCGAAACATTCTTTTCATTAATGTGGCCAGTTTGGTCATAAAAAACAATATTAATAACCCATAAAAATTAGATAATGTGATGAATGAGTTGTACGTACCTTCAATGACTCTGATGAGATGCAAAGCTTGCACAAACCTTGCATAAGCTGGGGTGACCCAAGTTGCGGTATAAATCCCTATCCCTAATAGCAAGTAATGAAAAAAAATTAAATTTTAAGAGTAGGTCTATAATAACAAGTATTAAAAATTGGGCCCCTAATAATAAATATTGAAAAAACGAGTTTTAAGAATATGTCCATAATAACAAATATTAGAAAAAAAAGGGTCACTAATAACACGTATTAGAAAAAAATGAATTCTAAAAGTAAACCCTCAATAATAAATATTGGGAAAAAATTAGCTTCCTATTAACAAATATTGAAAAAATTAAGCCCCAAATAGCAAGTATTAGAAAAAATTAGACTTTTAACAACAAATATAATTCGAAAAATATTACAAACATGTATCTTCCTTGAGTAGTGGGCCCTGGGCGGGCGCCCTTATTTCCCTGGCCCAGGGCTCGACTTGCTTGTAAGAACACGAGGAGACATGTCTCCTGAAATTTGACAAATTAATATTTAATTCTTTAAAAATTAAAAAATATCACTTCAAAATTTTAAAAATTCTTATTATATTTTAATTTTTTAATTAAGTCTTTTTTTTTAATTTTTTTTGAAGATTTTATTAAATTTTTAAAAAATTTAGTTAAACTCCTATTTTAAAAATAAATTAAACCCTTCAATCATTTTAAAAAATTTAATTTAGACATAAAAAATAGTTGAAAATTTTACGTAGCCCCTCAAACTATATTACCAAGATCTGCTTATGCTTTTCTTCTAAAAGTTACAAACAAGTCACTCAATTAAAATATTATTATAAATAGGTCACTTTATCATAAAATTGAAACGAACATCTAATGTGACCTGGTATAATAATACTTTCAGTCTCAAACCTTATACATTCTATTACTTTTGTCCTAATTCGAAACAATTCAATAAATCTAACCATTTATGTTTATTTTTTTTATCAATTTAATCTTTTTTATGACAATATCAAAGCAAGCTTATTAGATAAAAGTAATAGTTCAATAAATGCATCTTTCATAAAGCAATAATAAGTTATTGTCCAATTATTATTATACCGAGAAAGTAACAATAAACTAATATAATATTTCTAGAAGAAGAACAAAGACTAATTTTAAATATGAATAATTAATTAATTGAATGATTTTGAATTATGATCAAATTAATAGATTGTATAAGTTTTAAAGATTAAACTATTATTACATCAAGCCATGTCACTATTTTCTTCTTAATATCTAATGGTCAATTATTTGTAAATATATTTTAATTGAATAACATATTTGCGACTTTAAAAAAATTTATTTATTTATTGTCAAACTCATAATTAAATGACTTAAAATATAGTTTACCCATGCAATTTAAACTCTTCTACTTTTTCGAAAGTAAAAAAAAAAATAGTCTCCCCCCTCCCCCCCCCCCCCCCCCCCCAAAAAAAACACAAGTGACTTTTAAAATGCATAAAGTATGTTTGACTTATAAAATTCGTTTTTAACTATTATTATGCGCGCTAACATAATAGTTATCCTTGTTGGCATGGTAGTCCAACTTATTGACGTTAGTAAAGATGGCAATCGGGTTATTCCGTTTAATTTTGATTCGGCCACTTCAGTTTAGGTTATTTTGGGTCTATTTAAAATTAGTTTACATTCGGTTCGGTTCGAGTTTGGTTCAAGTTTAGTTTGGGTCTATGATAAGTCGGGTCTGGTTCGGGTAACAAATCGGGTCAAAATCGGATCGGTTGTTTTTGGTTCGTGTAACACTCGGGTTTAGGGGTCGGGTGAAAATAATATTTTAATATTGTTTCGGGTTTCAGTTTTATAATTAAAATAATAACGTATTATTTTGGCCTTCGTATTTTTCAAAACAAACAATTGTGTTGGACCAAATTGGATTGAAACTCAAATTCATGGATTTTAAAGTAAATGAGATTGCCATCTCATTAATGACATTTTTGTAATAAAATGGCCATCCAAATTAAAAACCTCTCTTTTTATTTAAAACACAAATTGTCATCTTCTTCCCCAACCTTTCTCCATTTCCACGTCAAACTCCCCTCCCCCTCCTTGGTGCTTTTCCATCAAATCTTGCCTCCATTTTTTGAGCATTTTGAAAGGTAATTACATTTCCGACTTGTTCTCATCTTCCTCTACTTGGAAGTACAAATAGATTTCATTTTCGTCAATGTTTTAGAATTTGGGTTTTTCAAAGTTTTGGTTAAAGGTTGTGACTTTATGAGTTTTTATCAAGGCTTTTGGTTTATTTATGTTAGATATGTTGTTTGTGAATCAAATAGTCCAACATATATGATTTTTAGAGTATTTTAAATGAATTCCCGAATTTGGGTATAAATGGGGTTTTTGGAGGGTGTTGGGTGAGTTTTGGGGGTTGTTTTAGGTAGGAATTGATAGCCCAATGGTAGTACTATGGTTAGGGGTTGATTTGGGATCATTTGTGGGTGCAATAGGTGTTGGAAACATGGATTTTGGAAGGGGTATGTGGGTTGTCCGAGATTGCAAAATATGGAGTTTGTTCATGGTTTGCAACATTGTAAATTGTATTTGAATTGTATTCCGGGTTGGTATTTTGATGTTGGGCTGATTTGAGGATTATTTGAATTGTATTGAGGTTGTTTAGAAGCGAGAACTTGCGTTGGAGAAGCTTCGGGAAGAAATCCAGAAACTTGAAGGTGATGCTTGCTTGGTAGTTGAGCTTGGAGGTAGAGGTGAGTGGTTAAATATTTTTAAATGGTTTTCAAGTGTTGGTTCAAGCATGTGAACTAGGTTGGGATTGGTAGGCCCACCTAGAGTTGGGATTAGGGTGGTGGCCTAATCCCAAACTTTAGTTAGAGACCTTGGTTGATCTTTAAAGTGTTGAATTATGCCTCATGTTTAATCATGCTTATGGTGGTTATGCTTATGTTGTTATACATGTATGTGGAGGCATGGCTTAATGCATTGTTACATGCATGTTGATGATAAATGTGATAGGGATATACATATGTATGAAATATGATGTGATATTTGTGTTATTGAGATGCATGTAGTGTTGACATGTGTAATGATGTTATGAGGTGATTGTATGATCCGAGGATCATGGTGAGTACATGCTAGGCATGGAAATGTGGTTTGTGCATGATGGTGAGTCATGGTGAGTACGTGCTAAGCACGAAAGTTGTTATGGATTGATATTGTGATAGATTAATGAAATGTGTAGTATTGGCACTAGTATGCTTGGGTACAAATGATCGATCATTAGGATGTTTAGTGTGCACACGTGAGTTAAAATGCGCGCGTGGTCTTGATGATGGTAGTCATCAAGATGGAGTACGGGTTCGCCCGGAAATCTTCTTATATATATATATATATATATATATATATATATATATATATATATATATTCGTCGGTGATGAGTGGAATCCCATCGACGGGTGTGAGGATGAGTGGAATCCCCTCCGCGTGAACGGTGATGAGTGTAATCCCACCGTCAGGTAATGGTTGTGTTGTTGGATGTGAGTTCCAACGGTTATCCGCGTATTCGAGTCATAGCTAGGTGCCAATACGGATTGTAGTTATGTTGCCAATATGTGATTAGTTGTGAGCCAATGTGATTTGGGATGTGTTGCTAACATGGTTTAATATATGTGATTTCATATGTTGTGGATTTAAACATGTTGAGCATGACATGATATGGAATATATGTTCATGCATCATCTATATTTATGGCTCATGTGGATCGGGGGGTAAGATCATGCATTTTATCTTGGTTGTAGCTCGTGCTTGGACCCTGCATTGTCGAAGGTTTGTTTTATGAGCTTACCCTCACTAAGCTTTTATGCTTACGCTCTCTTTTGTTCGACAATGCAGATCAATAGCTTGTGGGTGGCAAGGGCAAGGAAAGGTCTCCAAGTGTTGCTTACGGTTAGCTCAAGTATGGTCTTTAAATTGTAGATTGTAATAGTTAAGCAATGGGATAGGTGTTGTTGATTTGTGCTATTGTTGGTTGTTTAGGAGCATGTTTAGACTCCTTAATTATGTTGTTTTTGATTGGCTTGTTGATGCCATGTTTGGATTGTAACCATGTCTAAATTGCTTGCCATGTGTGTTGGTCATGTGCCTTGTGAGAATGCCTAAGTGTATGGATGTTGAAGCATGAGACCTTAAGTGCTTGTTTGCCTTCTTTTGAATGAATGCATGATTTCCTTGGTTGATTGAGGTATGCTCATGTTGGGTGTCATGTATGACTAGTTTATGGTTAATAGATGTTGTATGAATGCTTGTTTGGGTCTAGGGAAGTCTTAAATTGCATCTAGGTTCGAGTCTTGTATGTTTTAGCTGAGTTTGGGAGTTTTGCAGTGCAGGGCGTATCGGTACGCCTAAGGGCCGTATCGATACGCTATTGCCTCCAGGACTCAAGTTTGGCTGGGCGTATCGATACACGGGGGTGTATCGATACGGTTTTTGCTCACTGGAATTCTGAAATTTTGGTGAGATGTTACCGTATCGATACAATGTCTTAGCGTATCGGTACATGTTTATCTCGTTGGCCGCGAGATGTTGACTGAGGAGGGCGTATCGATACGCTCAAGGGCTGTATCGATACGGTCTTCCTGTGTTGACTGTTTGGTGTTGACTTTGGTCAAGGCGTATCGATACCCTTGACAGGTGTATCGATACGGCCTGCTTAATTACAGAAAATGGGTTGTTTTAAAGGTGATGTCTTGAATGATCGTTTTTGTATTGCTCTTGTTTTCGCTGACGTGTTTCACATAGGATATGGTGATGCTTTTAGACAAGATAAATAAAAGAAATTTTCTAGGGTTGCTAACCGAGGTGGGACCTTAACGGTTTTCGCGTCGGTTTTCCCCGTGTGGCCCACTCGGACCGGTCATCCGGCCAGACCGGGACGAGGGGGTTACAATTCGGGTTAATATCGAATCAGATGCTTTTGGTTCGGGTCAAAATCAGGTCGTTCGGTCGGGTCAAACATTGAATTTTCGGGTCAATTCGGTTTGAGTTGGGTTATGATTCACACAGACTTCGTTGATGTAGAAGATTGTATGTCAGTAGAGGATATATAAGATTGTGTCAATTCAGTTTAAGTTGGGTATTTCTATTATCTAATATTTATATTTAAGTTGGTTTATGAGATTAATTATAATTTTTTTAAGGTTTATAATTTATGGTTTAATATTAATAGTTTATGGTTTAGTTTGGTGTTATTGATTTATGAGATTAATTATGATTCCTTGAGGTTTATGATTTAGTTTAGGGTTATTGGTTTATGACATTAGTTTCGATTCCTTAAGGTTTATGGTTTAATTTGGGGTTATTAGTTTATGAGATTATTTATGATTCCTTAAGGTTTATGGTTTTGGGTTTATTATGAATAGTTTATGGTTTAGTTTAGGGTTATTGGTTTATGAAATTAATTATGATTTAACTTTTTAATTTATGCATTTGAATTTAATTAAATATTTAAATCATTAACATAATTAAAAAAATTCTACAATTAAATGTGAAATTTCAATTAAATTAATTTAAATTAAAATTCAATTGAATTGAATTAAACTAGAATCTAAAAGTGAAATTCGGGACTTAAATAAAGAAAACATGTAAAATATGGAGGTCAAAACAATTGATTGCCCTTACCCTAAACCTAAAAGATAACATGTTATTTTAATTAAAAAAAAAATAAAATTTGTAAAAAGAAAAAAAAAGGAAAAACGTGTAATGTTGGCGGGAAATCGCTTTTTTTAGGTTAGAGGTTAATTCATCTTTAATTTCTGCTACGTTTAAAATGTTACATTTTATTCCTAATATTTACTTTTAAGTTTTATTTTAATTCAATTTAGTCACAAGTATAAAGTATCTCCACAGTTTGGACTTCTAATATGCACATATTTATTTTTATTTTTTATAATTTAGTCTAATAATTTTAATATATTGGTATTTTTGTTCATTTAAGTTCTTAAGATTTAATTTTTAGCCGAATTTGACCTCTATTTATTTCTATGGTGAAATTGGTCATTGGGCTCTCAAATTTCTTCACTTTGAAAATTTTAAATTGGTCCCTAATTTCAATTTAGGCTATATTTTATGGTAAATTGTGAAAATGGGCCCTAATTTCGGTTTATGGTTTTAGGTTTAGCCTTAGTGCTAATGGTTTAGGGATTATGTTGTAGTTTATGGTTATTGGTTTATGAGATTAATTTCTATAGCTTAAGATTTATGGTTTATGATTTTTAAGGCTTAGTTTTAATGATTTAAGGTTTATGATGTAGTTTAGAATGAAGTTAAGATCAAATATTAGGAGGGAAAATAGTCTATTAAACTTCTAAATTTAAAAATTAGTAGGGACAAAAGCCTTATTTAATTAATATTTAAATTTAGAATGACATAAAATGTTATTATACTACAATTTTGAGAAAAGCAACGGTCTCTCCCATACTATAATACAAAAAGATAATAAAAACATACACCATTATACTATTTATTATATTGTTAAAAATAGATAATATTACAAATAAATTATTCATTTATTTTACCTTAATTTCCGGGTTAAAATCGGGTCGATATTCGGTTCAGCTTTTGGTTCGGGTAAAATCGGTTCGGGTTCATTCGGTTCGAGCAAAAACGGTTCGGGTCTATTTCGGGTCAACAAAAATTTTGGGTCAGTTTCGGTTTGATTTATTTCGAGTTTCGAGTCAACTTCGAGTCATCATGTTCGGGTCAAAATCGAGTCTCGGGTCAAGTTTGCCAAGTATATTGATGTGACAATGCATATGTGCATGTTAATGTTGTAGAAGAGTTTAATCGATTTTTCTCTTAAAGTTTGAGTGTGTATTTTTTTTTGGGTGAATTGTTTATTAATCCTTAAATAATATATAAATTATAAAAAAATCTTAGAAATACAAAAAAAAAACATATGAAATTAAAAATTATTAATAAAAAGGTTGGTTCAAGTAATAAACAATTTGATATTGTTTAAGATGGTCTCGAGTTCGAGGTGTTCTGTATGCAAAAAAAAAAAATCTCGTTAGGAGACTCACCCACCAAAGGTAAGTGTTTGACGTGGGTCGGTCTGGATTAGTTGAGCGAAGCCTTGGAAATCGGATGAGCAACAAAAAATAATTAAAACTTATATAAATTTTAAATTTAAATATTTGATGCAAGTTTTAAAGTATTAAAAATACTCGAATAAAAATATTTAAAGATTCGAGAAAGTATAAAAATTATAAAAGATTGAACACCATCATCGAACAAATTTTAGATTACCTCTCACTAATTCAAATATATTGTCATCCATCAAGCACATTTCCAACAGAATCAACCTTGTATTAAAATAACAACGGCTTTAAAATTCTTTCCAACAATTTAAAAATGATAGGTGTATGAACCAAAATGATGCTCAATTGCTCATGAGTCTCATTTTAGATCTCAAGCAGTAGTTTTTTCATATTTTATGTGAATATATTATTAAGATTTCAAGCTTTGTTTAAGATCCGAAATTTATCCGAGTATACCCACATATATGCATTCACTATGAATAAAACTATAAATAATAAATAATAAATAGATATTAGACATATAAAAAAACAAGTAGCTCAAAATGATGTCCAATGTTCAAAATGTCCATTTACAACCAAAATTATCAAACCCCGAAAGCCCAAGCCCAATTCTCTTCACATTTGATTTTTCTGCTCTTTTTGATACATATAACTCAAACAAAACCAAAATACATCAGTTAATTTGTTTTCCCGCCTAAACTTTGCCACGTGGCAACATCCCATTGGTCCAAACCAATATAACTTGAATTTGTATTTCTTTACCGTGAGCTAACAACAGCTGGCGATGACGTCATTCATGATCTCAGATTTCTTAATAGCATGAGACGCCAGCCATTTAAACTACCTTTGTGAAGCCGAATCCTCGTCGGAAGCTGGAACAACGTCGAAGAATATCAACCATCGTTGGGAGATCGAATTTGCAACTTCATCGTTGTGGAGGTATTTATTTTTACTTCGATTCTCTGCATAATAAAATAGATGTACATTAGTTCACGTTCTTAAAAATCCGAAATGAAGTACGAACTAAAAACATAAAAAAGCATATTTGGAAAAATAAAAGGAAGTCAGTGGCTTATCTAATGTGGTCGGAGTGTTGTCAGAGTGTTTAGGTATGATCAGAGTTGAAGAGGGTTCGGGATGGGTTAGCTTAGGTTAGATCGGGTGAAGACCGGATATTTTTGTTGAATCGGGTTAATTTTTTAGGGTTTAAGATCGAAAATGGGATTTTTTTGAGATTTTAGTGTTTTGACCAGTGGCCGGAGTTACGGCGTTCATCCAATTTTAGATGAACATGGATGAATGTTGATCCTAAAGAAAAGTGTTTAATCTTTGAAAACAGGAAAAGAAAGAGGATTCAATGATATTTTGGATTAAACGGGTGAAATTGTGAAGAACAATGGTAAATTTGGTGGGAAATAAAGATGTTTGACCCGTTTAGGGGGTTAAAATCTGGCTATTGAGTGTTTGAATTAAGAGAGTTTGGGAGAGGAGAGATGGTAGAGAGAGAGAGTATGATCTAAGGCAAATGGATGAGTTGGCTCGGTTTGGTGCGTTTTATACACGAGTCAAAACGATGTCGTTTAGCATCGAGCTTGGGTGGATCTGCGAGTTGTTAATCGGGTTGGGTATAGGATCCGCGCGTTTTTAATGGTTTTGGGCTTATTTGGGTTTCAGTCTTTATAATTTTGCAATATCTTTCAATTTGGTCCTATTTTCAATAAAAATCAAATTAAAGTTTGTAATTCTTTTAATTCAACCATTTAATTGTTTTAATTTCTTTGCAATTAAACTATACGATTGATGCATGATTTTAAATATTGCATATATGATTATTTGTTAGATAATTAATTTACCTAGATTTAATTGCTTAAACCTTAGCCTTAGGTTCTATTAGGATTTAATAATTTAATTATGAAGAGTATTATAGCAAGTTAATGAATATTAGGTGGGAAGCTTTGAAGTTCCAAATTTGGGTAGTGTCTTATTGTAATAGGGTGTTATCAAACATGGGCTTTTAAGTAGAATACTTAGTATTCATTTAAAATTAGAAAATAATAATTAATCTAGTTAATTAAATTAGAGCTTCAATTAGGTTTAGAAATTTAACGATTAGTTTAATAAATTGAATTAGGAATATTATTTAATTTTGGGGCTTAAATATGGATGGTGCTCAAGCAATTGAGTGTTAAATCATGTAAGTCTTTGAATTAAATACTATTTATAAAATTAAATAATATTTTTTCATTAGCCAGTGATCGACAATCAATTAGCTTTTGGTTGTCGATTGTCGAGGTTTTTTATTTTCATAAGAATATGTCTTTGTAGCACGTGTTTTTCTCTGTCCTCGTGATAAGCTTTTCTTTGTTTTTTGTGGTTTGTTTCATCTATCCTTGTGGCATAATTTCAACATACCTTAGCGATCGGTTGGTACTCGCACAGAGATCTCCACGACCCTAATATATGATTGTGATTTCATCGGCAGTCTTACAAAGATGGATCCCCACTCGATTGATGGTTGGTTGCCGATGTAATCATTTATGGGTAGTAGAACTTTCTGCCTGATAGTTTGGGATGCTCACCATTCCTTTTTCACTAGTTATGCGTTTCTATTGGAAAGAGACAAGAAGATTCGGGAAAGCTTCTGAATTTTGATGATATGTGTTGAGTGGATCAATCGAATAAAAATTAGCCAAGAGGGGGTGAATTGGCTTTGTAAAGTGGAGAGGAGCAAATTGAAAATTAAAGACAACACAATTTATAATGGTTCAAGATTCAAACAAGCTCTACATCCACTACCTTAACTCCTACTAAGGATTTCGAACAATATTCACTAGATATTCGTCCCCTTTTCTAGGCTTAGGAGGTAACCTTTACAAATCGGTTAATCTTTCTACCTAAAGATTAACTAAGACTCTCTCAATACAAAGGAGGAATGACAATCTAAAAAATACCTCTCACAAGGTTGATATATTACCCAATTACAAGTAATCACTCCCCAAACTTGAAAGAAAATGATACAGTGAAAATTACACAAGTGGGGGTTACGAAAATTTGACTCTTTAAGCTCAAGGATTTGGATATATGCTTGGATTGTTGCAAAGAGGTTCAATAGTTTTTGTTGTGGCTTTTGAGGCTTTCTTTTATACCCTTACATTGATGTCTAGTCGTCATGGTGGTTGAGATCATCAATATAGTCGTTGGGCTCTATTTTTCTCGCAATAAATACACTTTTGCAACTTACCGTATCGTTACACGAACAGTCGTATCAATACATGTCTCAAAACAGAAAGAGCCGTTGTGTACATTTAAGAGGGGCGTATCGATACGTGTATAGGCGTATCGGTACAATTATAATGTAAAATAAGGGGCGTATCGATACTCAAAGACCGTATCGATACGAATTTTGCTCATTGGAAATCTGAGTGAAATTTAAGCAAAAAGTGTATCGATACGCTATACGGGAGTATCAATACGGTCCAACGACCGTTTGAAAATTTGCCGATTTCATAATTGACAAGCAACATCTATATTATTAAGGGAAAACTACCCCCAGTAACCACCCAACTATTGCTTGCGACCTCTTTTGACCACCCAACTAAAAAAATTCAAAATTTGACCACCCAACTATTTAAATAGACCTATTTTGATCATCGGCCGTTAAAATCTAACGGAAATATGACGTTGTAGTTAAAGTAAAATTTGTATAATTACACTTTTAGTCCATGTTAATTACTTATTATATCAGTTTGGTCCTAATTTTAATTTAATTAAATAAAATTAATCAACTAATCAGATAACGACATATGTCATCATCCGATTGGATGAATTTAAATTTAAATAGTTGGGTGGTCAAATTTTAAATTTTTTTAGTTAGGTGGTCAAAACAAGCCGTGGGCAATAATTGGGTGGTCACTGTGGCGGTTTTCTCTATTATTAAATGCAATGATATATTGAATCAAATCAAACCGTATCGATACGCTATGCCTTAAAAATAAACTCAGTTCAAAAACCGTATCAATACAGGGTTAACCGTATCGGTACACTTTAGGCGATTGAAGTTCTAGTAATGTAAAATCATATCGATATGAGTAGAGTGTATCGATACGCCTTAGCGTAATTGTTTAATTTGGCTTGAAAAAATACTTAGAACAAATTGTTTGGTTTGAACATTTTGACTTAAAATCAGTTTTGTTTCAAATGATTGTCAATTTTTTGAGACTTTGAAATACTGAAAAATTTATCTATGGTTGCAAATAGGTCTTTAGGCAAATTTGTTATATCAAAATCAAATTAGATTTTACAATCTTCCCTTTTTTGATATAACAAAACCAAAGTAAATTTTTAAGTATTTGAAAACTTTGAAAAGTTTACTCCCCTTAATTTGAGATCGGTTTTCAAAAGTTTGTAAAAATTTATATTTTTACACTTCTCCCCCTTTTTGTTAGATCAAATCAATGCATATAACAATGATATAGACAAGATATAGAAAAATAAAGCACAAAGTAAAGCATAATCAAAGCAACATAATATTATTAAACTTCAAATTAATATCCAAAGCAATATAAGTTCAAATAACTTCAAACTTAAAACCTAAACTTAAATCCTAAAATAAATATAAACCAAAGCATTGGGTTCTTAAACATAGAACATAGGTGCATAATAAAATAGAAATCATAAATGATATGATATGTAATGAGATTCTCAAAAACTACACGTCCCCATCGTCGTCGTCATCCTCCTCCTCCTCATCATCATTGCGATTGACTTGAGAGTTCAGAGCATTAAGCCAAGCACCATGGAAAGTAGTGAGAGAGACATCCATTGAGGTTTTTTGTTGCTCAATGGCCTTGACTCGATCTTCAAAAAAGGTAAAACGTGTATCAATGGTCATAAATCCCGTATTCATGGTTGTATCTAAAGAAGCAATATTAGTTCTTAAGGAGATGAATTGCTCATTTAGATCGCCATGAGTTCATCAATGGAAGATTGAGCTTGGTTGACTTGTGGACCTTGTGAAGCTACCGGAAGAGGTTGATCTTTTTGAAGAGGAGGTCGATTAACACGAACCCATTCATGGTCAATGTATTCAAAGTGAGCACGAGTAAGGGAGTGCTCATTGATCAGTTTACCAAGAGGCTCGATGATATCATGCGAACAATCGATCTCCAAGGAATGGAATAAGAAACTCAAAGTTGTGCCATAGAAGAAATACTTGACTTGATCAGTGTGACGATGTTGTACAAGATAGACCAAGTCGACAAACATAATTTGACAAAGGTTTTGGCGCTTACCCTCACGGAAACAACGAAGCCAAAAAGCATCCACTTGGCGGATAGTAAAGAACTTGCCACCAGAAGGGCGAAGCCACCAAGAGATGATAAGATAGAGGATATAGTCATAGGCGTCAAGAACGATTATGGGACCAAGTTGAGAATGTTTCCAAAGAGTGTTCATCATCAATCCCCAAATTTTCAAAATCAAAAACATTAAACATAACACACAAGAAGAATGATAGCTCCCTCTCTAAGACTAGCTTGGAACCTAGCACACAAGCAAACACTAAACATTATGTCGAGTCTACTTGCGGTAAGGTAAAGCAAAGAACTAGTCAATGAATGATAAAGCTTAGAATCAACACACTTACCTCCTTCATCTTTGTCAAGCTTAATTGATGAGCTCATTGGAGTGACTTGAGGCTTCACATTCTCCAAGCCAAACTTCTTGAGCATATCCTTGATGTACTTAGCTTGATTGATGAGGATTTCATCCTTCCTTTGCTTGATTTGGAGCCCCAAGAAGAATGAGAGCCCCCCATCATGCACATCTCAAACCCACCTTGCATTAGCTTAGAAAATTCTTGGCAATAAAACTCATTAGTAGAACCAAAGATTATATCATCAACATATATTTGTACTACTAAGATGTCATTTCCATTTCTTTTAATGAAAATTGTAGTGTCCACCTTGCCTTTTTCAACAAAAAAATTTGAAAGCCTTTCATACCAAGCTCTAGGAGCTTATTTCAGACCATATAAAGCTTTGGTTAATTTAAAAACATGTTTTGGAAAAATTGGATCTTCAAAACCGGGTGGTTGTTCAACATACACTTCTTCATTAATAAAACCATTTAAAAATGCACTTTTAACATCCATTCTAGCTACGTGTGCATATATTTCATCAAAATCGATTCTCTCTTCTTGAGTATAACCTTGAGCAACAAGTCTAACCTTGTTCCTCACTATTTTACCACTCTCATCTAGTTTGTTTATAAAGTCTCATTTCGTTCATACAGTAGACTTATTACTAGGCTTATAAACTAATGTCCAAACTTTACTCCTCTCAAATTAATTAAGCTTTTCTTGCATGGCCAATATCCAAAAATCATATTTTAATGCTTCTTTGATATTTTTAGGCTCAATGCATGAAATGAATGCAACATTATTAAGTGATCTAAGAGAGGATCTAGTGGTTACCCCATTGGATGGATCACCCAAGATTTCACCATCTTTGACATAGTTGAGTTCCCTTGGGTAGCTCACTTCCTTTTCACACTACAACAAAATAGGTTTTTAGCGGCGTTTTTTGCTCTATAGTGGCATTTTAAGCGCCGCTAAAAACCCTCCCGGCGCTAGCAAAAGCGCCGCAAGAACTGTCGCTAGATCCATTGTCGCAATAGTTAGCGGCGCTTGCAAACAAAAAACGACACAGAAGGTCAAGTTCTATAGTGGCATTTGAAAATCAAAATGCCGCTATTACTCTGTCTTTAGTGGCGTTTGAATTTCAAAATGCCGCTAAAAATACCATGCCTGTAGTGGCGTTTGTATTTCAAAACGCCGCTAATACCATGTATTTAGTGGCATTTATATTTTGAAACGCCGCAAATGTTGAGTTATAGTGACACGTTTCACCAAAAAGTCACTAAATGTGATTGGATATTACGATATTTAGTGGTGTTTTTGCTACAAACGCTGCAAATTTGCCTTTTTGAATTTTTCTACAAATTACTATTTCAAACCATTGACAATTAAAATTGAATTCTTAAAACTGAAATGTAAAAGGACTAAAATTTAAGAAATTGATCCATAACAAGGATTCAAACCATTACACTCATAACAGTTGAATCAATAAGAAATGACTTTGTAATCTTGAAATATCTTCACAGGTGAAAACACAAAAGTGTACATTTCTTTCCGCTTGAACTCTTTGAGCAAGAAGATCACGCATATTCTTTTCTTCAAGAGCTTTTGCCTGCAAAAGTCCCCAAACCACATTTTAGTTTGATATGTATAAATAAACATTCTAGTTACTGTGAAGGAACAAGAAAATATCATACAACACGTTCCACTGTCTGGCGATATCTATATGTCTTTTGATCATTTCAAAAAAATCCATATCCTTTCAAAAAAATGCATCTCTTTTGAAAGTCATTTCTCACAAGCTGCCACTCATCACTGGATATTTGGAAAACTTTTATTCTCAGCCTCTCGAGCAATTAATAGAAGAGCTAATTTGTGGTTAATCTCTACGTAAAACTTTAATAGAGTAATAGTACATCAAAATCTTTGAAATATCGATTCAATTGAAAGGATTATACAAATTCTGGTGGAAATACCACGACAACATTCAATACAAGTTAAGACTATCTGTTCTAAACAATAGAGAAAACATAACTTGTGCTCTCTCTAGTGGAAAATTATCTTTGGTAAGCCATGAGAGGTTTTTGATCATTGTATTTGCAAGTCAACAAAAAATAAAATAAACAACAGACATTAATAACCTAGTAATAATACCTTATCCCCAAAAATATTCATCCAGATAATACCATTGTGTGAATATGAATAGATTCATTCTCTAGAACAGTAGAGTGGGGTTCCGAACCTATCAACACATTGAATTTCAGATACAATTAGTAAATTTATTAAAAAATAAATTATTAAGATGGTATCTTTAAGTTTAGATTTTGAAAAAAATAATCTCTCCTATTTAGCGCATATTGCGTAATGCAAAATTTGGGTTCAAAGAACTTCCATCCTACATCAAAAGAGTTCAAAATGCTTGAAACTAATTACAACCAATTTACATCAAAAGAGTTCAAATTACTTGAAACTAATTACTACCATTAACAAATCTCATTTCACTTAACCTACCGCTGCATTCACCTGCCCCTGTTGTACCTGCCGCCCAGGGTAGCAAGCTGAGGAATTGGAGAATTGGAGTGCGATCCGTAGAGCAGAAAATCCTGATTCTAATGATGTCATCCACTCAATTTTCTGACGCATGGAATAGCGGACAAAGACGCCGAAGGAGGAAATCGAGATAACTTGCGGTACAAGGCAACGAGAAGGAGTCCACATTCAACTCAAAGAATTCAGAATTAAAAGTTGCATTTAATGCAAAAACTACTTTGAAGACTTCTACTCCAAGGAGGACTTGACCTAGCTAATGCCTATATATACTTGACATATTTTGTAATTGTAGACAACTTAGGTTTTCCCTTAGGCATAACTTAGGTCTTCTTGCCGCCATTATGTTCTAAATTCTTTCTTGGGTTTGAGTTATGTTGTAAACTAGTGTGAGAATAGTTGTTTCGGTATTGAGTTTGTTTTTACAATAAAATTTCAAGGTTTGCTTATTCCATGCTCTTCATACTTTTCAATTAAGTTCGAAAGATTAGTTGTTAACTATCCATTTTTTCGGTATCGAGAGAGTCGAACTCACGAAAGAGATAAGTACGATCCTCATCCTAATTAGGTGTTGATCAATTCGGCCTAGACATAGGTGCGAGTTTAAAGCAGCTAAAAGAGGACGAACTAATGTTGCTGTCTTTGTAAGATTCACGTCGTGACGAGTATTATCTGTAGTGGGAAACAATAGTATTTTGACTTACACATAAGCGAGATCAATATCAAAGCATTCTGCCGAGTCTTGAAGATCTGTCGAGTTTGCTGCTGAGCCAATTATCCGTTACACTACCGAGACAGCGAAAACGTCGAAGCAGCCAACCTGTCATCCTCCGCCGAGGCATCAAAGTCTAGCAGCACAAAGCAACTTAACCTATTCAACGCAGTTTCACACTAGGGAGCAGCATTTAATTTTCTTCGTGCAGTAATTACAATTCGAGTAAGTTGTCCAATCCCTGTGGGAGACAATATCTTTTATACTATAACTTGACAAGAAGTGAGCACTTGCACTCATATTTCGAGAACACCCAATCGCTCTACAAGTTTTTGGCGTCGATATTGGGGATTGGCAACAATAAATTCGTTTTAATATTTATATACTTTTATTTATTTGCATTTAATTTTTAGTTTTTATTTTATTTGGAAAAAAGAATTTTACAGTTTCCTTTGCTAGTGCATGACAAGAGCAAATCCAAAGGGCGAAATCATTATCTTTGACAACATCGAACGAAGAGTAAGAGAACATATGAAAAAAGTCAGAGAAGCCCTAAGGAAAGCCAAGGAAGAGGGGGAAATCAAGAGCAATAATGGTTAATGGCCAAGACGATAACCCTGCCATCGATGCTCGTATCGACAGGGATGAGCATCAAGATCCGCCACCCAAACAGTAGCAACAAGTCCCACCTAGACAACAACCCCCAATTCGGCCTAGGAAGCAACAATATGTACGAACCACTAGGGACTACTTGTAGCATGACTTCAGGGGATTTGACCCAACTGTTGGAGAGCCTGAAATCGAGGCAGACCATTTTGAGCTAAAGCCCGTGATGTTCAACATGATCAACATATTGAGGTAATTTGGAGGAACTACCACAGAAGACGCTCGACAGCACTTGAGAGGATTCCTAGACATATGTAGAGCATTCAAGATACACGGAGTCCACCAAGATGTGTTAAAGCTGAGGTTATTCCCCTATTCATTGAGGGATAGGGCGAAGCAGTGGTTGAACAACCAGCCGTCAGGTTCATTCAGCACATGGACGAATTTGTGCAAAGACTTCTTGGATCGCTTCAGCCCATCTAATGTCACAGACAGACTACTAAACGAGATCACAACTTTCCAACAAGGTGATGACAAGCCAATGTATGAAGCATGGGAGCGGTACCAATAGATGCTAAATAACTGCTCGCTTCATGATTTTTCGGCCTAGACGCAGGTGTCAATGTTTTACAATGGGGTGTGTAGAGTGTCTATAAGTTCTATATTTTGTACACATTCTTGCCCTTATTATTGTTGTTTTTAAGCTCATTTAGGAATAGTTAGATGCATTGCAAGCATAATAACAATATTTGCTCTTTTACCATGCTTTAATTGAATATTCTATATTTGGTTAAGAAAATATACTGTTTTAGTTTAATTTTCATTTTCAGGTGCTGCAGCTGTGTAGAGGAGGAGAGGACAGGAAAGAAGGGAGCCAAAAAGAGTTGTACTGAAGCAGTTCAAAAGTGCCACCAAGAACGCCGCCGCAGCAGAATTGTCGTCGACTACCGCCCAAGCGGAAGTTAAACCGACTTAGTCAAGATGGGTTGCGATTGAAAGAGGACAATTCTCTGAGTCTAATGAGTCCAGTCTTGCAAATTTTTGAAGCATGTAACAGCCTGAAGAGCTGATTTAAGAGGGATAAGTAAAGTGACTTATCTTTACTTACTGGAGAAGGCAACGTCCAAAGAGTCCACATTCAAGTAAAAAAGGAGTCAACATTTAATGTAAAGCTACTTTAAGGTCTCCTACTCCAAGGAGGACTCAACTTAGGCTAAGCCCTATATATACCCATACTTGTAAGGGTGCAAAGAGGGAGACGACGTTTTTAGCTAACCCTAGCTACCCTCTAGTCTATCATAGGGTTTAGTTTTTTGTATGCAAAGTAGTTGTGAGAAACGATTGTAATAGTTTAAGTTGTTTTTGCAATAAAATACTCTTAGTTTGCTTAATTCATGTGCTTCACTTCCTTCAATTAGTTCCAAAAGTCCAGTTGAGGAAATCCATTTGTCGGGCACGAGAGTGTCAAACTCATGAAAGATTTAAGCACGGTCTCATCATGACGAGGTGTTGACTAATTCGACTTAGACATAAGTTAGAATTTCAGCGGCTAAAAGAAGCAACCAAACGTTGATTGCATGTGTTAGGCTTACGCTGAGATTGCTAGGTATTGCCTACATCGCGTAGCAACAGAATCCTAGCCTAAACATAGGTAGGATCACTTAAGAATTGCTTCACCGAACTTGGAGTATCTGTCAGACTTACCACCGTGACTTTTCTCCATCTCACCTGCCGGGACAACGAAAGTTGCAAGAGTAGAGTGCCGCCGTTGTAGCGAAAGTTGCTGCCGCCCCAATTCACCATTACCCGCCAAGGCAGCAGATCGTGGCAGCGCAGAACACACTTAATCTTTACAACGCAGTCTACACACTACTGAGCTACAACTACCTGGCCCAATCTATCAGCCTGATCTCTCTCTCTCTCTCTTCAATTACTTGTGTTTTTACTTTTATGTTTTTTAATATTCATAAATTTAATTGTACAATTTACTATTTCCTTGTGCATGAAAACACTTATAGAAGTTTTTCCAATCCCTGTGCGAGACGATATCTTATATATTATAACTTGACAAGAGTGTGCACTTGCGCTCATAAAAAGAGAACACACAAACGCTCTACAAGTTTTTGGCGCCGTTGTCGGGGATTGGCAACAAAAACTGCGTTTGAATTCCTGCACTTCTACTTTCAGTTTTTGGCATTTCAATTTCTGTTTAGTTTATTTTTCAAAAAAATATTTATGCTTCTTGTTTGTCTTTGGTGTATGACCAGGGCAAACCCTAAATCTGAGCTCGTATACGGAGAAGACATCGAAAAGAAGGAGAAAAAGGGAAAAGAGGTGTACTAGAAAATGGAAGCCCACCAACTCAACCCAGACACAGACCCAACACCTAGCCGCCAGGGCGGCAAAGATGGCAGCTAACACCCACCTGAGGAGAGGAAGGTCATACCTGGACAAAAAGCCAATCACAAAACCTTCAGGAAGTGGTTATGTTTGGGAGATGTACCTCCCAACATAACCTAATTTTTATTTTTAATTTATTTTTATGCATTAGGATTATATTTAATTTTTATTTAATTTCCACATCTTTATTTTTCTTGAAATCTATTTAATTATCTTTTTTTTTAATTTTTGCATTTAATTTATTTTAGGTTAGGAATGAAGGCAAGATAAAAATGGATAAAAAATAAAGGAGAGGCCCAACCCAGCGGCCAAGGCGGCCTAAGGACGCATAACAGGCAGATTAGCATAACGACTAGCGGCTTCATAACAGCTAGCTGCAACAACTACATTTGCAACAGCTGGCGGCAACGGCTACCTGTGTAACGGCTAGAATCCCGTAAAACTCGCCAACTATTCTCTTCTCATTCTTCACTTTGCTCTCTCTTTTTCTCTCAATTGTTCTTGTCTTCTTAGCTTTCAAGATCTCATATGCGTTATTTTCTTGTAATTTCTTTCTTTTCTTTAGGAAACACAACCGTTCTCACAATTATGGCAACATCAAAACCCACAACCTCATCCTCCAAGCTAACCTTCTAGAGGTTCTTTAATGTTGAAGCAGCGGCAACCTATCGGTAGCACTTCGTTGAGCGGCAAATTTAGGAAGAAATAGGCTTCCAGTACACAAGGCAAGAAAGGGATCTAGGCCTTAAGCCCAACATATTTAAAAGAGTCTATACACTGGGATGTCATATTTTTGCACGACAACTAGAGGAGGTAAACACCAACTTAGTTAGGGAATTTTATGCCCACAAACCTACCTCAGGAAACCCCTTTGTCTACGTTCACGGCGAGGGTGTCAAGCTCATAGCGGCAACAATAAAAAACTTCCATGGAATATAAATCAAAGAGAATCCGCACGAAAAATGGAGCTTGGGTCTAACGGCATCAGACTACGAAAAAATCAAAAGAGAAACCTGCCAGCCCAAAGCCAAGTGGCTTACCGGCAAAAATAACAGCTCAGTCAACCGTCGTGACTTACTGCCAGAAGCCATTCTTTGGAGTAACTTCGTCCAGCGCCGTTTAATGCCCACTTAGCATGGTTCCACAGTCAACAGGCCGCGGATGGCCCTAATCCATAGCATAATGAAGGGGAGGCCAATCAACGTTAGGGAAGTTATACTTGAAGAAATCTATGCTCACGCAGCCAAACCACAGTCCAAGGCACCCCTCGGTTTCTTCTCATTCATCCTCAGCCTCTGTGCCAATTTCCTTGTGCCTTCGCATCCCAAAGATACTATCATCGCCGCCAAGAAAGGGTGGACAAAGAAGGCTCGTCTCCAGATGATGCAAGAGCCAGAACCTGAAACGCCAACAACCACCCAGCCGTCGTCCAATCCTGCCGCCACCCTGGCCGTGACGGGCAATACTGATGCTATCCTTTCTTCCGCCATGGTTCCTCTGCATTGAAATCTCGTAGAGAGCTGCCAGAGAATTGAGCACAAACAAGTAATCTTTACGAGATACATCGCAAAGGTGCAAGAGGCCTTTGTGGCCTACTTGCTGGACAAATATCACGACGCCGACCCAAGGTTGCCAGCATTCCCGTCAGAGTTAGCAACTTTTAAACCAACCTAGATCACACCTTAACCAGATGCCACTCCAACCGCCGCAGACAGCGAAGGACCATATATCCGCCCCAAAAGAAGGACCACACCCACCCCCATCCAGCCATACAACCTCACCTCCTCCTCTAAGTCTGAAGAAGAGGAGATCCAAGCAGAAAAAGAGGATGATACTACTGTCGCTGCCTCAGTAGCAGAGGAAGCGGAAACCAAAGAGAAAGCCGAGGCCTCAAATTCATTGAACATAGAGGTATTTGATTCTTCCTCCGACGAACCGACCAAAGCAGCAAGGAAAAGAAAGCGGCCCACTAGTGCGACTGAGCCTCAAGATATAGGGTTTGAAACTGAACCATAAGCATCACCTAAAAGACCCACTCTCACCCGCATACAGCCACCACGTGGCCAGAAGAAAAAGCCCAGCCGCCAAATCTCCCGCCTTACGCTGCCTCGTCCTCCCCGCCTTCTCAGAGTTCTCCTCCGAGGCAACAACAGAAACGGAGGGGAACTCACATAATTTTTAGCACATTTTTTTATTTTTCTTTCCTTTTATGTTTTCTTTTAATTTTCTATTTTCTTTATATGTTTTTATTCTCTATTTTGTGTAAATCATTGAGGACAATGGCAACCTTGAGTTTGGGGGGGGGGGTAGTCCTCTTTATTTTCTTTGCTCTTAGTTGCATTTAGCCGCATGTAGCAACATATGTAAATTCTGCCCTAGCACATAATGAAATAAAAAACCTTAGCTTAAAAACTTGTGCCAATGATAGTTAGTCGACTTCCATATTTGCACCATACTCAAAAGTGAACTTAATCATGAGAAGAAGCATGAAAAATACTTAGAATTTTTTTAGTTGCCACTTATTCTTACACTGTCTGCCAAGTGCTGAGTTTTTCTCGAGTTCTAAGTTTAACAATGCCTGATTTATTTAATGAAATTTCTTAATTGGATGCAGGATTGCCACTGTGGCAGCACAGGGCAGCTAAGATGCTTAATACCCTAGAGGTGCCCGAAACAGGCTCTAGGTAGATGCTTAATACCCTAAAGGTTCCTGAAACAAGCTCTAGGTAGAGGCTTAATACCCTAGAGGTGCCCGAAACAGGCTCTAGGAAGGATCATGAGCTAGGACACTCCACTGCTATCAAAGTACAAGTATCTAAAGGGACAGACAAATTAGCAAGAGTGAATGAAAGCCTTCACGGGATGACTCTATTCAAAGGGTTCAGAGTTTCGTAGTATGCTACTCTCTTAGCTTCAGACCTGGAGAATAGTTGTGATGAGCTGAAGCCCTTGAGGCCATGATCAGAAAAAAGGAAACAAGTGCTCAACTATGCTGCCATGGCAGCAAAATCATATCCTTTTTCGAATTTAATTATTTTAGCATTCTTTGTTTACTTAGCATACTCCGCATGTTTAGCATGGACACAGACCAACACACACTGCACTGGCACTAAAAAAATTTAAATTCTAAATTATTTCATGCCATTCCCTATCACTAACATAAAATAGGTGCCACAACCTTGAGGTAAGAAATCAAGTTAAAGGCTAAGTTTCTGTTAATTTTTGTGCAAGGGGCAGATTTACTAGTTAGGTTGCATTGCTTGAAGACAAGCAATAATTCGAGTTTGGGGGTGTGTAGTGTGTCCATAAGTTTTATATTTTGTACACATTCTTGCCCTTATTATTGCCGTTCTTAAGCTCATTTAGGCATAGTTAGATGCATTGCAAGCATAATAACAATATTTGCTCTTTTACCATGCTTTCATTGAATATTCTATATTTGGTTAAGAATAGATATTGTTTAAGTTTACTTTTCATTTTCAGGTGTTGTAGCTGTGTAGAGGAGGAGCGGACAAGAAAGTAGGGAGCAAAAAGGAGTAGTACTGAAGCAGTTCCAAAGTGCAACCAAGAACGTCGCCGCAACAGCATTGTCCTCGACTGCCGCCCAAGCAGAAGTTAAACCGACTTAGTCAAGATGGGTTACGATTGAAATAGGACAATTCCCTCATTCTAATGACCCCAGTCTTGCAATTTCTGAAGCCTGTAGCGGCCTGCAGAGCTGATTTAAGAGGAATAACTAAAGTGACTAATCTTTACTTGCTAGAGAAGGCAACGTCCAAAGAGTCCACATTCACGTAAAAAAGGAGTCAACATTTAATGTAAAGCTACTTCAAGGACTTCTACTCCAAGGAGGACTCAACTTAGGCCAAGCCCTATATATACCCATGCTTGTAAGGGTGCAAAGAGGGAGAAAATGTTTTTAGATAACCCTAGCTACCCCTAGTCTATCATAGGGTTTAGGTTTTTGTATGCAAAGTAGTTGTGAGAAACAGTTGTAATAGTTTAAATTGTTTTTGCAATAAAACACTCTTAGTTTGCTTAATTCATGTGCTTCACTTCCTTCAATTAGTTCCAAAAGTCCATTTGAGGAAATCTATTTGTCGGGTACGAGAGTGTCAAACTCACGAAATATTTAAGCACAGTCTCATCATGACGAGGTGTTGACTAATTTGGCTTAGACATAAGTTAGAATTTTAGCGGCTAAAAGGAGCAACCAAACGTTGACTGCCTGTGTTAGGTTTATGCTGAGATTGCTAGGTATTGCCTACATCACGCAGCAACAAAATCCTAGCCTAGACATAGGTAGGATCACTTAAGAATTGCTTTGCCAAACCTGGAGTATCTTTCAGACTTGCCACCGAGACTCTTCTCCATCTCACCTGCTGGGACAACAAAAGTTGCAAGAGCAGAGTTCCGCTTTGGCAGCAAAAGTTGTCGCCGCCTCAATCCACCAAGCAGTAAATCGTGGTAGCGTAAAACACACTTAATCTTTACAATGCAGTCTACACACTACTGAGCTACAACTACCTGGCCCAATCTATCAACCTGATTCCTCTCTATCTCTCTCTTCAATTACTTGTGTTTTTACTTTTATACTTTTTAATATTCAGAAATTTAATTGTACAATTTACTATTTCCTTGTGCAGGAAATCACTCATAGAAGTTGGTCCAATCCCTGTGGGAGATGATATCTTATATACTATAACTTGACAGGAGTGTACACTTGTGCTCATAAAAAGAGAACACCCAAACGCTCTACAGGGTGAACTACCTAACTCAAATGATGCTCGACATGTCCGCCAACAGGATAATCCTTGATAGACAACATGAGGAGGCACTACAGATCTTGAACAAGATTGCTAAGAACGACTACAAGTTCCCTACAACCCGCCGCAGCGACATAAGGCAGCCAACTGTTGTGAACGAGGTAGAGGCCATAAAATCTGTTAATGCTCGTCTGGATAAGCTGACCGAGCTGGTGATGAATATGGCCAAAGGAAAGACGTATGAGGCCAAGGTTATGGAGCCTTTTTGTGATGAGTGTGGGGGCAACCACGATTCCTATGAATGCAGTGAATCTGTGAACTTCATGGGGACCTATGAGAGGAATAGCAGGCCCAACACCAACACTTACAAACCTGGCTGGAAGAAACATCTGAACTTCTCCTGGAGTAATCCAAACACAACTGCAAACCCAACTCAACAACCAGGAGGATACCAACAAAACTTGTCCAGACAGCCTCCTCAGCAGTAATAGAATACGAGCAATAACTCACTCGAAAATACTTTACATACTTTTATGTCTAGAACTAGTGATTTTATTATTCGTACTAATAAATTTGTTGATAAAACTGAGTCGTTTATGGATAGGACGAAGATGAGGATGAACAATCAAGAGGCTGCGATAAGGATCCTAGACACCCAGTTGTGGCAATTCACGGAGATCATAAGCAACAAAACAAAGGGTGCATCGTCTAGCAGTATAGAGGTAGCAGCCAAACCCACTTATGAACAGTGCAAATCCATATCAACCAGAAGTGGGAAACAATTGGATGAACCCACAATAAAAAAGCCAGCGGATGAACAACCAGCACAACAAAAACTGTCTGCCGCGGCAGCATCAATACCAGCTGCCCCGACAGATGAGACTGACAGTAGCCATGAGGCAGATGATCCTCCACATATCAAGTTCCCATGCAAGGAGCGTATAGAGGACATCCGCCTGCCGCCACCTTTTCCCTAGAGGCTTAAGAAACAGAAGAAGAAGCACCAATTCTAGAAATTCCTGGATATTCTGAAACAGGTGCACATAAATATTCCTCTCATCGAAGCCATCCAAAACATGCCCAATTATGCAAAATACTTCAGGGACATGGTTTTTGAGAGGAAGAGAATTAGGGAGTTTGAAACAGTTGCTGTCACAAAGGAATGTATGGCAATGTTGCACAACAAGCTACCACCAAAGCAAACAGATCCATGCAACTTTGTTATACCATGCAGAATCGGCAACAACCATGCAACGAAATCCTTGTGCGACTTAGGAGCCAGCATCAACCTGATGCGTAAGGTAGTTTTTGACAAGCTAGGTATTGGGCAAGCCAAACCTACCTCCATTACGCTGAAACTTCCTGATCACTCATTTGTACAACCGGAGGGTAAGATCGAAGTCATCTTAGTTCGAGTGGGCAACCTTATTTTTCCAGCAGACTTCGTAATCTTAGACTGTGAGGCCGATGAAAATGCCCCGATTATCCTTGGGCGACCATTTTTGGCCATGGGCAGAACGTTAATAGATGTAGAACATGGGGAGCTGATCATGAGGGTAGATAATCAAAGCATCAAGCTAAATGTATTACAACCCCCAGTAAAGGAAAAGAAAGGATGCTCGGACGCTCAGGCCTCCAAAATCAGCACTAAGATAAAGCAAGGTAGTAGTTGTCACGGCAGACCAAAGGGCAGACTAAAGGACCCAACATCACACCACCTTACAGAACAGGAGGAACACCCAGGAGGGAAAGACAAGAACCACCACCTCAGGAAGTGGTTATGTTTGGGAGATGCACCCCAATGCACTCCCAACATAGCTTAATTAAGTTCATCTTTTATTTTTGTATTTTTATGTTTTGGGAATAGAGTTTAATTTATTGCAATATTTTCTTTCTTTTAGGATTAGATTTTAAATTAAGTTAAAATTATTCTCCACATTTCGTTTATTTTTCAGAATTTATTTTTAGCATTTAATATTTTTATTTTTATTTCAGGTTTTAGGAATAAAAGAGTTGGACCAAGAAAAAGCCCAACAAGGAGCCCGCCCACCATCCCGCCGAGACAGCTGAGGGCAGCCCAGCCTAGAAACATCGTAACGGCTAGTTGACCGCTAACGGCTTCAAAAATAACGGGAAAAAATCCCGTAACGTGAGCGAAGCAATCTGTCCGTTAGACATTTAATGCCGCCACGACATCTCTCGGCACCATCTATATAAACCCCACTTCTCCCATTCATTTACTTTACTTTCAACTCCTTGTTATCCTATTCTTGAATCCACTGCTCTCTTTCTTATTTTCTTATTATAGTTTCAGATTACAAAAATCTTCTCACACGTGGCATCAACATCGCAAGCCAAACCCACCTTCCAAAGGTTCTTCTCTCATGAAGATGCAAAGCGGTATAAAACCCAGTTAGCAAAGCAAACAATATGGGAGGAACAAGGGTTCTATTACTCCAAGCAGAAAGGGGACCTCGGCCTTGACCCACCCTATTTGAGAAGATCCACAACAAGGATTGGGAAATCTTTGCAAGGCAGCCGAAGGCGACAAACATCACGATGGTCAGAGAATTCTATGCCCACCAACCCGCCCTGAGCTGTCGTTCGTGTTTTTTCGAGGGGAACCAGTCAAGCTCAACCCAATAGTAATCAACAGCTTCTATGGGCTCGAGATGGACATCAACCCACACGAAAAATGGAGGCAGTCACTAACGGCTGCCGACTATGACAAGATCAAGGCCGAGCTGTGCAAACCCAACACTCCTTGGTTGGCAGGAAAACATGGCGGCTCAGTCCAACGCTGTCGATTGCTACCCGAGCCGATGCTGTGGAACACTTTCATCAAACGGCGTCTGCTGCCCACCTCCCACAACTCCACAGTGGACATGCCCCGTCTTGCTCTCATTCACTCCATAATGGTAAACATGCCAATCAACGTTGGGGAAATAATTTGCAAGGAGATCCACAACTGTTTCCGCAAATCAAAGGGTCGGCTATACTTCCCATCTCTCATCACCGGCTTATGTGCCAACTTCAACGTACGCTCAGATCCAAATGATGAGATGACAACCGCCAAAGAGGGCTGGACCAGAAAAGTCCGCATGTAGATGATGCAGGCCCAAGAGACAGAACCAATCACTCCGAGCCAGCCCTACGCCACCAAGCCAGCTACACCAGCCGCCCCAGGAAGTACTGAAGCTGCCCCGACCAATGAAGTCATTGCCTTGTTGCGCACTCTCATCGATAACAACAAAAGGATAAAACAACTTCAATTGACATTAATGAAGTATGTGGGGGAGGTCCAAGAGGCTTTTGCGGCCTATCTTCTTCAAAAATTTCCCAATGCCGACTCCACCTGCCCACATTCCCTACAGATCTAGCAGCCGCGCCCAAAGAAGGAACACCATCAGAAGCAGATGCCCATCACGCCGCCAGGTGCCCTCTCCGATGCATTACCCGTCATACTCTGCCACCTCCGCTTCCAACATGGTGGCAGACACTCCTAAGAGGCATAAAAAACATTGCTTTCCAGTCCACACAGCAGAAACGGTGGCCAACAACTCCCAGTCCAATGAGGTGGAGAAGCAACCGACAGAACAACAGAACCCATGGTAACAGAGGATCCACCGGTAGAGTCCATGATAGAGGTAACCAGGAAAAGAAAGCAGCATCATCTTCGCTGAGCCAGAGGAAGAGGAGTTTGAATCTGAACCAGACCAAAGTGCAGCTTCTCACCCCACTCATAAGAGAGTCCAGCCACCGCGGACAACAAAGATTTCACCTGCCAAATATGCCACCCGGACATCTGCCAGCCGCCACCTTTTCATCCAGTCTTCATCCTCTCCCTCATCTACCGAGAAGACCCCAACTTCTTCTCAACCCTCCGCCAACTTCTAGCGTTACTTCTTTTCTTTTCTTTATTTTCTTGCTTATTTTTATGTTTTAATTATCTTCTTTGTATTTAATTTTTCTATTTTCTTTTGTAATTTATTTTGTGCATTGAGGGCAATGCCCATCTCGAGTTTGAGGGGGGGGGGTTATCACTCATTTTGTTTAGGCACATACTAGTAGCATATAGGTTGCATAATATACTTGCCTTAAAAATTAATCGAAAAAGACAATTTTTGTTAGAACTTGTGCCTATGATAGGATAGCTGACTCTAAATTTTCGCACCAATTAAAAAAAACCTTAAATTTGGGGAAAGCATGAAGTAAACTTAGAATTTTTCTATTAATGCCAAAAATTAAAAACACTACTGTTACTTTCTGAATTTGTTAGAATTTTTGGTAAACATTACCTGCTTGAATTATTTGTAAAATTCTAACACTGGTTGCAAGAAGCTACCACGACAGGTAACAAACAGAAAAAGAAAAGCACTGCCACGGTAGGAAAGACAATTTTATTTTGTCTTTCCCTAGAGGTGACCGAAACCGGCTCTAGGAAGAATCATGCGCAAGGACACTCCGCTGCTATCAAAGTCCATAAATATGAAAATCCTTGAAGTGACAGACAAATTAACATGAGTGAATGAAAGTCTTCACATGATGACTCTACTCAATGGGTTCGGGGTTTTGAGTTTGCTCCTATCTTAATTTCAGACCTAGAGAGTAGTTTTGATGAGATGAAGCCTTTATTGCCCTGATTAAATAAATGTTATTACTTATGCTACCTCGATAGCAACCTTATATACCATGACATCATCTTTGTTTACTTAGAATGTTCTTCAAATTCAGCATGTACACAGTTTCTGCACACACTGCATTGGCATTTTAGTTTAATTCTGAGTTAATTTATGTTCTTCTCCTTTCACTTATATAATGTAGGTTCCACGGCCTTGAGGTGATAAATCAAGTTTAAAATCGGTTTTTCTTTCTGATTAGTTTAAAGGGAAAGTATGTTTAGGTTTGCATTGCTTGAGGATAAGCAATAGTTCGAGTTTGGGGGTGTGTAAAATGCTCATTACTCCTATATTTTGTAACAAGAAGGAATCCACATTCAACCCAAAGAAGTCAGAATTAAAGGTTGCATTTAACACAAAAGCTATTTTGAAGACTTCTACTCCAATGAGGACTTGACCTAGCTTATGCCTATATATACTTGACATATTTTGTAATTGTAGACAACTTAGGTTTTCCCTTAGGCATAGCTTAGGTTTTCTTTCCGCCATTATGTTCTAAATTATTTCTTGGATTTGGGTTATGTTGTCAACTAGTGTGATAACGGTTATTTAGGTATTAAGTTTGTTTTTGCAATAAAACTTTCAAGGTTTGCTTATTCCATGCTCTTCATAGTTTTTAATTAAGTTCGAAAGATTAGTTGTTAACTATCAATTTGTTCGGTATCGAGAGAGTCGAACTCACGAAAGGGATAAGTACAATCCTATCCTAATCAGGTGTTGATCAATTCGGCCTAGACATAGGTGCGAATTTAAGGCGGCTAAAAGAGGATGAACCAAGGTTGTTGTCTTTGCAAGATTCACGGCGTGACGGTATTATATGCAGTGTAAAACAACGATATTCCGACTTAGACATAAGCGAGATAAATATCAAAGCGTTCTGTTGAGCCTTGAAGGTTTGGAGAGTTTTCCGCCGAGCCAATTATCCATTCCACTGCCGAGGCAGCAAAAGCGTCGAAGTAGCCAACCTGCCATCCTCCGTTTAGGCAGCAAAGTCTGGCAGCGCAAAACAACTTAACCTATTCAACGCAATTTCACACTTGGGAGCAGCATAATCTGACCTAGCCTATCACCCTGATCTTTTCTTCAATTACATGTGTTTTATTTACTTTTAATTCTTTTATAAACTAAACTGACTTGTGCATTTAATTTTCTTCGTGCAAGAATTACAATTCTAGAAAGTTGTCCAATCCCTGTGGGAGACGATATATTTTATATTATAACTTGAAAAGAGTGTGCACTTGCGCTCATATTTAAAGAACACCCAAACGCTCTACAGAATCTTACGTGATTGCAACATGTTCTAATTATCATAGAAAATTTATTCTAGATAAGTCATTTACAGTGGTCTGTTTGAAACTCCATATGATAAAAGAGTAATGGTACATGAAATTTTGGGGAACAAACTATTTTCTAAAGTAGGATCAGCAGAAATCAGGAAATATTACGAAATTTACACTTACTGATGCTCGAGCCGATTTGAAGCAATTGTTTTAAACTTCCATGGAATCAACAAATAATGAATTTTCAAAAGAAACAACTGAACCATGATTGAATAATGTACAAATGTTCGTCGCGGAAGATGTTACCTTAATTGCAGATCATTGTGCCAAAGTACCCAAGGGACAACTGGAATGACCGCCAACGAGATAAGTGGCCAAAATAGTATATTGAGATCCCCGAACGTCCGGTGAAGACGCGACCTAATGGACAACTGGAATGACCACCGGCGACGAAAGAGTGGTGGGAGAGAAACAAAGATTTAGGGATTTGGTATTTCAAGATCGTGTTTGTCTGTTTTAGGAAGAGTAATAGGCAAATGCAAAATATCACGACGTTTGTTAATCCAAATGCCATTAAAGTACTATCAATCACGACGTTTTTCAAAACAAACTTCACTAAATCACTCACTATATTGGCGTTTTTTATTAAACACCGCTTTATATCAGTTTATAGAGGTGTTTTTTATAAATGCCGTGAAATATATCTTTTTGTGGCTTTTCCCTTAAACACCGCGATATGTACAAAACTAGCGGAAACACCGCAAGAAATGCTGATATATAACGAACTTGATGTAATGTCACCAAGATTCATATCCTTAAAGGATTCTATGGGAGGATCTAGTGCTTCTTCTTCTTTGGTTGGAACCTCATCCACCTTTGATGATTATTCACCATCATTGGCTTCAATGATCCCTACATCATCATCATCATCACAAGAATCCTTCATTGGGAGGAGGTTATCATCGAAAACCACATGTATAGACTCTTCTACAACTAAGATTCTTTTGTTAAAAACTCGATAGGCTTTAGAGTTTAAAGAATAACCTAATAATTTAGCTTCATCACTTTTGCATCAAATTTACCTAAATAATCTTTTCCATTTTTTTAAAACAAAACACTTTCATCCAAAAAGGATGAAAATAGCTAATTTTAGGCTCCTTTGATTTTAAAATCTCATAAGGAGTTTTCTTTAAAATTGGTCTAATCATTACGCGATTTATAATATAACAAGCGGTGTTTGTGGCTTTCGCCCAAAAATACTTAGGTAAATTTTTTTCACAAAGCATGATTCTAGCCATTTCTTCTAAAGTACGGTTTTCCCTCTCAACTACCCCATTTTGTTGAGGAGTTCGAGGTGCAGAAAAATTGTGTCTAATACAATTAATGTTACAAAAATCCTCAATACCTAGATTTTGAAATTTCGTTCCATGGTCACTTCTAATATGAGAAATGTTTTGACCAAGTTCATTTTGAGTAATTTTTTAAAATGTGATGAATTTTTCTAAAGCCTCGTCTTTTGTACTTAAAAAGAGAACCTAAGTGTATCTAGAGAAGTCATCATTTAAAACATATGCATATGATTTTCCACCACAACTAGTTGTCCTAATAGGCCCAAAAAGATCCACGTGGATCAATTATAATACCCTACTAGTTGAAACATCATTAATGGATTTAAATGAAGTTCATTTTTGTTTACCCTTAACACAAGCATCACAAATTTTATCTAAGGAAAATTTTAGCTTAGGTACCTCTAACTTGATTTTGGGAAATCAATTTCTCTAAAACACTTATGCTAGCATGCCTTATTTTTCTATGCCATAACCATGCATCATTTTCATTTTGAGCAACTAAACATGCATGATGTGTATGAATGTCATCTAAATGCACCATGTATATGTTACTTATGCAATGACCAATGAGCATTATTTTTTTTGTTTTAATGTTCACAATTTTGCAACCATTAACATCAAAAAGAACATTAAAACCCTTATGACACAATTAACTAATGCTCAACAAATTATGCTTTAGATCATTGACATATAAAAAATCTTCAATGAGAATAGAAGAGAGATTACCAATAGAATCAATACCCTCAATGTGACCTTTGGAGTTGTCACCAAATGTCACCACTCCACCACTCATTGGCTTTAGCTCCATTAATCTACTCTTGTCACCAGTCATGTGTCTTGAGCATCCACTATCAAGGTACCAAGTGTTTTGACTTGAAGCTTTGGCCTTGTAGCAATGCTCCCCATACAAACAAAGATTAGTTCTTGAATTTTGGTACCCAAATCATTTTGGGTTCATGTGAGTTAGCTCCCAAATACTTGGTTCCCTTACGAATCCAAGAAACATTAGCATGAATATTATTAGAAACTACTAGTTCCTTAGGAACCCATACATTGCGATATGCGGTGTACTATAAATGATACGCAAATAGTGCAAGTATGCACGTTGAAACAAGTAATACAGTGACGAGTGAGTATCGTCTCTACAGGAATTGGAGGTATTTAAAGTTAAATACAAGCACACAAAATACAAAATGAATGTAAATGTGATAGCAAATGAGAAGATTTCAAAAATGTTGTAGCAAAAGCAACTAAATAAAAATGAAATGAACTGAATAAGCTGCAAGGTCCTCAATTTTATTCGAAACTCTCTATTTGGAATGACAAGTTGGGTTTGCTAAGGATTCTTACGTCTAGTTCTAAAGTTTATGTAACACCTTCCAGCTCAAACTATGCTCGACATGATTTACTATAGTGCTTCTAAACTATCTCTAGCAAGAAACCTGATAGTCAGAATGCTACGACAATACCTCTCAGCGTGAACCCTAGCAAGCTACTTATCGTTTACGTACTACCCCCTTTAGTCGTTGAAACTCTATCCTTATCTCTAAGGTGAGTTAGAGTTGTTCCTCTCAGCATCCAACCCTATTGTCTACGTGGATCTAAGCTTAGCTCTCTCGACCACTAAGCTAATCTAGCACTTATGTAACGACTAACTCTCGAAAGCTCTTACAAACTTAAGGAAATAAAACAGTAGACAAAGCATATGAAGTTGGAAACATGCTAAACATCCATTAAAAAACTAAAATAAATCATCCATAACAAACCCAAGCTATCTAAAGTTAGTTCATGGCTGGGTGTAAAACATCTATCATGATTCGTTTTAAACAACCCATTTTTAGAATATAAATATTAAAGTAAAGAACAACAAAGAAAAAGAATCTCCAGTACCGCCTTGGACTGCCGTGAACCACCCTAGATTTGTTGCTTCTCTCAAAGGCTAGCAAGGTCACCCCTTTGACCTTCGACAATGGAGGACACCAAGTTGAGAAAGAAGGTGGAAAGTAGTCGCCTTTTTCTCTTCACCCTTATCACCCAAAAGTAACTTCTTTTCAGCTCTCCTCTTTATGTGGGTATCTTGTGTTTTATATAGTAGGGGCTCCTAGGGTTTTGTGCCCTAAATATTCCTTGTGTGACCTAAAGAATATTCCCTAGGTCACATGTGTGGCACAGCTGGCTGGTGGAATCACATGTGGGGGCTATCAAAATATCTTCTCTTTTTATCTTTTCTGCGCCAAGAAATGCGTCCAGAATGTCACGACATTTTCCCTTTTCCCTGCTTCTTTGCTTACCTGCACAAAACCATACCAGAACGAACCTTCCTCAAGCAACACCCATTCATTAAATAAAACAAAACAACCAAGAAACAAACCAAATGCAACTATATGAACTAAATGCAGCTATATGTGAATGAAACGAGCTTAAAGACAAGCAAATAACTAAGTAAAAAAGCATGAAATGCATACTTTTATGAGGTTATCACGCCCCCAAACTTAAGTTGTTGCATGTCCTCAAGCAATGAGTAGAGAAAAACAGAGAGAATGTTGTGGCAAAGTTTAGTTCAAGATGGTGCTATAGTAAAATTTCAGTCCTTAGAAAAATATAGGCTTCAATATGCTAGAGAAATCAAGATTTTAAGAACTTTTCCCTAGGACAAAATCCTTTTCATGTGCGTGTGTGTGTGTTGCATGCAATCTATGCTTAACAGAGTTAGAAAAAAATTGGGCAAGATCTCTAATGCGACCTAGTATGCCTTTAAACAATTAAGCACAATTATACTCCCATAGTTCAAGCTATTTTTTTAACTAAGAGGGGTGTCAGCTCATCACAACTACGACCCTCAAATCTAGATGAGTATGAAGCAAACCTCTCACCCCCGAGCTGGTAGGTAGAGTCAGCTCGTGACTACTTTCATTCACTCATTTGATGTTGCTTCCATTTTGTGAAACCAAAATTGATTTTGATATAACATATAAACTTAAGGACCAATTTGCAAAACAATAAATTTTTAAGTACTTTTTAAAGTCTCACAATTGACAAGTATTTTAAACAAAATAATATCTTAAGACAAGCTATTAAATATATGAAAAATTCTCTAAGTCTTTTCATATGTTTTTCAAGCCAAACTATGCAAAAAGGCCCAGGCGTATCGATACCCTTAGGCATATCGATACTGTCTTTTGCCACTAGAATTTTGATTTTCAAGCCAAACTATGCAAAAACGCCCAGACATATCGATACCCTTATGCGTATCGATACGGACTTTTGCCATTGGAATTTTGATAGGCTTAACGTACTGATACGGTGTTAACACGTATCGATACGATATTCATCTGGGCAACTCTTTTAATGAAACCGTACCGATACGCTTTCCAACCATATCGATACGATAAGCATATCTTTGAAAAATCTTAGCATTTAATTTTTCGACTGTTACTTGTCAGTTGGTTGGTTTCCTAATTTTTAAAAGACTGTTATACCGTACTGATATGCTTGGTATGCGTATCGATACGCTTTTTATGAAAACCAGACTTGGGATTCCAGTGAGTAAACACCGTATCGGTACGACCATCCGTACCAATACGCCCCTTAAAACTGTACCCGTACGCCTTCTATGCGTATCGATACACTCTGTTTTCAGACACAACGACTCTTTCCTCTTTGATGCAGGTATCGATACGCCCTCCCCGAGTACCGATACGGTAGGCTGCAGAGCTGCATTTAATGCGGGAAAATTGCTCCCAACGGCTCTATTGATGATCCCAACTACCCAAATGGCTAGAATTCAATGCAAGGGTATAAAAACAAGCTTCAATTGACCAAGCAACAACTATTGAACCTATAAGCAACATCAAAGCAAAATATCCAAACCCTAGTGCTCTTCATAGTCAAATTCTTGTACCAAACTCTAGTGATTTTATTGTTATCTTGTTTTGTGAGTTTGGGGTGTTTGAAATTGTATTTGGGTAAACATTTATCCTTTGAGAGGAATTGTTTGAGTTTACCAAATCCATCTCTTTGTAAAAGTGAGTGGATTAAGCTTTGGGTAGAAAGATTAATCAATTTGTAAGGTTACCTCCCCATCCAAGAAAAAGGGAAGAATTCAAGTAGTGAATTGGTTGAAAATCCTTAGTGGGAACTAAGGTAGTGGATGTAGAGTTCATTTGGAGAACTTGAACCACTCTAACCACTTGTGTCACTTTTTATTTTTCACTCATACCTCCTACCAAATTTTTAATTTCCAATTCACCCCCTCTTGGCCATTTGCAATTGTGTGATCAACTCAACAATTGGTATCAGAGATACACTCATTGGAAGGATTACAACCCTCTTGAGTCGATTCTAGGAGAGTTTGATCAACAACTAGTCAAGCAATGGCATCCACTTCTAACTCCAACCTCTATGAGTCCCAATCTACCACCAAGCCACCATTCTTCAATGAGGATAACTACCCATATTGGAAGAATAGGATGAGGCTCTTCATCAAGTCCACCGACTACATGGTGTGGGATGTGGTTGAAGAAGGTCCATACATTCCCATGAAGAGAGATAGTGAGTCAAGACTTGTCCCAAAAGTGAAAGCTGAAATGACAGAAGATGAACGAAGAAGGATGCAAGTGAATGATAAAGCTCTATATATCATATTTTGTGCACTTGGTCCGGATATCTACTCCAAGGTGTCTTCGATCGAAAATGCCAAGGAGGTTTGGGACACCCTCGAGACAACATATGAGGGAACTAGTGATGTCAAGGAAACAAAAATTGGGCTACTCAATCTAAGCTACGAAAATTTCAAGATGGATCCCGATGAGAGTGTTTCCAAGATGTTTGATCGATTCTCGGTCATTGTCAACGGATTGAAGGGTTTCGGTGAGATCATCCCCGAAGACAAACTAGTGAGGAGATTGTTGTACTCTCTTCCGGAGTCATGGGATAGTAAGAGAACGGCTATTATTGAAGCTCGAGATTTAAAGACTCTCAAGCTTGATGCTCTTGTTGGATCTCTACTCACCCATGAGATCATGAGGAATGGGAGAGAAGATGAAAATGGTTGAGAAGAAGGATGTTGAGAAGAATAAGGTTGGAATCGCTCTTAAAGCTTCATATCATGAAAGCGATTCAAGTGAAGATGAAGATGAGGAGATGGCCATGTTGGCCAAACGGTTCACTTGCTTCATGAAGTTTAATCGTGGGAGAAAGTTCATAAGAAAAGGAGACTTCAAAAGCAAGAGTAAGGAAGAGGTGAAGAACCAAATCACTTTGTATGAATGCAAAAAGCCCGGCTACATCCGTTCCGAATGTCCTCAATTGAAGAGGAAGAGCTTTTGGAAGAAGAACAAGCTCAAAGCTCAAGTAGAACTTGGAGTGACGATGAGTCATCCGAGGAAGAGGAGGAAGTGGCCAATCTTTGTCTCATGGCCATTGATGATGAACCAAAGGTAAATTCTAACTTATCTAATTTTGATTTTACTTTTGATGAGCTTCAAGATGCTTACGATGAATTGCAAGAGGTTTACGATGAGTTAGTAGGAAAATATAAAGAATCCATTTTGAGAAACAAGAAAACCATTTCCGATTTGAAAAATCAAAATGAAACATTTTCAAAAACTAACTCTGAATTGGAAAAGAAAGTTTTGTTTTTAGTAAATCTTTCAAATGATCTTAAAACGAAAAATGATGAACTTGAAAAACTTCTTTTCGATTTTCAAGATTATCACACAAAGGAAGTCGATAATCTAAAAACATCAATTGCTATTGGGGAAACCATTTTGAAAAAGGAAACTCTTCTAAATCCCAATATGTAAAAAGAAAACCTTTTATTCGTAAAAAAGAAATTATTATAAGCAATCTAGAGGTCAAAAGGTTAGGAGTGTTTGGGTTCCTAAGGAACTCATTATTTCTAATAATATGAATTCTATTGCTTCTTGGATTCCCAAGGGAACAAAATTTTTGAAGGCTAACACACATGGACCCAAAATGATTTGGGTACCAAAAAGCAAGGCCTAATTTCTTTGTTTGTAGGGGGAGCATTGCTACAAGGCCAAAGCTTCAAGCCAAAACTCATGGTACCTTGATAGTTGATGCTCAAGACACATGACCGGTGACAAGAGTAGATTCATGGAACTAAAGCCAAAGAGTGGTGGAGTGGTAACTTTCGGTGACAACTCCAAAGGCCACATTGAAGGAATAGGCTCCATTGGTAATCACTCTTCTATTTTCATTGAAAATGTTTTGTATGTCAATGGTCTTAAACATAATCTATTGAGCATTAGTCAATTATGAGATAAGGGTTTTAATGTTTTATTTGATAAAAGTGGTTGCAAAATTGTGAACATTAAAACAAATCAACTAATGCTCATAGGACATAGAATAGGCAATATTTATATGGTGCATTTAGATGACATCCATTCATCCCATACATGCTTAGTTGCACATGATGAACATGACTCATTTCTTTGGCATAGAAAATTAGGACATGCAAGCATGAGTGTCTTAGAGAAATTAATTTCCCTTAATCTAGTTAGAGGTTTACCCAAACTTAAATTTTCTAATGATAAAATTTGTGATGCATGTTCAAAGGGTAAACAACATAGAACTTCATTTAAATCCATTAATGATGTCTCTACTAGTAGATGTTTACAATTGATTCATATGGATATTTTTGGGCCTATTAGAACAATGAGCTTGGGTGGTAAATCATATGCTTTTGTGCTTGTAGATGACTATTATAGGTTTACTTGGGTTCTATTATTAAGTACAAAAGATGAGGCTTTAGAAAAATTCATCACATTTTCTAAAATAACTCAAAATGATCTTGAACTTAAAATTTCTCACATTAGAAGTGATCATGGAACCGAATTTCAAAATCTAGGTTTTGATGAGTTTTTAAATGAAAATAGGATTAGCCACAAATTTTCCGCACCTCGCACTCCTCAACAAAATGGGGTAGTTGAGAGGAAAAATTGAACTTTAGAAGAAATGGCTAGAACCATGCTTTGCGAAAATAATTTACCTAAATATTTTTGGGCGGAAGTCACAAATACCGCTTGCTACATTATAAATCGAGTAATGATTAGGCCAATTTTGAAGAAAACACCTTATGAGATTTTAAAATCTAAGAAACCTAACAATAGCTATTTTCACCCTTTTGGTTGCAAGTGTTTTGTTTTGAATAATGGTAAAGAAAACTTAGGTAAATTTGATGCTAAAAGTGATGAAGCTATTTTCTTAGGGTATTCTTTAAACTATAAAGCCTATCGTGTATTTAATAAAATAACTCTAGTGGTTGAAGAGTCTATACATGTTGTTTTCGATGATAACCTCCTTCTGAGGAAGGAATCTTGTGATGGTGATGATGATGTAGGAATCCTTGATGCCATTGATGGAGGAAAAACGTCAAAGGTGGATGAGGTTCCAACTAAAGATGAGGATACACAAGATCCACCTCTTGAAGCCTTGAAGGACTTGGCTCTTGATGAAAAGGAGGTGTCTTACCCAAGGGAGTTCAACTATGTCAAAGGTGGTGAAATCTTGGGTGATCCATCCAAGGGGGTAACTACTAGATCCTCTCTCAAATTAATGAATCATGTTGCATTTCTTTCATGCATTGAGCCTAAAAATATTAAAGAAGCTTTAAAAGATTATTTTTGGATTTTGGCCATGCAAGAGGAATTAAATCAATTTGAGAGAAGTAAAGTTTGTACATTAGTTGAAAGGCCTAGTAATCAATCTACTATAGGAACTAAATGGGTATTTAGGAATAAATTAGATGAAAGTGGTAATATAGTGAGAAACAAGGCTAGGCTTGTTGCTCAAGGCTATACCCAAGAAGAGGGAATTGATTTTGATGAGACATATGCACCCGTAGCTAAGATGGAAGCCATTAGGATGCTTTTAGCATTTTCATGTTATAATGATTCCAAGCTTTTTCAAATGGATGTGAAAAGTGCCTTTTTAAATAGTTTTATAAATGAAGAAGTGTATGTTGAACAACCACCGGGTTTTGAGGATTCAAAATTTCCAAACCATGTGTTTAAACTAACAAAAGCTCTTTATGGTTTAAAACAAGCTCCTAGAGCTTGGTATGAGAGACTTTCAAATTTCTTAATTGAAAAGAGCTTTGATAAAGGAAAGGTGGACACTACACTCTTCATAAAAAGATATAACAATGACATCTTAGCAGTACAAATCTATGTTGATGATATCATTTTTGGTTTTACTAATGAGTGTTATTGTAAAGAATTTTCTAAGCTAATGCAAGGTGAGTTCGAGATGAGCATGATGGGGGAGCTCTCATTCTTTTTGGGACTCCAAATCAAACAAAGGAAAGATGACACCTTCATAAATCAAGCTAAGTACGTGAATGACATGCTCAAAAAGTTCAGCTTGGAGAATACAAAACCTCAAGCCACACCTATGAGCTCTTCCATAAAGCTTGAAAAAGATGAAGGAGAGTTATGACACCATCGAAAAAGAGAACTAAGCGTTATCGTTCTACTTCCGATCCTAATGAGGATGTCAAGGGTAACCCTACACCTAACCTTCCTTATATTACCCAATTAAGTTTTCTCGATGATGGCGATATAGAACGATACAAACTTTTTCAAGGTATGAACCTTAGGGAAGAACGTGTTGTGTCAATCCCATTCTTAAGTTCTGCCCATTTTAAATTCCAATACCTACCTTTAATTAAGCATTGGAAGTTTTTACCTTTTTTTAGCATTCCTCTTATCCTATATAGGAATCTAGTCATCGTATTCTTTTCCAATGTCGTATGTGTTCATGATGAAGCTAGAAAGAATGTCATTGCTATTGAATCTTCTGTTATGGGCACAACCTTTCAAATTGATCAAAAAAATTTATGTAATGTCTTTGGTTTTGAAGATATTGGTATTGATGATGAGAAATCCTTGGGTACGAGTCCTTTAGGCTCAACAAAAGTTTTAAATGCTCATGACCGTATCCTTCATCTTCTTGTCTCTTGGTTTTTTCGTCCATCGGGAGGGAAATTTTCAACTATTCGTCAAACAGATGATTTTTGGCTTAGGTGTTTTAGAGAAGGTCAACGTCCAAATCTTTGTCAAATTATGTTTGTCGACCTTGTCTATTTAGTCCAACACCGTCACACCAAACAAGTCACATCTTTTTACTACTCTACGGCTTTGAGTTATCTCTTTCATTCCCTTGGTATTGATTGTTCCCATGACTATCCCGAAACCCTTGGCCTACCCATAGATGAGCGTTCTCTAGCTCATTCTGGTTTCTCTTATGTTGATGATGAATGGGTTCGTAACACTCAAGATCCCCCACAAGATGCTCCGGTCGATGCTTCTCATGCTTCTTCGAGCTCTCACTGTGCTCCGGTTGATTCCTCTTCCATGGGCACCCTTATGACTTTTCTCAATGAGAAGTTCACTTCCATGGAAGCCGGGTTTACCGCGATGGACACTAGATTCACATCTTTGGAAGATCGCGTCAAAGGTATGGAGAAGAAAATGGAAACCATGGCTTCTCGCCAAAACTCCATGGATATCTCTCTTACCACCTTCCATGGTGCTTGGCTCAACCAAACCCGATAGAATCAACCCTCTCAAGATGATGAAGATGAAGAGGAAGAAGACGATGATGATGATGAGGGGGACGAGTAGTTTATGCATATCATCTTATGGCATTTAGTCTTTTCTATTCTGTTATTGCACTCTTGTTTTTAGGATCTAAGTCTATGCCTATTATCTATGTTTTAGAATTTTCAAGTTTGGATTATGATGTTTGCTTTGAAGTTTATGCATTTGAACTATTATGTTTACTTTGAAGTTTATGCATTTGAACTCTTATGATTGCTTTAAGTTTAATGAATTATTGTTGCTATTATGTTGCTATTATCCTTGTATTTATATTTGATCTAACAAAAATGGGGAGAAGGATCATAGAGTCAATTTTTTCTTTTTGAAAATCTATCTTAAATTAAGGGGGGGAAAGCTTTTCAAAGTTTCAAAAACTTAAAAATTTATTTGTGGTTTTGTTATATCAAAAATTTGGAGATTGTGAAACCAAAATTGATTTTGATATAACATATAAACTTAAGGACCAATTTGAAAAACAATAAATTTTTAAGTACTTTTTAAAGTCTCACAATTGACAAGTATTTTAAACAAAATAATATCTTAAGACAAGCTATTAAATATATGAAAAATTCTCTAAGTCTTTTCCTATGTTTTTCAAGCCAAACTGAGCAAATAGGCCCAGGCGTATCGATACCCTTAGGCGTATCGATACTGTCTTTTGCTACTGGAATTTTGATTTTCAAGCCAAACTATGCAAAAACGCCCAGGCGTATCGATACCCTTATACGTATCGATACGAGCTTTTGCCACTGGAATTTTGATAGGCTTAGCATACCGATACGGTGTTAACACGTATCGATACGATATTCATCTGGGTAACTCTTTTAATGAAACCGTACCGATACGCTTTGCAGCCGTATCGATACGATAAGCATATCTTTTAAAAATCTTAGCATTTAATTTTTCGACCGTTACTTGTCAATTGGTTGGTTTCCCAATTTTTTAAAAGACCGTTATATTGTACCGATACGTTTGGTATGCGTATCGATACGCTTTTTATGAAAACCAGACTTGGGATTCCAGTGAGTAAACACCGTATCGATACGGCCATCCGTACCGATACGCCCCTTAAAACCGTACTGGTACGCCTTCTATGTGTATCGATACACTCTATTTTCAGACACAACGACTCTTTCCTCTTTGATGCAGGTATCGATACGCCCTCCCCGAGTACCGATACGGTAGGCTGCAAAGCTGCATTTAATGCGGGAAAATTGCTCCCAACGGCTCTATTGATGATCCCAACTACCCAAACGGCTAGAATTCAATGAAAGGGTATAAAAACAAGCTTCAATTGACCAAGCAACAACTATTGAACCTACAAGCAACATCAAAGCAAAATATCCAAACCCTAGTGCTCTTCATAGTCAAATTCTTGTACCCAACTCTAGTGATTTTATTGTTATCTTGTTTTGTGAGTTTGGGGTGTTTGAAATTGTATTTGGGTAAACATTTATCATTTGAGAGGAATTGTTTGAGTTTACCAAAGTCATCTCTTTGTAAAAGTGAGTGGATTAAGGTTTGGGTAGAAAGCTTAATCAATTTGTAAGGTTACCTCCTCATCCAAGAAAATGGGAAGAATTCAAGTAGTGAATTGGTTGAAAATCCTTAGTGGGAACTAAGGTAGTGGATGTAGAGTTCATTTGGAGAACTTGAACCACTCTAACCACTTGTGTCACTTTTTATTTTTCACTCACACCTCCTACGAAATTTTTAATTTTCAATTCACCCCCCTCTTGGCCATTTGCAATTGTGTGATCAACTCAACACATTTATTTATGCATAGTTTATAGGCAATGCAACACAAAGAGGAGTGTCCCTCTATAGATATGACGTAGCATTTATTCACAGTTTAGCGTACTCAATTAGCACATGGGAGTTTAGTAAAGCCTTTACTACTTTCATTTATCGTTCAAGTTCATTAGGTTCATTCATACTAAGGCATGCAAGAGTTCTTCAAAATCCTCTAACAATCCTAAGCATACAGAGCATACATCGTGCACGTTTTAATCTAAAAGTATCAAGTCTTAAAGTCAGTTCCACCAATCTTAGCAGTCATAAATATTCAATGAATCCAAAGCCATAAAAAATAAAAATTACTCATCATTGCACATCCTCAATTTATTCATAAAATTGTCTCTAAACTAAACAATATGTCATAGAAAAATTCTATTTCCAACTACAAATGCAAACGACTAACTACGAACACGACTCCCCCCAAACTGGAAGGATTGAGTGTCCTCAATCCATGAAAAGTAAATTAAATGAATCTAACCTAAATGCAATGCAGAGATACCTCGTTGGGGTCCTACTTCGGTGGTGTTGTTTTGGTTGCCTTGTGCTTGACGCACTTCTTCTTCAGCAGAGCAATGGGTGGGTCAGAGGCATTCGTTTCTAGTGGTCGGGCTGCTTTGTTCTGGGCTTCTTGGGTAGGTTGATTTGTCTGGTCATCATCATCATCAGTTTCGGAGGAATCACTCTGTGCGGGAGGGGTGTTCCACACACAACATGTCGTGCGCTTCTGACGACATTTGGTTCTCGTCGTGGCATTTGGAGTTGGGGCAGGTGATGGTGTAGGAGTGCGGTCCATTAAGTCCTCCTCATCATTGTCTATAGTGGCCATCTCACCGGAAGGGTCTTCGGTCGGTTGGGCATGTATTGGTTCCTTTCCTTTTCTCTTTCTCTTCTTACTTTTGTCAGTGATGGCATCAGGGGAAGCTTTCTCTTTCTCTTGAGTTTAGGGCTGGGGTTGTGAACAAGCTTTGCTTGAAGTTGGGGTCTCTTTTGTAGTCGTCTCTATTTGGGTAGGTTCCAAACGTGGTGCAGTGCTAAGAGAAGTAAAGGTCGATCCCATAGGGACTAAGAAAACTTCCTGATTTATGCTTGTTTAATCTCTGAGCCAAGAGGTGAGTTGAATAATATTTAAGTAAAGGTGGTGATTTGTGGATAAAAGTAAGAAAATAAAGAGATTATAAATGAGATTAAAAAGAAATAGATTCAGTATGGTGTAAGTCAGCCTTAGGCTTTTGCTCTGAATCAATTTCCTCGGATCATCGAAAAAGGGTTTTTTACTTTGGGATTCACGTTGGTTACTTGTCTACAAGGACCAATCCTTGTGACTATATTTTGTAAACCGAATAACCAAGTGCCATCTTTGATATCGATTTTGGAAATTGATCTAATCAACAAAATGTTGTAGATAAAAAACGTTTAAGTTCGTAAAAGACCGACTCAGATTATGTTATTTCAATAATAACTGATTCTGATCTCAGTTTCCTCTTAGCAAACAATTTTGCTAAGTGTGTTCCCAAGAAGTCGAATGTGCTTCAATAACCCGATCATTCCTCCCACACATTTAACCAAAACAAAATCCTGACCAACGTCAATCTTTGGTTTTGAAATCGTTTTGATTTTGAAAATAAGCTCAGAAAACTGAGAGAGATACCCGAAATTGTTTAAGTGCTTTTCAATCCTCACGTTGAAATTGAGTCATCGCTTTACCCCTCGGCTTGAAAGGAAATTATCTAAGCATGACAAAAGTCATACTTGGCATTTAAAATAAAAGCTTTTAAAAATAAACAAGGTAAGAACCAAAAGAGAATTTATAAAAGCAAAAAAAAGAAGGTTTTGATCACAATGATCTCAAGACAAGTGAAGCGTGTTCTCTTAGGCTCACCTTGGAAGGGTATTTATAGCCTTCTAAAAACCCTAAAAGTAAGCTGAAATTACAAATGATAATTTTTTGAATTTAAATCCTAAAGATAAGAAGATAATTCCTAAAAAGATAAAAAGATAATTCCTAAAAACATGAATTTTGAATTGCTCAGTCGTCCTTCCGCCTTCTAGAATTGTTAACTGGACCTTCTAGAAGCTACATATTGGACCTTTTAGAAGTTGTTGATGATCTGACACGTTAGCCATTTCATGCCCAGGTTCATGCCCACTAATTCAGCCATGATTATAGTACAAAAAGTGTAGTTTCCAGGCCTTTTAGGCACATTTTCCAGATGTCATTGTCCTGCACATAAATCATGTAAAAATGCACAAATCAGCAACAATAATGAACAACCAAAGAGTATTTAAACACAAAACATAGCACAGAATAAACACTAGTTAAATTCCCCCTCACTTATTTAATGCTTGTCCTCAAGCATTTCTCAATCAACATGCCATAATCATAAGTTGCCATTTTCCAATTTACATCATGCCTTAATCATCCCAATGAACCAAAATCAAAGCAATTAATTGAAACTAGAAAACAATCAAGCAAGTGGCAAAGCTAGGAAATAAGTTAAAGCAAAACAAGACATTCCAATAGCTCATTAATCTTATGATGCAAGACTCAATACCCTCACAAGAGATTCACTCATTCCGCTCAATTTGTTTAAGGACAAAGAAACACTCAAGCCAAGACAAGTAAAAGCATTACCATAAGCTTGTAATTAAATCCAATCTCCACTACTTAAAAATGAATATGATGCAAAAGTCAAAAGGTCTTTAAACCGGGTTGTAACGTGGCTAAGGTATGGGTAGCAAAAAGGCCGAAAAGAAAAGGTTTAAAGAGGCAAGACAAGAGACCAGAAAGATTCGAAACAATCCACGAATTAACATGTAGCACAATGAAAAATAGAACAAGGATAGATGAAAGGCAATTGAAACAACCATTTTTTCGAACAAATGGGCTGTTTTTTTCTGTTGTTCGAATCAATGCACAATTCACTGTTTTTGTAACTGTTCTAACAGTTTATCCGAACTGTTCTACACTGCACAATATTTTTTTACACTATAATTTTCTGCACTATTCAAACCAAACTGCACTAGATTTTTCTACACAGTATTTTTTCTGTATTGTACTGTTTGTTCGATTCTTTTTTTCGAATAGAAAATTGTTTTTTTTTCTTTTTTTTTCTTTCGTGGAACAAGAATGATCTCGAGTCTCGGTAAGGGTAAGAAAATAGAGGGAAATAAAAAGAAAGATTTTGGGTTTAATTTGTTGGGGTGAAAATCAAACAAAAGGAAAATATGCTCAAACATGGTTCACTAAGGGACAAATAAAAAGGTAGGCATCTTGGGTAGCGAAAGGGTTGATTCTAAGTACTTCTATCATACTAAAAACATCAAATTCATACATGTAGTATCGACAAGCATTACACCACAAGTTCTAGAATGCTAAGACTAGTTTGACACACTCAAAGAAACAAAGAGCAAGAATGAAAATTGTATGCTCATTAGGCTCAAAGCTCACAAGAATATTCTCAATGTATCAAGTCAAAAAACGATGGAAAGTCAAAAAATTCATGGAAAAATTCACTAGATATGCCAACTAACCATCATGCATCCAATGTTCAATTCAAAGCAAGATGAAAAATTCATCATAAAAATTAAAACAATCAAGTAAACTAAAGAATAGGCAACAACAATTTCAACATATCAAAATCAAAATAACTCAAATTCAACCATCCAACAAGCAAGGTGAAATTCAACATGCCATCCTCCCCCCACCCGTCACTTAATCTGTTTTGTCCCAAAACATATTTCAAGTTTAAAGTAAAAGAAAGGGAAAAGGAATACTCCCTAATCTAGTGACGGCCGCGCGACTCTTCTCACGCCTAGGATAGGTTTTCACCATTTTCTCGCCTTTGATTCGAATAATTCTTGATTCCATCTTAAAATTCAAGTAGGAATAATGGGGTACCTACAAAATTAAAAATTAAAAAATGAAATAAAATTACCAAACAAAATAAAAATGAAAAAAATAAACTAAAAATGATAAATTAAAAATATGGGTTGCCTCCCATTAGTGCTATTTTTAACGTCACTATCTCGACGACTTGTTTCGCTTAGATCTCAGGCTCTTCCAAGTCAATTTCTTCAATTAATCCAACCAGAGTGTTATCGTAATAAGGCTTCAATCTTTGGTCATTTACTTTGAATCGATATCCCGTATCGCCTTCAATCTCTATTACACCATGTGGAAATATTTGAGTCACCTTATAAGGTCCGAGCCACTTTGACTTCAGCTTACCTGCAAAAAGTTTGAGTTTGGAATTAAACAAAAGAACTTTTTTCCCGATAACAAATTATTTAAAAGAAATCTTTTGGTCATGATATTCTTTAAGTTTTTCTTTATATATCTTGGCGTTGTCATAAGCGTTCCTTCGGATTTCTTCGAATTCTTGAATGTCTAACTTCCGTGCCTCGCCGGTTCTTTCCATGTCCATGTTAAATTTCTTAACCACCCAATAAGCTTTACGCTCGAGTTCAACTAGTAGATGACACGGCTTACCAAAGACTAGGCGATATGAGGACATGCCAATGGGACCTTTATAGGCGGTACGGTACGCCCATAAGGCATCATTTAGCTTCAAACTCCAATCCTTCCTATTTGGTTTTACAATTTTGTCGAGGATTGATTTGATCTCACAATTTGAAACTTCTGCATGTCTGTTGGTCTGAGAGTGGTAGGTCGTGGCGATCCGCTGAGTTACGCCATACTTTTTCATGAGAGCTTCTACGAAGAGATTTAACGAAGTGCGTTCCTTGGTCACTTATTATTGCTCTTGGAGTGCCTAACCTGGAAATAATAAAAGTTTTAAGAAATTCGGCAGTTGTTCTAGCAGCATTATAATGAGTAGCTTTTGCTTCCACCCATTTCGATACGTAATCGAAAGCTAAAATTATATAATAATTACCAAAAGATGAAACAAATGGACCCATATAATCGATACCCTATACATCAAATATTTCATATACATGAATTGGATTAAGAGGCATCTCATTTCGACGGCTCAAGTTACTGGCGCGTTGACACTTTTCACAACATTTACAGAATGTATATGTTTGGGCATCGGCACTAGCAGCGAATGAGGTGTGTTGGTCCACCACGTTCTTCAGCTTGAAAAATTTGTTGATAGTCGCAGAAGTGAACTTGATTTGCTCCCCTCTCACATACACATATGACTGGGTAGGGTTCGTCAAAAGAGTATAGAACTCTTGTACCAGGGGAACCAAGATGTCGCCTGGGGTGCTTCACAAAGGTCTCTCATCCGTGTGCAGTGATAATGTCCATGACCTCCTTGTCAAAATTTGTTTCCCCCTTAGTAGGGAACTTAAAGCCTTGTTCAGCGAACAACTTTCTCTCTTTGATGAGTTGGAATCATTCTTTGGCCGCATTGTCAAAGAACTTTTTAATTTCGATGGTGGGCGAGGCTTGTGCACTACTGGAGGCACCAATGACGTTCTTGTAGCGAACCATAGTTGCTAGAGGATTTTTTTGTGAGGTAAAGAGAGTTTTTTTTTTTGCCTTAATGGAGGTTTTGGTATAGGTGGAAGAAGAAGATGAAGGGGAGAAGATCATGAGAGTGATATGCGAAAAGAAGGGTTATGATGTAGGGAGTTGGACAGCCTTGGTAACTGTCAGACGTAATTGGAGAGAGAATGGGTGATAGCTGATGGTTATGCGGCGTGTGTAAGAGAAGAGATAGGACATGTATTTAATGAAAAGGTAAAAAGGTGGAGAGAGAATGTGTGGGGTTATAATGATATATGGTTTAAAAATTAAAAAGGAATAAAATCCCCCTTTTTTGCCTTTTTAATGCCGCCCCCTTTAACCTTGTAAATAGTTTGGCCCGTTTTCCCTTTCCTTATTGGGATAGAGACAAAAGCCTAACCCTAATAAGAAAGAGCTTGTCTCCTTAAATAAATCCTTAGCGTGCCACCTGCAGCTCTAGTTTAGTTCTGACATGGGATAAAAACAAAATAACAACATAAAATAAAACAAAAGGAAGAGCAATTAAGATCAAGGACAAAAGTGCGAGTAATAAAAAGACAAACTAAATTATTTATAAACATAAAAACATTAAAATGATATAGAATAATAAAAAGGAGTGGGAAGAAGCAAACTCTCAAGGGTCATACAAGAGTAGGGATGACTTGTCTCTCAAAGTCAAAGCTCCATTGTAGACCTTCAGGCGTTGGCCATTGACCTTAAACACAATGTCATCGTCGAGCTTCTTGATTTCCACAGCTCCGTGTGGGTAAACCTTGTGTACGAGGAAGGGGCCTGACCATCGAGACTTCAGTTTTCCAGGAAATAGCTTGAGCCTTGAGTTAAAGAGAAGCACTTGTTGACCTTCTGAGAAATGTCGTGGCAAAAGATGTTTATCGTGCCACTTCTTTGTCTTCTCCTTGTACAATCGTACATTTTTATAAGCACGGGCCCTAAACTTTTCCATCTCATTAAGCTCCAGCAGCCTCCTTTCTCTAGCTAGTTGAGTGTCCATGTTGATCTTCTTGATGGCCCAATAGGCCTTGTGTTCAAGTTCTAAGGAAAGATGGCATGCCTTGCCATAGACAAGATTGAAAGGGGACATTTCCAATGGTGTTTTGAAAGTTGTGCGATAGGCCTATAGAGCCTCATCAAACCTTAGAGACCAGTCTTTTCTCTTGGGATTGACTACTTTTTCAAGTATCTGCTTTATCTCTCGATTGGAGATCTCAGCTTGTCCATTGGTCTGGGGGTGATATGCCGTAGCAATTTTGTGTCTCACCTCGTATCTTTGCAATGCCTTGGCGATCAGCTTGTTGTCAAAGTGAGTTCCCTCATCACTAATGATGGCTCGTGGTGCTCTAAACCTTAAGAAGATGTTCTTGTGAAGGAACTTCAAAACGGCCTTGGAGTCATTCTTCGGTGTCTCCACTGCTTCCGCCCATTTTGACACATAATCCACTGCCAACAGTATGTAGAGATCCCCAAATGATGAAGGGAATGGTCCCATGAAATCTATTCCCCATACATCAAAGAATTCCACTTCTAAGATGCCTTGCAATGGCATTTCGTGCCTTCGAGAAATATTTCTCGTCCTTTGGCATCTATCGCAAGTTTTGCAATATTCATGTGCATCTTTGAAAAGTGTGGGCCAATAAAACCTTGATTGAAGGACTTTTTCAACGGTTCTAGCACCTCCAAAGTGGCCTCCACACGATGATGAATGGCAATGGAATATGAGCTTCTTTTGCTCCTCTTCGGAGACACATCTTCTTATCATTTGGTCAGCATATTGCTTCAATAAATAAGATTTGTCCCAAAAGTAGAATCGTACATCATGCTTGAACTTATTCCTACTCTGGCTATTCAAATCATGAGGCAAAATACCACTAACGAGAAAGTTAACAATATCAACATACCATGGAATTGCTATAGCATATAATATTTTCTCATCAGGGAATCCCTCTTTAATTTCTTGTTCATCATTGTTTTCAGCCTTGTTTTCTAGCCTAGATAGGTGATCAGCCACTTGGTTTTCACAACCCTTTCTTTCTCTAACTTCTTGTTCAAACTCTTGCAAGAGAAGTATTCACCTAATAAGTCTAGGTTTAGCATCCTTTTTAGTCACTAAGTACTTAATGGCTGAGTGATCGGTGTGAACAATGACCTTAGTGCCTATCAAGTATGCTCTAAACTTATCAAATGCAAACACAACAGCTAGTAACTCTTTTTTTAGTGGTAGTGTAGTTGATTTGTGCACCATTTAAAGTACAGCTAGCATAGTAAATAACATGAAAGAGTTTACCTCGATGTTGCCCAAGGGCTGCTCCCACTACGTAGTCATTTGCATCACACATCAGCTCGAACAGTGAGGACCAATCCGGTGGAACAACAATGGGTGCTGAGATAAGTTTCTCCTTCAGTTCCTTGAATACGATGTGGCAATCATCATCAAATATGAAGCGCTGGTTTTGTTGTAGCAAGGTGCATAGTGGTTTGGAGATCTTGGAGAAGTCCTTGATGAACCTCCTATAGAAGCCTACATGGCCCAAGAAGCTCCTAATACCCTTCATAGTGGTAAGGGATGTAGTTTCTTGATCACCTCAACCTTTGCCTTGTCCACCTCTATGCCTTTCTTTGATATTTTGTGCCCCAAAACAGTCCCTTCGGTCACCATAAAATGACACTTCTCCCAATTGATAACCAAGTCGGCTTCTTCACACCTATTGAGTACCTTTGTCAAGTTTCCCAAGCATGACTCAAAGTCATCTCCAGAGACTGAGAAGTCTTCCGTGAATATCCCCAAGAACTCTTCAATCATGTCCGAGAAAATGGCTAGCATGCATATCTGAAAAGTGGATGAAGCTTGCAAAGCCCAAAGGGCATCCTCCTAAAGGCATAAGTACCGTATGGGTCTGTGAAAGTTGTCATCTCTTGATCTTCTGGTGCTATAGCAATCTGGTTGTACCCTGAGTATCCGTCGAGGAAACAATAAAAGGATTTGCCCGCCAGTCGATCTAGCATTTGGTCAATGAATGTGAGTGGGAAATGGTCCTTCTTGGTCACTTTGTTTAGCTTCTAATAGTCCATGCATATCCTCCACCCCATGATTGTCCTTGTTGGAAACAGTTCATTGTTCTTATGCTTACCACGGTCATGCCTCCTTTCTTGGGTATACATTGTACCGGGCTGACCCACGAACTATTGGATATTGGGTAGATAACATCAACATCGAGCCACTTGATTATCTCCTTCATCACCACCTTCTTCATTACCAGATTGAGCCTTCTTTAGGGTTCAACAGAATTGTTGTGGCAATCATCAAGCAAAATTTTTTGCATACAAATAGTAGGGCTTATGCTCTTCAAGTCAGCAATAGTCCAACCTAAAGCCTTTTTATGTTGAGATAACATATTAATCAAGCTAGTTTCTTGCTTAGATGTAAGACTAGATGATATTATCACATGTAAAGTTTTATTTGAACCCAAATAAGCATATTTAAGGTGTGATGGTAATGGCTTTAGTTCTAATGAGGGTGCATGCTCAAGTGAGGGTTTTAGATGAATAAATTCAGAAAAATCTAGAAGTTCAAATTGCGTACCTAGTCTGGCTATGAGCAGGCTTGATTGTTGTACCTCCTTTAGGGACTCCTCAAATTCCTCGAACTCTTCAAGCTCCTTGAACTCCTCATTGTCTTCTTCATTGAGCTTAATAAAATCCTCAATTTGCAAGAAATTGCTACATCAAAATTCTGCGGCTTCTTCTTCTGCCATAGCATCTATATATTGACATTCCTCTTGTTCATCCACATATCTTAGGGTGTTAAAGACATTTATAGTCACCTTTTGATCAGCCACTCTCATGGTGAACTCTCCCTTTTCACAATCAATCAAGATACGACTAGTGGCTAAGAAAGGCCCCCCCCAAGATTATGGGTGCATTTTCATCAACATCACAATCGAGAATGAGGAAGTCGACAGGGAAAACAAACTTTTCAACTTTCACCACAACATCTTCAATCCTTCCTTCCAGACGGACATGAGATCGGTCAGCTAACTACAAGATAACAGTTGTAGGCCTTGCTTCTCCCTTAACAAGCTTCATAAAAACAGACTTGGGCATTAGATTAACACTAGACCCAAGATCACATAGGGCTCTTCCTACATAATTGTTACCAATGGAGCATGGGATGATAAAGTTGTCTGGATGCTTCCGTTTGGGTGGCAACTTACTCCACACCGAATAACATTCTTTTGATGTAGCAACAGTCTCATACATTTCAACCTTCCTCTTCTTGGTAACAATATCCTTGAGGAATTTAGCATAAGTGGGCATTTGATCAACATCCTCCAAAAAAGGAGACCTTGATATGCAACTGGTCAAGAACATCCACAAATTTCTTGAATTGGAGATCGTCATTCTGCTTCTTCAATATTTGAGGGAAGGGTGGTGGGGGTCTGACTTCTTCCTCTACTGGTGGGGTTCTTTCTTTTGTTGTAGCATTCTCTCTTCTATAAGTAGGTTCATTTGTCAATTACTCCCCCTTCTCTTGCTCACTAGATGGTTTCTTTTGCTCACTAGATCCTTTTGCACAGTTTTGGGGTTGGAATACTTCTTCTTCTTCCCCCCAAACTTATCTTCCTTATTGAGATGGGTGCCACTCCTTAAGGTGAGTGCACTCCACTACTCTTTGACATGACTTTTAGTGACTTCAGTATCACTAGACGAATTTCCTTGAGGTCTAACATGTAAAGCTTGCGCGATTTAGCCTACTTGGGTCTCCAAGGCTCTCAAGGATGAGATATGGATTTGTAGAAGTGCTCTCCTTGACTCCTAATAGACGTAGAGTGTTCTTGAAGTAGAGCCTTCGTTGTTGTCATAAAGTCCTTCGAAGTTGTCATAAAATCCTTGAAAGTAGCTTCCAAAGAATTGTTGGTTGATGAAGATGTTGAACCCTTGTTATTTTGCCATGGCATATTTTGCTGGAAACCTGAGGTTTTAGTCAGATTTTGTTGCTAATTCCTTGATTTTCCTAAGAAAGGTTAGGATGTCGACGCCACCCTGGATTGTAGGTGTTTGAGTAGGAGGTTTTGTTCCTACTATAATTCCCCACATAGTTGGTAGACTCGTTGTTTTCTAGGCACTCACTCAAATGATGGTATTTGTCGCAACGAAGACAAGTAGATGCAGTCTTCATTTCCTTCACCTCGTTAGGACGCTGGGGATTCTTTAGCATATTCTTGATGGCTAATAATTGAGCTGCAATTGAATCATCTGCATCAAGATCACATGTTCCTTGAGTCTTCCTTCCCATTCCTAATCTCGAAGAAGGAAATTGGTAGTCATTGTTGGCTATCTTATCAAGGATGTCAAATGCTTCTTCGGGCGACTTGTCCAACATAGTTTCATTTGCCGAAGCATCTAACATCATCCTCGTGGGAGCATTAACACCATTGTAGAATATCACTACTTGTGTCTATTCATGAAAACCATGATTTGTAATTTGCGCAACAGTCCTTTGAATCTATCCCAACACTCATACATTGACTCGTCATCAGCTTGACGAAAGGAAGCAATACCATTCCTTACTTAGGAGTTCATGTTGGGTGCATTATACCACAGCAAAAACTTTTGCACAAGTCTGTCCATGATTCCATCGAACCGACTGGTACTCCAACCACTCTCGTGCTCGATCACGCAATGAGTAAGGGAATAATTTCATCTTTAGCACATCTTCATGCACCCTTGTTGTCTACATGAGTCACAAACCTCCAAGAATGCACGGACGTGTTGTCTTGCATCTTCATGAGGCGAGCCGCCAAACTATCCAATTGAGTTCAACATGTTGAACACCACATGTTTAAGCTCGAAGTGGGCTGCCTGAATCTTGGAAGCCACAATCTCAGGGTTGAGATCATCCAAGATCGGATTCAAATGATCTCTAATAGCTCGTGGATGAACCGCATGTCCTCCATTTGTCGTAGCATCAGGATCTGCCTGATTACCAATTGGCAATCCTTGGTTCTGTGCTTCGTTAATGATTATGAGAGCTTCTTGTATAGGACTTCTTTGTTAGAAAAGATGTTCAATTTTAAGGATGATCGGTAGTATGGGTTCGTTCGGTCTTACTCGGGTCATGCACCAGCACACACCTGAAAAAGACAAACGAAAAAACAACAAATAAATCTATAGAAATAGAGAAAATAAAATGGTGCAAAACTAAACTTAAAATGACCAATTGCCAATCCCCCAGCAACGACGCCAAAAGCTTGTTGCGATGTGCGGTGTACTATAAATGATACGCAAATAGTGAAAGTATACATGTCAAAACAAGTAATACAGTGATGAGTAAGTATCGTCTCCATAAGGATTGGAGGTATTTTAAGTTAAGTGCAAGCACACAAAATACAAACTGAATGTAAATATGATAGCAAATGAGAAGATTTCAAAAATGTTGTAGCAAAAGCAACTAAATAAAACTAAAATGAACTGAATAAACTACAAGGTCCTCAATTTTATTCGAAACTCTCTATTGAGAATGACAGGTTGGGTTTGCTAAGGATTCTAACGTCTAGTTTTAATGTTTATCTAACACCTTCCAACTCAAACTATGCTCGACAGGATTTACTATAGTGCTTCTAAACTATCTCTAGCAAGAAACCTGAAAGCCAGAATGCTAAGGTAATACCTCTCATCGTGAACCCTAGCAAGCTACTTATCGTTTACGTACTACCCCTTTTAGTCGTTGAAACTCTATCCTTATCTCTAAGGTGAGTTAAAGTTGTTCCTCTCAGCATACAACCCTATTGCAACGTGGATATAAGCTTAGCTCTCTCGACCACTAAGCTAATCTTGCACTTAAGTAACGGCTAACTCTCGAAAGCTCTTACAAACTTAAGGAAATAAAACAGTAGACGAAGTATATAAAGCTGGAAACATGCTAAACATTCATTAAAAAACTAAAATAAATCATCCACAACAAACCCAAGCCATCTAAAGTTAGTTCATGGTTGGGTGTTAAATATTCATCATCATTCGTTTCAAACAACCCATTTTTAGAATATAAATATTAAAGCAAAGAACAGCAAAGAAAAAGAATCTCTCGTGCCGCCTTGGAATGTCGTAAACCACCCTAGACTTGCTACTTCTCTCAAAGGCCTACAAGGTCACCCTTTGGAGCTTTGACAACGGAGGACACCAAATTGAGGAAGAAAATGGAAAGTAGTCACCTTTTTCTCCTCACCCTTAGCACCCAAAAGTAACTTTTTCAGCTTTCCCCTTTATGTGGGTATCTTGTCCTTTATATAGTGGGGGCTCCTAGGGTTTTGTGCCCTAAAGATTCCTTGTGTGACCCAAAGAATATTCCCTAGGTCACATGTGTGGCACAGCTGGCTGGTGGAATCACATGTGGGGGCTCTCAAAATATCTTCTCTTTTTATTGTTTCTGCGTCTAGAATGTCGCGTCATTTTTTCTTTGCCCTGCTTCTTCCTTTGCATATCTGAACAACACCATACCAGAACGAACCTTCCTCAAGCAACACCCATTTCATTAAATAAAACAAAATGACCAAGCAACACACCAAATGCAACTATATGAACTAAATGCAGCTATATGTGAATGAAACGAGGATGCCTTTGCTTTTTACGAGGTTATCACAATACATTTAGGATGCCTTTGATTCTTCCTTTGCTTTTTACGAGGTTATCACCATACATTTCTAACTCTTTTACCTTTAGGATGCCTTTGAGACCTTCTTTGTTTGTATCCATTAAAGTTCCTCTTCACATAGTTGGGTTTTGAAGAACTTGCTTTTTTAAAATCTTGTTTCCCAACTACATTAAGAGAAGTCTTAAGCTCATTCACCACTTTGTGGTGATCATCATGAACTTAAGAAAGAAGATTTTTTAAATCAACATTTTCATCTTGAAAATATTTTAAGTCATCTTGTAAAACTAAAATCTTTTTTTCAAGTTCCGAGTTGGTCTTGGAAAGGGAATCTTTTTGGGTTTTTAAATCAGAAATTATTTTCTTGTTTTTCAAAATCGATTCCTTGTAGTTTTCCACCAACTCATCGTAAACCTCTTGCAACTCATCATATGCATCTTGAAGCTTATCTAATGTGAAATCAAAAGTGGACGAGTTAGGGTTTACCTTAGGGTCATCATCAATAACCATGAGGCAAAGATTAGCCACTTCGTGCTCCTCTTCATCGGATGATGATTCTTCATCGTTCCAAGTAGCAACGTGGGCTTTGAGCTTTTTCTTCTTATCGAAGCCCTTCTTCTTGAGTTGAGGGCAATCTGATCTTATGTGCCCCGACTTCTTGCACTCATAACAAATGAGTTGATTTTTCTTCTCTTCTTTGTTCTTGTTCTTGAAGTCTCTTCTTCTTTGAAACTTTCTTCCTCGGTTGGACTTCATAAACCGAGATAATCTCTTGGCTATCATAGCCAAATCCTCAAATCCATCATGCATGAATTGCTTTCCTCTTGAGAAGCCTTGAGAGCAATTCATTGCTTCTTTTTTCTACTTATTACATCTCCACTCTTTTCTCTTCTCTCTACTTTTCTTCTTCCATTCCTTGCTTCATGATCTCATGAGTGAGGAGAGATCTTGCCAACTCATTGAGCTTCAATGTCTTCAAATTCTTAGCCTCGGTGATTGCGGTTCTCTTCCCATCCCATGATTTAGGAAGAGAGTAAAGAAGCTTCCGGACTAGCTTGTCTTCGGGAATGATATTATCGAAGCCCTGGAGACCATTTACTAATATGGAGAATCGATCACACATTTTGGAGATGCTCTCATACGACTCCATTTTGAAGTTCTTATAACTCAAATTAAGGATCCCAATCCTGGTCTCCTTTACATCATTGGTGCCCTCGTAGGTAGTCTCTAGCTTGTCTCATACTTCCTTTGCGCTTGTGCACGATGACATCTTTGCATACATGTCGGGTCCAAGTGCACAAAAATGATGTGAAGAGCATTTTCATTCACTTGAAGCCTCATACGATCTTCATCGGTCATCTCCGCTCTTGTCTTTAGAATGAGCCTTCTTTTTTCATCTCTCTTCATAGGAATGGTTGGTCCATCTTCCCCCACATCCCAAAGGACGTAGTCACTTGACTTGATGAAGAGCCTTATTCTATTCTTCCAATAAGGATAGTTATCCCCATTGAAATAAGGCAGCTTGGTGATCGATTGTGACTCAAAGAGGTTTTGGTTGGAGGTAGACGTCATGGCTTGATTTTTGGTCAATTGATCTTCTTCTAGGATCTCCTCTTGTGGATGTGAGCCTCTTAAAGAGTTAGGCTCTAGTACCAATTGTTGAGTGGATCAATCGAATCGAAATTGGCCAAGCTCTACATCCAATACCTTAACTCTCACTAAGCATTTTGAACAATATCCACTAGATATTCATCCCCTTTCTAAGCTTAGGAGGTAACCTTTACAAATCGGTTAATCTTTCTACCTAAAGATTAGCTAAGACTCTATTAATACAAAGAAGGAATGACAATCAAGGTTGATATATTGCCCAATTACAAGTAATCACTTGTAACACCCCTCACCCGGGTTAGGAGCGAGGAGTGTTCGGAAACAATTCTAATCAAGATTAATAGAAAAGTGGGCCAAATTTAAAAAAAAATCCCCTTTTCAAATAAGAAGAACTAAACAATGACCAGTAAACAATTCCCAAATGGAAAACTTCATTAAAGCAATTAAATTTTGATTATTAAGAATTCTATTTGGTTCTAATCCTTAATAACAATGCAATTTAATCAAACATAATTAACTCATATAATTATAACCTCTTCTCCAATTAACTACTCATTTATCAAATATAGTTTTTCTAATCATGTCGAATAGTTTCCAAGTGGACCAAATGACTATCTATCTATCTATCTATCTATCTATCTATCTATCTATCTATCTATCTATCTATCTATCTATCTATCTATCTATCTATCTATCTATCTATCTATCTATCTATCTATCTATCTATCTATCTATCTATCTATCTATCTATCTATCTATCTATCTATCTATCTATCTATCTATCTATCTATCTATCTATCTATCTATCTATCTATCTATCTATCTATCTATCTATCTATCTATCTATCTATCTATCTATCTATCTATCTATCTATCTATCTATCTATCTATCTATCTATCTATCTATCTATCTATCTATCTATCTATCTATCTATCTATCTATCTATCTATCTATCTATCTATCTATCTATCTATCTATCTATCTATCTATCTATCTATCTATCTATCTATCTATCTATCTATCTATCTATCTATCTATCTATCTATCTATCTATCTATCTATCTATCTATCTATCTATCTATCTATCTATCTATCTATCTATCTATCTATCTATCTATCTATCTATCTATCTATCTATCTATCTATCTATCTATCTATCTATCTATCTATCTATCTATCTATCTATCTATCTATCTATCTATCTATCTATCTATCTATCTATCTATCTATCTATCTATCTATCTATCTATCTATCTATCTATCTATCTATCTATCTATCTATCTATCTATCTATCTATCTATCTATCTATCTATCTATCTATCTATCTATCTATCTATCTATCTATCTATCTATCTATCTATCTATCTATCTATCTATCTATCTATCTATCTATCTATCTATCTATCTATCTATCTATCTATCTATCTATCTATCTATCTATCTATCTATCTATCTATCTATCTATCTATCTATCTATCTATCTATCTATCTATCTATCTATCTATCTATCTATCTATCTATCTATCTATCTATCTATCTATCTATCTATCTATCTATCTATCTATCTATCTATCTATCTATCTATCTATCTATCTATCTATCTATCTATCTATCTATCTATCTATCTATCTATCTATCTATCTATCTATCTATCTATCTATCTATCTATCTATCTATCTATCTATCTATCTATCTATCTATCTATCTATCTATCTATCTATCTATCTATCTATCTATCTATCTATCTATCTATCTATCTATCTATCTATCTATCTATCTATCTATCTATCTATCTATCTATCTATCTATCTATCTATCTATCTATCTATCTATCTATCTATCTATCTATCTATCTATCTATCTATCTATCTATCTATCTATCTATCTATCTATCTATCTATCTATCTATCTATCTATCTATCTATCTATCTATCTATCTATCTATCTATCTATCTATCTATCTATCTATCTATCTATCTATCTATCTATCTATCTATCTATCTATCTATCTATCTATCTATCTATCTATCTATCTATCTATCTATCTATCTATCTATCTATCTATCTATCTATCTATCTATCTATCTATCTATCTATCTATCTATCTATCTATCTATCTATCTATCTATCTATCTATCTATCTATCTATCTATCTATCTATCTATCTATCTATCTATCTATCTATCTATCTATCTATCTATCTATCTATCTATCTATCTATCTATCTATCTATCTATCTATCTATCTATCTATCTATCTATCTATCTATCTATCTATCTATCTATCTATCTATCTATCTATCTATCTATCTATCTATCTATCTATCTATCTATCTATCTATCTATCTATCTATCTATCTATCTATCTATCTATCTATCTATCTATCTATCTATCTATCTATCTATCTATCTATCTATCTATCTATCTATCTATCTATCTATCTATCTATCTATCTATCTATCTATCTATCTATCTATCTATCTATCTATCTATCTATCTATCTATCTATCTATCTATCTATCTATCTATCTATCTATCTATCTATCTATCTATCTATCTATCTATCTATCTATCTATCTATCTATCTATATATATATATATATATATATATATAACTCCTTATACAATTCGAAATCATAATTGGCAAAAGGTATATCAATGTTACTAAACTTCCAAGGATCATACTCGTTTTATTTATTATCATATGATCTCATAACAAGAGGCATACATGACTATAATTCATGCTTATATCCATAACATATATACAACAAAAAGAGGATTATCATGCCTCTAAACAAAACACCATGAGAATAACATTTACAACCTCATGGTATTCAAAAAGAAAGTCATCATCCTACCATTCAATACACACATCTTAAATAGAGTTTAAAGATCATCATGATGCAAAGAACCAAGACCACAATGCACGATCCTAAGCCACCCACTATCATCAATACATAACCAAATCATGTCATACTTTCAATCTTCCTTCACTTGTATATATTAAGCTCCAAGGGTTGAATATCTCTAAGCAACCAATCCTGAGTTTTGGGAAGAATAACAAACAAGAGGTGATAAGTACATGGAAGTACTTATCGAGGTAATACACAATTGCTAATTTTCAATTTTGGTTATTATAAGTTGTTCAATTACCAAATCTAATACATCAATTATTCAATTCATATTATGCAAGGGTCCAATAATCCATTCGATTACTACAACCAAGTATTAAACATATTCCAATCGATTGAAAACAATTAATACAACTTCAATTCAGCATATATCAATTATCACCAAATTCAATTCGAAGCATACCATTATCATAAGAATCAATTCATTACATAACCTCTATCACAAAATTCAATTCAATTCATAGCAAATATCTTATATTCAATTAGGTCTTGATACCTAGTTAATTCAAAGGTACTCGAGTCACATAATCTAAGTTGATACTTTAAGTATCTTAACAAGAATGTGCCTTCTACACCCAAGCAAGTCGGTACAATAAGTACCTACCAAGTCCATGCTCTTGGCATCTAATATGAAGTGAGTGTATCACCAACAAAACAATACACTTAGTACTTAACAAGTCGAGCTCTAGACTCTAGGCATGCCATACTACCTAGGAACAACTAGAACCAAGGTCTTTGTAATCCTTACTTTAAATTTGATCTTTTTAATTAATTGTCATGGATAAAAAATACAAGTAATAACACTTAACAATTAGATAATCATGCATAAGCTTGTTTTGATTAAACAAGAACATAATTCTAATTCATTCAATTCATTTACAACCATAGTATGTCATAATAGCTCACAATCCAAGAAGCAAACATATCTCTTCAATATAAGATCAACAAGCACCAATGCATGCGAAACGACCAAGAATTTACAAGAAAAGCACTACTTAATGCATCCACAAGTTTCAATCAAAGTGTCTAATTATTAATTTAAGTTATTCTTCCTTAGTTACCAAATATATATTTATAAAATTTCATATTAAAGAAAATGACAAGATAATAATTTGGTTAAAACCTAAGTTCCAACCCTAAGGAAGATTACACTCACAATACTCCCTAGCTATTCTTGAATTTGGATGCCTTTGAGTGAGTCTATCTTGCCTATTAAGGTGCCTTCTTCGAAACCTTCTCTCCCTTGCTCTAATCGAACACATGTCATACAATAAACATTGGTTAACATCCAATTAGATAGAGTGATCTTAAATTACAAAACATCGATTGGTAAATGTCTAAACCATGCACTGTTTTGGACAGATTGTATACCCTCTAATGTTTTGCTTTTATCTTTTTATCTGTAAGTCGGAATTGTGATTATTATATACCATTATAAATCTTACATAACTGAATTTATAACCATACAAGGTTTGCATTCTAATTATTTCCCAATTAAAGCAATTTATTCGATAAATTTAGGCCAAAACAGTGCTTTAAAAGTGTTCTTGAAATTAAAGACGTACTTGAGTAGTTTGTTCGATCTAAATTCCATACTAATTCAGCTAATTTCTTTTTATAATACAACACTCCTCATCTTAATTGCATTTCTATACTGGAATCAACTTTAATTAAGTTCACCTAGGTCCCTAATTAGACCAAACTTTCCAAAACAATCCCTAATAGCATGTTTTACAACCAAAACGCTTAATTAGCTTATGTTCATCTCGAATTCATTATTTAAGTCCTTCTAGTATTTATTTTTATTACTCTTTCAATCATTCTCAGGGATTTCCAGTTTCCAATTTACTCAATTAATCTTTAAATTTTCAATTTAACTACTCTAGTCCATATACTTTCCATTTTTCTTCTTATGCTCTTAGTTTCGATCTAGAGTCGAATTCATCATTTTCATCCTCCTTTTCAACAAATTAACACTTCCATATTTTATGACACATAGTCTCGAATAATTTCTTCCTAAAATTTTTTTTCTAATTTCGAAATTTTCATGTAACTATTAATTACCTCAACCAAATTATTTTCTACTAAATTACAGTCCTTACATTGTTCTAACCAAGTTTTTTCCAGCCTTTATCTCAAACCAATTATCATGCAAAAATCGACATTTTCATGATCTAAGGTTGAAATTGAACATAGCTTGAAGTGAGGAGCTTACCAAGCTTTCTCTTTAAATTTTTCCAAGATAATTTCCACTTCATTCAAGGAGAGGATGAGTATTTTCCATGAATGTTAGCTAAGAATTCTTCTCTCTTCTCTCTCGGTTACTTAGCCGGCTAGGGGAGGGAATGGTGGTGATGATAAGGTGTCATTCACTAGGCTTTGATTTGTATAATTTACCCTCTCTAATTAGCTCTTAGAGCTTAGAATAGTGGAAGGGAAAATTAGGGAGTCTCGGTTTTAAGACATGCAAATACCTTATGTTTAATTTTATTCAATTTGCTTCTATACTTATCCTATTTGGTGGTTTGTAATTTTATTCAATTTAGTCCTTATTGATCGAATTGCAGCTAATTAATAATTAACTAGGTTTGTTTATTAGCCAATGAATCTAATAATTATTTAGGTACAAATGAGGGTGTTACAATTCTCCCCTTCTTAAAAGAAGAATTTGTCCTCGAATTCTTACCTGAATTGAATAGACGAGGATATTGCTTCTTCATTGTATCCTCGGGTTCCCAGGTTGCTTCTTCCATCTTGTGGTTTCTCCACAAGACTTTCACCAAGGAAACATTCTTGTTTCGAAGTCTTTTAATCTCTCTATCAAGAATCTGGAATGGCTCTTCTTCATAGGATAGATCAAGATTTAATTTGACTTCTTCTGGCTGCAAGACATGGGATGGATCTGGTCGATGTTTCCGGAGCATTGAAACATGAAAGACAATGTGAATCTTATCGAACTCGCTAGGGAATGCTAGTCGATAAGCCACTGGACCAATTCTTTCAGTTACTTCAAAGGGTCCAATGAATCGAGGACTGAGCTTTCCTCTCTTACCAAATCTAAAGACTTTCTTCCAGGGAGAAACTTTCAGGAACATTTTATCCCCAATATTATGCTGGACGTCTCTTCGCTTTAAATCAGCATAAGCTTTTTGTCTGTCAAAGGCTTGCTTCAGTCTGCTATGAATAGTTTGAACTTGTTCTTCGGTTTCCTGAAGCAATTGAGGACCAAGAATTTTGTTTTCACCTAATTCGGACCAACATAGAGGTTTCCTGCATCTTCTTCCGTAGAGAGCTTCAAACAGTGCCATTTGAATCGAAGCTTGGTAATTGTTGTTGTAAGCAAACTCTACTAGCGGTATAGATTTCTCCCAATTTCTTCCAAAGTCGATAACACAGGCTCTAAGCATATCCTCGAGTACTTGTATCACTCTTTCTTATTCACCATCACTTTGGGGATGGAAATCTGTACTAAGATTTAACTTAGTCCCAAGGGCACGATGTAAGGTTTTCCAAAATTTAGCTGTGAACCTAGGATCTCGATCAGAAACAATTGAGGTAGGAACTCCGTGCAAACAGATCACTTCTCGAATGTACAGGTCAGCTGGAATCTCTAGACTATAGTTCGTCCATACAGGGATAAAGTGAGCTGATTTAGTGAATCAGTCCACTATTACCCACACTGCATCACATTTTCTTAGAGTGCAAGGAAGACCGGTTACAAAGTCAATAGTGATTCGGTCCCACTTCCATTGAGGAAAGTCGAGTGGTTGTAGCAATCCCATGGGAGCTTGATGTTCCGCTTTGATCCTTTAACAGTTCAAACATTTAGATACATAGTTGGTGATGGTTGATTTCATTCCTGACCACAAATACAATGATTTAAGATCTTTAAACATTTTGACCGATCCGGGATGAATCGAGAAGGAACTTTGATGAGCTTCATGTAGAATTTCAGTTTTCAATTTTTCATCATTGGAAATGCATGCTCTATTCTTGAAATACAACATGCCATTCGAATGAATTGAGAAGTCTCGATTGGCCTCTAATTCAAACTTCGAGACGATTGCTTGAAGTTCAGGATCACTTTGTTGTAATTCTTGATATTAAACTAAATTGGATTTGAAGCTCGAACATGAATCCTCACTTCTAATACACTCGGAGGTAAGCATTTATAGAGTTTGAAGGTACAAGATCGAATAAGATAGTTTTGATAAAAGGTTCAAGGGATTACTTGTGAGATAAGATACTCGTACAAAGGGTTTCTTGCAACAAAATAAAGATAAATTCAATTTCTAATATTCAAAGTTTTTTTAATTTAAATTAATTTACCCGAGTATGGTCTCCGACTGAGGGCATCAGCGACCACATTTGCCTTTCCTAGATGATAGTCGATAATTAAATCATAATCCTTAAGTAGCTCTACCCATCTTCTTTTCCTTAGATTCAGATCCTTTTGAGTCATAAGATATTTGAGACTTTTATGATTGGTAAACAGATGACACTTTTCACCGTACAAATAATGCCTCCAAATTTTAAGAGCGAACACGATCGCAGCAAGTTCAAGATCGTGAGTCGGATAATTGAGTTCATGAGGTTTCAGTTGACGTGAAGCATAAGCAACCACATTGTCTCCTTGCATTAAGAAACATCCTAAACCTGAATGAGATGCATCACTAAAAACTGTGAACTCCTTTCCCGGTTCCGGTTGAATAAGAACTAGGGCATGAGTCAGGGCTTGTTTAAGTTGGTCAAAACTTCATTGTTGCTTTTTCGACCACGAAAAAGGCTCGTCTTTTCGGAGAAGCTTAGTCAAAGGCAAGCCGATAGTGGAGAATCCCTTAACAAATCTTCTATAGTATCCGGCTAATCCGAGAAAGCTTCAGACTTCGCTCACATTCCTTGGGGGTCTCCAGTCAACAATAGACTGGATTTTCTTCGGGTCTACTTTAATTCCTTGAGCCGAAATGACATGACCAAGGAATGACACCTCTGGCAGCCAGAATTCACATTTGGAAAATTTAGCAAATAACTGACATTCTCGGAGAGTTTGCAAGACGATTCTAAGGTGTTCGGCATGTTCCTCCTTGTCACGAGAGTAGACCAAGATGTCATCAATAAAGACGACCACAAATTTATCAAGATAAGGCTTGAATACTATGTTCATGAGATCTATGAATGCAGTCGGGCATTAGTTAGCCCTGTAGCGATGCCTTTTTTTGAAAAACAATCATAGTATATGTGTAGTGGAAAGGATATTTTAGAAATTTTTAAAAAGGTTAATTTTTGGAAATTGAGGGGTATAAATGGATTTTAGGAAATAAATTTAAAATTGGGGGGTAAAAAGTGGATTTTGAAAATTATCGGAAAAATATTAGGATTTTAAAAAAATATATTTGAAAATATGGTGAGTTTAAAAAAAGATTTTAAAAATAGAAGGAGTCGCCACCGGTCACTTTGAAATGGTAGACCGGACACCGAAAATAGAAACTAGAGATTCGAAAAGGTTTGGGAGTCGGTTACACACGAGGAAGGGTTAGCACCCTCGACATGCCCAAATTTGGTACCAAAACTTTACCGCTTAATTAATATCAAATTTTACAAACCGAAGTGACAATTTTAACCGAGATGTGGTTATACACACGAGTAAACTTCGAAAGCCCTAATTTTCGAGAATGAACGTTCGAACCACCACCACTACGATTGGTATTGGCCTCGTTCATTTCCGAATAAAAGGACATCGCATGATTCCTTTTTTGTAAAACAAAATTAATTTTTTTTAAAAAAAAACCTAAATGCATGAATATATAGGCATCCGAAAGCGTACCGAGAATAAATAAATGAGGCGTAGATCAATGCGAATAAGTCGACAAAAATACACGGGAAAAAATAGGGCATAAAAAAATAAATACATAAACATGAAATATTGAATCGAATGGTCATGGTCAAAGATTGAAAATAAAAGTTTAAATATGGAAATGACCAGATCGAACAAAAGAAAATAATAACGATAATAAAGTGCAAAAAATTAAATTACACCGGATATGGGACCGGATTTAAAAAATAAAGTAGAATGCGAGAAGTTAAATAAACATACGGAAAGGACCAGATCAAACGAAAATTAAAGTGCAAGAAATTAAAAGCTGAAATTAAACGTTAGTGAGTCATGCTAGGCATTAGTAAACGAACTGGGCTGTAAGTAACACGGCTCATGCCCCGATACAAGTCACCGTAAAAACGAAAAAACATTATCGAACAAATAGAATAAATATGAGCAAATAATGACGTAAATACATGACATAAAGTGTAAACATAGTATAATATATAAACTATATAATAATATAACATGTACATATATATTAAAAAATGCTAAAAGGCTTATGCAAAAACATGGGGGGCTATTGACTAATAATTCCATTTCCTTTCCTTTTAATTTAATACTAAAACGGGATGAAATTGAATAGCAATCGAAAAAGAAGGGGACCATATGTGTGATTTTCTCATGAGAAAATTGATTGAGGCAAACCGGGGACAAAATTAAAATCGTCTTGAAAATGTAGGGACCGGAGAGATGGTATTTTAGAACACGAAAACCCTTGCAGAGCAATTTTCAAAATGCGGAGGGGCATTAAACGAATTTACCCATTTTTGCTCTTCAAAGTTAATATAAAACCCAACATCCAGTCCCCCATTCTCCCTTTTGCCATTTTGGGAACAAAAAAAACCCGAGTCCCAAATCCCTTTGATCGGAACCCTAGAAGCTTTTTCCTTTAATTCACCGGCATCCCTTGACCGGTGCCGGCAACTCCAGAAAACGAAAGGTAAGAAATCCCTTTTTTTCTTTTTTTCGAAAAAAATAAACCTAAAAACAGAGCCAAAATTTGTTTTGAAAATTCGAAATCGGAACCAAAATACTCTTTTTTTTAAAAAACCAGTTGTCCTCTTCCATTCATCTCACCGTCATCTCAACTCGGTGCAATAGCTCGAATTGAAGATTTCAGATAGCCGTTGGAATGTTTTAATTTACCGTTGAGTGTGTCGTTTTTGTTTAAGTGTTTGTTTTTAGTTTAATGATACGGTGCGTATCGAGTTAATAAGAATTGCGAGAACGCTGCCGTTTTGGTGGATAGGGTTTTAAGGGGCTTGCTGAGACGCAGCCATCCTTATCGTTGTTGATGTTTGTTATTTGGGATATCTTTTGAGATAGACTCTGTCTGCCTCCCATTTCTGTTTTTCTTCTACTTAAATTTCTTCGATTATTTCAGTTATTCATTTACAGAGATTACAAGGGTATCAGAGCTATCATCGATCCGGAAGATGGTGGAAACCAGGCAACAATCGAGTCAAGCAACCACATGGCAACTGGAATCGGGGAGATTACAGTCTGAAATTTCAAAGTTGGATGAAAAGGTGGAAGCTAAGCTTGCGGAGTTTAAGGTCCAATTGATGGTCGATTTCAAGAACTTATTGGATGAATCGATTGGGAAAGTAGTGGGTTCTATGAACACTACCTCGGCCACTCAGGGTGCGACGGGATCAACCCCTAGTTCTTCGAATCCAGTCAACACCAACACGGCTGGAGCAACGATGAACGACACGGTTCCGGAGGTTACGGTATTAGATGCTGAGGATCCTAAGGAGCAAAACGAGGACCAGATTCACACTAGGAATTTGGCGTATAAACTGATGTGCCCAAAATTCGATGGGTCTGGTTTTAAGGGATGGCTCTGCAAACTGGAACAGTATTTTGAGGCGGAGCGTATGTCGGAGAGTGCCAAAGTTAGGTTGGTGATGCTCCACTTGGAGGGAAAGGCACTACAGTGGCATCATTTTGCGACGAAAAACATCTCGGAGCTGAATCAACTTTCATGGAGCCAATATCTAACTAAAATGAAGGAAAGATTTGCGCCAGGAGGCTTCGAAGATCCGTTCTCAGATTTGGTCGGGCTATGGCAAACGGATTCGGTGGAAAAGTATTATGAAGATTTTATTGATTTGCTGAACCAGGTAAACCTTCCTGACGATTATGTCTTAAGTCTGTTTAAAGCACATTTAAGATTGGAAATTAGCCAGTATGTTCAGCTTTTAAATCCTTCATCGTTATCCGAGGCATTTCAAATGGCCAAACATTTAGAAAGCATGTTCTTCCCGGGGTCGAAGAGATCGTACTCTAATTTCAGTCGAACAGTGGTTCCGTCAGCAATTTCTATTCCCCCTAGACCTGCTTTGGTTGGGTTTAAAGGATCTGTGAGTGGAGTGAATTCTTCTGTCCCATCAATAGCCTCGAGGAACACGACTCCTAAAGTATTAAGCTCGGTGCATCCTAAAGGGCCTAGTGTCAATAACTCCAGAGGTGCAGGGAAGGCTTTGTCTGCTGCTGAGATTGAAGAGAGGCGTGGGAAAGGCCTGTGTTTCTGGTGTGCTGCGAAATACTCACCAGGACACAAGTGCCAAAAATCCCAGTTGTATCAGATTCTGGTAGAAGGCATCGAAAAAGAAGGTGAGCAAGAAGAGTTTTTAGACTGTGAGGAGCATGGGAAGTTAACCAACATAGAAGGACCTGCAGCGGAGTCACCTATACTGTCTCTACAAGCTATTTGGGGGACTGATCAGTGGGAAACCATGAAGTTGAGGATTAGAGTTGGCAACATGGATTGTGTTACTTTGCTAGATTCTGGGAGCACACATAATTTTATCAGCTTAGCTGTAGTTAAGAAATTGGGGTTGTTGGTTGATAAGAGGAAACAATTGAAGGTCACTGTGGTAGATGGCAACTCACTGGGCACCCTAGGGGAATGTTTGAAGGTGAAGTGGGAGGCACAAGGGCATTGCTTCCAGTCTGATTTCTTGGTACTAGCCTTAAGGAACTGTGATGTGGTTCTTGGTGTACAATGGTTTTCTCAGTTGGGAACCATTAAATGGGATTTTGCAGAATTAAAGATGGAATTCAGATACAATGGTGGGTTAGTGGAGTTGAAGGGATGAAAGTCAGAGTCTTTCCATTGGTCTGATGCAAAAGAGTGTGCTAAACTGATGAGAGGCACAAACAGTCCATGCAACTTTTCCCTAATGGCTCTCAATGCTCATTTGGAGATGAAAGGAACAGTGGAGAAAGACAATCAGAGAATTCAAGATCTATTGAAGGAGTATTGGGATGTTTTTGAAAAGCCAAAAGACTTACCCCCTGAGAGAGCCCAGGATCATAGGATTCCCTTGATCAATGAAGATGCTGTGATCAAAGTGAAGCCCTATAGGTATCCTAGTGTTCAGAAAGATATTATTGAGAAAATGGTGGCTAAGATGCTACAATCTGGAGTTATTAGAGACAGTACCAGTGCCTTCTCATCCCCAATTGTGATGGTTAGGAAGAAGGATGAGTCATGGAGAATGTGCATAGACTATAGGAGATTGAATCAAGTCACAGTTAAAGATAAATTCCCCATGCCTGTGATTGAAGAACTCCTAGATGAACTGGGAAGAGCTAGAGTGTTCTCTAAACTGGATCTGAGATCTGGATACCATCAAATAAGGATGTGGGGCCTAGATATTCATAAGACAGCCTTCAGAACACATGAAGGGCACTACGAGTTCTTAGTAATTCTGTTTGGGCTTACTAATGCCCCTGCAACATTTCAGGGACTCATGAACAAGGTTTTTAAAAGGTTGCTGAGGAAATCTGTATTAGTCTTCTTCGATGACATCCTAGTGTATTCAGAAGACTGGAATTCTCATCTGAAGGACTTGAAAGAGGTGTTGGGAATTCTAAGAGAGCATAGGTTGTTTGCAAAACAAAGTAAGTGCTGCTTTGGAGCAACTGAAATGGACTATCTGGGGTACAGTATTTCTGGTGGAAAGATTTCCATGGACAAGGAGAAGGTGCAGTGTATACTGGAGTGGCCAGCACCTGTTACAATCAAGGAGCTGAGGGGATTTTTGGGGATATCAGGCTATTACAGGAGGTTTATTAAAAAGTATGGATGGATTGCAAGGCCATTAACCAACTTGTTGAAAAAGGGAGGATGGAGATGGACTCATGAGGAAGATGTGGCCTTCCAAAAATTGAAGGAAGCTATAAGCTCAGTCCCTACTTTAACCTTACCAAATTGGGAAATAGAGTTTGTTGTGGAGACTGATGCCTCTGATATGGGAATTGGAGCTGTTCTGACTCTGGGTGGGAAACCATTGGCATTTCTCAGTAAAGGATTGGGGGTGAGACACCAGGCTTTGTCAGTATATGAGAAGGAAATGATGGTTGTGTTGGTGGCAGTGAAGAAGTGGTCTAATTACTTGATTGGGAGGCACTTTAAAATTAAAACTGACCATCAGAGTTTAAGTTTTCTCACTGAAAATCAAGCTGTGACCCCATCACAGCAGAAGTGGGTCATTAAAATGATGGGATATGACTTTGAAGTGTGCTACAAGAAAGGAATCAACAACACCGTGGCTGATGCACTCTCTAGAAGACCTGGAGGTGTCCAACTTCAGAATTTGGTAATCAGTTCTATCTCCACTGATTTTTTCAAGAGAATATCTAGTTCATGGGAGGAGGATGATAAGTCAAAGAAGATCATTGAGGACTTGAAAAATGGCTCTGGGAAACACTCTAAATATACTTGGGATGGGAGACAGTTGAAGAGGAAAGGGAAGTTGGTAGTTGGTGAAAATTCTGATTTGAGAAAAGAGTTGATAGAGTATTTCCATGCAAGTCCTATAGGTGGCCATTCAGGGGCTCATGCTACTATTAAGAGGTTGGGAGCTCTAATGTATTGGAAGGGGATGAGGAAGGAGGTAAAGAGATGGGTTAGAGAATGTACAATTTGTCAAAGGAACAAGGCTGATCTGATACACCCTAGAGGCCTTTTGCAGCCTTTACCTATTCCAGAATCTGCTTGGTCTTCCATTAGTATGGATTTCATAGAAGGTTTACCAGTATCAAGGAAGAAGGATGTCATTATGGTGGTAGTTGATAGGCTGACCAAATATGGGCATTTCATAGCAATGGCTCATCCTTTTACTGCCAAGGATGTGGCCCAATGCTTCATGGAGAACATCTTCAAACTGCATGGATTACCTGGAGATATCATTTGTGATCGAGACAAAGTTTTTATGAGCCTGTTCTGGAAGGAACTGTTTGGGAAACTTGGAGTGAAGATCAAACCTTCAACGGCTTACCATCCCCAAATTGATGGCCAAACCGAGAAAGTAAACCAATGTCTAGAACCTTACCTGAGGTGTATGACTGGGGAAAAACCTAAAGAATGGAGAAGATGGCTGCACTTAGCAGAGTGGTGGTATAATACCTCCTTTCACTCTGCTATACAAACAACTCCATACCAAGCATTGTATGGCCAAGCACCAGGAGAACATTTGCCTTATACATCAGGGGAGTCCATAGTTGCTTCAGTGGATAGAGGCTTGCAACACAGAGAAGCTGCCTTAAAGATGCTGAAGTTTTATTTACAAAGAGCTCATATCAGAATGAAACAGCAGGCAGATAGAAAGAGAACGGAGTGTGAATATCAAGTTGGGGATCTGGTATATTTGAAGCTGCAGCCTTATCGTCAACAAACTGTTAAACAAAGAACTTGTCAGAAGCTTGCCCCAAAATGGTTTGGTCCCTTTTACATCATTGGAAAAGTGGGCTCTGTTGCTTATAAACTGCAGTTACCAAGAGATTCTAGGGTTCATCCCATTTTTCATGTTTCCCAGCTGAAAAAACATATTGGGAGTGTTGAATACAGTTCTGAGTTGCCTGTTATTAATCCTGATGGGGAAATCAGTAAGGAACCCTTGAGAATTGTTGACAGGAAAATTGGGAAGAAGGGAGGCAGGGCAATCACAGAAGTCCTTGTGGAGTGGGCCAATGCTTTTCCAGAAGATGCTACATGGGAGTCACTTCATCAGCTCCAACTTCGGTTCCCAAATTTTCATCCTTGAGGACAAGGATGTTCTTCGAAGGAGGGACACTTGCAATAGCTCGAATTGAAGATTTCAGATAGCCGTTGGAATGTTTTAATTTACCGTTGAGTGTGTCGCTTTTGTTTAAGTGTTTTTTTTAGTTTAATGATACGGTGCGTATCGAGTTAATAAGAATTGCGAGAACGCTGCCGTTTTGGTGGATAGGGTTTTAAGGGGCTTGCTGAGACGCAGCCATCCTTATCGTTGTTGATGTTTGTTATTTGGGATATCTATTGAGATATACTTTGTCTGCCTCCCATTTCTGTTTTTCTTCTACTTAAATTTCTTCGATTATTTCAGTTCTTCATTTACAGAGATTACACTCGGCGGCTTATCGACGACGAGAGGCAGAACGACGCTAGGGGATTCGAACGGTTAAGGTAAAAACTCTCTTCTTTTTTGTATTTTGCTTTTCTTCTTTCTCTCCTGATGCATGCGAAATAAAGACCAAAAACTTGAAAATGTTTTTTTTTTGTATTTCTTCTGTGAAATCCTGAATCAGGGTTACAATATTTTCTTTTTTTAATCGAAATCCCCCACTTACAATTTTTTCTTTCGGTTTTTATAACCGAAGTTACACAATGGTTGAAAATGAAAATGCTTGCTTTCTGATCTCTGCCTTTGGTTGCTGAAAATGTCTGGTTGACTTATGTTTTTGTCTTGTTTTGATTTGCTATTTTTGGGTACACTGACTACTGGCTCTTTGTGTTTGCATGTCGGAATTGTCCTGATCGGGGATGAGGCGTGGTGGTGGCAGAGGGATCACGGGCTTCGCGTGGAATCCGGAAGGGCAACGGTTGGAGCGTGCCGGTGACGCGCGCGTGGGAAGCTAGAGCGTCGAACGATGCGCGTTGGGGCATTGAACCGTCGCGCGTGGGGTTTCTGGACCTTTCCGAGCTTTGTTGTGAGGATCTAACGGATGAGATCTTGTGCGGCGCGAGATAGAGTGAAGGGCTCTCTTAGGGTTTCGTCTGGTGACAATCTGGACCGTCAGATCGATACTAGATCTGACGGCTATTGATTCGTGGCGCTGGGACATTAGAGGGGGTGCTAGGGTTTCTCGATCTGGGGAGATCTGGACCCTTGATCTGAGACCAGATTCAAGGGCTGTAGTGTGTGGCGGCTGCAAGGAATGATTAGATTGTGTTAGGGTTTTGGATGTAATGGATTACGGGCTCACATTATTTGGGTTGTATGGACATTTATTTATAAAAATATATTTCCACTTATCCGTTTACGTGATAATAATAATAATAATAATAATAATAATAATAATAATAATAATAATAATAATAATAATAATAATAATAATAATAATAATAATAATAATAATAATAATAATAATAATAATAATAATAATAATAATAATAATAATAATAATAATAATAATAATAATAATAATAATAACGTTAATACTAAGTACTAATAGTAGTAAGATAATAATGACAATACAATATACCATAATAATAATAATGGAGTAATAATAGTAATAATAATAAGAATAATAATAATATCCCAATTATAATACTTATAACAAGTAATATATTAATAATGACAGTAATAATAATAGTAATGAATAATAATAATAATAATAATAATAATAATAATAATAATTATAATAATAATAAGATAGTAAAGATGATATATATATATATAGTAATAATGACAATTAATTTTCTTTTTCTTTTTCTTTTTGATTTTGATTTTGATTTTTTATTATTATTATTTTTTAACCCAATACAAGCCTAAAATGCGAACGAAAACGAGTTTAAGTTTCGGGACAAAATTAGTGATTACAAAATTAGCCCAATGCAAGCCCAAAGTCAATTTGATCTTGTAAAACCATAGAAGCAAAAATAGAGATAGGCTTTTATCGATCAGGAGTATAGACTCTTTTCCTAAACTCCGGAGGTATAATCTTTTATTCTGACAATCTACCCAAGCTTCATGTTTACCCAACCAGTCTAATCCCAAAATTAAATCAAATTCACTAGTGGGTAATATATACAAGTCAACGAGGAAAGGCATGTTTTGAATGGTAAGAGGGCAATTTCTACAAATCAAATTTATATTAGAAGTTCCTCCTAAAGGGTTTGACACTAATAGGTTGGTTCGAACCAGATCAGGCTTTAAGCTCAATTTTTCTATCAAATTTTCACATAGGAAAGAATATGTAGATCTCGAGTCTATCAAAGCATAAACAGATATTGAGTTTAGTTCAACGGTACCTACAATGACATCGGGAGATTCTTCGTCTTCCCTTCCCCGAATGTGATACATATGAGCCAGAGCTCGAGATTCTTGATGAGTGTAAGTAGGGGCATTCGAAAGATTTCCTTTATTCTTGCCATGATTTCCCGATTGAGTCTTGTTAAGACCTTTTCCCCGATTAGATGGAGCTTGTGAAACTGATATTTTAATTTTGATATAACTAAAGAACCTAAGGACTAATTTGAAAATGTCAAAACGAATTTTTAAGTCCTCAAACATCCCCATATAATTTTAAGAATATGCCAAAGTTAAAAACCAAAGTTTTCAAATATTTTCTAAGTGTTTTGAAGCCTAGACAGTGTTTTTCAAGTCACTGTTTCGAAACGGCTTAAGGCGTTTCGAAACGTTTTCACCACTATCGACCCTTGTTCCGAAACGCGTATCGAAACGGCTTTAGAACACATGAACCCGTATCGAAACGGCTTCAAGCATTTCAAAACGGTTCTTTATTTTGATTTGAAAATTATAACCGTTGTAATATATTTTAACTGAATTTTCAAAGATCAATAGGGTGTTTCGAAACGGGCTCAATCAGTTTCGAAACGACCCTTGACAGTAGCAAAACTGTTTTGAAACGAGTCCAAGCATTTCGAAACTGTTCTTCATTTTGATTTGAAAATATGACTGTTACAATGCTTTTAACTGATTTTTTGGAAACCGTTAGGGTGTTTCGAAACGGGCTCAGGCTGTTTCGAAACAACCCTTGACAGTGGTAAAAGTGTTTCGAAACGGCTTCAATACGTTTCGAAACAGGCTCTTAAATGCATCCAACGGCTCTTTCTATTTTAGTCCGTTTCGAAACAGGTACCCCGCGTTCCGAAACGGGTTGTTGCAGACTACATTTATGGAGGTGAGATAACATCCCCAACGGCTCTATTGATGAATGCAACAACCACAACGGCTAGAAATCAATGAGAAGGTACAAAAGGGACATCTAAAATCTCCAGCAACAACTATTGATCCAAAAGCAAATATCCATACATTAAATCCAAGCATTTGTGCTAAAATCTCATATTGTCTAGAAACCCCAATTGTAATTTTCATTCTTATCTTTTTCAATTGGGTTGAGTGTTTGTAATTGGGCTACAATTTGTATTGAGAGATACTATCTTAGCCATCAAATTCTTTGTTACCTTTGTGTGAGGATTGGGTTAAATTTTGGGTAGAAAATTTAACCGAAAATTGTAAGGGTTGCCTCCTTAGCCTAGAAAAGGGGAAGAGCAATTAGTGGAATTGTTGCAAATCCTTAGTGAAGCTAAGGTAGTGGATGTAGAGTTCATTTGGAACTTGAATAACTCTAAAATTCCTTGTCAATCTTTTTATTTGCAAATTTCCACCACACAAACTTTAAAAATCCAATTCACCCCCTCTTGGTTCATATCGATCTTTCGATCCACTCAACAATTGGTATCAGAGCCTACCTCTTTGAGGATTAACAACCACAAGAGGAGTTCATTGGAAGAGTGTGATCATCATATATCAAGAGATGGCTTCAACCTCCGGTTCGGGCATGTATGAGTCTCAATCCACTACAAAGCCTCCCTTCTTCAATGGTGATAACTATTCTTTTTGGAAGAATAGAATGCGTCTCTTCATCAAGTCAAATGACTACTTAGTGTGGGATGTCATTGAAGATGGCCCTTACATTCCATTGAAGCAAGATGGTGAAGGCAAGATGGTCTTGAAGAAAAAGGTGGAGATGAGTGAAGAAGAAAGGAAAAATATTCAAGTAAACGACAAAGCTCTCCACATGCTCTTTTGTTCATTCGGTCCGGACATCTATTCTAAAGTGTCATCCATTGAGAGTGCCAAAGAAGTGTGGGACACTCTTGAGACTACCTATGAGGGAACCAACGATGTTAAAGAAACTAAGATTGGAATTCTCAATCTTAGTTATGAGAATTTCAAGATGGAGCCCGATGAGACAGTGTCCAAGATGTTTGATCGGTTCTCCACTATAGTCAATGGGCTTAAAGGTTTTGGAGAGATCATACCGGAAGACAAGCTTGTCCGGAAGCTACTCTATTCACTTCCCGAGTCTTGGGATGGGAAGAGAACCGCCATTATTGAAGCTAAAAATTTGAAGACTTTAAAGCTTGATGAGCTTGTGGGTTCTCTCCTTACTCATGAGATTATGAAGCAATGAAGGGAAGAAGAGAAGAAGAAAGAAGAGAAAAGAGTAGAAAAGCTAGAGGTTGAGAAGAAGAAGAAGATGGGAATAGCTCTCAAAGCTTCACTACATGAAGAGAGCTCTTCTAGTGACGAAGATGAGCTAGAAGAATTGGCTATGATAGCCAAACGATTCTCACGCTTTATGAGGTCCAACCGGGGAAGAAAAATCCAAAGAAAAATGGACTTCAAAAGCAAGAACAAAGAAGAAGCAAGGGATCAAATCATTTGCTTTGAGTGCAAACAACCCGGCCACATACGTTCGGAGTGCCCTCAACTCAAGAAGAAGGGCTTTGAGAAGAAGAAGAAGCTCAAAGCCAAGCTTGCTACTTAGAGTGATGAGGAGTCATCGGAGGATGACGAACAAGAAGTGGCTAACCTTTGCCTCATGGCACTTGAGGAAGATTCCTCCATGGTAACCTCTAACTCATCAACTTTAGATTTTACATATGATGAATTGAATGATGCATATGATGAGTTACAAGAGGTCTATGATGAATTAGTTGAGAAATATAAAGAGTCGGTCATTAGAAACAAGAAAATCATTTTGGAATTAAATGAGAAAAATGACTCACTTACTCAAGCTAATTTAAAATTTGAGAAAAAGATATTAGGGTTAAAAGATGAACTAAAATTCTTTCAAGATGAAAATGTTGACCTTAATAATCTTTTGTCTCAATGTAATAGTGAACACCAAAAGGTGTTGGATGAGCTAAATGAGCTCAAAAAGTCTTTTAAAATTGTTGGTAGTGTCAAGCATGAAATAGGTGAATCCTCAAGAACAAACCAACCTAAGAAAAAGACTAACTACTACAAACAAGGTAGCTTTCCTAGACATAGTAGAGCTAAAAGAATTAGAAGTGTATGGGTTCCTAAGGAACTTGTAAAATCTAATAATATTATTGCTATGTCATATTGGATTCCTAAGGGAACCAAGGTTTTGGGAGCTAACACTCATGGACCCAAAATGATTTGGGTACCAAAAACAAAAGCTTAATATCTTTGTTTGTAGGGGGAGCATTGCTACAAGGCCAAAGCACAAAGTCAAAACTCATGGTACCTTGATAGTGGATGCTCAAGGCATATGACTGGAGACAAGAGTAGATTCATGGATCTAAAGCCAAAAAGTGGAGGAGTAGTGACATTTGGTGACAACTCCAAAGGCCACATTAAAGGTATTGGCTCCATAGGTAATCACTCTACTATTCTCATTGAAAATGTCTTGTATGTCGATGGTCTTAAACACAATCTATTGAGCATAAGTCAATTGTGTGATAAAGGATTTAATGTTTTATTTGATAAAAATGGATGCAAAATTATAGACATTAAATCTAATAATATTATGCTCATAGGTCATCGCATAGGAAACATATACATGGTGCATCTAGATGACATTCATACATCTCATGCATGCTTAATAGCACAAAATGAAAATGATGCATGGTTGTGGCATAGGAAACTAGGACATGCTAGCATAAGTGTTTTAGAAAAACTAGTCTCCCTTAATCTAGTTAGAGGTTTACCCAAGATAAAATTTTCAAATGATAAAATTTGTGATGCATGCTCTAAGGGTAAACAACATAAGTCTTCCTTTAAATCCATTAATGATGTTTCTACTAGTAGATGTTTACAACTTATCCATATGGATTTATTTGGGCCAATTAGGACTATGAGCTTGGGTGGTAAGTCTTATGCTTTTGTACTTGTTGATGATTTTTTTAGATTTACTTGGGTTCTATTTTTAAGTACTAAAGATGAGGCTTTGGAAAAATTCATCACATTTTCAAAACTAACCCAAAATGATCTTAAACTTAAAATTTCACATATTAGAAGTGATCATGGAACCGAGTTTCAAAATTTAGGGTTTGAAGATTTTTTAAATGAAAATGGTATTAGCCATAATTTTTCGGCTCCTCGAACTCCTCAACAAAATGGGGTAGTTGAGAGGAAAAATAGAACTTTGCAAGAAATGGCTAGAACTATGCTTTGTGAAAACAATTTACCTAAATATTTTTGGGCGGAAGCCACAAACACCGCTTGCTATATTGTAAATCGAGTAATGATTAGGCCAATTTTAAAGAAAACACCTTATGAGATTTTAAAATCTAAAAAGCCTAACATTAGCTATTTTCACCCTTTTGGTTGCAAGTGTTTTGTTTTAAATAATGGAAAAGACAACTTAGGTAAATTTGATGCAAAAAGTGATGAAGCTATTTTCATAGGTTACTCTTTAACCTCTAAAGCCTATCGAGTATTTAACAAAAGAACTTTAGTAGTAGAAGAATCTATTCATGTTGTATTCGATGATAACCTCCTTCCAAGGAAGGATTCTTGTGATGATGATGATGTAGGAATCATAAATACCTTTGATGGAGGACAAACTTCAAAGGAGGATGAGATTCCAACAAAAGAAGAGGACACACAAGATCCACCTCTTGAAGCCTTGAAGGACTTGGCTCTTGAGGAAAAGGAAGTGAGCTACCCAAGGGAGTTCAACTATGTCAAAGATGGTGAAATCTTGGGTGATCCATCCAAGGGGGTAACCACTCGATCTTCTCTTAGATTAATGAATCATGTTGCATTTATCTCATGCATAGAGCCTAAGAATATTAAAGAAGCATTGAAAGATGACTTTTGGATTATGGCTATGCAAGAAGAGTTAAATCAATTTGAGAGAAGTAACGTTTGGACTTTAGTTGATAGGCCTAGTAATCAATCTACCATAGGAACTAAATGGGTCTTTAGGAACAAGCTAGATGAGAGTGGTAACATTGTAAGAAATAAAGCTAGACTAGTAGCACAAGGTTACACTCAAGAAGAGGGAATAGATTTTGATGAAACCTATGCACCCGTAGCTAGAATGGAAGCCATTAGGATGTTGCTTGCATATGCATGTTATCATAACTTCAAGATTTTTCAAATGGATATTAAAAGCGCATTTTTAAATGGTTTTATAAATGAAGAAGTGTATGTGGAACAACCACTGGGTTATGAAGACTCAAATTTTCCAAATCATATTTTCAAACTCACCAAAGCTCTTTATGGTTTAAAACAAGTTTTAATTGAAAAAGGTAAGGTGGACACTACACTTTTTATAAAAATGTATAAAAATGACATCTTAGTAGTTCAAATTTATGTTGATGATATTATTTTTGGTTCTACTAATGAATGTCATTGTCAAGAGTTTGCTAAGTTAATGCAAGGTGAATTCAAGATGAGCATGATGGGGGAGCTCTCATTCTTTTTGGGACTCCAAATCAAGAAAAAGAAGGATGGCACCTTCATCAATCAAGCAAAGTACATAAATGATATGCTCAAGAAGTTTGGCTTGGAGAATGCAAAGCCTCAAGCCACACCTATGAGCTCATCTACAAAGCTTGACAAAGATGAAGGAGGTAAGTGTGTTGACTCTAAGCTTTACCGTTCTATGATTGGATCATTGCTTTACCTTACCGCAAGTAGACCAGATATCTTGTTTAGTATTTGCTTGTGTGCTAGGTTTCAAGCTAGTCCTAGAGAGTCTCACCTTATAGCCGTTAAGAGAATCTTTAGGTGCCTTAGAGATACTCCTTGTTTAGGTCTTTGGTACCCTAGAGACTCTACCTTTAACCTTCATGCTTATTCGGATGCGGATTATGAGGGTTGCAAAATCGATAGGAAAAGTACTTCGGGAACTTGTCAATTCCTAGGTAGTATGCTCATATCTTGGTTCTCTAAGAAACAAAATAGTGTAGCCTTATCTACCACCGAAGCCGAGTACATATCCTTAGGGAGTTGCTGTGCTCAAGTCCTTTGGATGAAGCAACAACTCTTAGATTATGGAATTAAAGTTGAAACCATACCCCTAAAATGTGACAACACTAGTGCAATATGTCTAACAAAAAATCTCATCCAACACTCTAGAACCAAACACATAGAAATAAGGCATCATTTCATTAGAGATCATGTCCTTAAAGAAGATGTGGTTATAGAGTATGTAGACACCTTAAATCAACTAGCGGACATATTTACAAAACCTTTAGACAAAAAGCGTTTTTGGTCCCTTAGGAGAGAGTTAGGTCTAGCTAGCCTATCTTGACCTTTTAGGACCTCTTTTGTGCTTAAATTTGCTTGATCTTGTGAAATGTCATGTTTATGTGTTTAGACTCCTAATTTCATCAATGCTTATAGCTAGGGGGAGTATGTTTATGTTTGCATATGTTTTGTCTGCTCATTCATGTCATTTATGCATGTTAGGCCTAAGAAAAAATCATTTTTCTGCACTTTTAGAGCCTCATCTGCACTTCTAGGCCCAGGTGTATCGAAACGGGTGAACCTGTTTCGATACGGATACCTTAAATTTATGTCTGAGAGAAGGGCGTTTTGAAACGCCTCCAAAGGGTTTCGAAACGATTTTGCTACTGCCAAGGGGTGTATCGAAACGTGTTTCGATACGGGTCAACAGGGCTTCGATACGGTCAACACCGTATCGAAACGGTCAGCTGAAAGTCTCAAAACGGTCAACCCTCGTGCTCTCATTTCGAAACGGTCCAGACCGTTCCAAAACGGTATCGCGGATAGCTTTATTTAGGGCTTTTAATGTTAAAATCCACTTTTACATCAAACTCTTAAAAACCCTAAAAACCCTAAACCAACTTTCTCCCTATAAAAACCCTCTAAACCTCTTTGTTTTTCACCAAATCTTGAGGGGTTTTTCTCTAAAACTCAAGTCTAAGCAAGTTTCATCAACATTGTGCAAGGATTTTCATCAAATCATCCAAAATCCCAAACTAAGGTATTTTTCCCCTTTTTCTTTTTCTTTCAATTTATGTTCGAATCTTAGGTTAGAAAATTTTATTTTTGTATAAATTATATGTTTTCATGTTTGGGTTTTCCATATCTTGTAAAAAATTTAAAAATCTCAAATTTTTTATTCGAATATAAAATTTTTCAATCGTATTTTCTATTACTGTTTTTTTAAATTTTTTCTTTGTTTTAATTTTTTTAAAAAAAACCTAAGTGGGATTTATTATTGGATTGAATTTAAAAATATATGCATACATTTAATTTTTAAAACATGCTTGCTTAATGTTTTTAGGATGTCGGATCAAGCTAACAAAAAGTGTAAGTCCGTTCAAACCGGTGATTCGAGCATACGTCCGAATCTAGCTCTGCTTTTTCAGAAATCCCTTCGAACTACCGAGATGCGAGCTCGCTTCACATATGTCAAGGATTTCGAAGTTCTTCGTGAACGTGTCATTGATCTTGATTTCCTCAACTCCGAGCGATTCCTATTCCGTTACCTCGAGCGTTTGAGTGAATGGGAACTTCTTCCTTTGTTGAGCATCCCGGATATTCGCTACAAACATATGGTACTCATCTTTTACTCTAATGCTCGTCTTATTCATGATGAAACCAAAACCGAGGTTGTAGGGATTGAATCTTTCATATTAGGGAAAAAGTTTACTGTTAATATTGCTCTCTTGGAGTCCACCTTTTCCCTTAAAGATGAAGGAATTGAGGATGAACATCACTTTGGCACTTTCACCGGTCCGACACTTACTTTGGATGCGCACGACCGTTTTCTTCACTTGATGGTATCATGGTTCCTTCGCCCTTCCGGAGGTAAATACTCTCATATCCGTCAAGTTGATCACTTTTGGCTTGAATGTTTCCGTAGAGGCGAGCGCCCTAATGTTGCTAAGATCACTTTTGCCGAGATGGTCAATAATGTTAAGCTTATTGACACCAATGAGTTGAAATCCTTTACTTATGGCACGATCTTGAGCCACATATTTAGCCACATCGGTCTCGATTGCACCTATGACTCCCCGGAACCTCGCAAGTGCAAGATTGGTGAGTCCTCTCTTCGCAAGTCCGGGTTTCGATATGTGAATAATGTTTGGGAACATGTTGATAGAGAAGCTCCTCTTCCTCCCGTTGCACCTCCACCGCAAGTTCAAGTTGGAAACAATGAAGCTCTTACGGCTCTCATTACCGAGCGGTTCAATGCCTTGGATACTCGCATTGCTTCGGGTTTTGGTGTCATCGACACTCGCTTGCAAAATGTCGAGGATCGCCTCCTATCTCTTGAGACTTCCCACTCAAACTTGGATTTGTCCTTCTCTACTCTCTATGGCCAATGGACGAAGTTTCACCGTTCTCAAGTCAAGAGCGATGATGAGACTTCCGATGATGATGATGGTGGTGACGAGGCCTAGGACTTTCATATCATATCATATTATTTATGCATTTTAGGTTTAAGATTGCATCTTTATGTTTCATTATGTTTTAGGAACCTATGCTTTTGATCTTTTGTTTGGGATTATATTTTGAACTTCATGATGATTTATGTTTTTGGATATTTTAATTTTATGAATTTATATTATTGTTGCTTATTAGTTAATGCTTAATGGTACTAATCCTTTATCTTCTCTATGAGCCTTATTTATTCTTTTTGATCTAACAAAAAGGGGAGAAAGAATTTAAGAGCCAAAAACAAAAATTCGTTTTAAATGTTTAAAGTGTTTTTAAGTTTTAAAACTTGAATTTCAAAGTTAAACATTTTTTAAAAAAACTTTAAAAACCTATCTTAAATTAAGGGGGAGTTAGAATATTTTCAAAATTTTCAAAACTCTTAAAAATTCTAACTTTGGTTTTGTTATATCAAAAAGGGGGAGATTGTGAAACCGATATTTTAATTTTGATATAACTAAAGAACCTAAGGACTAATTTGAAAATGTCAAAACGAATTTTTAAGTCCTCAAACATCCCCATATAATTTTAAGAATATGCCAAAGTTAAAAACCAAAGTTTTCAAATATTTTCTAAGTGTTTTAAAGCCTAGACAGTGTTTTTCAAGTCACTGTTTCGAAACGACCTAAGGCGTTTCGAAACGTTTTCACCACTGTCGACCCTTGTTCCGAAACGCGTATCAAAACGGCTTTAGAACACATGAACCCGTATCGAAACAGCTTCAAGCATTTCGAAACGGTTCTTTATTTTGATTTGAAAATTATAACTGTTGTAATATATTTTAACTGAATTTTCAAAGATCAATAGGGTGTTTCGAAACGGGCTCAATCAGTTTCGAAACAATCCTTGACAGTAGCAAAACTGTTTCGAAACGAGTCCAAGCGTTTCGAAACTATTCTTCATTTTGATTTGAAAATATGACCGTTACAATGCTTTTAACTGATTTTTTGGAAACCGTTAGGGTGTTTCGAAACGGGCTCAGGCTATTTCGAAACAACCCTTGACAGTGGCAAAAGTGTTTCGAAACGGCTTCAATACGTTTCGAAACAGGCTCTTAAATGCACCCAACGACTCTTTCTAGTTTAGTCCGTTTTGAAATAGGTACCCCGCGTTCCGAAACAGGTTGTTGCAGACTGCATTTATGGAGGTGAGATAACATCCCCAACGGCTCTATTGATGAATGCAACAACCACAACGACTAGAAATCAATGAGAAGGTATAAAAGGGACCTCTAAAAGCTCCAGCAACAACTATTGATCCAAAAGCAAATATACATACATTAAATCCAAGCATTTGTGCTAAAATCCCATATTGTCTAGAAACCCCAATTGTAATTTTGATACTTATCTTTTTCAATTGGGTTGAGTGCTTGTAATTGGGCTACAATTTGTATTGAGAGATACTATCTTAGCCATCAAATTCTTTGTTACCTTTGTGTGAGGATTGGGTTAAATTTTTGGTAGAAAATTTAACCGAAAATTGTAAGGGTTGCCTCCTTAGCCTAGAAAAGGGGAAGAGCAATTAGTGGAATTGTTGCAAATCCTTAGTGAAGCTAAGGTAGTGGATGTAGAGTTCATTTGGAACTTGAACCACTCTAAAATTCCTTGTCAATCTTTTTATTTGCAAATTTCCACCACACAAACTTTAAAAATCCAATTCACCCCCCTCTTGGTTCATATCGATCTTTCGATCCACTCAACAGAGCTGGACTATGATTTGTAGTAGATCGAGCCGGAGCCCTATTTTTATTTTTGGGACAATCTTTGATAAAGTGATCGGCTCCACCACAAGCATAGCATAGATTGGATTGAGATCGGCATTGGCCAAAATAAAGTTTATGGCAAAATTCGCAAGTGGGGACCTTCCCGGAATTTCTCGTGCTATTTACAGAGATTACTGGAATTGAGGGCTTATTTATTGATTGAGGCCTCGGTGTAAAATTACTTCTTGATGTAGGAGTGTATGTCGATGAACTTTCCTTATGATACTTGGTTTTCTTTGATTTTCAGCTAGATTTGTCGCCTCGCTTCTGTTTCTTGTCATTTCGATTCCCGACCTTCCTTCTTTCTGCAGCTTTCATCTTCACCTCAGTTGCGTAGCTCGATTAAAAAGATTCTGAAAGTCACTAATTCCTAACGCTGTAAAAATCGGGCTCAATTCATCATTCAAGCCGTCAATGAACATTCGGCATTTATCAGCTTCTGTTTTAATGTATTCCGAGCCATACTTGCAAAATTCAGCCACATATTGTTCAATGGGTTTGTTAACTTGCTTGAGATGCAAGAAACATTTCGGCGTTCAGCTAAATACTGCTCACTAATATACTTATTTTTTTTAATTCTTTTACAAAGAATTTCCGCATGATGTCTTCTGTAGGAGCAGTCAAAATAGTGGTTTCCCACCAGCTCATTGCTTCATCTGCCAGCAAGGCTACATTACACTTCTACAGTTGTTTGGTGACCACTTTCGTTGTATTTTCCAACCAATATTCAGCGTCTTCTGGTTTTTCATCATTTGCACCCGAGAAAGTATAGGCTCGATGCTGAGCCAATTTGTCAATAGGAGCTCGATTCGGTACACTGACTGTAGGTGTGGAAGAATGATCTTGCTTAAGGTTTGATACGAGGTGATCGAACATTTCTTTCATGCTTAATAAGCATTGTCTTTGGGCTATTTGAATCACAGGAACATCCTGCTAAGATTGAATTGGAATTTTAACTTGAACCGTCTCTTGTGGTCCAGTTTGATGTACTGGAGCATGAGGTTGAGACGTTTCTGGTGGTTCATTTCGGATCGGATGATCTCCCATCCTAACACTTCCTCCTTCATTAGAGGAACGCTCAAGACTTTCATTATCTGGAGCAGATCTAGGTTCAAGCATTCTATAATTAAGCAAGATAAAAGAGTTAGGTGAGCAATATATATGCAAGTGATTCAAAATATGACTAATGGTGGCTTTACTAATGATGCATGCAGACTCGATCAAGTTTTAGGATCTAACCTAAAAAGCACTGATAACCAATTAATGTAACACCCCTCACTCGAGTGAGGAGCGAGGAGTGTTTGGAAACAATAAGAACCTCTTCTCCAATTAACTACTCATTTATCAAATATAGTTTTTCTAATCATGTCGAATAGTTTCCAAATGGACCAAATGACTATTTTTCTCCAATTAACTCCTTATACAATTCGAAACCATAATTGGAAAAAGGTATATCAATGTTACTAAACTTCCAAGGATCATACTCGTTTTATTTATTATCATATAATCTCATAACAAGAGGCATACATGACTATAATTCATGCTTATATCAATAACATATATACAACAAAATGAGGATTATCATGCCTCTAAATAAAACACCATGAGAATAACATTTACAACCTCAATTCATAGCAAATATCTTATATTCAATTAGGCCTTGGTACCTAGTTAACTCAAAGGTACTCGAGTCACATAATCCAAGTTGATACTTTAAGTATCTTAACAAGAAGGTGCCTTCTACACCCAAGCAAGTCAGTACAATAAGTACCTATCAAGTCGATGCTCTTGGCATCTAATAGGAAGTGAATGTATCACCAACAAAACAATACACTTAGTACTTAACAAGTCGAGCTCTAGACTATAGGCATGACATACTACCTAGGAACAACTAGAACCAAGGTCTTTGTAATCCTTACTTTAAATTTGATCTTTTTAATTAATTATCATGGATAAACAATACAAGTAATAGCACTTAACAATTAGATAATCATGCATAAGCTTGTTTCGATTAAACAAGAACATAATTCTAATTCATTCAATTCATTTACAACCATAATATGTCATAATACCTCACAATCCAAGAAGCAAACATATCTCTTCAATATAAGATCAACAAGCACCAATGCATGCAAAACAATCAAGAATTTACAAGAAAAGCACTACTCAATTCATCTACAAGTTTCAATCAAAGTGTTCAATTATTAATTTAAGTTATTCTTCCCTAGTTACCCAATATATATTAATCCAATTTCATATTAAAGACAAGGACAAGATGGTAATTTGGTTAGAACCTAAGTTCCAACCCTAAGGAAGATTACACTCACAATACCCCTAGCTATTCTTGAATTTGGATGCCTTTGAGTGAGTCTCTCTTGCCTATTGAGGTGCCTTCTTCGAAACTTTCTCTCTCTTGCTCTAATCGAACGCATGCCATACAATAAACATTGGTTAACATCCAATTAGATAGAGTGATCTTATATTACAAAACATCGATTGGTAAATGTCTAAACCATGCACTGTTTTGGACAGATTGTATACCCTCTAATGTTTTGCTTGTATCTTTTTATCCGTAAGTCAGAATTACGATTATTATATACCGTTAGAAAGCTTACATAGCTGAATTTATAACCATACAAGGTATGCATTCTAATTATTTCCCAATTAAAGCAGTTTATTCGATAAAGTTAGGCCAAAACAGTGCTTTAAACGTGTTCTTGAAATTAAAGACATACTTGAGTGGTTTGTTCGATCTAAATTCCATATTAATTCAGCTAATTTCTTTTTATAATACAACACTCATCATATTAATTGCATTTCTATATTGGAATCAACTTTAATTAAGTTCACCTAGGTCCCTAATTAGACCAAACTTTCTAGAACAGTCCCTAATAGCATGTTTTACAACCAAAACACTTAATTAGGTTATGTTCATCTCTAATTCATTATTTAAGTCCTTCTAATATTTATTTTTATTACTCTTTCAATCTTTCTCAGGGATTTCCAGTTTCTAACTTACTCAATTAATTTTTAAATTTTAAATTTAACTATGCTAGTCCATATATTTTCCATTTTTCTACTTATGCTCTTAGTTTTGATCTAGAGTCGAATTCATCATTTTCATCCTCCTTTTCAATAAAGTAACACTTCCATCATTTAGGACACATAGCCCCGAATAATTTCTTCCTACAGAAATTTTTCTAATTTCGAGTGTAAACTTCCTAATTTCGAATTTTTCATGTAACTACTATACTAGAGATAATCCTAATTATTTCCCTATGGTTCGGCTAACCCTAAACTATTAATTACCTCAACCAAATTATTTTACTAAATCACAGTCCTTACATCACTCTAACCAAAATTTTCCAGCCTTTATGTCAAACCAATTATCATGCAAAAATTGACATTTTCATTATCTAAGGTTGAAATTGAACATAGCTTGAAGTGAGGAGCTTACCAAGCTTTCTCTCTAAATTTTTTCAAGCTAATTTCCACTTCATGCAAGGAGAGGATGAGTATTTTCCATGGATGTTAGCTAAGCTTTCTTCTCTCTTCTCTCTCGATTACTTAGCCGGCTAGGAGAAGGAATGGTGGTGATGACAATGTGTCATTCACTAGGCTTTGTTTTGTCTAATTTACCCTCTCTAATTAGCTCTTAGAGCTTAGGATAGTGGAAGGGCAAATTAGGGAGTCTCAGTTTTGAGACATGCAAATCCCTTATGTTTAATTTTATTCAATTTGATCATATACTTATCCTATTTGGTGGTTTGTAATTTTATTCAATTTAGTCCTTATTGATCGAATTGTAGCTAATTAATAATTAACTAGGTTTGTTTATTAGCTAATGAATCTAATAATTATTTAGGTACAAATGAGGGTGTTACATCACTCCCCAAACTTGAAAGAAAATAATACAATGAAAGTGGGGGTTACAAAAACTTGACTCTTTAAGCTCAAGGGTTTGGGTATATGCTTGGAATGTTGCAAATATGTTCAATAGTTGTTGTTGTGGCTTTTGAGGCTTGCTTTTATACCCTTACATTGATTTCTAGTCGTTCTGGTGGTTGAGATCGTCAATACAGTCGTTTTGGACTCTATTTTTCCCGCAATAAATGCACTTTTGTAACCTACCGTATCGGTACACGAACAGTCGTATCGATACCTGTCTCAAAACAGAAAGAGTCATTGTGTACATTTAAGAGGGGGCGTATTAATACGTGTATCAGTATGGTTATAGTGTAAAATAAGGGGCGTGTCGATACGAATTTTGATCATTGGAAATCTGAGTGAAAGTTAAGCAAAAAGTGTATCGATAGGCTATAAGGACGTATCGATACGGTCCAACGACCGTTTGAAAATTTGTTGATTTCATAACTGACAAGCAACGACTATATTATTAAATGCAAAGATTTATCGAATCAAACCAAACAGTATCGATACAGGGACAATCGTATCGGTACGCTATGCCTTAAAAATAAACTCAGTTCAAAAATTGTATCTATACGGAGTTAACCGTATCAGTACACTTTAGGCAATTGAAATTTTTGTAACTCAAAATCGTATCGATACGAGTAGAGCGTATTGATACGCCTTAGCATAACTGATTAAATTGGCTTGAAAAATACTTAGAACAAATTGTTTTGTTTGAATATTTTGACTTAAAATCAGTTTTGGTTCAAATGCTTGTCAATTTTGTGAGACTTTAAAATACTTAAAAATTTATTTATGTTTGCAAATAAGTCCTTAGGCGAATTTGTTATATCAAAATCAAATTAGGTTTTACAGTATGCTTATCTCTATAGAAGTATTCACTTTTCTTTGTTTTTTGGTTGTAAGAGTTTTTGGTAGATAAGTCATATTCTTCTTCTTCCTAGATGCGTTGTAATTGTGTTATCTTCTATAGTTTTAATAAAAATTCAGTGGTTATTATTCAAAAATAAGAATTAAATAATATATAGTTAATTAGAACCTTTTTAAATCAGAACTTAAAATAAATAAGACAATAATTGGTCATGCATTAAAAACTTTTTATGTTAGAAATATATTTTTTTGAATATGAATAGGGGTGCTCTTAACGTATAGGGATACTTTTAATCTCATATTCAGATAAAATATATTTCCTTATAAAAAGAATATTTGGAATTTAAATCCGGTTAATAATTAATGGTTAAATTTAATTTAAAATATTATTCGAAATGTCAAAATGCCACGTAAAATTAAAGGTACCGATAACGGGCGTTTGTAAGGTGATAATCCTTCCCCACAAGTAACCGACTCTTGAACCCTAATTTTAAAAAGAATGAATCTCTAGTTATTTTTATGATATCCGGTCTACCTCGAAATGATTGGTGGTGACTCTAAAATGATTTCCAAAATCAAATTAAAAAGGAAAACCCTAATTTTAAGAAATAATCGTCAAGCTATTTTCTTGTGTAAAAAATAGTTTCGACACTTCGTTATGAAAAAAATTCAAACATATGTTGTCTTCTTGTGTCGGTTTTATTTGAAAAACTAAATTTTAGGTCCAAAATAATACTCATGAACATCAACTTGGCCCAACTTCATCCCATTTTTTTTAAACAATAGGAAGAACTCTCAAAGTCTTTGTTATTCCTATGTAAAATAGACATTATTCAACATATATTCGAGGAATAACAGTAAACTCATGTTGGTAAAAAGGCTTTATAGTACTTCTTTTGGAAGAAGTGTTTAAAATTTTCTAACATCCACTTTTTCATTTTCATTTTCATTTTTTTTTTGTTTTTCGAGATATTTATTGGGAAAAAATTAGTAATTGATATTTCGTGTTTTATTGACTCAAATAGAGAAGTAAAATAACATTCAACCGCATATTAAGATAGAACTCCATTTCCTTTTTGAGTACATTGAACTATTGTTTAATAGATTTTTATATTTCTTTTTATAATTTCTTTAGTTGTCTAATATTTTAAATTATTTTGGAATATTTAATAATATTTTATATTTTATATATGTATAACCTTTTATGATTTTAAAATATTTTATATTTGTTAAGCCGCATAACACAATATCCCTCTAGTCAACAATCTCTAGAGCAAGTGGTTAAAATTTTCATTCGAGAACTTCTCCTCTCTATAAGATAGAATAGAAATCTTCTCCGTCTTTTCGGTGCCTTATTTATGTCCTCACACTAAAAATTAGATTTAGGATTTATGGCTTAAGGTTTAAGGTTAGAGTTTGTGGTTAGAGTTTAGAGAATTTAGGGTAGGTGTATTTTTAGGTTGTAGGGTTTAAGGTTTAGAATTTAAGGTTAGTGTTTGAAATTCAAATTTTTAGTGTTTGTTAGTATTGGGCATAGAAAGGGGCACCGAAAAAGGAACAGAAAATTTTTATCCTATAAGATGTGGGTTCGAAATCCATTAGGAGTAAATTATCACTTCTCTCCCCCTAGGCAAAAATTGTTCAACAAAAAGACTTAAATGAAAAATAGCTGTCCAAAGTATATCTCTTTTAAACTTTAGATGCCTAAAGTATTTTTTTTTTGCTAAAAATATGTGCCTAAAGTTTATACCGTTGCAATTTTAGTTGCTGGCCGTTAAGGGTATTAAAATTTTTATCAACCAATTAATGCTTGACATGTGACACTATTTTAAATTTTTAAAAAAAAAATTAAGAAAAAACTCAGAAATTTCAATTTTTTAGAAAATCCTCAAAATTTTCAATTTTTACAAAGCACTCCCAAAATCCCTAAAATTACCCAAACCCCCATATCATCGCTGCTTTCGGCACCAATCGCCGCCTCTGAGCACACCCCTTCGATCTTCGGACCTAGGCGGTTATTTCTCCCAATATGTCATCGCCAAAAACGTCGAACAACGTGTCAATTGAACGTCGAACGCAAAACTGACGGCACTTATTTTTTAAAGGGTAAACTACATAAATGGTTCCCTGATTATGCTCCAATTATCTTTTGTGTTCTCTGACTATTAGAAGTTACAAATTGGTCCCCTAACTTAAAACAATTAACAAATTGGTCTAGCGCCGTTAAAAATTTAACGGCCGATGACGTGACAGTTAATATAAATTAATATAATTACATAATTAGCCCTCAAATTCTACACTTATTTTAATTTGACCCTAAAACTAAAAAATTAATCAATGTAATTTTAATAATCTATCAATTTAATCCATCTTCTTTTCTATTTCTCCTCTCCTTTAATTTTTAAAACTGGTAATTCTTACCATTAAAATAAGCATTGTTTAGAATTTTTTCTTTTTCTTTGCTTTTCTCTACCTATAAAAAAACTCAACTTTGATTTAGGTTCTTTCTTTTCCCCACAAATTTACAAGCACTTCCTTTACAAATACACTCCCATCAAAACCCAAATTTACAGACTAAAACATATACAAAAAAATAAAAATGTGTTCCACAAAAACCAAATAAATGAAAAGTGAGAAAAAAACAATGAAATAAATAGAGAGGACAGAGGAGACAAAAGGATGGACAAACTCCAAATGTCTCCAACTCCGACTCTACAAAAGAAGTGATTTTAAATGGAGAGAAAGAAAGAGAAAGAAGGCAGACGAAACCTCTTTTGTGCTTGTTTATTGTTGCTTAGCCTTTCGTTCTCAATTCCTCTCTCTTTCTCTTTAACAAAAAACCTTTTTTTTCTTAGTTTTTAAGGTCTGGTAATGTAAAGAAGAAAGCTTTAAAATTAGTTTGTTTCTCTTCAAGTATGTGACTGACAGTGAAAATATTTTATTATTTTTTGGTCATTTTAACCTGATTTTAGCACAACGTAAGTTTTTTTAAACAACAAAAGAGAAAAGTCGCAACCCAATTTGTTACATCAAGATGTTGATGATGTATCAATGGCTTTAACGAGATGTGACCGGCAGAGATACCAGGATTGAATTTAAAAATTAAAGGAGAGGAAAAATAGAAAAAAAGATAGAGTAAATTGATAGATTATCAAAATTATGTGGGTTAATTTTTTAGTATTAAGGTCAAATTAAAATAAATGTAGAATTTTAGGGCTAATTATGTAATTATATCAATTTATATTAACTGTCACTTCATCACCCGTTAAATTTTTAACGGCGTCAAACTAATTTGTTATTTTTTTTAAGTCGAGGGACCAGTTTGTAACTTCTGATAGTCAAGGGATGCAAAAGATAATTGGACCATAATCGAAGGACCATTTATATAATTTACTTATTTTTAGCAAAAAAAAATACTTTAGTCGCCTAAAATTTAAAACATGTATATTTAGGCCCAAAAAATACAACATCCTATTGTGGATAATTATATGGTTTTTTTAAGTCACAAAAATGTCCACATTTTTTAAGAAAACTCCCGTCAACTGGAGTTTTGTCATCCTAAATCAGCACACGTAACCGAGTCAATTTGTGTATATTAACCGGAGAGACTACTGCGCCACTTTCTTTTCCTTCCGTTTCCCCTCGCTATATTTATACAAGCTGACTCTTTCCTTTTTAAACATTTTCTTCCCTTAACCAGATTTCTTTAATTTTGTTTTGCAGTTCGCTTGTTCCTCGTAATTAACATTTTCTTTCTTTCTCTTTTGTCGATTCCTATTCACACCCATTTGTCCTCTCAAGTAAGTTTTCCATTCTTTGCTCTTTTGTTGCAATGGCTTTGTTTTGTTAATTTATTTCTCTTGTTCCTTTGATCTGTTGGAAAAAAGAAAATCGTATGTCTTCCCATAATCCCAGTGCGTTTTCTATATATTTTAGAAATGGTATTATTACTTTTTCCTTGTTTTTTAATCTTGTAATATTAATTTGGTGGTGGTTTTATAGGTTACATTGGATTTGCCATGTTCCTCAAAACAATAGGAAGGATTCAGCTGAATTCCAGTGGCAATGAATGGGGCGGTTGTAATAAATATAGCAATTATTCATTACAGCTTGACATTAGATTGCTTGCAAAAAGGAGTTGTATCTATGGCCAGTCAAAGTTGCACCTACTTCATGCATTGTCTTCTCATTCACCAGGGCTGTATCCACTTTCACCCGTCTCACGAAATACAGATGATTGCAAAAACAATACTTCAGGTGAGTTGATCTTATCCCGAACCAACTATATAGATCATTCCCCTCACTGGTGTTTCATGTATTTTGCTGTAGTGGAGTCTGCTTTGATATTAATTCGACACGGTGAGTCTCTATGGAATGAGAAGAATTTGTTCACTGGTTGTGTCAATGTTCCATTATCCAAGAAAGGTGTAGAGGAAGCGGTCGAAGCTGGCAAAAGAATAAGCAATATACCTGTAGACATGATTTATACGTCGTCGCTGATTCGCGCACAGATGACTGCTATGCTTGCCATGACTGAACACCGCCACAAAAAGGTGCCTTAAACCGATGTCTCTGTTATCCAATTTCTCAATGATTGATGATTGCTTCCGTTATATTATGCGCACAACATAGAGATTCCTTTAGTTCCTTGTATGTTTTTCAGGTGCCTATCATACAACATAACGGAAGTGATCGGGCAAAGGAATATTGGAGTCAGGTTTCCAGTGAAGAGACTAAAAGGCAATCTATTCCGGTTATCACAGCTTGGGAGTTGAATGAAAGAATGTACATTAATTTTCCATATCTTTGGCTTTGCCTTTGACATTTTCTTGGTTGAGCTTGATCATGAAACAAGCTTTTCTGCTGTTCAGGTACGGAGAGTTACAGGGCCTTAACAAGCAGGAAACAGCTGAGAGATATGGAGAAGAGAAAGTTCATGAGTGGCGACGAAGTTACGATATTCCTCCACCCAATGGTGAGAGCTTGGAAATGTGTTCTCAAAGAGCTGTAGCCTATTTTAGAGAACATGTAAGCTTAACTTCAGCATGTTTGAAGGTTTAAAACATCTTATCTTTAGAACCGAATGAACAAGTAAGATTTCATTACAGGTTGAACCCCAACTTCAATCTGGAAAGCACGTGATGGTTGCTTCCCATGCAAATTCCCTGAGGTCTATTATCATGTATCTTGAAAAATTAACTCCACATGAGGTAGCAAACCATATTTTAGTAATGTTCATCTTAACATAGCTAATAATAACCTCTATTTCTTATCCGTAAACAGGTTACTGCCTTAGAATTGCCTACTGGGACTCCCTTACTATACATATATAAAGGGGGTGAATTTATTAGAAGAGGAAGACTCGTGGGGTCTAAAGAGGCTGGCGTTTATGCCTACACCAAGGTATGAACTCGATCGATAGTCACTATCTAAACTGCACTTGTTTTAGTTCTCAAGAATCAAGATTTGGTTTACTGCTTGGAATTAATAGCCATTATTCTTTTATAATTTGAAAGTTTTAACCGAGTCCAATAATTAAGTCAACAAGAGGACTGATGTTCTGTTTCTTATATGTTTAGGAAACTAATGTTCCTCGCTTAGTGAACTCAATTAGACATGTTCTGTGATTGTCTGTAACCTAGTTTATCTGTGAGGCCAGTGTTTACAGGCCAGGGGACATTTTCCAAATTTCAATAGCCTGGCCATGTACATATAACCGAATTTTTATATTTGGGTTGAGTTCAGTGTTAGAAAATTACTTCTTACTGCTTTTGATGTTGTTTTCTTGAGTTATAAACATGGACATGCGGAATGAACGATTCCATCGTTCACTGGATTTCATTGAATACAATGGTGCCTTATCCGATGAGGCCACTAGCTAACAGCTGCTCCTCTCCATTTTTTCCTTTCAAGAACTTTTTATTAGAGACATTTCATCTAACATTGTCGTTTTCAGTAGGCCATTTGGCGATAGTTAACCAGTACAATCAAGTTGTGCATTTCAAACATGATGACATGAATCTTCTATATTTTGTAATTCGATAGATTAATAGACCATTGGCAACAGATAATGTTTTTATCTGGTGCATTTCAAACTCAATTACATGATCTCATCTAGACCTGTATGAACTTAGCCACTAGGTTCCAACTTCCATAATTTGGCAAGTGGATCCGAGCACCTCTAGGCATGGAGAATAAAGATTGGAGTAGTTGTTATTCTTGCAGGTTAGATGGCTTTTTTTGTCCCTTTTCGAAAAATGAAGCTGAACCGGTTGCTGTATTTTCTGCATGCAGAGCCTTGCTCTTTACAGGGAAAAATTGGATGAGCTGTTTCAGTAACACAAGCTCAAAGGTAAGTTCCATGTTGGTCCTTTCATATGTGTTTTACTTGTGGAACTGTCTGAAATACGAAATGTTCATGTCGATATGCTTTACGCATTTGCAGGAGTGAGGAGACAACCAAGTGCCGAATTCTAGTCCCTCGTCCGGGCTGAGCTTTCTGTAGATTGCAGTGGTAGTAGTGGCAGGGTTCCTTGCAATGTATCAGTGCAGCTCGTCACCAATCTCTATGCGAATCGCTCAAGTTTCCTTGGCTGCTTATCTGCATTGTCCTGATTTTGGAGGTGCAAAGAAAACATTACATTCACATGGTGAAAGTGGATATTTGTCACTGTAAAAACAATAAATAAATCACTACTGTACTTTTTTGGCGTTGCCAAAGTTGTTCTGTAATTTTTTTTTGAAGAGAAAATGGAATACTAATTGTGATGTATCATTCAGCATAAGAAATGATTTTTTTGCTAAAGTTTGATGTTACTAAAACTTTCATGCAAGTCGTTCAAACACATAGATTCAAGGGTAACTAATTAGACCAAATTTCAGAATGGATTCAATGGAAATCGTTTGTCTTTTTTGGTGCTCCACTTAAAAAAAAAGTTTAGGGTTTCAAATTAAAATTTATGGTTATGGTTTAGGGAATTAGAGGTAAGGTATATTTTTTAGGGTGTATAATTTAGGATGAAAAATTTAGGATTAGAGTTTAAAATTTAATTTTTTAATATATTTTAGTCTCCAATGCTGCTAAAAACTTTAAAACTCTATTTAAGTCGCTCAAATCTTTTGATCACATTAATTGTTAACTATATTGACAACAAGTATAAACAATCAACAGGTTTAGCCGGGTGAAAGCTGATGAAACTGATATGTGCAGACTTGCGACGATTTTTTAGATGAGATTCGAACATTAATTATTAGCATGAGTCTACCACGTGCGACGAACACTGCTGAACACCACTAACGATGAATACCGCTGAACACCATTAAATTTTTTAAAAAAAACTAAAAATCACAAGGACTAAACTTATAATTAAATTTTTTTTAAAAAAAATAAAAATTAAATTTAATAAATCTGTTATATTTTTTTATAGTATTAAAAATTGATATGTTTGAATTAAATATTCCCAAATTTCCCAATATCATAAACCCAAATATCCCGACGCTTTGAATTGCTGCTGTCGGCGTCGCTCCTCCCCCGCTGTGATCCGGCCGACTTGTCTCGCCGGCGTCCATCCAGGCCTCTCCGTCGTTCCGCCGCTCGCCGCTCGCCGCTCGCCGCCTACTGTGTGCATTGTTTCAGCCGTGAACAGGTAAGTTCTTTCCGTTTCTTTTATCGTCGATATTGGTCGGCCACACCAGCCGTCGCCGGCTGTTTTTGGCTTTCGTCCGTCGTCCCCGGCCTAGCCCCGGTGAACTAAACCCCATCATCGGCAGTCCCAAATCCCAAATCAGAAACCCTAATTTTTGAATTTCCCCAAATTCGTAAACCTAATTAGAAACCCTAATTTTGAAATTAGGAACCCTAATTCAGAAATTTAAAACTTTAATTGTGAAATTAGGAACCCTAATTCAGAAATTTAAAACTTTAATTGTGAAATTAGGAACCCTAATTCAGAAATTTAAAACTTTAATTGTGAAATTAGGAACCCTAATTCAAAAATTTAAAACTTTAATTGTGAAATTAGGAACCCTAATTCAGAAATTTAAAACTTTAATTGTGAAATTAGGAACCCTAATTCAGAAATTTAAAACTTTAATTGTGAAATTAGGAACCCTAATTCAGAAATTTAAAACTTTAATTGTGAAATTACGAACCCTAATTCTGAAATTTAAAACTTTAATTGTGAAATTAGGAACCCTAATTCTGAAATTTAAAACTTTAATTGTGAAATTAGGAACCTTAATTCAAAAATTTAAAACTTTAATTGTGAAATTTTGAACCTAATTTTAAAATTTTTTAAATAACTCAATTCTAGAATTATTCAAAAAAGAATCCTAATTACAAATTCTCCAATTACGTTGAAGATTGTGCGTTCTTGAACTCCTTGTGATCAGAATTCAATGATTAAAAGAGTAGTTAGAATCAGTTTATAGGAATCTGAATTGTATCAACTTTAAATTTGTTCTTTCAAATATTTTCTTTTTAAACTATGTTCAGTGTACAAATGGGTGGGCAGAATTAAGGATATAGGAAAACTGTGCGTAAAATTTATAGAACATTCTAGTAAATGTGAAAGAAATAAAAACAATATTTGATCCTTATAGTTATAGAATTAGGAAGTTCTCTTTTTGCTGATATAAATTGATTGTAATGGTTATAAGTCCTTTTTTCACAATATTTGATTCTTTGTTATGTATTTTTCCTACACTTTAGTTATTTTGTTTTGGTTGACATGTTTACATTGTGGTCCATGTAATCGATGACGGGAAGTGAGTATAGAAGATCAAAGAATCTGTATTAAACGATTTAATGACTTTTAAATTTGATGCACATTTATTTTAGAAGATTGTGCATTCTCCAATTACAAATTCTTGAACGTGTATGTTTTTTTAGAAGCTGTATATTTCTTGTTTTACTAGTAGATAGCGCTAGTGTTGCCTTTCTTGTTGTTATGATTTTATTTTAATTATCTGGTTCAGTTTTTCGGTAGATAATTTATGGCTCATCCTTTGCAAGTTCGAATGAAAGAAGAAATTGTTATATATTATGAAAACTTGATAATTGGGATTAAGATACTTATGTGTGACTTTGTACAATGGCTTATTGATTAAGTATGTGATTAATTTTACCCCAAGCTAAAGCTCACTTGTTCGATTCAATGGATGGAAAGATTTATTTCTTGAACTTGATTGCTCTTTTGTTATACGTTTAAAGCTACCTCACTAAGTACTTGTACTTATTTATTTATTTCCATCCTTCAGGTCGAGCTACTTTTTGTTGATCCGTGAAACTTGGGCACGATCACAAGGTTACTAGAAGTATGTTTTGTCCTCCTTTTATTTAAGAACTCCTGATAGGTGGCATATATTTGCTAGTTGCATTGTGCATTTTAGCATATCTTTTTGATGGTTGTATATAATTTGGTTAAGCACTTTTGATATATGTAATGAATTAAATCTTATTTTGGTTGGTGGGTTTTGTTGGGTTTGATGATTAAATGTGTAATGTTAGCTTGGTGGTTATGTTATGACATAATGTGGCCACCTTACAAATGAGTAGCTTAGTTGTAAAATATTGAGTTTAAAATAGTTTGTTAATGTCAAGTTTTGTTGAGGTTTGATCGAATATTTGCTTAGATAATAAGTTGTTGTGTTATATTCTTCGGTGTTTACTTGTATTCCAAGTCTGAGGATACTTTAATCGATTATGGTAGTTATGGACCAGCATATGATGTGTGAATGAAAAGGAATCGAGTTTGGATTATGTTCTTATAAGAATAATGATAGATAGCTACCTAGTTATGCTATGGTGTATTCAAATGACATTTATCAATATACACACTTTGCTTATGTTTTGTTAGCGAGTAAACTTTTGCATGATACAATGACAATAGTTCTCCCTTAATTTCGAATGAAATGATTCCTTTGTCTATGATTTGTTTTGTCCTGAAAATAAGCTTTGCTGTTATGTGTCAGATGTATGATTTTGCTACCTCACCAAGCCAAAAAGGCGTAATTAGTTTATGTGTATGTCTTTTTAGGAAATTCAACTTAGTTGCTCTCGAATTGTGTCTTTCTAAAAGCTGCAAGTCACTCTCCTTCAGCATTTTGCGTGTAAGTTGTCATGACTAAAACTTCAAATTAGTTTAAGGTATGAAAGTTTTAGAACATGAAAGCATGTAAATTATCTTCAATAATAATGTAATAATTACATATGTCAATAAGCACGACTGCTCAGCTTTTCATTTGAAAGAAAGCATTGATAACACTAAGTAGAGCTTTGGTGGCCCATGTTTTCATCTCTTCACATACTTATCGTATTTTACTTTCGCTCTCCTAAACGTATTAAAGTAGTTTTAAAGTGATTGTGGTTTGAATATTATTTTCTTACTCATTATACCCATGTTTTGCAGTGAACAAACGTGAGACTATGTCCTCAAGTGAAAAGCAAAGCCACGTTCCAGGTAAGTTAAAATGCATTACGTTTTCTAACATTGACCACACGTTTATTTTTAATCAACTACCACACCTTCCACATTGTAATAATGTTGTGTGTTTTTTTTTAATTTTTTTGTAAATAATATAATTGTCAGAGATGGTAGATAATCAAAATACCAAAACTGAAGATAGAGAGTTAGAGTGTTATAATCAGAATGAAGGGGTCTATAATCATGATGAAGATGGCTACAATGGTGAATCAGATTGTGAAACTTATGCTGAAGAGGAACAAATTGAATATAATGTTGATGATGAGAAACATATAGATGATGAGAAGACAATTGACTGCTTCATTGACGAGAGTATATGGGATAAGATTGGGAAAAAATTAGAAGATTACGATGAGAATGATATGAATATGCTGAAGTGGAAGACTTTAGATGATTGCATTGAGTTTATTTTACCTATGCAAAAGTGAAAGGTTTTGGAGTTCGAATGAGCCAGTCAGTGACAAGTCGAAATGGCAGTCACATAATTTCAAAAAAATTGTTGTGCCGTAAAGAGGGATATAGAGAGGAAAGGCGGATTAACTTGCCAAACCGAAAACGTGAACAAAGACCAGTCAGCAGAGTTGGATGTGGAGCACTTATTAAATTTAAATTGGATGAACGATATCAACATTGGAAAGTTGCTAAATTTTGCGCAGAGCATAACCATGAAATGGTTCAGCCAACACAAGTTGCTTACATCAGGTATGTAATTCATCAATAAGTAAATTGTTACATATTAACTTCTATCTTATATATATATAATGTTCTTTAATGATCTATTTTGTAGGTCATTTCGAAAAATTAGTGAGTTAGACGAAATTAAGATTAAGAGCATGCATAACTCTGGAATTGCTCCAAGTAAAATTATGCGAAATTTTGTGAATGAAGCCGGTTCAATTGAGAATGTTGGATTTTTACAGAAGGATTTGTACAACTATCTATATAGAATCAAACGAGAAGAAGTGCAAGATGGTGATGCTGAAACGGTGATGGCATATTTATATGGAAAACAAGAATCTGATCCCTTTTTTTTTGTGAGGCACACAAGAGATGAATTCGAAAACTTAGAGAAGTTGTTCTGGTGCGATGGTATATCACGCGCTGACTATAAAGAATTCGGGCATGTACTTGCATTTGATACAACTTATAAGTGTAACGCATACAACAAGCCATTCGTTGTTTTGGTTGGTGTCAATCATCATCGAAACACAGTGCCATTTGGATGTGCATTGGTTGTGAATGAGAAACAAGATACCTATGTGTGGGTGTTACAACAATTGATTGAAGCGGGAGATGGCTACAAACCACTTACTGTTATTACTAATAGAGATAAAGCCATGGCAAATGCCATTTCGCAAGTACTTCCTGAAGCAAAACATAGATTGTGTTTATGGCATATCATGAGGAACATGCAGTATAATGCTGAACACAATTTTCTCGATGGGCTTATGAGATGCGCTGACAAGTGTAGAACGCCATCAGATTTTGAAAGAGCTTGGAAAGAATTAGTGGACAAACACAAAGTTGAAGGAAGGAGGTGGGTACAAGAATTGTATGAAGATAAAGAGAAATGGGCAGAAGCATATTTGCAAGGATATTTTTATGCAGGTAACATCATATACACTTTAATTGTATTTAATATTATATTTATTTACTACATTTAACCAAATTATTAAATATTTTGGTGTGCAGCAATGAGGACTACTCAACGGTGCGAGTCAATGAATAGAACACTTAAAACTTGGTTGGACAGAAAGGTAATGTTGTATCAATTTGTTGACAACTATCATAAACAACTGCAATCTCTAAGATGGGAAGAAAGTTTTCAGGACTACAAAACAATGGATGAACTACCGTATTGTGACGGTGTGTTGGCAACTTTAAAACGTAATGCAGCCCAAGTATATACAAGAAATGCTTTTGCTACATTGTGCAAAGAAATGTCCTATGAAGGTTATTACTTGGTCAAAAATAGGGAAGTACAAAATGAGTGCATGTGTTATTGGTTAGAGCATGTTGAAAAGGAGAAGTTGTACCTTGTACTTAAAAATACAACACATGATACTATGTATTGTTGTTGTATGAAGTTAGAGTCTGTTGGATTTCCATGTCATCATATGTTTGCCGTGTTGAAGTATGAAAAGGCAAAAGAAATATCTCAAGGATGTATAATGAAAAGATGGACTATTTATGCGAAGAAAGATGTTGGATTACAAAAGAAGAATGCAGACGTCGAAGATAATAATCCAACAACAATTAAAGCCAGGTATTCTACTCTAGCCTCTTATTGTATGACTATATGTCATCGTGCATCACAAACATTTAAAACTTTCAATGAGGTTAAAGATCAAATTGCAAACGGTGAAAGTGGGATGTAAAAAGAGAACCAGTAAAAGCGGAGAGCTTCTTGGAATTGGCGATCCTATAATTCTTGAATCATGAAGAGGAAAACCCAAGAAAAATAAGCGCCAAGCTTCATCGTCCAACCCAACACATGTTTCATATGATGACGATGTTATTTTGGACTTGCATAAAACCTCTGAACCTTCTCCGAACAAGCCTTCTGATCAGGATACGAAGCATACTGATGCACTTCAAATACCAAAATTAGCTGAATACATGCCCGACACATACAAAAAAGACGACATATCTGAGGTAATAATGTTATGTTTTAATTAAATATGAAATATGATAATAATAATTATTCTTTGTTGTTATGCATATTGATAATTTTTTTTGTAGGCTGCATATACTAATGAATTGAAAAATATGGAAAAAGATCCAACTGTTTTGGATTGGCAACCAAATAAGGATTGGTAGTGTGCAGTCTTGTCCAAAAATTATGTGCTTTGATCTTGTAAGTTGAGAATTAATTTTATTATTGATTCATTGATTTTAAAATATGTTTTAGTTTTGTTTGTTGTTGTGATTGCTAATGTTAATTTCTACGATTTTTTTTCTCTTATGATGACTAAGACTATGTCTGAGCGTGCCTCGATAACATATCAAAATTTGAAGTAATTACCGCATGATGGATGATGGTCGCGGTTTTCCCTCCTTTCTGTTTCAATTGAGAGATTTAGTTTAGTTATTTTATTCTAGTTATACATACAGGAAATACTAGTTATATGCAAGAAATAATGTTAAGTTTTAATTTTTAGATTGTATGAAGTTGGTTTTATATTCGTGCCAAATTATTAAACCATTTATTTATTTGTTTTCTTTCATTTATATGTGCAATTCGTATGTACGTATATGTGCAATTCGTATGTATGTATATTCGTGGTGTCAAATTTAATTAGTTTCGTTATTATCAATCAAAGTAAAAAAAATAGTTTGATTTTTTAATTTTAAACGTAATTTAGTTAAATATATTTAATTTAAAAATATCATAATTCATTAGTTTAACTTGGTGGTTAAATATTTAAAATTTTATCAATAATGTATTGCGTTCTAATGTGTTGTTTCTAATTTGTATAGGTTAAATATAAATGTTAGAAAATTTAAACCAAATAGTTGGCCTAGTGTAACTGGTTTGCACGTTGGCCTTCCATGCTAGCTACTTGGGTTCAAATCTCGGTGGCACCAATTGTATTTTTAGGTTTTTTGGGTTAATTTTTATAGCTTAAATATAAATGTTAGTAGACTCGAATCAAGTAATTAGCCTAGCATAGTTGGTTCACGCATGTTGTTTGCGCTGGTGGTCCTGTGTTTGAATCCCAATGTCACCAAATGTATTTTTAAGGATTTGGGGTTTTTTTCCAAGTAATAGGGTAGTGACACGTGTCACGACATGATTGGGTGAATAAAATTAAATAACAATAATATAAGAGGAGAGAGAAATGATTAAAAAATATTACAAATGCCACTTCAGCAAAACTGTTATCTATTTAACGTCGGGACCAAAACAGGAGAACTATGTAACAGAAGGGACGAGTTTGCCGAAAAACATAGTTTGGGGACCAAAACAGGAGAACGGTGATAGTTAGCGGACCACCGTTATCTATTTAAAATATTCGAATATTTTAAATCATTTTTTTAAATCGAATATTTTTAAAAATAGAATATTTAATATTTTCATATTTAAATCACATCGATTATTTAATAACAACTTTAAATATTCGATTTAAAAGAAAAAATTGATTTAAAATATTCGAATATTTAATTCAATTTTTATAGAAACTCGAAAATTCGACTCGACTCGAATCGAAAAAATTTCAAATAAAGTTTGAGTTGTAAAATATGACGCGTAAACTCGAATAACTCGAAATTTTTTGACTCGACTCGATCGAACGCTCACCTCTATCTTAAGATATGACGCGTCAACTCGAAATATTCGAATATTTTAAATCATTTTTTCTTTTAAATTGAATATTTTTTAAAATAGAATATTTAATATATGGGTAAACTTCACCGGAGGTCCCTTATGTTTAGTGCGTGTTCTATTCTGGTCACCCAATTTAAAAAAAGATTATTCTGGTCACTTATATTTTCGATCGTTACTATTTTGGTCACCCGAGCGTTAGACTCCGTTAGCACCTGTTAATACGATGACGTGGCATGTTAATAAAAAAAGTAAAATTTTAATTTAACCCCTAAACTTTTAAAACTTTATTTGACACCACCTTCCCCAAAGCTTCACCATAAAATCAATTACTAATTATTTAGTAGGATTAGTGTTCCTATAATGAACCTCTTCGGATGAGTTGAAGTTATAAAAATAAAATAAAATAAGAGGTGGAAATGAGTGAGAAAATAGAGTTACATTTACATACATACTAACGACATGGCAGACTGTGCCATTGCCATCGGAAAAGGAGCAATTACAGGTGATGGAGTTTTCAAATCCCTTCACCAGATTGGCCGTAACCCACCCTTCTTCTCCACTGCATGGATCTACGGTGAAGTCCCAGTCTGTCTTCCCTAATGTCTTTCCTATGTCTCTCAAATATTGCACTAAAAAAAACATCACCAAATGGTCCAAATCTATTAAATCAAGACATTACAGAAAACAACAACAAAAACTAAAAAAAAAACCCAACAAAACAACACCTTCATAGTCCGGAAGTGTTGCACCAGACATCACCAAATGGTCCAAATCCATTAAATTTTAGGGTGAAGCTTTGAGGAAGATGGTGTTAAATAAAGTTTTAAAAATTTAGGGGTTAAATTAGAAATTTACTTTTTTTATTAACATACCACGTCATCGTATTAACTTGTTCTAATGGAGTCTAACGCTCAGGTGACCAAAATAGTAACGGTCGAAAACGTAAGTGACCAGAATAACCTTTTTTCAAATTGGGTGACCTAAATAGAACACGCACTAAACATAAGGGACCACCGGTGAAGTTTAACCTTAATATATTCATATTCAAATCACATCGAATATTTAATAACTACTTTAAATATTCAATTTAATTTAAAAATATTCGATTTAAAAGAAAAACTTGATTTAAAATATTTGAATATTTAATTAAATTTTTATAGGAACTCGAAAACTCGACTCGATTCGAATCGAAAAAATTTCAAATAAAATTTTAAAAATATTCCTATGGGATTAGATACATGTGAACTCCATTTGAATATTTTCTAATGGAATGAAGTGGTTAGCAAAATTTTAAAAGCAAAAACTCTAAAACGACAAAGCAAGTGCGAAACAATTTATAGCTTGCATCATTGAGTTTGCCTGCTTAAAATTTCTTTTGATCATAGTATGATATAATTATAAAGTAAAAAAAATATATGATTTAACTAGAAACTTTAGCCAATTATTGAAAATTGCCATCTGCTACTTTAGCTCTCTTGACACCGTTCCTTTCCTCAACTTCTGCATCTTGTACGGTTAGTTCACGAGGATTGAAAAGATCAACTTCATTGTGGTTGCTTGTAACAAGTTTTGCCAAAATTTTCAGTCGTTCAACTCCCATTTGCTGCGTCTACACAATAAATATATTATGTTATCAATATCATACAATAACTAAACGAAGCTACAAGGTATATTTTTACCGTGAAAGTAATCTTCGACCAATCACTTTTTTTATCGGCTTCTATATACTTCAACATGTACATGCCACAATCATCTCTAAATTCAATATAAAATAAATTAATTTATTAAAAAATTCACAGACATAATAAATAAATTTTTATTTTAAATTTAAATTACGTACGAATTTGGCTGCTTTGGTAATTCAAGAAAAGATATTGAAAATTTTGCAGCATCTTCAAATAATCTACCCAAATGAGCATGAGACCCATACATAAGTGGAGCTTTACTCAACTGTTATAATAAGTTAAAACAAAATTAAAAAATTGATAATTAAAAACTATACCAATTCTATTAGTTCTCACAAATGAATAAAGAACTTACTAAGTATTTTGCAATGTTTTTACGCACTTCATTGACTCCAAGAGAATCCAAAACGTAATTATGTCCCTCCACAACATCAACAACTAATAAAAACCAATGTTCGCCTTTTGCATCATGTAATGGCACATATACCTGCTAAATCAATTGAGTTAAAAATCATTGTTAACTACATACAAGCAAACAACAAATTATAAATATACCTGTTCCACATCACTACTATCAATAGGTATAAAATCCTCTATCCATCGGGAATGAAATTTGATAATGTTAGTCATTTCCCCCGCCTTCTGAGCATGTGTGAAATATACGATAATGATACTCTGAGACAAACATTAAATGTGAAAATGTCATAAAATTATAAACAAATAATGTGATATCTAACCAATAAATTATTTTTTACCTGAAAGGACAGAGGCAAATATAACTTCTTCGGCATAGGCTCTTGTCTCAAGTGCAAATCGTACACATAGATATCGATAAACTATTAAATATTTAAAAATAATAAAAACACTTGTATTAATAACAAATAAAAGAACAAATATAGAGCATGTAAAAGATTTAATAATTTAATCTATATTACCCAGTCAGATAATCATTTTCCTGGAAAAACAGTACGAGCATTGGCAACGTCCAAAATATCATTTTTGACCATGTAAAGAGTGTTGGATGTATTATTCCAAGTAGCAACATTCGTACAAATTGTACGTTCTTCAGGCGTTAGGTAATCCAAATAATGCTTGTACGCATCAGTTATCATACCAACTTCTTTGGACTTTTCTGATAACAAATCACCTGCCTCATATTTATCCTGCGTAAAAAATATTTAACTCTTGAAAATGTTAATAACATGAAAATTAAATGTAAATATTACAAAAAAAATGTGTTTCTAGTTTACACCTTTTTTGTTTTACATTTGGTTTGAACTTCTGCGAATAAATCTTTCAATCCTGGTTCAATATCAAAATTACAAAGCTTGTTTTCTTTTTCAACCTACACAATCAAAAAGTAATTGATCATATATTCAACTCAAATAAAAATTTGTGAAAATTTCTTGTATCTACATATAGCAAAAATTAGTTTTAAGCAAACAGATAATATTAAAGTATAAGATAAAATATAATCAATAAAGAATAATTTATACATACCGTTGTATTCACTTTAGAAGTTCGAGCTCTTTTCTTCGATGTCACATATTTCGACTTCAGATCATCAGTAAAATCAAAACGTGCAGTCGAACTCACACTCTTTTTCTGTTTCGAGTCTTTACTCTTTGACAAAGCCTTAAGACTGTTTGACATTTTAGGAGGCATTTTTTTAATTATTGGACTTTTCTTCAACGTAACTAATTGACTAGGAAATCGATTTGACCAAATTGAAAGTTAAAAATCTCGCTAGGAATTTTTTGGAGACCATCAGTGCCATCTTTGATGTTGTCTTCAAAATTAACTTCAAGCTTTCTTTTACCAATAGGTTCTAATGAGGGAGACAAATAATCAGGATCACAATTCATAAATGGAGACAAACTCGGTTTTTTAAAACCACTCTCGGTTTCTTCCTTCAGTGATGCAGCACTTAATCCATCTTTCTTGTGAGATTTATTTTCTAAACTCTCATCTTTCAATGGACCGCTATGTAAACTACTATCTTCTGATCTATCATTTAAAACATCCTCCTTTCGACTATATATTCCTTCTCCTTTTAATGAATCACCATCTTGTATTGAACTTTTCATATTGCTCGGTGTTAATATGGTCACTAATTTTTCAAAGTGACCATTTAATGTTTCAAATTGACCATTCATTCTAACAAATTCTTTTTCAATATTTTGCACCGAATGAATGAGTGCCTCGAACTTATGATCACTCTGATAAAGAATTCTTATCTTTTCTTCATGTACAACTTCAGCCTTTTCCTATATGTACATAAAATAAATAAAAAATTGAACAATAATCTTAAATAAAATATATCGACAAAAAGAAATTCAACATTATTATTAAAATTTCAGTTATTTATAATGAATGTACCTTGTTCTTTGCCTTCTCCGAACTCATGTTGATATGACGCTTACACTCCATCTTAACTTGTTTTGAAGGAGTTAAGTTTAAATCCATCATCTACGTTAAAAAGATAAAATCTAAGCCTGCATGCATTTAAAAATAATATTTTATTATTGCACCATGTAAAAACAAAAATTCCTACCATTATAGGAACAAACAACTAACACTAATAGAGACTTGAAAATTATTGAAAAACAAATAGAACAAATGTTACATTGTGTTTCCTTATTATTTGTATACAGTGTTTATTTCGTGTAATGATTTTTTGTTAAAGGCAAAAATATTGTAAGACTTTATTCATGGAAATCCTACAATACTATATAAGCAAAGACCCGAGTCTCGTTAAAAAACTTCCCTACACCTAAATGGAGCACCAAGTCCAAGCCGAATACATTAGAGTAGGCCCCTGCAAACGAATCTAATATAAATACTGTCCAACCCCTTCTATGACCAATTACATGAAATTCTAACAACTCAAGTAAACTCTATAATTTTCAGGGGATCATCCTTCTAGTTTTCAACCAAACAAAATGTCAACTACTCATAGAATGCCACCGAGGCCAGTCCAATGAAACAAGGCAGGGAAAAAAAGTAAATCCACAAAAGAGCAACCAAGTTCAAGAAATAAACTTTTTCATCCATTGAATCGAACAAGTGAGCTTTAGCTTGGGGTAAAATTAATCACATACTTAATCAATAAGCCATTGTACAAAGTCACACATAAGTATCTTAATCCCAATTATAAAGTTTTCCATAATATATAGCAATTTCTTCTTTCATTCGAACTTGCAAAGAATGAGCCATAAATTATACAGTTACTCTCAAACTAAGCAAACATTTGCATAACATATCACCATCCAAGCTAATTATGATCGCGAATCGCAATTCCTTTTTGCCTTTCCACCATATGATATACTTTATACTTCTTTAGATCATCCCCTTATTTATCTAATTATATCAAACAATTTAACCAAGCATTAATAACAAGCTGTAACCTCTAATTTCTTACCAAACAGTCCCTAAGGTCTCATGTATCTTTACTCTGCCAAGAAATTTTTTAGCATCGAAATATCCTATTTGAACTTATACACCATTGTACGATTTCCTCAAATTCAAAACAAGGATTCTACTTACTTCTTACTGAAAAGTTTAAAAATATAGAATTTGGAGACTGCTAACTACACCAGGTTAGTGAATTTTTGATATTTCAAGCTTGATCAAAACTTAAGAATTGCAATTTTTTGTTGTATCATAGTTGGATCTGTTTGCAGTCATTTTTTCCTCCTCTTTTGATTACTATAGCTTCATTGAAGAACTCATGGTTGGACTGTACTTAAAATTTAATAGAAATTGCTTCTCAAACTAGAACCTACTGAACAACTAGCTAAGACTAATTTAATTCTATTACAAACCGTTACTATCCCACTAGATCAACCATCTACTGCAGTCACCCTAAATTAAATTCATAAAATTGGAGAAATTAAAATATTAAGAAACAACAGAAAATAACTAAAAGAAAAATAGAATCATAACAACAACTTATTATCTACCGAAAAACTGAACCATATAATTAAAATAGAATCATAACAACAAGAAAGGCAACACTAGCGCTATCTACTAGTGAAACAAGAAATATATAGCTTCTAAAAAAACATACACGTTCAAGAATTTGTAATTGGAGAATGCACAATCTTCTAAAATAAATGTGCATCAAATTTAAAAGTCATTGAATCGTTTAATACAGATTCTTTGATCTTCTATACTCACTTCCCGTCATCGATGACATTTGCTTAACCTCTTTAATTAAAACTTTTCAATATGTTTTTATTTCAAAGCCTAAAGCATACAATAAAGATAGCAAGGTCATAGGTAAATAAAATTACATGGACCACAATGTGAACATGTCAACCAAAACAAAATAACTAAAGTGTAGGAAAAATACATAACAAAGAATCAAATATTGTGAAAAAAGGACTTATAACCATTACAATCAATTTATATCAGCAAAAAGAAAACTTCCTAATTCTATAACTATAAGGATCAAATATTGTTTTTATTTTTTTCACATTTACTAGAATGTTCTATAAATTTTACGCACCGTTTGCCTATATCCTTAATTCTGCCCACCCATTTGTACACTGAACATAGTTTAAAAAGAAAATATTTGAAAGAACAAATTTAAAGTTGATATAATTCAGATTCCTATAAACTGATTCTAACTACTTTTTTAATCATTGAATTCTGATCACAAGGAGTTTAAGAACGCACAATCTTCAACGTAATTGGAGAATTTGTAATTAGGATTCTTTTTTTGAATAATTCTAGAATTGAGTTATTTAAAAAAATTTAAAATTAGGTTCAAAATTTCACAATTAAAGTTTTAAATTTTTGAATTAGGGTTCCTAATTTTACAATTAAAGTTTTAAATTTCAGAATTAGGGTTCCTAATTTCACAATTAAAGTTTTAAATTTCAGAATTAGGGTTCCTAATTTCACAATTAAAGTTTTAAATTTCTGAATTAGGGTTCCTAATTTCACAATTAAAGTTTTAAATTTCCGAATTAGGGTTCCTAATTTTACAATTAAAGTTTTAAATTTCTGAATTAGGGTTCCTAATTTCACAATTAAAGTTTTAAATTTCTGAATTAGGGTTCCTAATTTCACAATTAAAGTTTTAAATTTCTGAATTAGGGTTCCTAATTTCACAATTAAAGTTTTAAATTTCTGAATTAGGGTTCCTAATTTCACAATTAAAGTTTTAAATTTCTGAATTAGGGTTCCTAATTTCAAAATTAGGGTTTCTAATTAGGTTTACGAATTTGGGGAAATTCAAAAATTAGGGTTTTTGATTTGGGATTTGGGGCTGCCGATGATGGGGTTTAGTTTGCCGGGGCTAGGCCGGGGACGACGGACGACGGACGAAAGCCAAAAACAGCCGGCGACGGCTGGTGTGGCCGACCAATATCGACGATAAAAGAAACGGAAAAAACTTACCTGTTCACGGCTGAAACAATGCACACAGTAGGCGGCGAGCGGCGAGCGGCGAAACGACGGAGAGGCCTGGATGGACGCCGGCGAGACAAGTCGGCCGGATCACAGCGGGGGAGGAGCGACGCCGACAGCAGCAATTCAAAGCGTCGGGATATTTGGGTTTATGATATTGGGAAATTTGGGAATATTTAATTCAAACATATCAATTTTTAATACTATAAAAAAATATAACAGATTTATTAAATTTAATTTTTATTTTTTTTAAAAAAATTTAATTATAAGTTTAGTCCTTGTGATTTTTAGTTTTTTTAAAAAAATTTAATGGTATTCAGCGGTGTTCATCGTTAGTGGTGTTCAGCGGTGTTCGTCGCCCGTTGTAGAATTTTCCTAATTATTATCGTTCCACCGCATTTGAAAACGATTCAATATTTGTACATTTTAGTGAAGACACCGCGTGAAGAAAATTGATTATGAGTCTAATACAGGATTTTTTTATTTTTTTAATATTTTTGTTGATTGTTTTGAGCTCAACACTTCCTATAATTTATTTTAGGTAATTTTTGGTTAGATTTTTCATTTATTTCATTTTGCTTTTTTTTCTTAATCAAAATTTGGTTTACTTTGTGTTAAGCAAAGTTTTTTCTTAAGATTTAGGATTTTATGTTAAGAAGAGTTTAGGGCTTTAGTGTGTAGTGTGTAGAATTTAAGGTTTATGTTTAGAATTTAGGTTTTAGGGTACTAGGGTGCTAGGGTTGGGAATTAGATTTTAAATTTTACAGAAGAGTTGTGTAAATTTTTTACAGAGTTTGTGTATCAAAATATAACCCAAATTGTTTTACTTTTTGATCTAAAAAAGTTGTTTTACTTTGTCTCTATATTAATGTAAGGAAAATACTTTAATACACAAGCTTGTGTAATCTTTAGTTTACACAAGTCTTTCAATTGTACGGTTTAAATATTTAGGTTAGGTTTAGGAGTTTAGTGTGTAGAGTGTATAATTTAAAGTTTAAGGTTTAAGTTTTATGGTGCTAGGGATTTAGATTTTATAACTTAAATATGAAGGGTTGTGTAAATTTTTTTACACAATTTGTGTATTAAAACATAACCATATAAAGAAAATATTGTATTTTTTACACTTGTAAGTTTTTGAAGCCCGTCAACCAATTCAAAAATCGATAAGAATTTTTTTTTCTTCAAAATCTCTTGAGGGAGCTTCTCTTTGTCAATTTTTTTTATTTTGTTCTTGCCTTTGAAGTGTGAAAATTCAATTGTATTGTGATATGTGTAGATGTTTTTGGGCAATGCTATATATCTATTAGGTAGATTATCCAACTGAGATGATACATAATTTGTTAATTAATAAATGTTATACAATATATTTTTTTAATAAAGCAATAAATACAATAGAATTAATACATCTTTTAAGTTTTATCAATAAATAATTTTCAATATTAAAACTACAATATAATTAATACATTTTACCCATAAACAATTTTTATTACTATAAATATAATGTAATTAATATTTTATTTTTTAATAAAATATTTTATTTTTTAATATAATAAGAAGAGAAATTAAGTAAATTGAAAAATATTTTGACCCATCGTAATATTATGTTTCGCTAGTTTCTGGATCAATGAGTGTGATCTTGCTTCAAAAAATAGCCCTTGAAGAAATATAATATTTCGAAATTAAGATGAAATAGTTGGATTTTGTTCTTTTATAACAAAAAAATAGTCAATAGTTCATATATTCTAATTTTGATAGTTTCGTTTCATGTTTTTTTTAAATAAAATTGATGCAATTAAATGATAGTATAATGTTCATACTTTTTTAACATTTTGATAGGCATAAAAATACATTTGGCATAATACCTAAATATGTCCCTAATATTTTACACATTTGTCACTTTGGCCCCCTTTTTTGAAGTATTTTAGTCCTTGGCATTTCATTTTTTTAACAAAAGGGCCCTTCGTTAGATGAAAACTGTTAGTCAACGGTTCTCGCTGACTAGGTAAGTACACATGAATTGTAATGATATTGTGGCATGTCCACATGAATGTTAATGATGACATGTCATTATACCACGTCAACGAGTTTTTTTTTGTAAAAAAATATTACATTTATTAGATTTATCGCAACTAATTGAACGGTGACACCTGGCAACCTCTAATTAATTTAAATTTTAAAAATTTTAAAGTTGGCATGTTGGATGAATCAAAACTCATGCGTTAACCACTAGACCAAGTTGACTTTTTTGTTATGACTTGATAGGAATTGAATATAACATAAAAGAAAAGATTTCATTAAATTTAAAAAAAAATCAATGGTCATCCGATTGAGAACAAGACAGAGGACATGTGTGATGCATCCATCCTCAACTATTTTCTCACATGGCCACCACCATTTAGGACGTCATCCTAAATCTATAAGTAACAAATAATATATGAAAAATTTCAATTTAATAGATTTCGTAATTATTATATAATAAAAATAAAAATTAAATTTTGTTATAGGCAAATAAGGTATAATGTAAAAAAGAAAAAATAATTAATTAAAGCTATGTGACAATAATTTGTGAACGAGACAATGAATAATATAGAAAGTAAGGGTAGACGAATTCCTTTCATATATAAATGTAAGAGTATTTGATTTATTTATTTTAGATAAAATTTTTGTCTAAATTTAAAAATAAAATTATATAATCATCTATGAAAATAAAATAATTTTTTATCATTTAAAAATAAATAAATGTAAAAAAAATATTGTAAGCACCAATTTATCCGGGCCCAACTAATTGAGCCCAAACATACCAAGTCCAAACCTTAAACCCGAGTCCAAATCATTCTCACATGGTCAAACTAAGCACATCTCCCACAAATATACCTCGCTCAAACTCAACTCCCCCGCATCTCCACTCTCACCGGGAATCTGTCAAGCTCTCCTAGTCAAACTAAACCAACTGCCCTTAAAATTCTCAACAAATTATTTTCTTCCATTAATTAAGGTTCATTTGATACCACGATCGGAGCAGATCTGTGTATTTCCATTTGCAATAAATAGCAAGAGAAAGATGAAAAAAGGGAGATAGACAGTTAGAGAGGTGGAGGAAAATGGTGAAGCAAAATTAGAAAAACAGAGACAATTCCCAATCGGCCATTACCCCCTTTCGCCCGAGCCCTTTAGAGCTCTTTGCAAACACCATCGCCACTCATCTAAGCCACCGACATTAGTACATTGTTTTCTATGGTCATCTACAAAAATCAAACCATAAACAACGAAAGGAGTTGAAGTGAGAAGCAAATCAAAAAGGAGGAAAAACAAGAGAAAAAAGTGCATTTACCCTTGAGTCTGGAGCTAGTAGCTGTTGACCGGAGTCTCCTTTCAGCAATTCAAACGGTGAAGACAAAGCACTGGCCACAAAAAATAACATATTTCAAATCTAGCCCGATATGACGGTGAATTTGGAAGATCGACGAAGGTGAAGCACAAACGTTCCTGGCAAAATACATAGGCTTGGAGGCACTTTTTGACGAAATCGAGACTAGAATCGAGCTTAGGAAGTTATAGAGAGCATGTTGGTTAATTTCAAAGTCGAATGGTCGCTGGTGACGGTGGCCAGCGGCGGTCAGACATGGTGAATAAAGATGACCATAGATGGTGGAGTAGAAGATGGGAGAGTGGCCGAAGTTTGGATTCTTGCAGAGATGGGGAGAGAACTGTGCGTTCTTGTTTCTTTTGAAGAATGTAACAAATGAAGAAAAGGGCATTAATTGGGGGATAATTTGGGGGATAATCCAAAATGGATTATTAATTAGGGATATAGGGGACTTTGGGGGATATTTTGGCATCTAGGCCAAAATCTACAGGACCACGCCACCCCCTTATGGCGTGGTTACCTTTTAGCCTGACCTCGCCACCTCCTTATGGCGAGGTGCTTGATGGCTCACCTCTAGCTGGCTGCTCGGCTCGAGTGGTGGCTGGTGGCTGGTGGGAAGAGTGACCTCGCCATAAGGAGGTGGCGAGGTCACATGGCTCATGCACTATACGTAAAGTGCATGCTATCCATGCATGGTTAAAATAATCTCGGGGTTAGAGTTTAGGGTTTGGGGGTCATTTGCGGTTTAGAGGCGAGGTCACATGGGCCATGCATTCTACGTAAAGTGCATGCTATCCATGCATGGTTAAAATAATTTCGGGGTTAGGGTTTAGGGTTTCGAGGTCATTTACGGTTTAGAGGCGAGGTCACACGGGCCTACATGGTTAAAATAATTTAGGGGTTAGGTAAATGTTTAGGGTTTTGGTATTGGTTTAGGGTATGTGTATGGTTTAGGGTTCGGGGCTCATTTGCGGTTTAGAAGTTTCTAGGCGGATCTTTTTTTACGTTAATTCAAATCTAATATAAATTTAATATAATTTGATTGTAAAAAATTCAAACATGAATTTTCATTTAACTTTTTTCCAATTTAATTTTTTTTTGTGAAAATAAAAATGAAGAATCTTTTAACAATACATACATAAATATTTTACAGACAAAATTTAAACTCGTATATTAATAATACATATATATTTTATAGACAAAGATTAAGATTAATATTTATCCTCGACTTAAATTTTAATATATATTTTAGGTTTTGATTTTTTTTTTAATTTCATATGTTTCAAAATTTTAAAAAAATCTTTTAAAAATTATTTAGATAGGAATTCAATTGAATTAATTGTTTAAATCGATTTAACCCTAATACCAGTCAATAGTTCGAATATTTTTTTAATGGCGAGGTCACATGGGCCATGCATTCTACGTAAAGTGCATGCTATCCATGCATGGTTAAAATAATTTCGGGGTTAGGGTTTAGGGTTTCGGGGTCATTTGCGGTTTAGAGGCGAGGTCACATGGGCCTACATGGTTAAAATAATTTAGGGGTTAGGTAAATGTTTAGGGTTTTGGTATTGGTTTAGGGTATGTGTAGGGTTTAGGGTTCGGGGCTCATTTGCGGTTTAGAAGTTTCTAGGCGGATCTTTTTTACGTTAATTCAAATCTAATATAAATTTAATATAATTTGATTGTAAAAAATTCAATCATGAATTTTCATTTAACTTTTTTCCAATTTAATTTTTTTTTCAGACAAAATTTAAACTCGTATATTAATAATACATATATATTTTTTTATTAGTTCAAATATGAACTGTAAAAAAGTAAAGGTTAATTAATTATTTTAATTCAATTAATAGGGTTTAATAATTCAATTAATAGGGTTTAATAATTCAAATGAATTTAACATATCTCTAACTTTTTTTTTGAATATGTTACAATTTTTTATATAAGGACCGATTCATAAATGTTAAAAAAATTAAAATTAAATATGTGGGGTTTAAAAAGATGATATCTAATGAATTTAAGTTTTTTAAATTTCAAACCCAAAACCCGTACACAAATAAATGTTAGAGATTGTGCTCTTTCACAATAGAAAACACTTTAATTCTAAAACATAAAAATATAAAAAAATAATATTTAAAAAAAACACTCAATTTTTAAAACGTAATAGAAATAATTTACAAACAATTAAATAAATATAATCTATTTCCTACGGGTCCTTGGTAACACATGCGGGTGGAAGGATGATGTTTGATCGTACCGCTCCGGGGGGTGAACTTGTCTTCGTTCTTGAATCGGAGTCTGCTCATTCGGAGTCTGCTCATCGTTGTCACATTGGTCACCCATCATTTGCATAGAAGGTGGAGTACTATACATGCCTTGCAAATCTAATGGCGAGCTATTGATCGTGGTAGTCGACAACAAGGATGTCATAGTACCAACAGTCATACTTTCCCCATGGAAGGGTGTTTGAGGATACTGAAATTGTGGAATGTATCCTTCATCATTGTTGTAAGCAGACTGATAAGATGAGCTTTCTCCAAACTGTGGTTGAGATTGGTCCGAAGAATACAAACTTGTTGAACCCTCCAAGTTTGGTTGATGAGAGCTCTGACCAAATGCGTACGATAGTTGTACGCGTCTTGAGCACCGTGGATCTTGAAGCCATTGATTTGCCTCTTCAAGAGGTACTATGAACGGTTTTCCATTTGATGAAAACCACGAATAGTACTCTGAATTAAAGTCAAAATCATCGTCTTGAATTGGACTCAAGTTGGCATCCCAATGCCTCCGTCTTTCCCGCCACAGTTGGATGAACTCCGCTTGCTTCGCAATCCAATTCTCGTTGAATCGACCCCTATGAACAGTATGAATTTGTTGCGGTAGAGCTCTAGGAATGGGTTGATGGTAGTTAAACTGTCGCAACACTCTGTCAGCGCAATGAAACTCAACAATAGAAAAATGTATCAAAGGCACAACCACACCCCACATTGATGACATTTGCCGAAAATTTAGCGGTATAATGTCCCAGATCGCAGTAGTCACGTACGGCTGCCAAAAAACTGCAAAACACAATTATTAATATGCATACACAAACAAACAAACAATGTTACTTTAATAAATTACAAAGCCAAAAAAATGAAATTATGATACCTGATCTTTCCCTATTGTTTGGATTTTTAGTCTTGTTTCTCTGACAGTGTTGTGCACCACACCCGCATTTATCATCCTATGTCTCCATCTGCCAAGATTTAAAACATATATTTCTAAGTATTTGTAGAAAAAAAATTAATCAATAAAATTAATATATAACTGTAATCACAATATTAGTACGTTCCAGCAAGCGGAAACTCCATCGGTACTTCTACAATTGGCGTTAGATAAGGCAATCTATACCATGCCCAGGACTGCAATAAGATTTGGCATCCACCCATATCTGTTAACTTTCTCGAACCATACATTATTGAAACTCTGCACATTTCATGGTACAAGAATGCCAATATTGCAGATCCCCAACTGTATGTAGAAGTTGTGTCAAAATTTTCCAAGAACGGCAGATACTGAGTGTGAACCATATTACCAGATGTATCTGGCATCAATACCCGCCAATAAGTTGGAGTATATAAGCTCGAGTTGCACACTCAATTTCTCGGTCATCGGATTCATCTGTTAAAATAAATTCTCATTGCAACCAAGAAATCTTGATACGAAGACCGTCCACACAATCTGAAGGAGGAATTTTGTCCAGATATTGCAAACAAAGTTCATCTGCTATACGGCTATTCTGTCTAACCACAGGCTTCCCATTTGTTGGCACACCTAGTTGTAGTGCTACATCCTCCAAAGTTATTGTGCATTCACCAAATGAAAAATGAAATGTGTGTGTCTCTGGTCTCCACCGTTCAATCAACGCCGTAATCAATCCAGGGATAATTTTAAATCCACGGAGAAATGAAGCATTATAAAAACCTGAACGCTGCAGAAAATAAACTATGCGTTCATCAGCTTCCTTAATCTTCGGTCCTCGACGCCGGATAGTATGCTCCACACCCTATAAATATAAAAAAACCGTAAATAAAGAAATTTTAAATCATATAGTAGTAAATAAAAAAAAATTACACAATCCCAACTTACCCCCTCTTCGTGAATATGAGAGGAAATGTGCTTGTGGTCACGGTACAGCAAAACTCTTTCGGAATCCATTCGAATATAAAAATCAGAAATTATGATTTGTGCTAAAACTCTGTAATTTCAACAACAAAAATTTTCTCTTCTCTCTTCTCAAGTTGCAAAAATACACTGCATCTATCGAATATTTATAGGGGTAGAAACAAAAAAAAAACTTTACCCTCATGTGACCACGCCATAAAGACATGGCGAGGTCACTGTGTATTCACGGGCTTTATTCACGTGGCGTCAGAGGGGGGCTTTATTATTCAGGCTGACACCCGTGCGTCAGAGGAGCAGGGGGACCTGTGACCACGCCATAAGCACATGGCGTGGTCCTCTTTATTCACGTGGGGTGCATGCATGCATGCATGCAGGGTAGGGGGTGGCAGGGTTTAGGCTGGCCGAGTCTGCCTCTTGTCGGGGGACAGGGTGTAGGGGCTGTGACCACGCCATAAGCACATGGTGTGGTCCGCTTTATTCACGTGGGTTTAGGGATGCATGCATGCATGCAGGCAGGGTAGGGGGTGGCAAGGTTTATTAAATTCACGGGGTAGGGGGTGGCCGGCTGTGACCACGCCATAAGCACATGGCGTGGTCAGCTTTATTAAATGATAAAGGGTTTAGGGTTCATGGGGTGGCAGCCTTAGGGGTAAGGGTGGCAGGTAACTTTATTCTCATGCATGCAGGGTTTAGGGGTGGTAGGGGTGGCAAGGTCGGGTAGGGATTAATATTTGTAAAAATATTCAGAATTTTTTTTTCTATCTATATATTTAGTGGAGGGAGAAGAGAGAAGATAAAATTCTTATTAGTTGAAAATTTGAGAGAGTTAATCCTAGTTGTTGGAGCATATTGTTTTGTTCGATTACTTCAAATTTTTCAGAGAATGAGTTCATCAACAAATTGGGACACTGAACCCTTAGTCGGTCGTTTTGGCGAATCTCTTGCAGACTTCAGTGATGATGAAGAAAATATTGTTCCTATGGAAGACGACGACGTACATTTACTCGACAGAGATGATGTTGAGGCTATTATGTCAGATGTGTCAATGGGCAACGATATTGATGTTGAAGATGATGTTTGGGCCGCGGCTGTTGCTAAGCTCGGGTTGGGAAATAACCAACCAGCTTGGGGTTATGTTCAACCGGAGCCCGAACAAGCGCAACCAGTTTATCCAGCATATAAAGCTCCAGCAGCTCGTATGTATGAGGTCGACTATTCTGCAATGCACGATGCTGAATATCAAGCTCATGTGTTTGGTTCTTCATCGCATTCCGAGTTTGGAGAATTGGCATTGAGAGCTGAATTTGACACAAAAAAAGCTGCCCAGTTGGCAATTCAAGAGTACTGCGTCAAACGCCATACATCATGTCTTGTTAATGAGTCCAATCAAAGTACCTATTGTGTAAAGTGTATAAATTGGAAGAGCAACTGTCCTTGGTGGGTAAGAGCTTCATACAAGAAGAGGACTGACAACTGGGTGGTGACACGGTTCATTGATGAGCACACCTGTTCAAATAGAGTTTTATCCCAAGATCACATTAATTTAAACTCTGATCTAATTTGTGCTTACACCAGGGGATTGGTGGAACAGGACCCAAGAATTTCGATTGCAGTCTTAGTGGCATCAATTCGGAGTCAGTTTGGATATAGTCCATGTTGGTCCTTTCATATGTGTTTTACTTGTGGAACTGTCTGAAATACGAAATGTTCATGTCGATATGCTTTACGCATTTGCAGGAGTGAGGAGACAACCAAGTGCCGAATTCTAGTCCCTCGTCCGGGCTGAGTTTTCTGTAGATTGCAGTGGTAGTAGTGGCAGGGTTCCTTGCAATGTATCAGTGCAGCTCGTCACCAATCTCTATGCGAATCGCTCAAGTTTCCTTGGTTGCTTATCTGCATTGTCCTGATTTTGGAGGTGCAAAGAAAACATTACATTCACATGGTGAAAGTGGATATTTGTCACTGTAAAAAGAATAAATAAATCACTACTGTACTTTTTTGGCGTTGCCAAAGTTGTTCTGTATTTTTTTTTTGAAGAGAAAATGGAATACTAATTGTGATGTATCATTCAGCATAAGAAATGATTTTTTTGCTAAAGTTTGATGTTACTAAAACTTTCATGCAAGTCGTTCAAACACATAGATTCAAGGGTAACTAATTAGACCAAATTTCAGAATGGATTCAATGGAGATCGTTTGTCTTTTTTGGTGCTCCACTTAAAAAAAAGGTTTAGGGTTTCAAATTAAGATTTATGGTTATGGTTTAGGGAATTAGAGGTAAAGTATATTTTTTAGGGTGTATAATTTATGATGAAAAATTTAGAATTAGAGTTTAAAATTTAATTTTTTAATATATTTTAGTCTCCAATGCTGCTAAAAACTTTAAAACTCTATTTAAGTCGCTCAAATCTTTTGATCACATTAATTGTTAACTATATTGACAACAAGTATAAACAATCAACAGGTTTAGCCGGGTGAAAGCTGATGAAACTGATATGTGCAGACTTGCGACGATTTTTTAGATGAGATTCGAGCATTAATTATTATCGTTCCACCGCATTTGAAAACGATTCAATATTTGTACATTTTAGTGAAGACACCGCGTGAAGAAAATTGATTATGAGTCAAATACAGGATTTTTTTTTATTTTTTTAATATTTTTGTTGATTGTTTTGAGCTCAACACTTCCTATAATTTATTTTAGGTAATTTTTGGTTAGATTTTTCATTTATTTCATTTTGCTTTTTTTTTCTTAATCAAAATTTGGTTTACTTTGTGTTAAGCAAAGTTTTTTCTTAAGATTTAGGATTTTATGTTAAGAAGAGTTTAGGGCTTTAGTGTGTAGTGTGTAGAATTCAAGGTTTATGTTTAAAATTTAGATTTTAGGGTACTAGGGTGCTAGGGTTGGGAATTAGATTTTAAATTTTACAGAAGAGTTGTGTAAATTTTTTACAGAGTTTGTGTATCAAAATATAACCCAAATTGTTTTACTTTTTGATCTAAAAAAGTTGTTTTACTTTGTCTCTATATTAATGTAAGGAAAATACTTTAATACACAAGCTTGTGTAATCTTTAGTTTACACAAGTCTTTTAATTGTATGGTTTAAATATTTAGGTTAGGTTTAGGAGTTTAGTGTGTAGAGTGTAGAATTTAAAGTTTAAGGTTTAAGTTTTATGGTGCTAGGGATTTAGATTTTAGATTTTATAACTTAAATATGAAGGGTTGTGTAAATTTTTTTACACAATTTGTGTATTAAAACATAACCATATAAGGAAAATATTGTATTTTTTACACTTGTAAGTTTTTGAAGCCCGTCAACCAATTCAAAAATCGATAAGAATTTTTTTTTCTTCAAAATCTCTTGAGGGAGCTTCTCTTTGTCAATTTTTTTTTATTTTGTTCTTGCCTTTGAAGTGTGAAAATTCAATTGTATTGTGATATGTGTAGATGTTTTTGGGCAATGCTATATATCTATTAGGTAGATTATCCAACTGAGATGATACATAATTTGTTAATTAATAAATGTTATACAATATATTTTTTTAATAAAGCAATAAATACAATAGAATTAATACATCTTTTAAGTTTTATCAATAAATAATTTTTAATATTAAAACTACAATATAATTAATACATTTTACCCATAAACAATTTTTATTACTATAAATATAATGTAATTAATATTTTATTTTTTGATAAAATATTTTATTTTTTAATATAATAAGAAGAAAAATTAAGTAAATTGAAAAATATTTTGACCCATCGTAATATTATGTTTCGCTAGTTTCTGGATCAATGAGTGTGATCTTGCTTCAAAAAATAGCCCTTGAAGAAATATAATATTTCGAAATTAAGATGAAATAGTTGGATTTTGTTCTTTTATAACAAAAAAATAGTCAATAGTTCATATATTCTAATTTTGATAGTTTCGTTTCATGTTTTTTTTTAAAATAAAATTGATGCAATTAAATGATAGTATAATGTTCATACTTTTTTAACATTTTGATAGGCATAAAAATACATTTGGCATAATACCTAAATATGTCACTAATATTCCACACATTTGTCACTTTGGCCCCCTTTTTTGAAGTATTTTAGTCCTTGGCATTTCATTTTTTTAACAAAAGGGCCCTTCGTTAGATGAAAACTGTTAGTCAATGGTTCTCGCTGACTAGGTAAGTACACATGGATTGTAATGATATTGTGGCATGTCCACATGAATGTTAATGATGACATGGCATTATACCACGTCAACGAGTTTTTTTTGTAAAAAAATATTACATTTATTAGATTTATCGCAACTAATTGAACGGTGACACCTGGCAACCTCTAATTAATTTAAATTTTAAAAATTTTAAAGTTGGCATGTTGGATGAATCAAAACTCATGCGTTAACCACAAGACCAAGTTGACTTTTTTGTTATGACTTGATAGGAATTGAATATAACATAAAAGAAAAGATTTCATTAAATTTAAAAAAAATCAATGGTCATCCGATTGAGAACAAGACAGAGGACATGGGTGATGCATCCATCCTCAACTATTTTCTCACATGGCCACCACCATTTAGGACGTCATCCTAAATCTATAAGTAACATATAATATATGAAAAATTTCAATTTAATAGATTTCGTAATTATTATATAATAAAAATAAAAATTAAATTTTGTTATACGCAAATAAGGTATAATGTAAAAAAGAAAAAATAATTAATTAAAGCTATGTGACAATAATTTGTGAACGAGACAATGAATAATATAGAAAGTAAGGGTAGACGAATTCCTTTCATATATAAATGTAAGAGTATTTGATTTATTTATTTTAGATAAAATTTTTGTCTAAATTTAAAAATAAAATTATATAATCATCTATGAAAATAAAATAATTTTTTTATCATTTAAAAATAAATAAATGTAAAAAAATATTGTAAGCACCAATTTATCCGGGCCCAACTAATTGAGCCCAAACATACCAAGTCCAAACCTTAAACTCGAGCCCAAATCATTCTCACCTGGTCAAACTAAGCACATCTCCCACAAATATACCTCGCTCAAACTCAACTCCCCCGCATCTCCACTCTCACCGGGAATCTGTCAAGCTCTCCTAGTCAAACTAAACCAACCGCCCTTAAAATTCTCAACAAATTATTTTCTTCCATTAATTAAGGTTCATTTGATACCACGATCGGAGCAGATATGTGTATTTCCATTTGCAATAAATAGCAAGAGAAAGATGAAAAAAAGGGAGATAGACAGTTAGAGAGGTGGAGGAAAATGGTGAAGCAAAATTAGAAAAACATAGACAATTCCCAATCGGCCATTACCCCCTTTCGCCCGAGCCCTTTAGAGCTCTTTGCAAACACCATCGCCACTCATCTAAGCCACCGACATTAGTACATTGTTTTCTATGGTCATCTACAAAAATCAAACCATAAACAACGAAAGGAGTTGAAGTGAGAAGCAAATCAAAAAGGAGGAAAAACAAGAGAAAAAAGTGCATTTACCCTTGAGTCTGGAGCTAGTAGCTGTTGACCGGAGTCTCCTTTCAGCAATTCAAACGGTGAAGACAAAGCACTGGCCACAAAAAAAACATATTTCAAATCTAGCCCGATATGACGGTGAATTTGGAAGATCGACGAAGGTGAAGCACAAACGTTCCTGGCAAAATACATAGGCTTGGAGGCACTTTTTGACGAAATCGAGACTAGAATAGAGCTTAGGAAGTTATAAAGAGCATGTTGGTTAATTTCAAAGTCGAATGGTCGCTGGTGACGGTGGCCAGCGGCGGTCAGACATGGTGAATAAAGATGACCATAGATGGTGGAGTAGAAGATGGGAGAGTGGCCGAAGTTTGGATTCTTGCAGAGATGGGGAGAGAACTGTGCGTTTTTGTTTCTTTTGAAGAATATAACAAATGAAGAAAAGGGCATTAATTGGCCTTTAATTTAGGCATTATTGAAAAAAGGAATTAAATATTTTTTGGCAATTTTGGGTGAAAAACCCCTTTTAAATTATTATCTTTAAAAATGGCTCCCAAAAACTTTTATTTGGCAAAATGACCCCCTTTCTTGCCAGGTCGACAGACCTCGCGTTGTATAGGACGCGAGGTACGATATCGCGTTCTACAGAACGCGAGGTCCCCGAGAAATTGAAAAGGCGGCTGGAATATATCGGACGGACCTCGCGTTCTGTAGGACGCGAGGTCTGTGCAATTCCAGCCTGAACCACAAGCAAAAACATGCGTAAGTAGGCCTGTTCGAACCCAATTTCGAGCGTGTAAATGGTATATTTTTAGCGATCATCGAGTTTGGGGTCGTAGTACTGAAAATTGTCTATCGTATGATACCAACATGGTTAATTTCCGTCCATTGTACAATGGTTTAAAATGGATTCGAAAACCCTATGCTAGCATACTTTTTTTGATTGAAGTTGTATTTCATCTAATGTCGATAGGCATGTTCGAGCAGAATTTCATATGTATAAATTTTAAATTTTTAGGTAACATCGAGTATGGGGTTGTAGTATTGGAAATTCTCTATCGTATGACACTGACACGGTCAATTTTCGTCCATTGTACACTGACTTATAGTTGCTTCGAAAACACTATCATAACATATTTTTTTGAATGATTGAAAATATAAGATGACGTACTGTATAAATAGAAGTAAACTGACTTTATTGATTAGATTGTCATGTGCGAACTCGCATATACAAATTAAAAATAATTAATTAATACGAGGGGCTGAGCGATTAGGACACTTAGGAGCTGTGTGCCCAATATTTCGACATATAGAACAATGCTTCTTTTGTCCGGTTTTCTCTCGATGTTCGACCAAATCCTCGGCACAATATATTCTTGTAGAAGGTGGACGTCCTTTGGCTCGTAGTAGTGCTGGATCTGGGCGTATGATCGGTTCAGTGTCCACAGCATTTGGATCAACCTCATTTCCGATTGGAGGAAACTCTTTTTCGTAAACTTTAAGCACCGTTTTGAGTAAGTATACCGGATCAACCATACGCATGTATTCTATTCGTTGGTTAGTGCAAGCAGCAATGTCGTGTGCGCACGGGTATTTGAAAGTTTGGAATATTCCGCACTCGCAGGTTTTTTCCCTCAGATCTACAACGTAAGCGTTGTGCTGAATGCCTTCTAACCGCCTGGAAAATTCCGCAACACGAAACAAGTGTCCTTCTCGCGAGAAGAGAGTTGCTTGCACCTGTCTTGATTGGGCCACTTGAATATGCAGTCTTGAGCGGAAATCTGGATGGACTTTGTGTCCACCTGCCATGTACTCAGTTGCTTACTTGCCCAAGGTTGCAAAAAGGGTAGCTAAAGGATAATAGGTCGCTTTGACAATGGAAGTGATAGGCAACTGCCAAACTCCCTTTAGTGATGAGTTCACTACCTCAGCCAAGTTCGTTGTCATGTGACCATAACGTTTACCCTCGTCATACGATCGAAGCCATTTTTCCTTTGGGATATTTTCAAGGTATTCAGCGCCCTTTTTGTTTCTCGCTCTCAGTTCCTCGAGCAGTTCAGCCACCTCTTGTTTGTAGTGCGAGTTGCCTACGGGATGACAGTTGAATAGTTATGGTCAAAAAACACATGAAAAAAGGTCGTAAATTGAAGCGAGTAACAAGTAATATAGTAAATGAAAATGACATAAATGACGTACCCATATCGAGCACCATTTGACGTTCATCACGATTCTTGTATTTCAGCAGGTAGTTTGCGACTATGTGCCGCAAGCAAAAACAGTGGTGAATGTATGGAGGCTTCCAATAATCACCCAAATTTTGTATCGCCCACAGCAGCGTTGTGCCTCTGTCAGAAATAACACACACCCCTTCATCCCTTCTTCTTCGTATTACAGGATCAATGACATATTTTCGTAGGTTCGTAAGGAAGAACGTCCAAGACTCCAAATCCTCCTTCGGGACGATTGCGAATGCAACAGGAACGCATTTGCGATTGCCGTCCTGTGCTATAGCTAGAAGTAGGATCTGTGTATATTTTCCGTACAACCATGTGCCGTCGATTTGGACCATCGGTTTGCAGTGCTTGAATGCGTTGATGCACTGGGGGGAAAGTCCAAAATAACCGGTGGAATTGACAAACACCTCAGACGACACGATCATTTTCGTATGCCAGAACCGTATCAAGTTTGACAACCATTCTGGGGATGTGTTTCTGCAGGAGATTAAGCCACGGGCGCAACTCTATGTAAGATTCCTCCCATCGGCCATACAATTCCTCTTTGGCCTTTTTCCTTGCATACCATGCTTTCGAATAACCTGGACGGAAGCCGGTGACATCTAGAGCTGCAGCCTGACATGTGGGGACCGACACAGTGGGATTTGTTTTCACCAGTGTGGAAAAGATGTCTGCGAGGTACTTTGCATCCAGGTTCTTGTGATCCTGGTTGAGGCTAGCAACGGTGCATGTATGGGGCCCCTCAAGTTTTGTTATTTTCCAACGGTTGCATGCCCTCTTCAAGTCTGATATACGGATTTTCCATTTACAGCCTTGATCCTTTTGGACGCACTGAGCCTTGTAGTATTTGGCTTGGGTTTTCTTCACCGTCGTCTCAACATTATGACGAAGGTTGTACTGCTTAACTGCCGCCACTGCAATTTCCTTGTTCGCGAACGCCATACCAATTCTTAGTTCACCATCAGAACGGTGGACTCGGCCATCTATTGTGTCGTCATGGGGAAAATCAGGGACGTCCATTGCATCCATATCAACCGTTGTGAAGTGGGATGGTGGCTGGAACATAGAAATTGGTCTTGCGTCTACAGGAAAGTTGGTGGCAGTCGGTTCTTCGTCCAAATCTGGTGGTGGAACAGCAGTGTCTTCTGGGTCTTCTGGTAACTCTGTCAAGTCTTCCGGTTCGGGATAGAATGGCCCCAGCTCGTCTCCGTCTGGCCCGGGTTCTCTAATCGGTTCTTCGTCAGAAGCATCCTCCGGGAGCTGGAATAGTAGAGCTTCTGGAATCACTACCCTTCGAGGCGGGGATTGGGGTCGATGAGCGGGAGACCTCTCACGAGATCGCTCAGGAACCTCATTTCCAAGACCAAAATCAAGACCACCATAAGAAGAATGTATTCCCATTGATGGTTGAACGTACTCCGTGCTAGGGACATACGTTGAGTGTCGTCCATATGATGAATCATGGTCGTGCATAGCGTAAGAAGACGACGCTCCCTCACCCCCAAAAGAAGAATGTCTCCCCATAGATGGTTGACCGTAGTCGGTGCCAGAGACATACATTGAGTGTCGGCCATATGATGCTTCATGGTCGTGCGTAACGTAAGGAGCCGACGTTCCTTCCCCCCCAAAACTATAAGGATTGTATGGATTGTATGGATCGTATGGACTGTACGATGCATTTGTTGGTGCATCGAATTCATCGTTTGGGGGTTGGTTGAGGTCGAACCCGATACTAGCTACGCAGGACTGCCTTGGAGGAGCAGATGACGATGCACCAACTTCGTTGTCTCGACAGAGTAGGCCAAAATCACGTCGTAGACCTGCGGTCGGGCTATCAACGTTGGCATTCAGATCGAAGTCGAAATTCGCCCGGCCCCAGCTTGGTATTTCGACAACTGGATGAGACTCGGAGAACGATACATACAGCTCGAGGGGCCCCCCGATTGAATACTCGAAGTGGGCTTCCATCATCATTTGCACATCAGCATTTGCCGCAATTTGGCATACAGTGTACCGTAAAGGGTCTATAGATATTGGCACCCGATACTTCACGTCGGACAAACGATGATTATTGAAATGAGGAACTTTTGCCTCCAGTTCCTTGACCAACTTCTTGAACGATAATCTTCTCGGAAGCTTTATCGTTACCGGATCTTCGCAGTAAAAAAGGACCCCCTGTTCAGTACCCTCGAATATCTGCCCATCGTAGTAAACTTTCGTAGTAACGCCTCGTCCGGCCATTTGAATATTTTGAAAGACTTTTGAAATTTTGATACTTAGAAAATTCTAGGAATTGATTGCCAATTGAAACTTATATTTTCGTTTTATGGTTAGGGTTCATATATAGGCAAAATTATTGGCCCTTGCAATCCAGGAGAATCTGGTTGTGTAAGGCAAATAATGGTTCAGAGACGTTACTTTGCTTGTCCATTACTTAAAACCGATAAGCAGGTAAGGGATAGATTTGATGGGAGGCAGGAATGGCGTGTGTGTGCCTGGGAGGCAGTCCCCTTACTTTCGACAAGTAAGGGATAGATTTGATGGGAGGCAGGGAACACCAGTACCTCGCGTTCTATAGAACGCGATATTCGTACCTCGCGTTCTATAGAACGCGATGTTCTAAAGATATCGCGTTCTATAGAACGCGATGTCACTTTAAACGCTTTGTTTCAGACATTCCGTCAGAAGTTATAATAACCGTACTATTCACTATTTGTTTGTTTGTGTAATTGAGAACATGTTCGAGAATTTGAGACAATTGTAGTATTGTAATTGAATACTACTACTGGTGCCTATAATGTAATTGAGTACTAGTAATTTTACATAACTTGAAGTCCGTTTAACATTCATAAAGGATGAAATAAGACGTCATATAACATAATTGGAAGATCATTTCATAAGTTAATGGTTAATCTGAATCATCGTAGTTAGTGGACACGTCTGAACTTAGGTTTAGTTCTTCGATCATCTGTTGTTTTCTTTGTCTACGCCTGTACATAAAAAGTTGCAGCTCCTCCACAGCCGCATCAACATCCGGTGAAGACGGTGCGTGTTCAGTGTTCGGAGCAGGTTCTACGGGTGCAGACGTACTACCTTCACCGGCGTTGACAAACTTAACATTGAAATCGACGTCTCTAGCTCCGACGGCATTGAGCCGGTCATACATGTTACGAACGTCTGTTTCGTTCGTAAGCTTCATAACGTAGTGCGTTTCATTAGCTGACGGTGATGGGATTCGACATTCCATGGCCGCAATTTGTTTGTCGGTGTTTTTACTAACCTCGATTGTTGTCAACTGTATTAAATCTTTCAGTGACATTTTGCCGGTGATTGTTGACTCAAAATAAGTATCGAGAAAATAAAATGTTGCCTTAAATTTTGCCATAAGGTGAGCAAGGATTGGGTGTTTAGAGAGAATTTGGAATGAGTAAATGATGGTGGAATTCGTGGGTATTTATAGGAAAGGAAAAACACCACATAAATAAATTTAAGTCGAATTTCATTTAACAAAACTTTCAACATGTATTCTTTAATAAGTAAATTGAGACAACTACATAAATTATCTATAAAATTCGAAACAATAAATTCAGTAGCTCCGGCGGGCAAATTTGATCGGAGGTCCCGACTAAAAGAAGCAGAGAGCGAAATCCAGATGTAAATGTTGACTGCCACGCCACATCTGAAATGAGTAAATGGTAGCAGCTTTGATTCACATTAACAAATGTAATCGGCACCCGCCGCATCTAAAAATGTCGATCTGAATCCGCCCCCGCTTCCTAAAAGTCCTTTCTTTTCAAAACTGTAGCCGGGGATCCTCTTGACGACGGCTACAGAAGCAGCCATCGAAGCTACTACTGCAGCATACAACCTCCAAAATATTGCGATATGTCGGTAAATATTAAGGTATGTACCCCCGATGAACACAAATCTTTAAGTGAACTCCAACTATCATAAAGGAACAATATTTCGGACATAAAAATTGCAACGGAAAAAAACTCAGCATTACACGAACTCATATTCAACTGACCTAAACTAAACTTAACTGCTTACAAAAATCCATCTCCCTGCATATATATATATATATACATAGACCTCGCGTTCTGTACAACGCGATGTAAGAGTGACCTCGCGTCCTACAGAACGCGAGGTTGCCACGTCAACCCTAAACCCTCTATAAATAACAAACTCTTGGAGTGGCAAGGAGCACCGAGATAGATTTTTTTCTGTATTCACGTACGCAGTTTTCGCTTGAAGCTACTAATGGCAACATAGCGCATATTTTGGAAGTTTTGTTTTAATTTAACTTCCAAAATATTGCGCTATGTCGTTATTTTTAGTTACTACTGAAAATATAACGCGTATTTAGTATGATTCATTGTTGTTATTATTATTATTGTTCTTATTATTATTGTTATTATTATTACTATCATACTAATAATTTTTATTGTTAGTATCATTTATTATTATTGTTGTTGTTATTATTATTATTATTATTATTATTATTATTATATTTTTTCTTTTTATTTTTATTGTTATTATTATAAATCAAAATTGTAAAATTAAATATTATTAAATGAGTTTCCCGCTTTAAAAACTCTAATATTATTGTTCTTAATATTATTGTTTTTATTATTATTATTAATATTATTATTATTTTATTTATAATTTTTATTTTTATTGTTATTGTAAATAAAATTTGTTATTATTGTATATTAAATGAGTTTCCCGCTTTAAAAACTCAAATTTTAAAAAACCCCACGACCTCGCGTTCTGTAGAACGCGATGTCTTTAGAACCTCGCGTTCTGTAGAACGCGATGTCTTTAGAACCTCGCGTTCTATAGGACGCGATGTCCTTTCTGACCGTTCAGTTCACGCGTCTGATCACTGACGTGCCTTTTCAGTGAACCTCGCGTTCTATAGGACGCGAGGTACATGAACATCGCGTTCTATAGAACGCGAGGTTCATAAACCTCGCATCCCAAGCGTCGCGAGGTCCTCTATAAATTGGAGGTTTTTTTCCTAAAAACCTCCACAGAACGCGATTTCTATATAAGTTTCACAAAAATTTGTCAGCAATTTTTATATATCGTTTGATCACATGGAGCCCTTGCTACGCAACCGAGCGAGTCACTGCAGTGAATATTGGCGAACCAATCCAGAGGTATTATTTTTTTCCCTATTAATTTCTAAAAAAAATTATTTAATTAAATTTTATTCTTTTATTTTTACTAACTATTTTATTTTATTTTTTTCAGGGATACGAACGTAACTTACAATGTTACGTTAACCGTATTACCGTCACACCCATTCCTGCTGTTAGGCGATTGATTGAGCGGGCTGGTTTTGGGCACATAGCTCGCTATATAGGGGGGGTGAAGGTTAGACCGTCGTTGATTAGCGCGCTGATAGAATGGTGGAGACCCGAGACGCACACATTCCATCTTCCATTTGGCGAGGCAACAATTACGTTGCAGGATGTTGCCTACATTCTCGGGTTGCCTATAAATGGCAGCGTTATTACTGGTGTAGCGATGGGACATTGGCCACTCCTATTTGCTGAACAAATTGGCGTGATGCCCCCTGATAGAGCGTGGGACGGAGGGAAAATTTCTCTACCGTACTTGGAGGACAACTTTGGAACCCCTCCCCCCGATGCGGATGATGTTACACTTGAGGTATTTTTTTATTATATTTAGTATGCTTTTATTACATTTATTATTAAATTAAAATTATTTATTTGCACATTAGCGTTTAGGGAATTTTTTATGATGAATAGGGACAATATTTAGGATCTTTTTAATAAATATTTAGGATGAATTATAAATATGTAGGATAAATTTTTAGGATGAATTCAGTAACTATTTAGGATACTTTATTAAATATTTATGGTTGCTTACATTAAATATTTAGGATACTTACAATTTTATTATTTAGGATGAACTTACAATTTTTTAATTAGGATGTCTTTATTAATTTATATTTTCACAGCGGTATGCGCGAGCCCACATCTTGCGCATTATTGGCGGGATATTAATGCCCGACAAAACTCGCAACAAAGTGCACGTTATGTGGCTTCATCATCTCACAAATTTAGACGAGTCTGGACAAAAATCTTGGGGGTTAGCTGTCTTGGCGTTTCTTATCAGAGACCTCTGCAGAAACGTTGACGCCTCCAAAGCATCGATGGGAGGATGCTGTTTATTCCTGCAGGCTTGGGTTTGGCTTCGGATCCCTACTTTGGTACCACAGCTTAGGATTCCCAGTCCTCTGTCATTTCCGCTTCTACGGAGGTACTACATAATCTACTATATTTTTTTATTAAATTATTTTATTTAACGATCTTTTTCATTATTTAAAGGTGGACCGCCAACCTATCCCACGTCGGCCTACCGGACTCCCAGAAAGCATACAGATATAGATTCGATGCCTTGAAGGAGGACGAGGTAATTCAACAATTATTTTGATTTTTTCCATACTATTTTTTTCAATAATATTTCATATAGAAATTTTACTAACTTTTTTCATTCTTTTTAGTTCGTGTGGACGCCCTACGATTCAGAGCATATTCGCCTCATTACTCCAGCAGATATTCTGCAAGAGCGAGACCTCTGGATTTTTGTAGTTCCGCTGCTGAACTACGAAATTTGCGTGTGGCATTTTGCGGATCGGGTACTCCGACAGTTCGGGTACGTCCAAGATGTTCCACGCCCTCCTCAAAATATGGACGAGTTCCACAATCTTACGCGTCAGGGGAAGACGGAGACTGACTGGGCCGAGCACCACGCTATCTGGATAGCGCTTTGGGGTCAACGATTTCTCAGACGCCCACAGTTTCTCCAACCAATTATAAAAGGGGGTCCTTCGGTCACTTTCAATTATGGCCAGTGGTATAGGGACAATGGGATGCCACATATCCTTACCCCGGCCGAGCTCGAAGAAGGGCTTCCCCAGCGACCCCAAAACCGCCCACGCGGGAGCGGGCGAGCGAGCCAGACCCAGAGCCAGTCCCAGACCCAGAGGCAGACCCAGAGGCAGTCGACGCAGCGCGGTCCGAGACCACGATATGACACTCCAGGGGCATCATCTTCTGCCCCACCATTGCATAGCGGTCCATCGACTTTCGAGCAGACGATGCCTCCACCCCAGTTCGGCTCCACTGATGCCTATCGCCCCCAGACGCCCACGACTGACCTTCTACTTATCGATTATCCACCTCAGTATGAGTTTCAGATGGTGGAGAATACGCCGATAGGTAGTTTGTTTTACTCCCTGCCTAGGCCCAGCACAAATCCGCAGATCGCGCACGATGGTCAGGATGATAGGGACCAGGGACCACCACACGATGGACGGAGGAGGTATCCGGATCGTGAGCGTCATCCACCCGACTGCAGAACCGGTGGACATAGGCATTTTTAGTTTTATTTTTGTTGTTTTCTACTTATGTTTTTAATATTTATGTAAAACACTTTTAAATTTTATAATGTCGTATTCTAATTTTGTTTATGAATTATAATTTTGTTTGCATATTATAATTAAACTTTATAATGTTTATTTAATTTTTGTTTTTACTAAATTTAATAGGATTAAAAAACAGAAAATCGAAATTAGTTGAAATACAACTTCAATCAATAAAAGTATGCTAGCATAGGGTTTTCCAAGCCATTTTAAACTATTGTAGAATGGACGGAAATTAACCATGTTGGTATCATACAATAGACAATTTTCAGTACTACAACCCCAAACTCGATGATCGCTAAAAATATACCATTTACATGCTCGAAATTGGGTTCGAACAGACCTACTTACGCATGTTTTTGCTTGTGGATCTGGCTGGAAATGCACAGACCTCGCGTCCTACAGAACGCGAGGTCCGTCCGATATATTCCAGCCGCCTTTTCAATTTCTCGGGGACCTCGCGTTCTGCAGAACGCGAGGTCCTGTTAAACCGTTAACACGATCTGCAATGCGACGTCGACGAAAATCGCGTTCTGTAGAACGCGATATCGTACCTCGCGTCCTACAAAACGCGAGGTCTGCCGACCTGGCAAGAAAGGGGGTCATTTTGCCAAATAAAAGTTTTTGGGAGCCATTTTAAAGATAATAATTAAAAAGGGGTTTTTCACCCAAAATTGCCTATTTTTTTAATCACACCAGTTGTTGCATCGGGAAAGAGTGAACCCATTTTTTTCAGTTTATGGTAAAATTATCTTTAGTCCATTTCATGTTTAGTGTTTTGCATTTAACTTATCCATATATGTGTGCATTCCATTTAGGTCTTATTTTAATTTAGCCTTTAGATTCCTTTTAATCATGTCATTAATTCATGCTTTTAGGATTAGATTTAATTCGATTAGGTCCTTCATGAAATTGATTAAGTTTTTAAGCCTTATGATTTATTTTTTAATTTGACTTGGTCCCTAAATTATGATTTGATGATTGATTGACTTTGATATTTGATTGATTCATGAAGTGGTCTTTATTTGAGATTGATTAGGTCCATAATTTGAACTTAATAAACTGACATTAATTTATCAAATTAAGTTTAATTTTTTTTAATTGGTGAATCGAATAAAATTGATTTTTTAACTGTTTTTCTAACTAATTGTTTTCTTTCATGCATTTGCATTTTTTTATTCTCGAGCATGTCTTATACATAAACCCTTAGGTATCAATTTATGGGCGTAGTGGGGGTGCTATATCCTTCCACACTCGTAACTGACTCCCGAACCCGACGATGATCTCGGTGTTGATGTAGACCAATATTACAGGTTTTCGGTTGTACCCAGCCTAAAACGACTGATGGTGACTCCAAGTGTTTGACGGGCTTTTGAAGGCCCAATTTATTTTGACCCGGACATAAAATGGTGTTTACAACTTGGCGACTCCGCTAGGGAAATTAGATAGTCAAGCCACAAAAGGGTAAATGTTGTCTCAAAAAAAAGGAAAAAGGAATTTGAAATATTAGTGATCGCAAAAATTGAAGGTTTTTGTATTTTTACGGAGATTGTTCAATAATGGTCACCTCGTGTTCAATGTTCCTTTGCACACAAGCATACCATAAGCTCTTAACCCGGGTTTCGTCTTGCTTAAGTGGTTGCAATCACTACCCTTCGAGAGGTTAATCCTCCGTACAAGAATGCGTGTTGCTTCCGGGGTTCACATACTTTATGTCTTCGATAGGTCAATCCTCCACACAAGCTTAAAGAAGTGAGCCCCTTTAAACTGAACTAGGTCCGTAGAAGCCTATAATGGGTGAGGATCGAGGTTCTTATTAGCCTTTGTAGGTTGATAAGGACAGTTTTGGTACCCATATTTAGAACCATAAACCACATGTAATGAGCCATAAGAGCCCACCCAATTAGAGCCACGACGAACCTGAATTATTAGTGATCACCTACATATGTACACGCACACACTTTTACCATGCATTAAATTTATGTTTGTACATATACATTTGTTTATGATGTACTAACCATGTTTTTATGTTTTTTTGCACACATGCATCAAGTTTATAATGTCTAATAAAGGTATGTTGACATACGATTAACCGTTTAAAATAGAAGGTTTTCGTAATCGAAGTTCTGAAAATTGTTATATGAATGGTTAATTCTAAAGCAGCACCTTTTATGCATTTAATCATTAGCATTGCATTTGCGTGCATTCATAATTCATATGGGTAGATAATCGAGAAGCGATGTATGGTGAAGAATAAGAAGATTCAAGAGGAATAATTTTCGGTGCCCACACGGAGAAGACCCTTGTCATAATTTTCTCAATTTGTATTTCTATTTTTTTGAAATTTCTAATTTTGAGAAATCATCTTTGTTGATAACTTTTGAGCAATGAATAAATGGTGGTATTTTCAAAAATGAGCTTTCAAACTATAGCTATGAGCAATGAAATAAATTTGTGAAATTTTAAAGTTCTATGAAAATCAAACAAATCAAATGCTCTCTGGAGAATCGAGATTATGGACCTTTGACATATGACAAGATTAACCTTTCACTTGAAACCAAAAACATGATCTCTTGATCTTTTCATCTTAAAATCTTCATGACTAGTACTTGAAAATCTAAACATGATGCAAGGTAACCTTCCGAGGAAGAAGATCTTCGAGTAACACCTTTGTTTTTTTGAAAGTTTGATCGAAAGTCAACTCTTTTTTCGCTCGCAAGATTATCTTTTTAAAGAAGACGACAACCAAGTCACTCCTTGATTTTTGAAAGTTTAACCTAAAGTCAGTTTTTTTTCTTGATATATACCTCAAAAGCATGAAAATTAAAATGTTCATTGGAGTACGAATCTTCTAACAAGAAGACAAGGTGGGGGCATCACATGTTGATACTGCGAATGAGCTCAAACAATTGAGTCATGCACGAAGAAAAAGAAAAAAAGAGATAGATTATATAAGATTATCATGCATTATTTGTTTTTAGATGATTCTGTGAATAAACGAGTTAGTTCTGAATATCGCTTATTCTAAGGGTAACTCTTTTTCGAAAATATTCATGTATGAGATGACATTTGGCATTCCTTCATCACCCCTTCACAAAAAGAGAAAATTATCATTTGCTGTCCCTGTTTGAGCTTTATAATTTTCTTTGATTTGAACCCTAACCAAGGATCACCCTCTACACTAGGGGGCAAAGGTGAAGAAATATCTGCTTATATGAATAAATTATCGATTCTGGTCATACTACGAGGATGAAGCCTTATAGACCAGGGGTCAATAACAAAAATACGTGTTTCAGCCACAAGAGGTGATTTGTGCTTAAATCAAAATAAAGTTCTGAATTCATGAAAAAGAGAATGAAAGAAAAAAGAAAAGGAAAGAAAAGAAAAGAAAGAAAGAAAAACATGAATAAACAGAACGAGAAGCACACATGTGAAGTCCCTCATCAAAGATGACTTTTTGTTCGAAGTTCTAGTTCCAAATTTCGTGGAAATATCATGAATACTTGAAGATAAAAAAGAAATAAAGGAAATGAACTCTAGGGTGAAAACCCAAAAATAGGCAGTCTAGAGTGACCAGAAAAAGAAAATATGTAGAAGCAGATACAAGTCGAGCAAAGTGAGATTCCAACGAAAACAATCGATCCTTGGTTATTGACCCTTAAACACTTGTTTAAGCGTATGTATCCTTTCTTTCATAACCCTAAACCATAGCCTACGTTACATGCCTATAAAGTCCATTTTGATCATACATGGATATTTGAGTTGAAGAGTCTATTTTTAGAATTGATACCTCCTCTTAGAGTTAACTCGTTTGTTTGCAGAAGATTTCTAAACCTTATAATGCATGATGAATAATCAAAAGAAAAAAGAAAAGAAAAAATAATAAAAGAAGGGTTCCAAATGAAAACCCGCAAAGGGCATTTTGAACCAATGGTGAGTTTGAGTCAAAACTTGAAAAGGCGGCTCGAATATGAAGTCAAATATACATGATTGCATGCGAGAGATGATCCCCTAGAAGTTCAATGAAGTTCCACACACCCTAAAATCATGAGAAAGGGTTTGAGGTTATTGAACAGTTCCAGAAGTCGCACAAGAAGCTTCCATGATCATTCAATCATTTCTGAACATATCAATGAACATTTGAAGAATCATGTCTCATTCAAAACAACCGATCCCAAAACACATTGTACTCCAAACTGACTCATACCTTGAAATCACCAATAGTCTTGACACATGTTAAAGAGCTATAATTTTGAAAGATTGAAAGAGTAATTGATTTGTTTGATCTTCAATGAACTTAAATTTTTATGAAATGTTTCAATTGTGAGCCTTGAGTGTGGGGAACATTTTCCTTTTGCAAAAATATTTTCGAAAGCTCTTTATGATTTGAAAAACATTTTAAAATAAACTCTCTTGAGAATGAAAAAGATTCTTTTGACAAGGTTCACTCAGATTTGAAGAGCCTAGAACCAAGAATAGGGCAAAGAAAAGAAAAGACAAAAGTTTAGGAGACAAATTTGTTGGGGCAAAACTGAATTACACGGTCTGGAAGTGATGAATTTACGCCCAATTGGAGGAAAAAGGAAGTAGAGGTGATCAAGCTTTGTTCGAGAAGGAAGACTTCCCAAGAATCTTTTCATCACCATTAACCATGAGAGCATGCATTTACATCATTGATATACATGTTTCCGTATGCATTCTTTGCACATTGATTATCAACCAGGTACAAACAAAACCTTGTCTCAAGCACGAATGGGTGGTTCTACATCCAATCCAGACTCAAGAACGAATGAGTGCATCTTCATTTATCGAACCTTGCCCTAATAACGAGTAAGCGATTTTACATCAAATCCTGCTTCAAACACGAATGATCAAATCTTCGCCTCCAAGATGGAAGCCCAAACGTTCCCGACAAAATATATAGGCTTGGAGGCATTTTTTGACGAAATCGAGATTAGAATCGAGCTTAGGAAGTTATAGAGAGCATGTTGGTTAATTTCGGAGTCGAATGGTCGCTGGTGACGGTGGCCAGCGGCGGTCAGACGTGGTGGACAAAGATAACCATAGATGGTGGAGTAGAAGACATGAGAGTGGCCGAAGTTTGGGTTCTTGCAGAGATGGGGAGAGAACTGTGCGTTTTTGTTTCTTTTGAAGAATATAACAAATGAAGAAAAGGGCATTAATTGGCCTTTAATTTAGGCATTATTGGAAAAAGAAATTAAATATCCTTTTTAATCACACCAGTTGTTGCATCGGGAGAGAGTGAACCCATTTTTTTCAGTTTATGGTAAAATTATCTTTAGTCCATTTCATGTTTAGTGTTTTGCATTTAATTTATCCATATATGTGTGCATTCCATTTAGGTCCTATTTTAATTTAGCCTTTAGATTCCTTTTAATTATGTCATTAATTCATGCTTTTAGGATTAGATTTAATTCGATTAGGTCCTTCATGAAATTGGTTAATTTTTTAAGCCTTGTAATTTGTTTTCTAATTTGATTTGGTCCCTGAATTATGATTTGATGATTAATTGGCTTTGATATTTGATTGATTCATGAATTAGTCTTTATTTGAGATTGATTAGTTCTAATTAGGTACATAATTTGAACTTGGTTAATAAATTAACATTAGTTTATCAAATTAAGTTTAAATTTGTTTTAATTGGTGAATCGATTAAAATTGATTTTTTTAATTGTTTTTCTAACTAATTGTTTTCTTTCATGCATTTGCATTTTTTTATTCTCGAGCATGTCTTATCATTTTTAGTAACATAATTTTTTTAGTGCTATTAATTCCTTTTTGAGATTTCTTTTTTTAGAGACAACATAAACCCTTAAAATTAAAAAGGAAAATGATCATTTAACCGAGAAAAGATTCATGGGTGACAGGAATTCACAGGGGAGACGGCAGCAAAAGAGGGTGTGGACGTTGTTCGTGTTGAATTTGCCATCACAACTACACTGGAAGGGCGTCTGGCAGGTATTCGATCGACATGGTGTGATGATCGACGTTTTCATCCCTCAAAAGAAATCAAGCAGTGGGAAGAGATTTGGTTTCGTGCGAATATGTTCAAAGGAGGATGCGGATCGTGTGATTGAGAGATTGGATGGATTTCGGTTATATGGCGAGTGGATTCGAGTGACATATGCGCAACGAGATGTACGTACGGATTATTGGAAAAAGAAGAAGGGTGTAAGCCAACAGGGTCAGGTTTCAGATCGCTCGAAGGAGCAGCAGTAGGAAACAAGATCAGGGGAGGAGGAAGCGAAGGAGGTTAAGATGAAGGAGAGGCTGATCGAAGGTGTGATTTATACGGACAAATTGGGTATACTGAGTACATGTGCTGTGGGTTATTGTCGAAAACCCTATAGCATTAGAGAATTGGCGACTGAATTCAAAAAAGCAAACTTGGAAGGATTTTCGATCATGAGGGTGATGGGATCGATGGTCCTATTAATGTTCGACGATAGGGAGACGCGACAGAAATTGGTGGATGAACAAGTATTTAACAATTGGCTGGAAAATGTGATGGATTGGACGCCGACATTGGGAATGCCCAATAGGCGTGTGTGGATTTCAGCATGTGGGATTCCGATTCATGCTTGGTCAGAAGGAACGTGCAGGAATATTGCAGAATTGTGGGGGAATTTCATCCAAATGGATGTAGAATCAATGGCGCCGTCGTCGTTTGAAAGGTGTCGCTTTCTAATCGAAACAGATTGGATAGAAAATATCGATGAAGTGATTACATTGGCTGTTGGGGAAAATTCCTTCCGTGTACGAATTGTGGAGATAGAGGAATCCGTGGGGGTGAAATGCGAGTGTTGTTGTGGGGTGGAGGTGGACAATAACGAGGCAGCGATGGTGGATGATGATGGGGAGGATGTTATGTTGGAGCGTTGGAATTCGGATGATAAGCTGAGCCACTCAACGGAAACTATTGTTCCATATTCAATTTCAGGGAATTGTGCGGCCGTGGAACAAGGGATGACGGTGTCCTCTAAAGAACTGAGTTGGAAGGCTGATGAAGATATTAGCATAGTGTCAAGACCTGTGGAGGATCGACTTGCGATGATTGAGCTGAAATATGGAAAGGAAGTAAATGATAAGGATTGGGCAAAAGACTCGGCTGGGCAGTTGCAAGTGGTTCACTTCGAGGAGGAGTCTAGAAGGATAAGTGCTGGCACACGATCTGAAATGCAACGAGTGGGTAAGGCAACAGTGGTTGAGACAAATGGGGAATTAAGAAGGGTAAGACATATATCTGAAATTATTATGAGTGATTTATCTCCTGCGAAAAAACAAGAGGCAGAGTAAAAACTGAGCAAGAGGGGACGGGGTCGTCCAAAAAAGCAACCATATCGATCACATGAAATAACAAACGAGTCTCTTTCGGATACGGATTTTGAGAATCGGATGAGGGCGATAATAAAGGAGGCACATGAGACCTTAAATTTGGGAAAATACGTGGGCGCGGAGGTGGTTGGGAATGAGGAAGAAATCGTTCAGGATATTGCGCGAATGATCGCGACGCGGGAGGGGCACCAATAGCAATTCGTAATGCGGATGTTGTCGTAGAATGTGAGGGGATTGGGTGGGGCATCAAAGAGACGTGCGGTGCTCAATTTAGTGCGACAACAAAGGTGTGAAGTGTTGTTATTGCAGGAAACGAAAATTGAAGAAGTTACCAGTGCTTTGGTTGGGCGTTTATGGAATTCGGATGCTTATGAATTTACTTTCGCTCCGTCATCCGGAAGATCAGGCAGAATTTTGGTGGTATGGGATACACATAAGTTTAGTGCGACATCAGTGAAATGGGGAGAAAGATTTGTGAAAAATAGAGGGTACAAGGCCGTTGGACGGATGGCGTTGTAGAATAATAAGTGTTTATGCACCATGCGTGGTGAATGAACAAGAGGAGCTGTGGCAAATGTTAACAAACGAGATGTCCGAATGTAGTGTGCCATGGTGTGTGGGAGGGGATTTTAACATGATATTATATCCGAGTGAACGAAGGGGATGTGATTTAATGACGCGTGGTATGGTATCATTTGCTGATTTTGTAGATGATAACGCCTTAGTCGATATGCCGATGCAAGTGAAGGCTTTTACATGGTTCGGTCTGGGTAAGCGATGTAGTCGTTTAGACCGTTTTTTTCTTGCGTCACAATGGTTTGAAACATTTTCTGACTTACGGATGTTGGCACTACCGCGAGGATTGTTAGACCATTCGCCCCTTCTATTGGTTAATGATCCGATGGATAGTGGTCCGCGGCCGTTTCGCTTTGTGAATGCATGGTTGAAGTCCAAAAATTCAATGGGATTAATGGAGCAGGAGTGGAAGCGTATGGACGCAATGGAGATGGGTTGGGGTGAGGTTGGCATGTTGGGCAAATTGCGAGGCTTAAAATCGTTTCTCAAGCAATGGAATACAACTCCTTTAGGTGAATTGGACAATCGAATAAAGGAAATCACCATTCAATTGGATGAGATTGATGGGAGAGTGGCGGATGGGTCAGCAACATGGGATGAAGTACATGAGCGGTGGCAGCTTAATTCTGAGCTATGGAAGCGATCGAAGTTCCGGGAGTCAATTTGGCGACAAAAGTCGCGAATGGCATGGTTGAAAGAAGGTAACCATAATACAGCCTTTTTTCATAAAGCTGCCCGAATTAGAGTAGTACGGAATGTGATTCGAGGGGTGTTGGATCGTGGGGTTTGGCTAACGGAGCCAGATAAATTGAAAGCATATTTTTTAGTGCATTTCGACAGCACTTCGTACGTATTCAGGTGGCGGGTACACTGGATGCAGCAGTGTATTTTAATTGTTTAGGTGAATTCGAGGCGGCGAGTTTGGAAGTGGATTTTACGGAAGGTGAAGTTAAGGAGGTGGTTTGGACGTGTGATGGTTCTAAAGCGCCGGGTCCGGACGGCTTCACATTTGAATTCTATAGAAAGGGGTGGTCATTTCTAAAACATGGTGTGCTCAAGTTTGCTAATACTTTCCATGAATCTTTTAAATTACGAAAGGGAGTGAACTCAACGTTTGTGGTTTTAATTCCGAAGAATGATGATCCAAAAGGGGTAGAAGACTATCGACCAATCTGTTTGCTCAATTCGCTGTACAAAATATTGGCCAAATGTTTGGCGAAGCGTTTACAAGCAGTGTTGCCAAAGTTAATCAGCGATGTACAATCGGCGTTTGTACGTGGGTGAAAAAATTTTAGATGGAATTTTGCTTGCGAATGAAACAATTAACTCGCTATAGAGGAAACAATTTGGCGCTGGGGGTTTAATCCTGAAATTGGATTTCGCCAAGGCATATGACTGCATCAAGTGGGGTTGCTTAGAACATGTAATGGTGCGTATGGGATTCGGTGCAGTATGGTGTGCATGGGTCCGCGAGTGTATTAGCACGACGAGGTTGTTCGTGCTTGTCAATGGCTCGCCGACAAGGGAATTTGCGATGCAACGCGGATTGAGGCAAGGGGATATGTTGTCGCCCTTACTCTTTGTGATAGTGGCCGAAATGTTGCATCAATTCTTGAGGAATGCCACGGATTTGGAGGTGATTCGGGGAGTCAAGGTGGCGAATGGGTGTGAGGTGTCACACTTGCAATTTGCGGATGACACGGTGTTGTTTTTTCAAGCAGAGGTAAGTGTTGCTCAGACTTGAAACGCATTTTGACATGTTTCGAATATGCTTCTGGTCTGGAAATTAATTGTGCCAAATCAAGATTATATGGGGTAGGTGTGGAGGAGAATGTAGTTAGGAATATTGCTAGTATCATGGGATGTGAATGTGATGATTTACCAATAACTTATTTGGGTTTGTCGTTGGGAGTGAATCCGAGGAGCCTGCAGATGTAGGAACCATTAATTCAGCGTTTTCGGAAATGTTTAACGGGTTGGAAACGTGATGCTCTATCCTTTGCTGGTAGGTTACTATTTATTAATTCCGTATTGTCGGGATTACCTTTGTACTACATGGGACTATTTTTAGTGCCGCGCAGTGTAATTGCTAAGATTGATAGGATTAGACATTGATTTCTATGGGGAGGCTCGGATACAAAATTGAAGATGAAGCAGGGTGAATTGGTCTATTGCTTGTCGGCCTAGACACTTTGGGGGGCTGGGCGTGGTGGATTTACGTGCGCGGAACTTAGCTTTGTTGGCTAAATGGAGATGGCGGTATGCAATGTCGGAAGATTCGTTGTGGTGACGGATGATTGAAGCTAAATATGGTTGTAGTGTAGCACGATGGAAACCGAATACAATAGGTGTAAGGAACATGTCGAGGGTGTGGAGACAAATTGTCGAAGTACAAGACGATGTGGAAGTGGGGCGTTTCATGGGACTGTCGATGTTTTGTTGGAAGTTAGGGGCGGGGGACAAAATTTTATTTTGGCAAGATATTTGGTGTGCCGAGGAACCATTGGAGATGATGTTTCCGAGATTGTTTCGATTGGCGATTGACAAAAGGGCACTGGTTAGGGACTATGCGATTGAGGGGAGTTTTGAGCATGACGAATGGTGTAATTTTTTTGGCCGAAATTTGAGGTCTTTTGAGGTATCGCAAGTGTATGAATTGCGGGCATACATGTGGGGTTACAGGCTTTGTCCTGCGTTTGTGAACCGCCTAATTTGGACGCCATCACATACATGGGAGTTTTTGGTTGTCGGACTGTATAGGTTGATGCAGTCGTTTGGTCTTGAGGCGAGGGCTAAATTAACAGCGATTTGGAAATTGCCTATACCACCAAAGGTACAATACTTTATGTGGTTTGCTATGGTGGATCGGTTGCCGACGATGGCAATGCTGCAGGCTCGTGGTGTGCAAGTAGGGGCGGCTGAAATTTGCTGATGTTGGTGTCAAACAACAGTGGAAACTCTAGATCACGTGTTGTTTCGCTGCCCGAATGCGTGGGAAGTGTGGCAGCAATTTTTCAAATGGTGGAATGTTGTGTTTGTGCAGCCGAGAGATCTTGTGGGTCTATTGGAGCAGTGTTTCGCTTGCCTCTTCAAGAGCAGTATCCGCGATTGGTGGTTGGCATGCTGTGCGGCAGTGGCGTGGTCTTTATGGTTGGCGAGGAATGATTGCATTTCAATGGTAAAAGAACGAAGCCAGGGGTAGTTTTCTTTTTGGTGAAAATGTGATCTTTGTTTTGGGTGCGATTGGATCTACAACCGGGGGTGGTAATGGAGTCGGCATGGTGGGAATGCCCGTGGAGTTGTTACTTTCAGTCATACGATGTAGCGCCGCAGGTGAACGTGAGGTGGGAATTGCCGTCAGCGGGGGCTTTGAAATTTAATGTTGATGGGGCTGCAAGGGGGAAGCCGGGTAAGGCTGGTTGTGGTGGTGTTTTGCGTAATGAGTTGGGACAAATTTTGGCGTTATTTTTAGGACCGATTGGAATCGAGGATTCAAATGAGGCGGAGGTGCAGGCGATTTGCTTTGCGTTAGAGCTGATGATTGGTTCGAAGCTTACTTCATTTCCTTTGGTGGTTGAGTCGGATTCGACAACGGCTATTGCATGGGTGCTCCACAATGAAAAGAGACCGTGGAAGTATTGGCGATGGATGCGGAGAATCGATGAAGCATGTGCCGCGTTGGGCGATATTTGCTTTCATCATGTGTGTCGGGAGGGGAATCAACTTGCGGATGTGCTTGCGAAGAGTGGTGTCGATCGCCCTGTTTGGTTTCAACGGGTGGGATGAGTTACAACCGTGAGGTATCATTGGGTTCGGGTGTATGTTGGGTTTGGTATCGTGTCTGTTACCTTTTGTTGTAACATTACCTTGAGTACTCTTTTCCTCTGTAGGTGTAGAGAGGTTTTTAACGAGGCTTAGGGTAATGTTAACTATGTATGATACATTTATTAATAAATCATACATGTTTGCCGAGCACCAAAAAAAAACATAAACCCTTAGGTATCAATTTATGGGCGTAGTGGGGGTGCTATAACTTTCTCCATTTGTAACCGACTCCCGAACCCGACGGTGATCTCGGTGTTGATGTAGACCAGTATTACAGGTTTTCGGTTGTACCCAACCCAAAACGATCGATGGCGACTCCAAGTGTTTGACGGGCTTTTAAAGGCCTAATTTATTTTGACCCGGACAGAAAATGGTGTCTACAAATATAAGATTATATTTCTTGAAATTTATATCATATAAATAAAATTATTATTAAAAATGTTTGAATAAACAAAAATAATGAACATTAACTAACGTATTAATTAACATGTATGTTTTCTATAAAACTAATAAATAAACATAGGTAGGTAAGTTACTCGATGGATAAAAAAATTTATCCTATATTTTTCTCCACCGTCTAGTAACCAAAACAAAATATCCTTAGAAAGTTAGACATTCGTGCCATATTTAATGTTAATAGAACTTTCGTTTTTCTTATACATTCCATCCACCCATACTCTTTTCCCTCTCAAAATCTTCCTTGCTCGCTTTTCTACTATTGCGCTTCTCTCTCTTTTAGTCTTTTGCGTTTTGAAGTGTCTTAAAAAAAAATTAAATTGACTTAGATAATGTCATTTGTGTGTTTTTTTTCGTCATATAAGATCATACTATTTTGATAATAAAAACTTCAAATCGAACTGTCAAAATTGATTGGTTTGGATAGTTTGATCCGATTTTTGCACACTTGTAACTAATATGGTTGTCGATGAATAACAAATAAAAAAACTACCAAACAGTCCCTTAATTTCAAGAAATCCATAAAAAGTAAAAAAGTTATAAAATTTAAAAAATAAAATGTTATAAAATTATTTAAAAAAATAAAAGTAATTGCAAAAGGTTCAAAAATTATGAATATTAAAAAAAAAACTAAAAATGTTGTGAATAAAATAACGAAGAACACCGAACAAGAACAAAAGAGCAAAGAGAGAAAGAGTGAGATTTGTATTATTCCCAAATATAGAATTGTATATACAACGCCTTCAATAAATCATCTATTTATAGGCATAAGAAGTACATAATACATTAAACTTTAATTAATGTAAATAATATTCCTAATGATAAAATAAGTCAAATCTCCATGATAAAGTTCTTATCATGATAGACATCCACATAGATAAATATTCATAACACTCCCCCTTGGATGTCTATGAAGATAATGTGCCTCGTTAAAACCTTACTAAGATAAAAACTCAGTGGGAAAAAAAAATTTCTTTAGTGAAGGAAAAAGAAACACACATCTTTGATACGCATAACTTGTTGCCTCATTAAAAACCTTACTAGGAAAACTCATTGGGACAAAACTTCGATTAAGGGAAAAAGAGTGCAACGCGTATTTACTCCCCCTCATGAAAACATCACATAAGATATTTGAATCTTCATAATTCAATCTTGAATACTTTTCTAAAGATTGCGAGGATAAAAATTCTGGGTAATATTTTCCAAGATGTATCCACCTTGCATTATCTCTATATGATAGCATTTGTATCATGTCTTGTGAATGTAAATCACATATCTTCTGGATATGTTAGGTCAATGGTCTTAGCCAAACACATTTTTGGCTTGTCTCGTACATAATGATTATTTCAACAAGATTTGAGGAGGCATCGACGAATGTTTGAAGATCTAAAGGTAATGATCTTTGTACATCCATGGATATTTCTTGACCAACTAATATATGGTGCCTCAAGACCAAGAAAAGATATAATTATCTTTATTCACATCCAACAATTTTACAATAGATATGTTTTATCCACATTGAATCTTCTTTAAGATTATTTTAGTTGATGTCCATTCATAGACAAAGAGATATTTAAATGCTGATCTCCAGGTCGAGATAAAACTTGATGTCAAGATTCTTTTTCTCAAATAATTTCATTAAATGCATTGAAAGTACTTCATGAGTTTCCAATTTGAAGCTCTTTAGGAGTTCTAATGAAATTCAAATTGTCTTAATGGATCTCGATCCAAAACTCCTTTATAAAAATACATAAGGAATCTTATCATTCTTACAATATTTCCTCAATTAGTACTTACTAAGGTAATTATACCAAATGCGCCAAAATATTCAATGAGACATGTCTAAATAAATTTCTTTGGAAAATTTTAAATGCTTCTAGCATTTTAAATCCGTCAAGGATAATTTTCCTTTTATAAGGATCCACAAAATGATTAGACGCGTATAAAATATTTTATAACTGCCAAGGTAATTGCATCCACCATGAAGTAATAAAAACTCTTCATAAATCATAATTCAAGTCGTATTTACGACTACTTATTTGTGCCTCACTTGCATTACACCTTTAGGTATTTGGACTGCTAGTCCAAATACTTCTCTTTTAGAAGTTTAGAGCGTCTTTCTACATTGGTCAATTCAATATCTATACTTCTGGATAGATTTCTATACAAGATCTCCATTTTCTTTCTTTACTTTTATAGAATTATTCTATGTAAAATTGTTTGTAAAACCGTTGTCGACAACTTTTCAATTTTCTGGTTCTATTCTCGTAGTGACAAAACTCATAGAGATCTCTTTAAGATTTCAATCGTTATTTCAGGTACCAGAAACTCTTCAAGAGTTTTATAATTAGTTATGTCTTGGGTCTCTTCAAGAGCACTCGCCTCCAATATATAACCATCTCGTATTACTTTCTATTTACGAGAATTTTGATCTTTGGAACCAATTTCAACTATCATGCTTCAGGCATGATTTACACCCACTCGCTCTAACATGTAATTTAAACTTAGAGCATTTTCAGCTGGTATATGAGACTTGATTAGTCTCATTAGGTCAGTAAATATGTTTGGCAATTGACATACAATAACTTGAATTATCTTATGAACTTTTAATTCATATTTGAGGATCTAGATAATGATAATTCATTTTCTTTCTTTATCCAGCTAATTATTCTCTCCCCTGATGTTGAGAAAAATCATCTCATAAATAATTCTCCAATTAATGTTTAAGAGTTTAAACATAAAAGGATACTCATACTCAATATATATTCTTAACCTTTTTATTTACCCATTTTGTGCGTTGTGGTGGAGCAATTCATATCGCACATTCAAAAATTATAAAAAGGGAAATGTATGGCTTCTGACCAAAAACCAATCATAACGAGGAGTTTATTATATCTCGTTAGCTTGATGCATATAAGTGTTGCTATATGGAAACACCATATAAATAATAGGGTAAAGTACACAGACGATCACTGAACTTTGGTGAAAAAAACAAAACAAAACAAAATGGTAACCAAACTTTCAAAAATCACAAAATGACAAATAAACTTTATGTTTTATAACAAAATGGTAACTAGACGTTAAATGTCGTTAAGTGACTGTTATAAAATTTGGTATAAAAACACATTTAGTCCTTCATATTTATACATTCAATCAATTTAGTCCTAATTCGAAACAATTCACTAAATTTAGCCCTCGTTATTTATGCATTCTTTCAATTTGGTCCTTAAAGCAAAATTCCAAAGTATGGTAACATGATAAATAATTACAATTAAATTTTATAGGAACTCGAAAACTCGACTCGAATCAAAAAAATTTTAAATAAAGTTTGAGTTGTAAAATATGACGCGTCAACTCAAATAACTTGAAATTTTTTGACTCGGCTCGATCGAACGCTCATCTCTATCTTAATATATGACGCGTCAACTCGAATAACTCGAAATATTCGAATATTTTAAATTATTTTTTCTTTTAAATCGAATATTTTTTAAAATAGAATATTTAATATTTTCATATTTAAATCACATCGATTATTTAATAACAACTTTAAATATTCTATTTAAAAAATTGATTTAAAATATTCGAATATTTAATTAAATTTTTACAAAAACTCGACTCGAATCGAAAAAATTTCAAATAAAGTTTGAGTTGTAAAATATGACGCGTAAACTCGAATAACTCTAATTTTTTTTACTCGACTCGATTGAACGCTCACCTCTATCTTAAGATATGACGCGTCAACTCGAATAACTCGAAATATTCAAATATTTTAAATCATTTTTTCTTTTAAATCGAATATTTTTTAAAATAGAATATTTAATATTTTCATATTTAAATCACATCGAATATTTAATAACTACTTTAAATAATCGATTTAATTTAAAAATATTCGATTTAAAAGAAAAAAATGATTTAAAATATTTGAATATTTAATTAAATTTTTATAGGAACTCAAAAACTCGACTCGAATCGAAAAAATTTCAAATAAAGTAGTTATTTAATATTTGATATGATTTTAATAAGAAAATATTAAATATTCTATTTTAAAAAATATTTGATTTAAAAGAAAAAAATGGTTTAAAATATTCGAATATTTCGAGTTATTCGAGTTGAAGCGTCATATCTTAAGATAGAGATGAGCGTTCGATCGAGTCGAGTCAAAAAAATTTGAGTTATTTGAGTTGACGCGTCATATTTTACAACTCAAACTTTATTTGAAATTTTTTTCGATTTGAGTCGAGTCGAGTTTTCGAGTTCCTATAAAAATTTAATTGCAATTATTTATCATGTTACCATACTTTGGAATTTCGCTTTAAGGACCAAATTGAAAGAATGTGTAAATAACGAGGGCTAAATTTAGTGAATTGTTTCGAATTATGACTAAATTGATTGAATGTATAAATATGAAGGACTAAATGTGTTATTATACCAAATTTTATAACAGTCACCTAACGACATTTAATGTCTAGTTACCATTTTGTTATAAAACATAAAGTTTAATTACCATTTTGTGATTTTTGAAAGTTTGGTTACCATTTTGTTATAAAACATAAAGTTTAATTGCTATTTTGTGATTTTTGAATGTTTGGTTACCATTTGTTTTTTTACCAAGGTTCAATGACCGTCTGTGTACTTTACCATAATAATAACTCTTTTATTCTCATAGTTTAGCTATTAAAGATGAGGCATCTAATTGAAATTTTCTAAACTGTATTTTTCATAATCAATAGGCTTTGTAACAACTGATATAGCCTAAAATATAAACTCACTAGTTTTTGCAAGACGAATAGTCTAATTGCATAATATAAATCCTTTTAGAATGACAAATTTCTGGTTGTAAGTTGATAAAACAATGTAGATGCATCTATTAAATTCATATAAAATTTTCCACATTTGTGGATATATGGGCTCATATTTCATTCAAATATGCAAGACATGTAGTCTCAACTTTAGTATAAGAACTTTAAGTTCTTTTGATAAGTGGGATCTTAATCAGTTTCTTTGAGAACAAGCAACACAATAACTTCGTGTTCTTTCAATAAGTAGAATTTAGTTAATTCCTTTGAGAACAAGCACCACAAGAACTTCAAATTCTTTTAATAAATGTGCATATAAATATCAATAGCGTTCGCATCATTATTGATCAGGATGGTTTAACCGATCATGCCAACTATATACAAGTGTGTATATACATTTTGAATTTGGTAAGCTTCTGATTTACCATAACATGTGATTCAATCTCACTCGTACATGTCTAGTACGACCATAAAAATTGTTCCTTTGAATAGGAATATATTTAGCTCTTTCGGAGCTTTCAATAAAAATTATCTTTTGGTAGCAATATATATCTCTTCTAAAGCTTTCATCTGACTTTTTAACTACCAGAACTTATATCTACATTGACTTATTTCAGATGCCAATTGATAACATATGTTATTTATAATTCCCAAAGGGATATTTTGCGAACTCGTATTACTCTTTTAAAATTTCCACTTCTAGTGGTGACGATATTATTACCATTAGCGATAATTATTACAATATTCGTAATTCTGCACTTTTCATAATGAACTTTCTCTCAAGAATTTATTGCTCTTCTAGAGCATCAATATTTTCAATACTTTGAGATATAGTACTAACATTATTCCCTTGCATTTAAATGGAAAAATATATCTTATGCTTATATTGAGCATAAATCGTCACCATAGATTGTATTTGACAAGTAATCATGTTAAACAAAATAAATAAATATCATAATATATAAATATAAATATAAAACGTAAATAATTAATGCGTGTAAAGTAAATAATTATAAAGCAAAATAAATAAAAATATAAATAATTCTCTTCAAAGTTATGAGAATAATTAGAAGATAATTTATTCTTTTCGAGAGTTATAAGAAAATCAACAACGTCCAAATGAGTTGGACCAACAATGTCCAAATAAAGTTGGACCAATATCATCTTTGTCATTTTTCGCAAATAAAATTTGCTTATATTTTTTCCCTTTATCATTCAATGATTGTTGATTTTTCAACGTACGACAAGTACGAGAACAATGGTTTATAACATCGCATTGGTAATAAAAAGGATTTTACTTGATTAGAATGATCTTTATCACTCTTGTCATCCTTATAACCTTACTACCGGTGGGTAGAAGTATCCTTAAAATGACAATGTTTTTCTTGTCTATATTCATGGTTTCAATCATGACCACAACTTCTAATGTGACTTTTATTCTTTTCATAATAAAATTTCACATTCACCTTAGGGAATGGAGTAGAGCCAGTGGGCCTTTGAAACCTTTTCACATATTCTTATCATAGAGAACAAAGATTTAATCCTCATACGCGGCATTGTTAAACTAGTCCACAAGGTTCCTTAAAAACCTCCTTTGAGACCAATAGCCTCGTAGAACAGGATGTCCAGCCAATATACTTGGATTACATCGAAGTTATGTTACCAATTGAATAGTGATTTATCATGTTTGCATTCACTTCAGAGAATGAAACAGATCCAATAATTGCATGGAATAAACATCATGCTTGCATTCACTTCAGGAAATGCCTCCCATAAAACATTTTGGATCGAGACAAATTTTCAACACTTGATCTTGGGAGAAGTAGTTAGTCAGTTTTTTTGACACATGAGAATTATTGCTTTCGAGCAAAATCACCATGATTTATCGCACTTTAAAATAATAATATAAAGAATAAAAATAAAACCAAAATTTACCAATATTGATTTTTCTCTCGTGGACAATGGAGACATAGTAAATGATCGAGATAGCTTCTCATAATCCCTTTATATCACGTCTCTTTCCAAGCCATTTAAACACATATAAAACTCAAAACACGATTAAAAATACTAAATCTCATAATTATAATAATCGTGAATAAATATCAATGTTCAAATATAAGCTAATAAATAAAGAATTTTTCTTTTAAAAATAAAAAATGAAAATCGTGACCTTTGATTGAGTGGAAGGCGAATCAAGATTTAAGGGGTGCATTCAAGCCAAAATCTTTGCAATCAAACATTGGTTCACATTCTTTTCATCGTAAATCACAAAATTGTAGTCACCAATATGAAACTGAAATTCTTTCGGGGAATCACCAATAAAAATCACGAATCAAGCAAGACCATGCTTCAAAATCAATGGCTCGTTCAAACCTTTAAAACATGTCACCATCTTCGGTTCAACGTAGGATCAAAACTTTTCTGGTAATTTCTTTGGGATTTGAACAAAGAGCACCAAAATCTTTCGAGCAACCATTGATTTTTCAAAAATTAAAATCAAATTAAAGATCAAGAGAGAAAAATAATCAAAAATTAAAATATAATTGAGGAGAAGAACTTATCTCTAATCCATGTTAGAATCAACTTCTTTTCAGCAATTGTTTTAGGATTTGAACGATAAACACCTCAGTTGGTTAGAGTCTTGTGATGATAAAGTGTTGTGAATAAAATAACGAAGAACAATGAACAAGAATAAAAGAGCAAAGAGATGAGAGAAAGAGGGAGATTTGTATTATTCTCAAATATAGAACTGTATATACAATGCCTTCAGTAAACCATCTATTTATAGGCATAAGAAGTACATAATACATTAAACTCTAATTAATGTAGATAATATTCCTAATGATAAAGTAAGTCAAATATCTATGATAAAATTCTTATCATGATAGACATTCACATAGATAAATATTCATAACAAAAAATTATTTTTTAATTTTTTTACTTTCATGGAATTAAGAGTTTATTAGGGTAAATTGTTCGAATGGATGATTTGATTGATTTTTTCATAATTATTTAAAAACTTTCAATTATTTATTAACGTGACATGTTAGACAAAATAGTAACAATTAGTAAAACTATATACATGCAATATCACATATACAAAAGTTCTTGATGTCATCATCCATCATATTAATATAAGAGTAAATTATGTCAGATATCACCAAATATTGGGGGTAACTCGTTTTTACCATCAACTTTTTAATTGGTCTAAATTTACCATCAAATATTTATTTTTCGACTCGTTTATACCACCACGTCGTTAAGTCTTTAACGGTGTGATGACTTGAATGCTAGACCAAAAAGACGTCGTTTTGCTAGAGAAAAAATATAGAAAAATATGCACTCAATGGGATTTGAACCTAAAACCTTCAAAATCAAAGACAAACTATTAACCACTAAGACAACGTAACATCTTTAATTATTTTTTACAGAAATAATATATATTCCAAACTGCAGTTTACCATATAAATAATATTACTCTATATAAATAATATAAATATATTATTTCTAATATAAATGTATTAGAAATATATTAGTATATATATTAATTATATAAATAAAATAAAAATAAAAAATAAAAATATATAAATATTTTATATTATAAATAATATTAAATATATAAATAAATAAATAAATATATTATTATAAAAACTAGAAGATTAATTTCCAGAACCCTAAAATTTTCAAAAAGGCCAAAATCCAACAAAACATTATACTCTAAACCCATAAACCTTAACCCTAAACTATAAACCTTACACCCTAAAATTTTATTCATAAACAAAAAATATTAAAATATATAAACAAATAATATATTACTATAAAAATTAAAATAAATAATTTAAAAAAAAATCTGAAATTTCCAAAAAAAAATAAAAAAATTCAAAATTCACCAAAACCCTAAAGCTTAAACTCTGAATCTGTAACCACCTTGTCCCGGTCTGGACGCTTGACCAATCCGAGTGGGCTACACGGGGAAAACCGAAGCGAAACCCGTTAAGGTTCCTCCTCGGTTAGCAACCCAATAAAATTTCTTTTATTTATCTTGTCGAAATGCAACATTTTATCCTATGTGGAACACGACAGCGGAAATACAAGCAACATAAAAACGACCATCCGAAACAACACTTCTAAAACAGCCCATTTCTTCTTTTTAAGCAGGCCGTATCGATACACCTGACAAGGGTATCGATACGCCTTGACCAAGGTCAACGCCCTCTAGTCAACACGGGAAGACCGTATCGATACAACCCTTGGGCGTATCGATACGCCCTTCTCGGTCAACATCTGGTGGTCAACGAGATACAACCGTACCGATACGCTAAGACACCGTACCAATACGCCAATCACTCACCAAATTCTCAGAATTCCAGTGAGCAAAGAGCGTATCGATGTACCCCCGTGTATCGATACCCCTTGCCGAATCTGTGTCCCAAAGTGTAGGACCGTATCGATACGACCCTTAGGCGTACCGATACGCCCTGCACTGTAAGACACAAAATTGCAGCAAAACGACTTGAAAACCGACTCTAAATGCATTTTGAGACTTTCCTAGTCACACTCAATCACACATACAACACTTATCAACCAAATCTAATCATATGAGTCACTCAACATGAACGAACAACATTCAACCATGGAATTCATGAATTCATTCAAAAAAAGGCAACAAGCACTTAGGTTTCATGCTTCAACATTCGAACACATAGGCAACCTCAAAAGGCATACGGCCAACATACAAGGTAAGCAAAATAAGGCATGGTTTTACAATCCCAACATGGCATCAACAAGCCACACAAAAACAACATAATAAGGAGTCTAGACATGCTCCTAAACAACCAACAATAACACAAATCCCATTGCTTAACTATTACATGTCCAAAACATTAAAACTCATACTTGATAAACTCAAAGCCAACAATCACACTTGGAAGCCCTTCTCTTGCGCTAGCAACCCACGAACTAAGGATCTGCATTGTCGAACAAAAGAGAGCGTAAGCATAAAGCTTAGTGAGGGTAAGCTCTTTAAAAACAAACCTCGACAATGTAGGGTCCAAGCACGATCTCAACCAAGGTAAATGCATGTTCTTACCTTCAATCCTCAAGAGCCAAAATGTCCAGGATGCATGAACAAATATCCATTAATATGTAATGCTCAACAAGCTCATTCCCACAACATATGTAAACACATATAATCATCCAAATAGGAAATCACATTCCACATCACATTGATACACATATCAATTTATATTGGCACCTAGCTATGACTCGAATACACGGATAAACACGTTGGAACTCACATCCAATAACAACTTTACCTCACGGTGGGATTACACTCATCATCGGTCTCGCGGAGTGGATTCCACTCATCCTCACGGCCCGTCGATGGGATTCCACTCATCATCGACTAATATATATAACAATTTTCGGGCAAACCCGTACTCCTCCTTGGTGACTCAACGCCACCAAGGCCACGCGCGAATTTGACTCTCGTGTGCACACTAACATCCTAATGATCGATCATTTGTACCCAAGCATACTAGTGCCAACATTTAACTCAATCCACAATATCAATTACAACCAATTACATGCTTAGCACGTACTCACCATGATCACAATCATGAACAATCCACATGCATATCACAATGCATCACAACCATGCCTCATCGTACATGTATAACACATTATACGTAATCATCATAAAAACACATCACCATGAGGCATAAACAACAAGTTAAGAGTTCAACCAATGTCTCTAACTAAAGTTTAGGATTAGGCTACCACCCTAATCCTAACTCTAGGTGGGTCTACCAAGCCCAACCTAGTCTACATGCTCGAACCAAACACATAGAAAACTCTTTGAAAACATTAACCACTCACCTTCACTTTCGAGCTCAACTACCAAGCAAGCAACACCTTCAAGCTTCCGGATTCACTCTCGAGGCTTCACCGACACTCTTCATTGTCTCTAAACAATCCCAACACAATCCAAACAACTTCAAGTCAGCCCAACAATCAAAGTAGCTAACCCGGAATACAATTCAAACATCAAACACAACATTTCAAGCCATGAACAACCCCCAAAATTACCAAACCCGAGCAGCCCATAAACCTCAATCAAAACCCATGTTTCCAACATTTTTAATACCCCCAAAATGATTCCAAAATAACCTCCAACCATAGTACTAACCTCAGCCCACAAATTCCAACCTAAAACAACCCCAAAAACTCATCCAAAACCCTTCAAAAAACCCCCACAAAACCCAAATCCGAAAATTAGTTTAAATCATGTAAAAATCATATATGTTGGACCATTTGACTCACAAACATCATATCTAACATCATTAAATCAAAACTTTAAGTTAAACACCATAAAGCTACCATTTTTATTCAAATCCTCTAAAAACTCAAATTTCAAAACCTTGGTGAAAATGAAAACTACTTGTACTTTTGAAGAGAGGAAGATGAGGACAAGTCGGAAATGTATTTACCTTTCAAAACCTGGCTAAAATGGAGAAGCAAGGTGATGGAATAGTGGAAGGGGATGAGAGCTTCTCTATGTCGTTGATTTTTGTTTTTAGAAGAAGAAGATGAATAGTGACTATTTTAATAAAAGAGGATTTAAATTGGAAGTCGATTTATTTACAAGATTGCCATTAATGAATAGCCATTTCTCCATTACTTTAAAACCCATGCAAATTGAATTTCATTTCAATTTAGTCCAAACATAAAATGTTTGTTTTTGAAACCTGAGGCCCAAAAGATTATTTTAGTTATAAAACTGAACCCAAAATAACATTAAAATATTATTTTCACCCGACCCCTAAACCCGGGTGTTACAACTCTCCCTCACTTAAGGAATTTCGTCCCTGAAATTACCTGACAGAAACAAGTACGGAAACTGCTCAAGCATATCAGCTTTCCTCTCCCACGTGGCCTCTTCCACACCTCTATGTCTCCACAACACCTTGACCAACTCTATGGTCTTGCCACACAACACCTTGCTATCAGAAGCAAGTATCTCAACAGGCTCTTCATTGTAAGACAAATCCGGATTCAACTCTATATCCTCAACAGGCATAACATGAGAAGGATCTGATCTATATCTCCTAAGCATCGATACATGAAAGACATCATGGATCTTCTCTAACTCAGAAGGCAATCTCAGACGGTAAGCTAAAGGCCCAATCCGCTCAACTATCTCATACGGACCAATGAACCTCGGACTCGACTTGCCTTTCCGGCCAAATCTCATCACCTTCTTCCACAGAGATACTTTCAGAAACACTTTCTCACCCACGGAGAACTCAATCTCTTTCCTCTTCAAATCCGCATAAGACTTCTGACGATCGGAAGCTGCTTTCAAACGGTCACAAATCAACTTCACTTTGTCGGTAGTCCCCTTAAGCAAATCCGGCATAGGTAACAACTTCTGACCCGTTTCAGCCTAACAAATCGGAGTCCTACATCGCCTACCATACAAAGCCTCATAGGGAGCCATCTGAATACTAGACTGATAACTGTTGTTGTAAGCTAACTCAACTAAAGGTAAGTGCTTCTCCCAAGAACCCTGGAAGTCAATCACACAACAACGAAGCATATCCTCTAGAATCTGTATCACTCGCTCTGACTGTCCATCGGACTGCGGATGATAAGATGTACTGAAATGAAAACGGCTACCTAGAGCACTATGCAAACAACCCCAGAACCTCGAAGTGAATTTAGGATCTCTATCTGAAACAATTGACTTCGGAACTCCATGAAGTCTCACAATCTCACGGATGTACAAGTTTTCCAACTTGTCTAAAGAATCTGTAGTGTTCATTGCTAAGAAGTGAGCACACTTAGTGAACCTATCAACAATTACCCAAACAGAATTCTTCTTCGAAGGAGACAACGGTAACCCTGACACAAACTCCATGGTGATCCTCTCCCATTTCCATTCCGAAATCTTCAAAGGTTGTAACAAACCTGAAGGAACCTGATGTTCTGCCTTCACTCTTTGACAAACCATACAACGGCTCACATACTCGGCTACATCCTTCTTCAAACCAACCCAAAAGCAATCATTCTTCAAGTCACGGTACATCTTGGTACTACCCGGATGCATAGAAAAAGGACTCGAATGTGCTTCACTCAGAATCTGACGTCTCAACTCAACATCTTCTGGTACAACAACTCTATCTCTAAAGCATAACAAATTCTCACCACTGAAACTATACTCGGTCGGTCTTCCTTCGGCTATGTCCTGAACATGAGGAACTAAAGACACATCTTGCAACTGCTTCTCTCTAATCAACTGAATCAAAGAAGGCTTCACTTGCAACTCTGCGATCAAACCACCATCATCGGATACACTCAATCTAGCAAACATAGCTCTCAACTCAACTACTACTTTTCTACTCAAAGCATCAGCCACTACATTTGCCTTACCCGAATGGTACTCAATGGTCAAATCATAATCTTTTAACAGCTCAAGCCATCTTCTCTGTCTCAAGTTCAACTCTCTCTGTGTCATCAAATACTTCAAGCTCTTATGATCGGTGTAAACTATACACTTCTCACCATACAAGTAATGGCGCCAAATTTTCAATGCAAATACAACTGTGGCTAATTCTATATCATGAGTATGATAGTTCTTCTCATGAACCTTCAACTGCCTAGAAGAATAGGCAACAACTCTTCTTTCTTGCATCAAAACACAACCTAAACCTATGTAGGAAGCATCACTATAAATCATAAATTCTTTACCTGAAACAGGTTGCACTAACACTAGAGCATTTGTCAAAGCTTCTTTCAATTTCTCAAAGGCCTTCTGTCTTGCATCTGACCACTCAAACTTAACTCCTTTTTGCAACAATTTAGTCAAAGGAGCAGCTACCCTAGAGAAACCATCAACAAATCTCCTATAGTAACCGGCTAATCCTAGGAAACTCCTAATCTCAGTCACAGACTTAGGTTGTTTCCACTCAACAATAGCCTCAATCTTCGATGGATCAACACGGATACCTTCGGCCGAAACAACGTGGCCAAGAAATACAACCTCTCGAATCCAGAACTCACATTTACTAAGCTTCGCATACAACTGATTGCTCAACAACCTTTGTAAAACAAACCTCAAGTGTTCATCATGCTCTTCTTCTGTCTTCGAGTACACAAGAATATCATCTATGAAAACAACTACAAAGCGGTCTAGATAGTCTCTAAAAATTATGTTCATCATATCCATGAATGTTGCAGGTGGATTCGTGAGCCCAAACGGCATCACAAGGAACTTATAGTGACCATATCTAGTCCTAAAAGCTGTCTTCGGAACATCACACTCCTTCACTTTCAACTGGTAGTACCCGGATCTCAAATATATCTTCGAGAACACTGAAACACCTCTCAACTGATCAAACAAATCATCTATATGAGGCAACGGATACTTGTTCTTCACAGTCAATTGATTCAAATGCCTGTGGTCAATACACATACGCATGTTGTCATCTTTCTTCTTTACAAACAACACGGGAGCACCCCAAGGAGAACTACTAGGCCTAATGAAACCACGGTCTAATAATTCTTGCAACTGACTCTTCAATTCTTTCAACTCTTTAGGAGCCATACGATACGGAGCTATCGAAACTGGATTAGACCCTGAAACAGTCTCAATCACAAACTCAACATCTCTATCAGGAGGCAAACCTGGCAACTCTTCAGGAAACACATCCGGAAAATCACAAACCGTCCTAATATCTTTTGGTCTAGCCTCACTCATATTCGGATTCATAACATAACCTAAGTAAGCCCCACATCCGGAATCCATCAACCTATGAGCCTCTAAAGCTGACACAACATTAGACAAGAACTTAATGTTCTCGCCTATTACTACTACCTCGTAGTCATTAGAAAGTTTCAAGGAAATCCTCTTCGTCTCAAAATCCACACTAGCTCGGTGCTCAACTAACCAGTCCATACCCAGAATGATATCAAAACCATAAAAAGGAAGTTCCATCATATCAACAGAAAACACATGACCTAGAATCTTCAGTGGACATCTCCTATACATACGTCTAACCACAATTGTCTCACCAAAAGAACTAGTCACATGCATACCTACATCTAAGATCTCAACAGCTATATCTAACTTCCGTGCATGCTCACTCAAAATGTAGGAATGTGTAGAACCCGAATCAACCAAAGAAAGCAAAGACATAGACTGTAACTCAAAATTACCTGCTATCACATCGGTGTCGTTCCTGGCCTCTCTCTAAGCATAAACTCTCGTTGGTCCTCCTGCCTCTGGCTGTACTGCCACAACATGAGCAAGGTTTCTCTGAGCATCTACCCTAGGTGCATCAGCCCTAGGCTAGAAGTAGCCACGACCGCGCCGACGACCTCTCTAAAAATCAGTCGCTCTCGCAGGAGCCTGAGCTATGTTCGGTGCTTGTGCCGCCTGATGCGGGCACTCCCTCCTAAAGTGGTCCCTCGAACCACAGTTCCAACAGGCATGGAAGTTACACCAACACTCACCATAATGTTGTCTCCCACAACGTGTACACTCAGGCAAACGCCCTCCTCCTCTATGGCCCTGGTGGCCTCTACCATGGTGGCCACCGCCACGCCTATGGTCAAACTGATGTCCACCACCTCTATGCCTCTTGGCATCTCTACTGTCAAAGTTATTATGTCTCTTTCCCGAACTAGAACCACCAGATCGTTTGGTCAAGCCCAAACTATGCTCTAAGTCCTTGGCCCTCGCGACCAAGACATCAAAATCTGTGTAGTCAGAAGCTAAAGTGTACCTCTTGATCTCTTCATTCAACCCATAGCGGAAACGGTTACAACATTCCACTTTAGTATGAACCAACTCTGGAGCGTACTGACTCAAACGAACAAAACGGATCTCATAGTCAGTCACAGAAGCATCTCCCTGAACAAGGGCCATAAACTCTTGCTTCTTCTCATCAAGATACCTCGGTCCCAAATATCTCTTCCGGAAAGCAGACTCAAAGAAATCCCAACCTCTCTCGGCCTCTAGAACTCTGGTAGTAATGGTGACCCACCAGGTGTAGGCATCACCCTGAAGCATAGAGATCACACAACCCAATCTGCGAGCACCCACACAACCCATCTGAGCTAAGATGCAAACGGTCTTCTCTAACCACAATTCAGACCTCTCCGGTGTAGACCCTCTGAACTCTTCAGCCCCTAGGCTACGGAGCCTCTCCAACGGTAGACTAGCGTCATCGCCCCTGGGCTGAGCTACAGCCTGGGCCCCGGCAACTGCGGCCTGAAATGCTCCCGCTATTGCTTGCACAAGCGGAGTCATATCTATTCCGGTCAGACCTTGGCCACCATGAGGTCCCTCTCCTTCAGCTCCATCCTCGCCTCCAACTCCAGGCAGAGGAGGTGGTGGTGGTGGAGGTGGTGGAGGAGCTCCAACTCCAGCAGCCGGCTCCAACACATGAGCCTCAACTCCAACCATCGGCTCATTAACAGGAGCCGCAACACGTGGTTCCTGATGAACCACTCTCGGCCTACCCCTCGGCCTCGACATCGCTCTTACAGACAATAACTACAACCACAACAACAAAGCATACAAAATTGGGTTAGCAAGGCAAGGCTTCCAAGTGGCTCAAGTACGTTCCCTCACTTTAAAAATTATTTTCTGATGTAATAGTAGCAATGGGACTCTAAACAACATGCTTTAAAATAAAACGACGAGCATACTTGTCACACAAGCAATCATGCTTACAAGGCAAGCAAACATCGTGCATATCAATACAAAACTTAAACTTACCTCACTTACCTGCCAAAGGTCTCGGTAACCTTAGACTCTGATACTAACAAGTGTAACCCCCTCGTCCTGGTCCGGACGCTTGACCAATCCGAGTGGGCTACACGGGGAAAACCGAAATGAAACCCGTTAAGGTTCCCCCTCGGTTAGCAACCCAAGAAAATTTCTTTTATTTATCATGTCTAAATGCAACATTTTATCCTATGTGGAACACGACAGCGGAAATACAAGCAACATAAAAATGACCATCCGAAACAACACTTTTAAAATAGCCCACTTCTTCTTTTTAAGCAGGTCGTATCGATACACCTGACAAGGGTATCGATACGCCTTGACCAAGGTCAATGCCCTCCAGTCAACACGTGAAGACTGTATCGATACAGCCCTTGAGCGTATCGATACGCCCTTCTCGGTCAACATCTCGTGGTCAACGAGATGCAACCATACTGATATGCTAAGACACCGTACCGATACGCCAATCACTCACCAAATTCTCAGAATTCTAGTGAGTAAAGAGCGTATCGATACACCCCCGTGTGTCGATACCCCTTGCCGAATATGTGTCCCAAAGTGTAGGACCGTATCGATACGGCCCTTAGGCGTACCGATACGCCCTGCACTGTAAGACACAAAATTGCAGCAAAACGACTCGAAAACCGACTCTAAATGCATTTTGAGATTTCCTAATCACAATCAATCATACATACAACACTTATCAACCAAATCTAATCATACGAGGCACTCAACATGAATGAACAACATTCAACCAAGGAATTCATGAATTCATTCAAAAGATGGCAACAAGCACTTAGGTTTCATGCTTCAACATTCGAACACATAGGCAACCTCAAAAGGCACACGGCCAACATACAAGGTAAGCAAAATAAGGCATGGTTTTACAATCCCAACATGGCATCAACAAGCCACACAAAAACAACATAATAAGGAGTCTAGACATGCTCTTAAACAACCAACAATATCACAAATCTCATTGCTTAACTATTACATGTCCAAAACATTAAAACTCATACTTGATGAACTCAAAGCCAACAACCACACTTGGAGGCCCTCCTCTTGCGCTAGCAACCCACGAACTAAGGATCTGCATTGTCGAACAAAAGAGAGCATAAGCATAAAGCTTAGTTAGGGTAAGCTCTTTAAAAACAAACCTCGACAATGTAGGGTCCAAGCACGATCTCAACCAAGGTAAATGCATGTTCTTACCTTCGATCCTCAAGAGCCAAAATGTCAAGGATGCATGAACAAATATTCATTAATATGTTATGCTCAACAAGCTCATTTCCACAACATGTGTAAACACGTATAATTATCCAAATAGGAAATCACATTCCACATCACATTGATACACATATCAATTTATATTGGCACATAGCAATGACTTGAATACGCGGATAAACACGTTGGAACTCACATCCAACAACAAATTTACCTCACGATGGGATTACACTCATCATCGGTCTCGCGGAGTGGATTCCACTCATCCTCACGCCCCATCGATGGGATTCCACTCATCATCGACTAATATATATAACAATTTTCGGGCGAACCCGTACTCCTCCTTGGTGACTCAACGCCACCAAGGCCACGCGCGAATTTGACTCTCGTGTGCACATTAACATCCTAATGATCGATCATTTGTACCCAAGCATACTAGTGCAAACATTTAACTCAATCCACAATATCAATTACAACCAATTCCGTGCTTAGCACGTACTCACCATGATCACAATCATGAACAATCCACATGCATATCACAATGCATCACAACCATGCCTCATCATACATGTATAACACATTATACGTAATCATCATAAAAACACATCACCATGAGGCATAAACAACAAGTTAAGAGTTCAACCAATGTCTCTAACTAAAGTTTAGGATTAGGCTGCCACTCTAATCCTAACTCTAGGTGGGTCTACCAAGCCCAACCTAGTCCACATGCTCGAACCAAACACTTAGAAAACTCTTTGAAAACATTAACCACTCACCTTCACTTCCGAGCTCAACTACCAAGCAAGCAACACCTTCAAGCTTCCGGATTCATTCCTGAGGCTTCACTGACACTCGTCCTTGTCTCTAAACAATCCCAACACAATCCAAACAACTTCAAATCAGCCCAAGCATCAAAGTAGCTAACCCGGAATACAATTCAAACATCAAACACAACATTTCAAGTCATGAACAACCCCCAAAATTACCAAACTCGAGCAGCCCATAAACCTCAATCAAAACCCATGTTTCCAACATTTTTAATACCCCCAAAATGATTCCAAAACAACCCCCAACCATAGTACTAACCTCAGCCCACAAATTCCAACCTAAAACAACCCCAAAAACTCATCCAAAACCCTTCAAACCCCCCCGCATAAAACCCAAATCTGAAAATTAGTTTAAATCATGTAAAAATCATATATGTTGGACCATTTGACTCACAAACACCATATCTAACATCATTAAATCAAAACTTTAAGTTAAACACCATAAAGCTACCATTTTTATTCAAATCCTCTAAAAACTCAAATTTCAAAACCTTGGTGAAAATGAAAACTACTTGTAGTTTTGAAGAGAGGAAGATGAGGACAAGTCGGAAATGTATTTACCTTTCAAAACCGGGCTAAAATGGAGAAGCAAGGTGATGGAATAGTGGAAGGGGATGAGAGCTTCTCTATGTCATTGATTTTTGTTTTTAGAAGAAGAAGATGAATAGTGACTATTTTAATAAAAGAGGATTTAAATTGGAAGTGGAGTTATTTACAAGATTGCCATTAATGAATGGCCATTTCTCCATTACTTTAAAACCCATGCAAATTGAATTTCATTTCAATTTAGTCCAAACATAAAATGTTTGTTTTTGAAACCCGAGGCCCAAAAGATTATTTTAGTTATAAAACCGAACCCGAAATAACATTAAAATATTATTTTCACCCGACCCCTTAACCCAGGTGTTACAGAATCCATCCATTTTAGCTGCTGCTGAGTTTATGGTTTTATGATTTAGAGCTTTAGGGTTTATAGGTTAGAGTTTAATGTTTTGGTGGATTTTGAGATTTTTTGTAAATTTTGGAAACTTTAGGGTTTTTTTTGAAAATTAGTTTTTTAGTTTGTATTATAATATATTATTTATTTATATATTTAATATTATTGATAATATAATTTTTTATTTAATATAAATATATTTTATTTATTAGTTATATATATTATATTATTATTATATGTATATTATTATTATTTATAATATATTTATATTATTTATATAGAGTAATATGTTATGAATATCTTTATTTATGGTGGATATCCATATATTAAATGAGACTTTAATGGTCTTTATTATTTGGGTTTAATACCCATTAGAATTAGGGTTTCCATCTTATGCCTATAAATATAGACTTTAGAAGAAATCATTGTATACAACCCTACATTGGAAATATAATAAAAGTCTCTCTCTTTGTCTCTCATCTTTGCTCTTATTTATCTCTTTTGTTCTTCTTTACTTTATTCACAACACATTATCAGCATGACTCGCTCAAGAGCAATAAGTTCTTTGCATCGAGGATCATATTCATCAACCATGATTTTTTCATTCGAGATCTAGACGGTAAAAGATAGAATTTTTAATCAGGTCAATTCACCACAATTTCATGTAAGTATTTTTTTATGTTAGTCGATTGTTTTTTTTTTAATTATGATATGTGAATAATTTCATGCCGTGAATTATTTATTTTGAATCGATAATATGTTGGTACATTTTTTATAAATAAATCATGACTACTCGTAATCCCTTATATAAGTACTATTATATGGCTTCAATAAATGCTAAACAAATCGAAGAAAGTGAGGAACTGGTTCTGGTATTCATGTTTGACAACATCTTTAATAATGATATTATAATATTATTGATAATATTGTTAGTTACATATTTTAATTTGGTAGATTTTGGTTGATAAAGTTACACCGTAATAAGGTTTCTATTTGTTAGTTAATTTATTCTTTTTCTCAAAACATGTTTTTTTGGTGTACTATGCTCGAATATTTTTTAAACCAATTAGAATATTTTTTATCTAGTTCTTCATTGTTATATTTACATCATATTATAATTAAAGACTAATATGTATTTATCAATGATTATTGATGTCTTAACATTTGTTTTAAGTTTTACATGAGATATTGTAATGACTTGGAAAGAGACATAGTATAAAGAGATTGTGAGAAGCTATTTTGGTCATCCGCTATGTCTCCATTACCATCGAGAGGAAAATCATTATCGGTAAACTCTATTTTTATTTTTATTCTTTAATTTATGATTTTAAGGTGTTATAAATTATGGTGATTTATGGTTATAAAGTTTATATTTGCTTGAAAGCAATATTATTTTTTCGTTGAAAAAAAAATCGACTATAGACTTCTCCCAAGTTCAAGTTACGAAAATCGTCTTGATCCAAAAAAAATTATGGGAGGCATTCCCTGAAGTGAATGTGTAACACCCGCGTTTAGGGGCCGGAAGAAAATAATATTTAAATAATATTATTGGGTCTCGGTTTTTTATTTAAATAATATCAAATATTATTTGGACCCTGTGTCCTTCTTTATTTTCAAATAAACATTTTGTGTTGGACTAATTTGAAATGAAACTAAAGTTTATGGATTTTAAAGTAAAGAAGAGTTGCCATCTCATTAATGGCACTATTGTAATTTCAAGCCCTTGGAAATTAAAAACCCCTTTTTTAATTTAAAACACAAAAAATTTCTCTTCTTCCTTCTTCCTTCTCCATTTTCACGACAAAGAGGGGAAGTTTCTCCCAAGTTCCATCTAACCTTCTTTTCTCCTTCATTTTGGCTCGAAATTGAAAGGTAAATACATCCCCATCTTGTCCTCATCCTCCTCTCTTCAAAAGTACAAGTAGATTTCATTTTCATCCATGTTTTAGAAATTGTGTTTTTGGAAGATTTGAATAAAAATGGTAGCTTTATTGTGTTTAACTTAAAGTTTTGATTTATTAATGTTAGATATGTTGTTTGTGAATCAAATAGTCCAACATATGTGATTTTTAGAGTATTTTAAATGAATTCCCGAAATGGGGTAAAAATGGGTTTTTTGAAGGGTTTTGGGTGGTTTTTGGGGGTTGTTTTAGGTGGAAATTGATAGCCCAATGGTAGTACTATGGTTAGGGGTTGATTTGGGATTGTTTGTGGGTGCTATGGATGTTGGAAACATGGTTTTTGGACATGGTTTAGGGGCTGCCCGAATTTGATAAAAATGGGATTTGTTCATGGTTTGCAACATGGTGAATTGCATTTAGATTGTATTCCGGGTTGGTATTTTGATGTTGGGCTGATTTGGAATTGTTTGAAATGTGTTTGAGGTTGTTAAGAGGCGGAAATTTGTGTTAGGGAAGCTTCGGGAAGAAATCCGGAAAATTGAGGGAGGATGCTTGCTTGACTTGGAGCTTGGAAGTTTAGGTGAGTGGTTAAAATATTTTAAATGGTTTTGAGCAATTGGTTCGAGCATTTAGACTAGGTTGAGATTGGTAGACTCACCTAGAGTTAGGATTAGGGTGGTAGCCTAATCCTAAGCTTTAGTTAGAGACATTGGATGATCTCTTTAATTGATGTTATGCCTCTTGATTATTTGGGTATGTATAATGTGTCATATATGTTGTTGAGACATGGTTTGAGGCATTGCTATGCATGTGGGTTGTATTGTGATTGTGTATGATGATGTTGAGTTTAATATGATGTAAGATGCCATATTATTACTCTTGAACATGACATTATGATATTGTGTTGTTGAGATAATTGATGTTGAGTTTAATGTGATGTAAAATGCCATATTACTACTCTTGAACATTGAAGGTTGTGAAAATTGATTAATTGGCACTAGTATGCTTGGGTACAATGATCGATCATTAGGATTAGTGTGCACACAAATTGAGTCAAAACGTACGTGGCCTTGGTGGCGTTAAGGCACCAAGGAGGAGTACGGTGATGTAATATTCCACCGGAAGCTTTTATATATTTCTACGTGATGATGAGTGGAATCCCATCCGTAGGGCATGTGGCGATGAGTGGAATCCCGCACATGCAAGGACCGGTGATGAGTGGAATCCCACCGAGGTAATGTTGTTGTTGGAAATGCGTTCCAACATGTTATCCGCGTATTCGAGTCATAGCTAGGTGCCAATAAGAGAAAGTATGTTTATGCCAATATGAAATTATGCATACATGATAATATGAATTGATATGTGTATCAATGTGAAATGAAATGTGAATTTCAATGTGAAACGATATATGATGTGGTTAATACATTGAGTTATGTATCATGGTATGTTGAACTATTAAGTTGTTGAGCATGACATGAATTTGGTAATATGTTCATGCATCACCTATACTTATGGCTCATGTGAATCGAAGGTAAAATTATGTATAATATCATGATAGTTGCTCGAGCTTGGACCCTGCATTGTCGAAGGTTTGTTTTACGAGCTACCCTCACTAAGCTTTTATGCTTACGCTCTCTTTTGTTCGACAATGCAGACAATTAGCTTGTGGGTGGCAAGGGCAAGGAAAGGTCTTCAAGTGTTGCTTTTGGTGAGCTCAATGTATGATTTATAAATTGAAAGATTGTAATAGTAAAGCAATGGGATAGGTGTTGTTGTTTTTGATGCTTTGCTGTGTGTTGATTTGGTTTGACACTTAGATGCCTTGTTCGATTTGTAAATATCACTTATGATGCATGCCTTGGTGAATGCTTGAGTGATGCATGCCTTGATGAATGCTTGAGTGTTGTATGTCCTTATATACATAAATTGCTCTTTATTTGGTATGCTATGCATGAATGTTTTATTACATGTTCAAATGACTCCCTTGGCTTGAATATGTGCTCTTGCATGTGTGTATATGCTGTATTTCTACCTAAATTATGTTCTTAGACTTCATATATATGTTATTAATGTGTTTTTATCTTTGAAAGACATTAGAATGAAGCAAAATATGCTCCCCTGCACCTAGGTTTCGAAACTAGGGGTAAAGTTTCGAAACCTTTGCAAATTTTTAGATTCCAGAGGCTACTGCCAGCCAAAGTTTCGAAACCTTTGGGCAAGGTTTCGAAACTATGGTCAGAGGTTTCGAAACCTTCCCAAGGTTTCGAAACTTTTGGTGAAAACTGCATTTTTGAGCATGTTAGAGTCATTTCTGGAAAAAGTGTTCTTCTACAAAGTTGTAGAGGACAAAATTTTACATGAAATAGAGGTATTATTTACTCAAAAATGTTAAGTATAGGTCTCTGAATTGTTGTTAGAGGTTGATAGGACTGAAACTGAATGTTTTTGGAATCTGCTGGATTAAATTGTGAAATTTGAAATGTTTAGGGGTTTGGCTGTTTGTCTCGTGTGATACGTTCCGCTGTTTGATCACTTAGAATTTAATACTCGGATATGTCAAGATTGAAATAAAAAAAATAGGGTTGCTAACCGAGGGGGAACCTTAACGGGTTTCGCTTCGGTTTTCCCCGTGTGACCCACTCGGACCGGTCAACCGGCCAGACCGGGACGAGGGGGTTACATAATGCATGCATGGTTTTTATTCCATGAGATTATTGGACTTATGTCATTCCTTGAAGTGAATGCAAGCATGATGTTTATTCCATGCGATTATTGAATTTGTTTCATTCTTTGATGTGAATGCAAACATGATAATTCACTATATGGTTAGTGAATAAAACTTAGTTATGTGCCAGAGTATCACTGATGAGGTTGTAAAGACCTCTTAGCCTCCGCTACATTCCCTGAAGTGAATGTGATATTTTTATAGCGGAAAAAATAAATGCCACATTAGCAATTGTGGTTGCGATTGAGGCCATAAAAAATAGACATGGATAAGATGATCCTTTTGAGAATGTTTATATCACCGAAAGTGGGATTATAAGGATGACAAGAATGATAGATATCATATCAAAATTTTTATGTTATCAATACGATGGTACAAACCATTGATCTCGTACTTGTCAAACGCCAAAGTATTATGGACTTTATCCATAAGCATGAATGATAAATGAAAGAAAATATAAACAAGCTTTGTTTATGGCGAAAATAATTATGGCGTTGTTAGTCCAACTCAATTGGATATTGTTAATTTCTTCATAACCCTAGAAGGGAATAATTCACCATTTATTTTATTTCCCTATAATCTCTAAAGGGAATAATTGATCTTTTGTTTATTTTGTTTTATGTTAATTTTATTATTTATTTATGTTAATTTACTTTATATTAACTTGTTTTACATATTATTTATTTATGCTTTATGTTAATTTATTCTTTGAAGAATATGATTACTTTCGGAATAAAATATACAATGAATTGTGGCTATTTATGCCTAGCAGACAGTGCAAGTACTCATACTATACTTAAGCGTAAGAAATATTTTCCCATTTAAATGCAAGGGAAAATATGAGTACTATTTTCCAAAGTACTAAAATATCAATGCTTCGTAAGAGCAATAAGTTCTTGAGGGTTTATCTCTGATAGATAACCGATTTGATATGATGTGCTATATTTAATATTTTCATTCCCCGAAGTGAATGAAACAAAGCACATTTTGAAAGGTGCATAACTATGCATATTTTCCCATTTAAAATGCAAGGGAATAATGTGAGTGTTATATCCGGAAGTACTAATATCACAGAAGGCTTCGACTGAGCAAATATGTTATTGCCAAATGGAACTCTATTCCATTTTCATAGTGCATTATACTCGTCAAAGACGCAAAGAGACTTATTGAATTTTAAAGATATTTGCATAAATATATTGAGAATATTAGTCGAGGGGTGCCGACTATCTCAATATTACGAGTACAACTCAAGGTGATAATAAAATCTTGAAAAAAATATATGCACTGTCATCCATATTGTACTACACAAGAATTAGTACAAATTGAAGCTCATGCTATTGTAAATCAGAAGTTTACTGATAATTTTATTATTTGGCAGGACCGGTTAGGCCATCCCGGTTCAATTATGATGCAAAAATTTGTTGACACTTTCATGTGGTAATTATTGAAGAACTACAATTTTCTTCAAGGTTATGTTTTTCATGTGATACTTGCTATCAAAGAAAATCGATTATTCAATCATCATCAGCTAAGATAGATTGTGAATCTATTAATTTCTGGAATGGATACAAGGTGATATATGTGGGCCCATACACCTTTCTTACAGTCCATCTAGATATTTTACGATTTTAATCGATGCATCGAATAGATGGCATATGTATCCTTGTTATCAACCCGTAACTTGGTGTTTGCTAGGCTACTTGCTCAGTTGATAAAATTATGAGCACATTTTCCAGATTACCTTATAAAGACAATCGGTCTTCATAATGCTGGTGACATGTCATTTTACATGTAGTATCACTAATTCGCATCAAGCCAACAAATTATCATAAGTTCTCCCCATTACAAATGGTTTTTGGTCAAAACCAAATATTTCTCATCTTAGATTTATTTTCTTGTGTGCGGTATATGTTTTGATTCCTCCACCACAACGCACAAAGATGAGTTCTCAAAGGAGGTTGGGAATATATGTAGATTCAAATTTCCCTTGATAATTAAATATCTTGAGCTTCTGATAGGGAATTTATTTACGGCTCGATTTACTACTATCATTTTAATGGGTCAGTTTTCCCAACATTAGGGGGAGAAAATAAAATAGCTGGGAAAAGAAATAAATTGGAATGAATTATCATTATCTTAGTTTGATCCACGTACTCAACAATGTGAACTATAAGTTCAAAGGATAATTCATTTAGCAAATCAATTGTCAGATGATTTTGCTGACCCTAATAGAGTGACTAAGTCACATATACCAGCTATGAATGCTCCGTTTAAATTTGATGTCCCGGAAGGACAAACTCTAGTTGCTAATGAGTTTAACTTACGTCTGTAGCGTGGTAGACAAGTAGGTTCCAAAGATAAAAATCCTCGAAAAAAAGGAAGGGAGCTATAGTTATGATGGTCTGACCGAGGAATCAATGAATTATGAAAATCTCAAGAAGAGATTAAAAGGTCTCCAATAGAGGCATTAACATGACTCAGGTACCTGATAATAAAGAGATCTCAATAGATTATGTCATGTCTGGTAATAAGTGGAACTGAAATCAAATCGACGTCGATAATACATTTACATGCAATATAGCACTAGAGATTTTATTTGATGACGTGGATCATGAATCATTGTCAATTGGACAATGTAAACAAAGAAATGATTGGCCAATATGGAAAGAGGCAATTGAGGCGAAACTAAGATCTCTTTCGAAAAGAGAAGTATTTGGGCCTATAGCCCGTATATTGAAATGTGTAAAGCTCGTGGATATTAATGAGCCTTTGTAAGAAAGAGAAATCAAAAGGAGAAATCACGAGATATAAGCTCGTTTGGTTGCAAAGATTCTCATAAAGACATAAAATTGATTATGAGGAAAATATATTCCTCGGTGGTGGATACAGTTACTTTTAGATAGTCTGACAATAAATGAAATAACTCAGTTTTCGCCTAATGGATTTATTACATCTTATTTGTATGAGCCTCTTGATAACAACATTTACATGAAGCTTTTGAAAGGATTTAGACCGCCAAAAGCAGTTAATTCAAGTTCTCGAGAACATTATTCAATTATATTGAATATATCTTTTTATGGATTAAAACATTTTGGGCACATTTGGTATAATCGCCCCATTGAATACTTATTGGCGGAAGGCTATAAGAATGATTTAATTTCTGGAGCATTTTATTAAGAGGTTTAACTCTGTATTTGTCTTTGTTTTTTATTCTGTATGTTGGTGATTCATTGAGACTCATGAAGAGATCTCCTTAACAATGGAATCCTTATTTAGCAGTCGGTATACACAGAAAAATGTTTAAAGAGACTTTACATGCATAATGCATATTCGTTGATCACTATTTGGTTGCTAGGTCTCTTAATGTAAACAAAGATTCATTCCTCCCTCGAGAAAAAGGTGATGATATTCTTGGTCTAAAAGCACCATATATACATTAATTGATCTGGAAGCATCATATCTTAGCTGGTCCAGAAATACTATCTAAGTGCAACGAGACCATTGCCTTTAAATAATTGCTATGCATGAGGCAAAGTCGAAATATGTGTTTGGCTAAACAAATCCAGAAGATATGTGAATTGCTTTCACAAGATAAGATGCAAGCTATCTTATGTAGAGATAATGCAGAATTTATATCTCGAGGTGGATACATCAAATGTGATAAAACGAAACATATCTCTTTAAAGTTTCGTCCCTCATGATCTTTAAAAGAATTGTATTTGATGGATCATTTCAAGCAATAATTTGGAAGATTTATCCACTAGTGCATACTCTATTTCAACATTTGAAGATTATATTCAAGATTGAATTATGAAGATTCAAAGATCTTATGTGATATTTTTATGAGGGGGAGTAAATACGCGTTGCACTCTTTTTTCCTTAACCGAGGTTTTGTCCCAATGAGTTTTCCTGGTAAGGTTTTTAATGAGGCAAAATGTTATGCGTATTAAAGATGTGTGTACTCTTTTTCCTTCACTAAGAATTTTTTTCTCACGGGATTTTTATCTTAGTAAGGTTTTAACGAGACACGTTATCTTTATGGATATCCAAAGGGGTGTTATGAATATCTTTATTTATGGTGGATATCCATATATTAAATGAGACTTTAATGGTCTTTATTATTTGGGTTTAATACCCATTAGAATTAGGTTTTTCATCTTATGCCTATAAATATAGACTTTAGAAGAAAGCATTGTATACAACCCTACATTGGGAATATAATAAAAGTCTCTCTCTTTGTCTTTCATCTTTGCTCTTATTTATCTCTCTTGTTCTTCTTTACTTTATTCACAACATAATATTATTTATATAATAAAATAAATTAAATTAATCTTAACTGCAGTTTAGAATATATATTATTTGTGTTGGAAACAAAGTAACGATGTTAATTTGGCTTAGTGGTTAAAAAGTAGCCTTTGATTCTAAAGGTTCTAGGTTTAAATTCAATTGAGTTCATAATTTTTCTCTAGCAAAACGACTTCGTTTTGGGCAATTTAGTATCAAAATAGCGGCACCAAAACGACGTCGTTTTCTAGCATCCAAGTCATCACGCCGTTAAGGTATTAACGGCACAATATATAAAGGAGTCGAAAAATAAAATTTAATTTAGTGGTACAAAGCATAGTTTACCCCTTAATATAATTAAGGATTAATATTGATCAAAGAGTATAATTAAATAAAATATGGAAATGATTTAATTGATTTAAAAAATCTAAATGTTACTCCATTTATACCGGCCGAGAAGCTTTGATTAAAAGAAGAGAGCAAGAAAGGAATGGAATGATAAAATGAAAGCAGTTTTTTACATTAGATTTTTAATTTGTGAACTGCGACTCAACGGTTTCTTTGCTTTCCCTCTCCTAATAAGTCTTAAACTCTCCGAAACAATTGGCGCCAATGTCTCATCCTTTCAAACAGATCACAAAAATCAAAAATGTTTTCAATTAATTATTTTTTCAAAACAAAAATAAATAAATAAATGAAAAACACCTCCACAGACCCAGATTTTATTTGGTGTTTTGTTATGAATCTTTGTCATTCGACAGTTTAGGAGTTATCGGAAATTTTGACGGTTATTTCTTACTTTCTAAGTAAACCTAATGAATGAATGCCAACTTGGGGATGACGAAGACCGCCGGCCAACTTGGGGATGATGAAGACCGCCACCACCAGCGTGGAACCACAACCACCGTCACCTCTCCTGATAACTCCGTCAAAAATGACAAGAAAAAGAAGGTATATTACAATCTTCGTTTTTGTGCATGGCCAAACAACTGTTTCTATATTTGATTTGATTTTGCAATGGGTTAAGTTCAATATTCCAAAGATTTTTGCTTCTAAGAGACGAGGTAGAGGCGGCTCAGACGATGATTTTGCACCATCAGATTGTGATACAATTTCTGCCGGTATCACCCTTATCAGACTATCAATTTTACTTTCCTTTTTCAGTGTTTTTTCCCTGAAGTATTTTATGGGTTATGTTTGGTAGATTTGGAGAAGAAGATTAAGATTACATCAGGGAACAAGGACTTTTTGGAAGCCTCTTCTCGCATAAGAAGAAATTTCTTAGGTATGATTAGTGTATTGGGTGCCATCAGCCCTATTTTCCTTTCAGGGTGTGGTTATGAAAATGTTTATATATATATATATATATATATCACTCGAACTCAAATATGTGTCGGATATGAATATGTGTTTGACAAAGGTTTATTCTATGCTTTTCGGACATGAATACATCAAGAAAAATGAAATGCTTAAACAAAATAGACAATAATAGTGCTTGACAGCTTTCATTTCTTATCCCATCATCAAGGGGACTAAATTGTTCTTATCTGGTGTAAAAAAATTTGGTAGCTTACCTAACAAGAAATAGTTTGATCTATAAACCAGATATTAGTAATTGAAATGGGGAGAAATCTAAAAGGACCGGTAGAAGTTCTAGTTCTGATGTTGACCCTTTGGCCTTTATCATTGCCAAATTTGTTGGTATTAGAATCTAGAACTGGGAGAGGGAAAACACAAAATTAATGTACATCATGTTGCTAATCCTTATCTACTTTCAGAAAGAAGGGAAAGTGCCGGGTTAATCGAAGGGCTGAATCTCTCAAATTTCGAGTGTTCCATGGCATCAGTGACTGAAATTCGAGATTTTCGGTATGGATTCCGCGTTGTGGTTTGAAGTTGTTATTTTACATTTGATTAGGCCTATGTTACATCTTACAACAGGAAAATACCATTGTTGAGCTTGCAGGATATTTGTTGCAACCTGGAATGTGGGAGGGAAGACGCCCATCAGTGACATGAACCTGGAAGATTTCTTTCTTATGGACAGCTCTGCAGATATATATGTTTGTGGGTATGATTGACTCAGAATTTTGTTCCCTTTTTCAGTTTCTGGCCTATTGTGGCATTTTCTAGAAAGTTACTGTCAATTTGTCATGAGTTCTTTGATTTTGTCCCAGATTCATACTGCTTTCTGGCTTCTGAATGAGTGTTTTTGGAGCTTGTTTTACTTAGACTATTGATTTCCCAGGTTTCAAGAAATTGTTCCACTCAATGCTGGAAACGTTTTAGTAAGTGAAGACAATGAACCTGCTGCAAAATGGCTGGTCCTTATAAACCAAGCACTTAACAAGCCACGTCACAGTCCCAAGCACTCGTCTCCGGACTCTGGAAATGATTCAAAAAACTCTGATACTGATGCCTCAAAGGAGTTGAAATCACTGACCAATCCTCATATTTTTGACAAACCTGTGCTCAAAATCCTGAGTAAGAATTTCAGGGCTGGGAGTAGCCTTCTCAAGACTTGCAACTGCCCTGTTGATTCCACATATGGGGTGAACCGAATGCACAAGACTGTTCGGGATTTAGCAAATGATCTAGACCTTGGTCCCTTACCTGTGGGTTGTGATACGAGTATCGGCGACGGTGAGTTGGTTGCACTCTCTGAGATGTTCCCCCTTTGTTCAACTGAAGAAATGAGTTACCGCCTTATCACCAGCAAGCAGATGGTCGGACTGTTCCTCTCGATATGGGCTCGAAAGGAGTTGATGCCATACATTGGTCATGTCAGAGTTTCCTCTGTAGGAAGAGGTATAATGAAACGCCTTGGCAACAAGGTTGGTACATAAATGATAAGGATTTGATCTGCTCAGTTTTACTATATTGTGATCAATTATATGTTCGAGAATAATCCCACACCAAGTTTAATTCATTTGGGGAATAAATAATCAAATATTTGCAGGGGTGTATAGCAGTAAGCATATCGTTGCACCAAACAAGCCTTTGCTTTGTGTGCAGTCACTTAGCTTCGGGTGAAAAAGAAGGCGATGAGCTCAGGAGAAATGCTGATGTTTCTGAGATCATCAAAGGCTTACAGTTTCCCATCATTTGCAAAACTCCAAATCATCGAGCCCCAGAGAAAATTATTGAGCATGAGTATGTTTGCATTGATATAACCATTAGACCCTTCTTATATTTAAATTGTCCGCAATGTCTCTGATTCATCCATTGTTAAGTATTGCAGCCGAGTAATATGGCTCGGAGATTTGAATTATCGGGTAGCCTTGAGCTATGAGACAACCAGGACCTTGCTGGAGGCAAATAACTGGGACACCCTTCTGGAGAAAGATCAGGTTTATTACTTTCTACTTCGAAATGTTAAATAAAAATGACTTTTAGACTCTGGTGCGAGTGACGGATACTGATATGTGTCTAGTTCTGGAGAAAATTCCAAAACTGATATGCATTGGAAATACCAACAGATAGTAATATCAGAAGTTTGAGGACGAAATTGAGACAATAATGTCAACCCTTTTCATGAATAAAAGCAATGGTCAATAACTACTACCTTTTGCCATTAAGAAACTACAAAAAAAAGTCACAAGTCGGCCAGTCCTTTTCTAGATGCTGCTTCCATGAAAATCCTGCTGTGTTAAGTTAATCAGTATTCAAGAAAATGACGTCTGGATTTAACTACTAGTCTCTATGCATCAAATAGACAACTAAAAAGTAAACAGAAGAAAGTGGATTACAGTGAAGTGGTAAAAGTTCCTTTCATGTTTTAACTTGACTGACCTGTTCTTTTCAATTGAATGCAGTTAAATATGGAGAGAGAAGCCGGAAGAGTATTCGATGGTTTCAAAGAGGGACGGATACTCTTTGCACCTACTTACAAGTATTCATATAATTCGGATTCATATGCCGGAGAAAATGGCAAATCCAAGAAGAAACGCCGAACGCCTGCATGGTATTTTCGTCTTCTTACATCAATAAGCCGGGAGTATGAAGAATGCTAAATGGAAATTACTTGACTCTTTTTGATAAACATGAAATGTTTCTTCAGGTGTGATAGGATACTATGGCGCGGTTCAGGAATCGAGCAATTATCGTATATCCGTGGAGAGTCCAGATTTTCTGATCACAGACCTGTTTCTGCTCTTTTCTCTGTTGAGGTCATAGTAAGAAGGAAATACGATAAATTCAAGAAAGGTTATTCATGTGGTATAAGGAGATTTGATTACGACGAATGCATACCTCGAAGGCATAGTTTCTATGACTAGTAACTTAAAAGCTTCTATTGATTTAGATAAGTTTTTCACCTGTATTTGTTTTCCTCTAAAATACATACATATATCTTTTGATGTAAAGCAACTTCCTAGTACAATATAGGGGGAGAGTAATATTTAGGGAAGGTGGGAAAGGGAAAAGAAAGAAAAGCAAAACCATGAATAAAAAACCTCATAGTTTTCTACATCAAGAGACTGTTTATAGTAAATAAATAGATTTCATTGAGCATGTTTTCTGTTGGCCCCCGTTTGAAATTTCAAGTGTTTGAGCAAACTTGAGCTTGTAACTGTCAGCTTACTCGATCATCGGTCATGATTTAGACGTTCCATCATATCCCATATCCCAAATTGAAGCTAATCCTTGATCATCAATGTTCTCTGGCAATAACAGAAATGAACTTAAGTCCATATCTCCGCTTTGAAATAGAAATTCAGGGGGGAATGGTACACCTTCAACTGTACTAGTTAAGTAGTTTATATACTCTAGCAAAATCATGTCTGATGGATCCCCTACTTCATTTAGTTGATCATCAGCCTTTTCTAGCTCAACGTCGAGCCAATCTGTCACGGCACGTATTTTCCAGGTACTGTCAGGGCCCCCTGTATGTGTTTTGGTCTGAGGACCAAGTGAGTGATGATCGTATGGAACAAGATTCCTATCAGAAAATTCTGATTCTTCACTGCTTTCTTGGCTCAAATCACTTTCTTTAGACCGGTAGGAGCAACTTGATTCATGGTCACTCCTTGAGCTCTTGCCTGTGAAACCTAGTTCCAGTGCGCTACGCGGGCACATTGAATGCTGGCAAGCATATAACGTACTCGGGGTAACCTCTCGCTCGAAAACACACTTCCTTTTATCACCAGGGATGACAATATTCTCATCGTGCTTGCCCCTGTCAGCTGGATGGCTATGCTCTGAATCCTGTTCTTCCCCATCATCTTTTTCGGGTGAGATTTTGAGACATTTCTCTGTTAGCTTTAAAAGGGCTTCTTCCTGGTTAACCACTTTAGACCAAGTGAAAGTGTCTTTGGCTGTCATCTTATCTTGCAAACACTTGGATTGTGACACTAACCTTCTCATCCTGCCTAAATTCGGGGACATATGCTTGATCACAGCAGCCAATAAACTGACTTTCCAGGCCTTTTTAAGATCATGAGGCTTCTTATAAGGAGGAGCACCATGTTGTTGAGACGTCCCTTGTTCCCCCCACCACAGCTCTTGCCCGGTTGGCCACCAAGGAGGGGCTAAGCCCCTGTCTAATGGGAATCTCCGTTGCGGGGGTGTGCAGTGTTGCATCAAAGAGGAAAGAAGTGATCCCAGAGTCGTGTCCTGCAAGTCATAAAGGAGATACAAACTAGAAATAGGGTCCTGTTCGCCTTGTTCCAGAATTATTGGCAAGAGTTCCTCGAGAGCAGGTGGGGCGTTTTTGTCGAACTTAACCTTCTCTTTCCACCACTTGCGAAGGCTATCGGACGAGCCGGTAACGGGCTTTCCTTTCTCCGGTACGATCCCGTAAACGAAGCCTTGCGCTTTGCATACTTCCATGATTTTCCCCATGTATTTGAGGATGGAATCTTGAGCCCGGGACATCTTCTTGCGGCGGGATGCTTCTTCCTTGGCGTCGGAATGATGATCGGGCTCCGAACTCTCCTGCTTTTCCTTCATCTTCTGCATCCGTACACGGTCCTTCCACATCCGCTTCTTGAGCTCTTCGTAGCCAATCTCCTCTTGTTCTTCATCCTCCTCCGGCAGCTCTGCTTCATAAACAGGGCTAGGAGGTTCGATCTCACCAAGAAACTCAACCATATCTAATCAAATTTCTCTAAACTTACAATCAGAGTACACCCTTTTCTTCCTTCTCCTTTTTTCTTTCTTAAGAAAACTGTAAGTCAATACTCGATACTGTATTTGTGGATCAATGATCAAACGCAGAGTTACACGTATATGTATATGTATATATATACATGTCAATGGCGGTGTAACGGGAGGACAAAGTAACTGCGATTAAAGCATGGAATGCTTGAAGACAAGTAACAGATCGAAGGTGAGTATGGAGATAGGAGGAAATTGAGGAAACAGAGACAAGTGTTTCAATGTTGACGCAAACTTATGCTATAAGTACCATGCAATTGCATGCATTGGCAATTTGGCATTGCTGCTTATATTATATCACATGCAACCACCACGACCAACGTAATACTTTCTACTTTCGCCTTATATATTTTAGGCGAATATAAATCATTTGCCTTTTTCGGTGCTCCTATTTATGCCCCACATTAAATTAGGTTTAAGGTTTAGAGTTTAAGTTTAAGGTTTAGAGTTTAGCTTTTAAGGTTAGAGTTTAGGGAATTTGAGGTAAGGTGTATTTTTTAGAGCGTGAGGTTTAGGATTTAGAATTTAGAGTTAGGGCTTGAAATTTAATTTTTTTTTAGTGTTTTTAGTGTTGATGCATAGAAAAGAGCACCGAAAATGAGTTTTTATCCTTGAAGACTAAAAACACTAAAAAAATTAAATTTCAAGCCCTAACTCTAAATTCTAAATCTTAAACCTTACACCTTATACCTAAAAATACATCATGCCCCAAATTTCCTAAACCCTAACCACAAACCTTAACCTTAAGCCCTAACCTTTTCGGTGCTCCTTTCTATGCCTCAACACTAAAAACACTAAAATAATTAAATTTCAAGCCATAACTCTAAATTCTAAATTTTAAACCCTACACCTTATACCTAAAAAATACATCATACCCCAAATTTCCTAAACTCTAAACCCTAACCACAAACATTAACCTTAAACCCTAAACCTAATTTATGCCTCCACACTAAAAATTATACTCTCATATTAAAAATTAAGTTTAGGGTTTAAGGTTAGGGGTTGTGGTTAGGTTCTATAAATTTTAGGGTAGAGTATATTTTTAGGGTATATAGTGTAGAGTTTAGGGTTTAAAATTTAGAGTTAGGGTTTAAAATTTAAATTTTTAGTGTTTGGGCATAAAAAATGTATCGAAAAGGGACAAAAATTTTTATTTTTTAAAAATATGTATAAACAGATACTACTTTGTAACCACTTATCATTAAAAAATAATTAAAAAACAAATTACACAACAAATTCGTAACGTACCTAAATTCATACTTTATGAAAAGACCGACATAAAGTCTGCAACCTGAAATCTCGCAGGGATGGCACATTTTCCTGTCCTGTGTTTCTGGGGAGGGAAAATATAATTATTTCTGCAGATAAGGAAGGAGGAACGCCGGTCCGGTGCCTATTTCTTTTAATATTTAATATTAGGGTTTAATTTTGGCTAAAGTACACAGACGGTCACTAAACTATACCCGAAAAAATAAAATGATAACTAAACTTTCAAAAATCACAAAATGACAATTAAACTTTATGTTTTATAACAAAACGGTAACTAGACGTTAAATTTCGTTAAGTTTCTGTTAAAACTTTGGTATAATAACACATTTAGTTCTTCATATTTATACAGTCAATAAATTTAGTCCTAATTCGAAATAATTTACTAAATTTAGCCCTCGTTATTTATGCATTCTTTCAATTTGGCCCTTAAAGCAAAATTTCAAAGTATGGTAACATGATAAATAATTACAATTAAATTTTATAGGAACTCGAAAACTCGACTCGACTCGAATCGAAAAAATTTCAAATAAAGTTTGAGTTGTAAAATATGACGTGTCAACTTGAATAACTCGAAATTTTTTTACTCGACTCGATCGAACACTCACCTCTATCTTAAGATATGACGTGTTAACTCGAATAACTCGAAATATTCGAATATTTTAAATTATTTTTTCTTTTAAATCAAATATTTTTAAAATAGAGCATTTAATGTTTCATATTTAAATCACATTGAATATTTAATAACTACTTTAAATATTCGATTTAATTTAAAAACACTCAATTTAAAAGAAAAAAAATTGATTTAAAATATTCGAATAATTAATTAAATTTTTATAGGAACTCGAAAACTCGACTTGACTCGATTCGAATCGAAAAAATTTCAAATAAGGTTTGAGTTGTAAAATATGACGCGTCAACTCGAATAACTCGAAATTTTTTTGACTCAACTCAATCGAACGCTCACTTCTATCTTAAGATATGACGCATCAACTCGAATAACTCGAAATATTCGAATATTTTAAATCATTTTTTCTTTTAAATTGAATATTTTTTAAAATAGAATATTTAATATTTTCATATTTAAATCACATCGAATATTTAATAACTTCTTTAAATATTCGATTTAAAAAACAATAGATTTAAAATATTCGAATATTTAATAACTACATTAAATATTTTTCTTTTAAATATTCCAATATTTAATAACTACTTTAAATATTCGAAAATTTAAATTTTTTTTCTTTAAATCGAATATTTTTAAATTAAATCAAATATTTAAAGTATTTATTAAATATTCAATGTGATTTAAAAGAAAAAAATGATTTAAAAAATTCAAATATTCGAGTTGATGCGTCATATCTTAAGATAAAGGTGAGCGTTCGATCGAGTTGAGTACAAAATTTTTGAGTTATTCGAGTTGAAGCATCATATTTTACAACTCAAACTTTATTTGAAATTTTTTTTATTCGAATCGAATCAAGTCGAGTCGAGTTTTCGAGTTCCTATAAAAATTTAATTAAATATTCGAATATTTTAAATCAATTTTTTCTTTTCAATCGAATATTTTTAAATTAAATCAAATATTTAAAGTAGTTATTAAATATTCGATGTGATTTAAATATGAAAATATTAAATAATATATTTTAAAAAATATTCGATTAAAAGAAAAAATGATTTAAAATATAAGAATATTTCGAGTTATTCAAGTTGACACGTCATATCTTAAGATAGAGGTGGGCGTTTGATCGAGTCGAGTCAAAAAATTTCGAGTTATTCGAGTTGATGCGTCATATTTTACAACTCAAACTTTATTTGAATTTTTTCGATTCGAGCCAAGTCGAGTCGAGTTTTCGAGTTCCTATAAGAATTTAATTGTAATTATTTATCATGTATCATACTTTGAAATTTTGCTTTAATGACCAATTTGAAAGAATGCTTAAATAAAAAGGGCTAAATTTAGTGAATTGTTTCAAATTAGTACTAAATTAATTGATTGTATAAAGTTGAAGGACTAAATATGTTATTATACCAAAGTTTTAACAGAAACTTAACGGAATTTAACGTCTAGTTACTGTTTTGTTATAAAACATAAAGTTTAATTGTCATTTTGTGATTTTTGAAAGTTTGGTTACCATTTTGTTTTTTCGGGTATAGTTTAGTGACCGCCTGTGTACTTTACCCTTTAATTTTTAATACTTATTATTAAGAATTTATTTTTAAAATTTATTTTTATAATATTTATTATAAAAGTTCAATTTTTTAATAGTTGATATTAAGGACTAATTCTTTTAACATTTGTTATTACGTGTTTATTTTTTTCAATGTTTGTTATTAAGGGTCTAATTTTTTCTAATATTTGTTAATATAACCTATTTTTTTAATATTTGTTATTATGAGTTCAATTTTTTTTCAATATTTGTTATTAGGCATCTACTATTAAAATTTATTTTTCTCAATATTTTTTTATTAGGGGTCCATTTTTCCAATATTGTTATTAGAGCCCTAATTTTTTCAAGGATTTGATTTTAGGGACATACTCTTAAAAAAATCAATACTTGTTATTAGAGACCCAATTGTTTTCTAATACATATTATTAGGGACGTGCTTTTAAAATTTTCTTTGAATAGTATTAACGTGATTACAATGTAGTATATGTTCATACATATTCTTAACCTTTTGACAGAGCATACACACCTTTCAGACAAAGCGATATGAACTCGGGTCTCTTAGGATGAACATCATCCTCTCTTTTTTATTGGAACCACTTGTTGGGTTCTTCTCTTAAAATTTATATAAGGGGTATAGTTTTTCACAATATTTATTATTAGGGTTCTACTCTTAAAATTTAATTTTTTAAATATTTGTTATTAAGGGTCCAATTTATTTTATAATACTTGTTATTAGAGCCTATTTTTTCTTAATACTTTTTATTATTAAAGATATACTCTTAAAATTTAATTTTTTTAATACTTATTATTAAAGACATGCTTTTAAAATTCAATTTTTTTAATATCAATTAATAGAGTGATTTTTAAATTCGTAATAACGCCACCAAAATCTCAATAACTAACTTACTGCATGTATAAATTCAAATAACATGGATGGCTGTTCCGCGCCAAAAGAGGCACAACCACTTTAAACTTAAAGTTTATGACAGTTTACGATTTTATATTTATAATATATCGTTCAAGAGGTTTATTGAAGTTATTTTTATTAGTGAAGTTATGGACTGACGGTAAAAACGAAAAATTTTTATAAACGCATTAGTTTTAGAGATTATGAACTTGATTTAGGGTTTAAGGGTTATGGTTTTAATTGTATGAGTTTAAAATTTAGGGCTTATGTCTGGAATTTAGGGTTAATGGTTAGAATTTAAGGTTAGAGGTTAGGGTTTAGGTTTAGGGTGATATAGTTATGGGTTTAGATTTTAACCTTGAAACCTAAATTCTAACCACACCTCCTAAATTCAAAACTCATACACTTGAATCCCTAAACTGTAACCCCCTCGTCCCGGTCTGGGCGGCTGACCGGTCCGAATGGGCTACACGGAGAAAACCGAGGTGAAACTCGTTAAGGCTCCACTTCGGTTAATGACCCTAGAAAACAAAACTTTTATTTATTATCTTGTCTAAAGGCTTTAATACATCCTATGTGAAACAACGACAGTGGAAGCAACAAGCGATGCGAAACAATCATACAAGCAATCTAAAACAGCCCATTTTAGATTATAAAGCAGGTCGTATCGGTACACTCGAAGAGGGTATCGATACGCCTTGACTAGGTCAACTGGCCAAAGTCAACTCGAGGAGACCGTATCGGTACACTGGTTGACCGTACCGATACGCCCTCAACGGTCAACTTCTCGTGGTCAAAGCTACGAATATCGTATCGATACACCTAAGCCCGTTCCGATACCCTCAATTTCTCGTTAAAATTTCAGATTTCCAGTAGCAAAAATAGTATCGGTACGCCTTCCCGAGTATCGATACGCTTGGCCTGAAACAAGGAGGTCGTATCGATACGGGTCCAGCCGTATCGATACCCCTGACTCGATCACACACGTTTTAACTGGTTAAGGCACAAGGCTGCCTCAAAGACACCCAACTAGGACCTCCAAACATGCATGCATAAACTCTAGAGGCATACACCCTATTGCAAGCATGATCAAACACACAACATACGAGAAAAGGGCATACATTCAAGGAATCAAGCAATCATCAAAAAGACATCGCAAAGAGGTTTTCATGCCTTAAGACCAAACACATAAGCATTCATGATACGCAACCTAAGCATGATTTACAATCCAAAATAAGGCATTAACAAGCCACACCAAACATCAACATGCTAAAGGAGTCTTAACAAGCTCCTTAACACAAAGCAACATACACAAATCTCATTGCTTATCTATTACATCTTTAGTTTAAAAGTTCATACTTGAAGATAACAAATAACACACTTGAAGGCCCTTCTCCTCGCACGAGCAACCCACGAAGTAAGGATCTGTATTGTCGAACAAAGAGAGCGTAAGCGTAAAGCTTAGTGAGGGTAAGCTCATAAAACAAACTTCGACAATGCAGGGTTCAAGCACGAGCAACAAAACCAAAGATGAATGCATGTCTTCTTACCTTCGGAACCACATGAATCAATTATATGAAATGCATGAACATAACCTCAATTATCATGCCATGCTCAACATGTCCATAACACAACCATATGAAATCACATTTAACAAACCCTATTGGCACCTAGCTATGACCCGAATACGCGGATAACAACCATTGGAACTCACATCCAACAACTCAATCATTACATTACCTTACGATGGGATTCCACTCATCACCGTTTCACGCGGAGGGGATTCAGCTCATCCTCACGCCCCGTCGATGGGATTCCACTCATCATCGACTAAAATATAAATAAAGATTTCTGGGTGTACCCGTACTCCATCTTGGTGACTACCATCACCAAGACCACGCGCGCATTTCGACACTTGTGTTCACACTAACATCCTAATGATCGATCATTTGTACCAAAGCATACTAGTGCCAATACTAACTCATCACAAGCTCATCATAACACAATATCCTTACCAATTCTCGTGCCTAGCACGCATCCACCATGATGTACAATCATGCAACCCACATTTCATCAAACACATGCATATCACAATGCATAGATAAATCATCATGCCTCAACGCACATGTATATCACAATACACATAACAACATCAATCACATAAATATGGAACAAGAGGCATAATCACACAATATTCATAAGTTCAACCAACATCTTCTAAACTAAAGCTTGAGATTAGACTACCAATCTAATCTCAACTCTAGGTGGGTTTACCAAGCCGGACCTAGGTCTACATGCTTGAACTAAACATTTTGAAAACCAATTTAAAATCGAAGAACCACTCATCGACTACTCCAAGCTCAACAACTCTAGCCAATCAATCCACCAAGCTATCCAGATTCGTTCCCGAGGTCTCACCAACACAAAACCTTGATTCTAAGCAATCCAACACAAGCAAAAACATCAACAATCAGTCATCAATCACCGAAGCAAACCCGAAACACATTTTCAAGCAAATAGCCAACTAAGAACACACCCCAAACTAGCATTTTTGAGCAGCTCAAAAGCCAAACCAGAAAACCATATTTCCAACCTCCAAAATATTATCCAACATCTTCAAATTAACCCTTAACCATGACACTACTATCAGCCCTCAATTTCTTATCCAAAACAGCCCCAAAATCTAACTTTAAACCCTCTAAAATCCCCCAATAAACCTATATCCGAAAATGTTGTTAAAACTTTGTAAAAATCATATATGTTGGACCTTTAATAATGCTAAGAACATGTCTAACATCAGAGAATCAAAAGCTTACTTAAAGGTTAATAAAGTTTAAATTTTTAACTTAAAACCCAAAAATCTCAAAGTACAAAGTAATGGGTTTCAATGAAAACTAAAAACATGAGTAGCAAGGGGAAGATGAGGACAACATGGGAGTATGCTTACCTTTTGAAAATCACCAAGGATGAAGGAGGATGGTGATTGAACAATGGCTTTCAATGGAGGGGAGGAGTTCACGCTGGTTTTGTTTTGGAGGTAGAAGATGATAGGAATTTTGGGTATTTGAAATAAAAGGGGTTTTATTTTACAAAGACCATGTAATTACAAAACTACCATTAATGAAAAATGATCATCATCCAAGACTCTAAAATCCATGGAAAATTCGGGCTTTAAATCAAAATCGGGTCCAACATATTAAATAAATTTTAAAAAAGAAAATGGAAAACCCGAAACATTATTTTAATATTTTATTTCCAACCAACCCCCAAACCGGGTGTTACATAAACACTATACCCTAAACAAAATTTCTAAACCTTAAAACCAAGACGCTTGTGCATGAAATAATTACCCTTTTTGTTGACAGTGAATATTTTAATTTTGATGAAATAATATTGAAACTATTTTTATAAAAGATAATTAGTTGCATAAAAAATTAACTAGTCATTAAAAATCTTATTATATATAAATTATTATTACTTTATTATTAATTTAAAAATAATTATTAGTTAAAATTCAATTTTTATATCAATTTAATTTTTCACTCATAATTTTAAGTCAATGTTTTCTCTATTTTAAAAAGTCACGTCAACAAGAATTTGTTGAATAGTTTCGATGAAAATGATGATATTATCAAATTTTAAATTCGAAAAAGATTAAGTTTTTGAAAATGAAAATAAAAGGACTAAATTTCAAATGTACAAGAATATATATATATATATATATATATAAAACTTAAAACATATTTAAAACAGAATTTAATGAGTGGCATATATTAATATTATCAAAGTAATTAACAGTTGTTTGAAATGTAGGTCTGTTTTATGATGCAACTCTTAATATCTTAGAAGAATGATGATTTGCCATTTAAAGTGTTGACAAGTTGTGTGAATAAGAAAATCGGATAGAAATCTAGAATCACATAACTAACACGAGTTACAATTTCATTTTAAAAAGGAAATGAAAACGAGAATAGACGGTGTTCCTCGATTCTTGTATGATGAAATAATGAGTGGAGTGGATTCGACTTTCGAGTTTGAGTGACACAAGTTAAGGTTGACCCCAGTTTTCAAGATGCTATTTTTGAAATACCGACACTGCGTGACGTAGTAGGCCTGGGATGGCCTTGTAACTTCCTTATATATAAGGACGAAGTCAGAATTTAATGTCAGAAGAGGTTAAATTATTTAATTTAAAAAATTAAGAATTTTATAAGTATTTAAACTTAAAATTTAAATACAATGATTAATTTATTTAAAATTTAAATGTATAATAACTTAAATTATTATTATACTAAAAGTTAAAGGACTAAATTAAAATTTTAAAGAATTTAATTAATAATATTAAAATTATTATTTTAAATATAAATTTTTAAAAATTTAAGGGGATAAAATTAAAATTTTCAAAAAAAAAATCATAAGATTAATTATAAAAAATTTAAATTTTTGGAGAGGTGAAGGCTTCCTTAGTCTGTCCTTAGGCTTCATCCCTGCTTACATAATCACATACTTCATCCCTGCTATTCTTTTTTATTTTAGAATATCTGCATTTTATACTAATTTACAACTTGAAATTTCTTTTTCGCTAAGTCATTTAATATTATTGGCGATGCAAATCCTCCTCTCAAGCCTTTCGGAGGAAGCTTTCCTCCAAATGTTTCCCAAGAATATCACAAAAAATAATATAAAGGGAAAGAATGGCCCATGGAAACCTTCATACACGACCATATTTCTACCTCACATTTTTTCTTAAATCGTTTGACTTCCATCGTCAACAGCTATGTTGAAAAGGATAACGGTAAACATAGGATCGTATAATAAAAAAAGGATTAATATTCTATACACTGGCAGTGGAAAATAAAGTTTCCACAAGCGGGTTTATTTAGGGGTTTAGGAGTTTAGTTTAGGGTTTAGAAGTTAGGGGTTTAGGTTGTATGATTTAGAATTTAAGAATTATGGTTATAATTTAGGATTTGGGGTTTAAGTCTTGAGGTTAGATTTTTAGGGTTTTAAGGTTAGAATTTTAGGTTTTAAATTTAGGCTTAAAAATAGGCATGCTTGTGTAAACCTTTATTTTACGCTGGCAGTGTATCAAATATTAATCCATAAAAAAATACATAAAGATTTATGTAAAAGAAACCCTTTAGAGAATAAATCACGAGCACAAAGGAGGATTTTGTTAATGTTGAAAAATAACATGGATTGAACTCCTAGTCGGTTTTATGCAATTATTTTTCTAAGAATTCGTTCTGATTTCAGGTCTCCATTGGTTAGGAGAACATCAAGTTTGGGTTGACTGTCAGTGCAAGAGATTGTTTCTGTGTGGTTTGAGTAAGGATAAGATTTTGGTGACTGCTAAAGGTATAAACTACCCTACTTTTGTGATTAGCAATCAAGACTAATAAGATTATCCCTAAAGGATGTGAAACATTCTTGGCTTACGTGATCGACTCTCAAATGAAAGAAATTAAAGATTTTTTATTTTTTAAAAATCTTTCATTCTATCATTTCAAATGTTTCTTGAAACAAAGTCTCTTGAAATCAACTACAAAAATTGTTGTACAACTTGTAACAACTAATTATTTTGTAATAATTCAATAATCATTTTACAACAATTAAATAATTTGATGACTATTTCGCAATAATTAAGTAATTCGATGACTATTTTACAATAATTAAATAATTTAATGACTATTTGTAACAATTAAATAGCTCAAGGATCATTCTATAATATTTACAAATTTCAATGACCCTTTTTTAACAACTACTATATTACTTTAAGTAGGTGGACATGGTCAATTTATCTGTCCTTTGGTTGTTAACACATCTATTGATTAAATGTCTATTTTATAACAAATTTTAAAATTTAATGTTTATTTTATATTTTTTTGAAAATATAATATTTAAAAATCATTTTAAAATAATTTAATGATCACTTGTAGACTTTAAAATTTAATCTAAAATTGTACCTTAAGTTGATAGTCCATATAGAGATCACAAGTTATCACGCACTATGGTAAAAAGGCACAAAATTTTAGCTATTAAAATAAGGGAAAATATTTATACTCTGGTGGTGGTGAAAATATTTTATTTTTATAAGTGTCTTAATTTTAAGAGTTAGGAATTTAGTTTAGAGTTCATAGTTTATAGGGTTAGAATTTAAGGTTTGTGGTTAGAATTTAGAGTTTATAAGTTAGAGTTTAGGTTTTAGGGTAATATGTCATGGATTTAGGTTTTTACCTATAACCCCTAAACTCTAAATTCAAACCATAAACCCCAAAATCTAATCACATAAACCTAAACTCCTAAACTATAAACCCTAAACTAGATCATTAACCCCTAAAATTAAGGCGTGTTGAGTTGATCAAACAATGCAATTGGCCAAGAGGGGGTGAATTGACAATTAAAATTTTGAATTGAGGGAAATGGATGAATAAAAATTGGCAAAAGAGATTTATAGTGGTTCAAGTTCTCCAATGAACTCTACATCCACTACCTTAGCTCTCACTGAGGATTTTCAACCAGTCCACTAGGGTTTGGATTTGATGCTTAGATGATTCTTGTAGGTTCAAATAGTTGTTGATGGTGCTCAAAATGTTTGCTTTTATACATTCTCATTGATTTCTAGCCATTTTCGTGGTTAACATCATAATTATAGCCGTTGGGACTTCATCTTCCCACCATTAATGTTGTTTTGTAACTACCCGTACCGAAACGACATCACCTGTATCGAAATGGAGCAAAAACAGAAAGAGCCATTGGGAGCATTTAAGAGACTGTATCGAAACGATCGTGGTCGTTCCGATACTAAAAGAGCTTGTTTCGAAACGGAACAAGGTCGTATCGAAACATTTTGAAACTGTGAAAAACCCGTATTGAAACGCACCTAAAGCGTATCGATACGCTTAACTAACTTTCAATAAAACAGTTATGACAAGCAACGATCATATTTTTTAAACCAACTTTCAAAACTCGTACCGAAACGAGTGAGATTGTTTTGATACTACCGTATCGATGCGAGTTCTCTCGTTTCGAGCCCACACTTGATAGTTTCAAATTGTTTCGAAACACCTAAAGGGTGTATCGAAATAGTTAGTCTAAAATCACTTTATAGTTTCAAATCGTTCCGAAACACCTAAGGGTGTATCGAAACGGTTAGTCGAAAATCACTGTTTTGGCTTGGAAAACACTTAGAAATATTTATGGGACCTTGAGTTTTGACTTAATCATTTTGCTTGTCAATTTTGGGAAGTTTGAGGCCTTAAAATTTTATCTTCTTTTCAAATTAGTCCTTGAAATAGTTGTACAAAAGCATATGATTTACCACCCAAGCTCATAGTTCTAATTAGCCCAAAAAGATCCATATGAATCAATTGTAAGTATCTACTAGTAGAGACATCATTAATGAATTTAAATGAGGTTCTATGTTGTTTACCCTTAGAGCATGCATCACATATTTTATCATTAGAGAACTTAAGTTTGGGTTAACATCTAACTAGATTAAGGGAAACTAATTTCTTTAAAACACTCATGCTAACATGTCCTAATTTTCTATGCCAAAGCCATGAGTCATGTTCATCATACGCAACTAAACATGCATGAGATGTGTGAATGTCATCTAAATGCACCATGTAGATATTCTCTATCATATGCCCTATGAGCATCAATTGATTTGTTTCAATGTTCATTATTTTGCAACATTTTTTATCAAAGAGAACATTAAAACCTTTATCACATAATTGACTAATGCTAAATAAATTATGTTTAAGACCGTTGACATATAGAACATTTTCAATAAAAATAGAAGAGTGATTACCAATGGAGCCAATTCTTTTAATATGGCCTTTGGAGTTGTCACCGAAAGTCACTACTCCTCCACTCTTTGGCTTTAGTTCCAAGAATCTACTCTTGTCGCCGATCATGTGTTTTGACATGAAGGTACCATGAGTTTTGACATGAAGCTCTGGCCTTGTAGCAATGCTTCCCCTACAAACAAAGAAATTATGCTTTGGTTTTTGGTACCCAAATCATTTTGGGTCCATGTGTGTTAGCCTTTAAACCTAGGTTCCCTTAGGAATCCAAGAAGCAATAGCATTCACATTATTAGAAATAATGAGTTCCTTGGGAACCCAAACACTCATAATTCTTTTATTATTAGATTGCTTTGAAAATTTTCTTTGTTTAGGATAAAAATGTTTTCTTTTTATATATTGGGTTTTAGAAGAATTTCCTTTCTCAAAATTATTTCTCACAATAGTAATAGAAGTTTTAAGATTATCCACCTTCTTTGTGTGCTAATCTTAAAAATCTGAAAGAAGTTTTTCTAAATCAACATTTTTCTTTTTGAGATCATTTGAAAGATTCATCAAATATAAAACCTTCTTTTCCAATTCGAAGTTAGTTTTTGAAAGAGACTCATTTTGATTTTTCAAATCAGAAATATTTTTCTTATTTCTCAAAATTGATTCTTTATATTTTTCAACCAACTCGTCAAAGACCTCTTGCAACTCATCATATGCATCATGAAGCTCATCATAGGTAAAATCGAAATTAGATGAGTTGAGGTTTACCTTTAGTTCATCATCAATGGCCACGAGGCAAAGGTTAGCCACTTCCTCCTCCTCCTTGGATGACCCCTCGTCACTCCTAGTTGCCACTTGAGCTTTGAGCTTGTTCTTCTTCCCAAAACTCTTCCTTTTTAATTGAGGGTACTCGAATCGGATGTGGCCGGATTTCTTGCACTCATAACAAATGATTTGGTCCTTCTCTTCTTATTTACTCTTTTTCTTGAAGTCCCATTTTCTATTGAACTTTCTCCCTTGATTAGACTTCATGAAACGAGTGAATCGTTTGGCCAACGTGACCATCTCTTCATCTTCATCCTCACTAAAATCGCTATCATGGTATGAAGCCTTAAGTGCGATTCCAATATTCTTTTTCTCAACTTCCTTCTTCTCAACCTTCTTCTCCTTCATCTTATTTTCTTCTTCCCTTTCCTTCTTCATGATCTCATAGGTAAGTAGAGATCCAACAAGAGCATCGAGCTTGAGAGTTTTCAAATCTCTAGCTTCAATAATGGTTGTTCTCTTGCTATCCCAAGTTTCCGGAAGAGAATACAATAGCTTCCTCACTAGCTTGTCTTCAGGAATGATTTCACTGAAACCCTTTAATCCATTGACGATGGCCGAGAATCGATCAAACATCTTGGAGACACTTTCATCGGGATCCATCTTGAAGTTTTCATAGCTTAGATTGAGTAGCCCGATCTTTGTCTCTTTGACATCGCTAATTCCCTCATATGTTGTCTCGAGGGTATCCCAAACTTCCTTGGCATTCTCGATTGAAGACACCTTAGATTAGATATCCGGACCAAGAGCATAAAAGATGACATGCAAGGCTTTATCATTGACTTGCATTCTTCTTCTATCATCTTCGATCATTTCGGCTTTCACCTTTGGGACAAGTCTTCCTTCACAATCTCTCTTCATAGAAATGTATGGCCCTTCTTCAACTACATCCCATATCATGTAGCCGGTGGATTTGATGAAGAGTATATTCTTTCAATATGGGTAGTTATCCCCATTGAAGAATGGTGGTTTGGTGGTAGATTGAGACTCATAGAGGTTGGAAATGGAGGTGGATGTCATTGCTTGACTTGTTGTTGATCAAAACTCTCCTAGAATCGACTCAAGAGGGCTGTAATCCTTCCAATGAGTGTAGCTCTAATACCAATTGTTAAGTTGATCAAACAATGTAATTGGCCAAGAGGGGGTGAATTGGCAAATAAAATTTTGAATGGAGTGAAATGGATGAATAAAAATTGGCACAAGAGATTTATAGTGGTTCAAGTTCTCTAATGAACTCTACATCCGCTACCTTAGCTCCCACTAAGGATTTTCAACCAATCCACTATTTATTCTTCCCATTTTCTTGGATGAAGAGGAAACCTTACAACGAAATTAAGCTTTCTACCCAAAGCTTAATTTGAAACACTCTTTACAATAGAGAAAATGATAAACCTTACGAATTCCTCGTAAAGGATGATTTGTTTACCCAAATACAATTTATCATTCCCCAAACTCACAATACAAATAAGAATGAAACACTAAAAGGAGTTGGGTACACGGATTTGATAATAAAAGGCACTAGGGTTTGGATTTGATGCTTAGATGATTCTTGTAGGTTCAAATAGTTGTTGTTGGTGCTCAAAATGCTTGCTTTTATACCTTCTCATTGATTTCTATCCGTTTGGGTCGTTAATATCATAATTATAGCCGTTGGGACTTCATCTTCCCACCATTAATGTCGTTCTACAACTACCCGTACCGAAACGACATCACCTATATCAAAACAGAGCAAAAATAGAAAGAATCGTTGGGAGCATTTAAGAGATCGTATCGAAACGATCATGGTCGTTCTGATATTGAAAGAGCCCGTTTCGAAATGGGACAAGGTCATATCGAAGCATTTTGAAACTGTGAAAATCCTGTATCGAAACGTACCTAAAGCGTATCGATACGCTTAACTAACTTTCAATAAAACAGTTATGACAAGCAACGATCATATTTTTTAAACCAACTTTCAAAACTCGTACCGAAATGAGTGAGACTATTTCGATACTACCGTATAGATACGAGTTCTCTTGTTTCGAGCCCAAACTTGATAGTTTCAAATCGTTTCGAAATACCTAAGGGGTGTATCGAAACGGTTAGTCTAAAATCACTTTACAGTTTCAAATCGTTCTGAAACACCTAAGGGGTGTATCAAAACGGTTAGTCAAAAATCATTGTTTTGGCTTGAAAAACACTTAGAAAAATTTATGGGACCTTGAGTTTTGACTTAATCATTTTGTTTGTCAATTTTGGGAAGTTTGAGGACTTAAAAATTTATCTTTTTTTTAATTAGTCCTTAAAATATTTGTTATATCAAAATTAATGTTTTGGTTTTACAATGCGTTTGTGGAAACAAAATATTTCCACTGCCAGTGCATGGTATAATTATCCTTAAAATAAATATATAATTTTCGTGTCGACCACTAATAAGAGAAATTAAAAAATAATGTAATAAAATTGAGAGAAATTTATTTTTGTTTATATTATAAATTAAAAATAATATTAATCATTGACTAAGTCTTAACTAAATTGTTGTAATTACAATTATAGTATTGAAAATGACATGAAAATGAACATACTTAAACATGTATTATTTTGTAATGGCATAAAGCCAAAATAAAATGCTCCTAACGTTTGACTGAATAGTTATTTTGGCTCCTATTCTTTTTTAAACTAATTTAACCATCAACGTTTCATTTTGGGTCAAAATGACCTATCTGCGGATGAAAATCGTTAGTGAAAGGCTCGATGTCTTCAACTGAAATTAGCGCCAATGAAGGATGTAGAGGTTTCTTTTGAAATTGGGAAAACAAAAACCGAAAAAATGACAATTTGACAAATTCGATTTTAGAGTGGTTCGACCTTCTAACCAAGGTCTACATCCACTACCTTAGCATCCACACTAAGGATTTTCCAATTCACTAACAATGAATTCTTCCCTTTTTACGGGTTCAAGGGTAACCTTACATCCCTATATTTTCACGAGCTAAGATAAAACTCTCTCCCTAGTTTTTATAAGGATCAACTAGAACCTATCTCTTAATTACGAACTCTTGACAATGTAAACTAATTATCTCTCTAGGTGAGTGTTTACACATTTTGGCTCACTAGGATTGGACTAGGTTACAAGAGATTACAAAATAGACAATAAAGAACTCTACTATCTTGATCTTTAAGCTTGGATGTCCATCCTCTTTTTTTCTTCAAGTGTCTTTGGCTTGTATTTATAGAGTAGAATGAAAAACCAGCCGTTGGAAAACTAGCCGTTGGGGACTTTAATTCCAACCATAAATACATTTCTGCAACCTTGAGTATAGGTAGTCGAAAGTAGGTATCGATACCTTTCAATACAAGAAAGAGTCGTTTCACATAAATGCAGAGTGTAGCGGTACATGATATATCCGTATTGGTACGGTACTTAGGGTATCGGTATAGAGGCTTCCATATCGGTATGCAAAGTGCTCTCTGAAAATCAAAATTCTTTTGCAAATTGGTACGAAGAAAGACCGTACCGGTACGACCAATCAATTTTTAACTTTTAAGACATTTTAAAATTTTGTTTGAGTAAAAAATCTTTTCAAAACCTTTCAAATATATTTTTCAAGTTGAATGGACCTTGAATTAATTTTGCAATATTTTTCAAGTCCAAAAATATTTTTTATTGAGTTATATCAAAATAAATATCTCAACAATTAGTCAACTAACAATAAGCAGCTTGAAATGACTTAACAGAATGACACGTTAGAAGAAAAAATATTTTTTATTTTATACAATTTTATAAAAATAATTTTTGATTGATGTATCATTATGTAAAGCCAGCATATTTGTCTATATGACACCGCTATCGCAGTGTGCATTTCCATGTATATTTGTCACGTTATTTCAAGTTGTTTATCATCGGTTGACTAACAGTTTTCACCCGTAAATGGGCCATTTTAATCCAAAATAAAACGTTGAGGATTAAATTGGTTCAAAAATAAAAATAAATGACAAAATGACTATCCAGTGAAACGTTAGAGGATTTTTTTTGATATTATGCCTTATGTAATTTATAGTGAGATACGATTAGCTTAATCTCTTAGACATAAAAAATATTATTTCTTTCAACTATATTATTTATAAAGTTGCATTTACTATAAAATCTAATTATATTTTGATACACAAGTTGTGTAAAAAAATTTATACAATCCTTCATATTTAAACTATAAAATTTAAAACCCAAATCCCTAGCCCTAATACCCTAAAACCTAAACCTTAAATTTTTAAACCCTTAACTCTAAATTCTAACCATAGGCCTTAAATTTTACACCATACAACCTAAACTCCTAAACCACAATCTAAATTCATAAACCCTAAAATTAAAAGGTTACAAAAAATTATAAATTTGATTTCAACACTTATTTTTTTTGAAAATGCTGGTTTCAAAAAAATAAAGAGAAAAGATAGTACAACAAGTGATTGTTGTCGCCCTAAACAACTAGGGAACAAACCCCAACCTTAGGCTCAAACGACACTAAGGCAACAAGAGATAAACCCTAACATAATAACTAGTTTCCTTTAGGGAGACAGAACAAGTTCTACCAAAATTAAAATTAAACTTGATGACTAATTGAGTAGGAGCTTTCCAGTGAACTGTATCAAAAGGGACAACACAGTATGGAGGCACACAGACTACATCTTGTTCCCTTAATAATTTTATCTGGAAATTTCGATTTTAATAGTGGAATTGTATGAATTCGAGATGCCTGGTTCTCATCAAACATATCACTAATGACATTGTATTTCCATACCCCTTCATCTGAGTTAATAAGGTCTGCCACCAGTGTATGTTGAATGTTTATTGAATCTCTCTTCACTCTACCATCACCAGGGCCTGGAATTCATGGTTCATTCTATATATTTATAAAATTACCAGAACCAACACACCACCCATATCCTTTCTCAATCAAACCTCGAGCACTCCATATGCTTCTCCAAATGTATGAAGGCTGAGCTCCCAACTCAGTAGTCATAAAATCATTTCGGAGATAATATCTAGCCTTCAACACATGAGCAAGAAAATAATTTAGCTGTGAGATCAAGCGCCAACACTGCTTAGCTAGAAGGGCAACATTAAATTGACTTAGGTTTCAAGAACCTAAACCTCCAACATATTTTGGTTGGGCCAATTGATTCTATATATACCAGTGAATGCCTCGACGTGAACCATTACTTCATCAAATGTTGGAAACTGTTTGTATAATCTGTTAAATTTATGGTTGATGTAGTTAAACAAATAGTTAGAATTAGTTAGTTTGTTAAATAGCTTAAAGTTGTATATAAATAGCTCTTGTACAAATTAATTAAATGAATGAGAAAGGATATTCCTCAAACTTCTTTAATTTTCAACATGGTATCAAAGCTGGGTTTTATCTCTTTTGGGCTTTTTGGGCTCTAATTTCTTTCACTTTTTTTTGTTTTGTCGTTTCCTTTCTCTTTCTTTCTTTTCCAATTTCCCCCCAATTTCATCTTCTTCGTTATTTCTCTAATTTTTCTGATACACCATTTCCCCCAATTTTTCGCGATGCCTTCCGATTCCATTGATTTCAACCATGTTTTGTATCTCCATCCTTTTGATACGCCGGGCATGATGCTTGTTTCTCATCCTCTTTTTGGAATTGAGAATTATTCCATCTGGAGTCGCTCGTTGAAGATAGCCCTACTTGTGAAAAATAAGCTAGGGTTTATCGACGGTTCTTATCGTCGGGAGAACTATTCTCAACACCGTTTCTAAAGACCTTTCTGCCGGTGTCGTCTTCGCGTCGAGTGCTGCCCTTGTTTGGAAAGATTTGGAAGAACGATTCGACAAAGTAGATGGCTCCCGCATATTCTTCTTGCATCGTGAAATTGCTATTGTTTCTCAAGGTGATTTTATTATCTCTAGTTATTTTACTCACCTTAAATTTCTTTGGAGTGAGTATAAATCTCTTGTGCCCTTTACGGCTTGCGAGTGTGAGGCTTCTCAGGATAACATGAAGATTCTAGTTCGACAGAAACTCTTTCAGTTTCATATGGGCTTACATGAATCCTATGCGGCGATTCGAAGCCAAATTCTAATCATGAAGCCCCTTCCTTCCGTCAATCAAGCTTATTCCATGCTTGTTCAAGAAGAATCTCAGAGGACTCAGCTCTCGCTTATTGGTACTGCGGAGACCACTGTTCTGTTTTCTACTTCTTTGGGTAGCACTGATCGTCGTCGGTTTACTGGTGTTTGTGAGCATTGTAAAATCAAATGTCATCACAAAGATCAGTGTTATCGTCTGATCGGATTCCCATATCACTTCAAGTTCAACAAGAAGAAAGGTCCCTCTGCTGCTGTGGCTCTTTCCTCTCCTGCCAATTCTGATGGGGATGTTGATTTGGTCTCTGGTGCTTCTAATCTACCTTCTGTGTCATCCTCGGCTCCCGTTTTCACCCAGGATCAATATCATCAGATCATTCGTTTGCTGAACAAGCCACCTTCTACTGATGCTATCGTGAATCTTGCAGGTATACTTCATTCTAATTCTCCTTCATCTGATGCTTCACTTTGCTGGATTGTAGACACATGGGCCACAGACCATATTTTATCTTCTTTCAAACATCTGGATGATCATGTATCATGTGCTTCTTATCCACGCTTTGTACACTTGCCCAATGGTAAAACCACTCATGTTACTCACCTTGGCTCTTTTCGCTTGACCTCAGATTCCACTCTTCAGAATGTTCTTTATGTCCCTGACTTTTATCACAATTTACTCTCTGTTTCACGCCTTACTCGTGATTTACATTGTTCTCTTATTTTTTACCCTGATTTCCGTTTATTACAGGATCTTTGCACTGGAAGGATGAAGGGGATTGGTAGGGAATCTAATGGTCTTTGTTTTTTTGAGTCTGCTTCTCATTCTGGTGGTATGTTTGCTGTTAATTCTCTTTCATATGTTTCTGGTTCTTTGAATGCCTCTTGTATGACTTTTGTTAGTAATGAAACTTGTATCTGGCATGCTCGTTTAGGGCATGTTTCTCTCTCAAAAATGAATAAAGTTGACTTTTTACAAACATTGCATTTTGACTCTGATCTTATACACAAATGTTCTGTTTGCCCTTTAGCAAAACAAACTAGGTTACATTTTCCTTCTAGCTCTTCTAGGTCTGATTTTCCTTTCTCCCTTCTTTATATTGATATTTGGGGGCCCTATAGAATCTCTACTCATTCTGGATGTCGTTTCTTTCTTACTATAGTTGATGATCACACTAGGATGAGTTGGGTTTATCTGTTGAAGCATAAGAATGAAGTTATTTCCTCTTTGAAGCAGTTTTTCCTTTTAGTCAAAAATCAATTCTCTGCTACCATTCGAATTGTTCGCAGTGACAATTGGTCTGAGTTTTTTAACTCTCTATGTTCCTCTTTCTTTCTTTCTCTTGGTATTACACACCAAAGTACTTGTGTCCATAAGCCCCAGTAAAATGGGGTTGTTGAAAGGAAACATAGACATCTTCTTGAAGTTGCTAGGGCTTTGCGTTTTCATTTTAAAGTTCCATTGAAATTTTGGGGTGATTGTGTTGTTACTGCATGTTATCTTATAAATAGACTTCTTACACATTTGCTTTCTTGGAAGTCACCTTTTAAAATGTTACACCACAAGCCTCCCAATTTGTCTCACTTACGGGTATTTGGTTGCTTATGTTATGCAACCAAACCTAATTTCTCTGATAAATTCTCTGCAAAGTCTATTCCCTTAGTTTTCTTTGGTTATTCCTCTACTCAAAAGGGGTATATTCTTTTTAGCCTTGAGACTCATACATTTTTTGTTAACCGAGATGTTATTTTTCATGAGGATGTCTTCCCTTTTAGTTTTATTTCTCCTAATTCTTCTCCATCTCTTTTTTTTCCTTCTACTCCTTGTATACCAGATTCTGATTTTCTTAATCTCTTTTCATCTCAAAATTCTCTTGACTCTGGTTCTCATTCTTTTTCTCCTACTTCTCATTTTTCTCCTGATTCTTTGAATAATATTGTTACTCCTGCTTCTAGTGCTTCAACAGATCTTCCCTCTTTTCCTTCATCCTCTCCACCATCTTCTTCTTCATCACTCTCACCACCTTCTCTTCGAGTTTCTTCTCATGTCTCTAAATCACCACAATGGCTCATTGATTATGTTCATACCTGCCAATCCACTTCTCCTTCAGGTTTGTATCCGATCCAAAATTACCTTTCTTATTCCCATTTACCTTCTCATACTTCTTCCTATATTTTTTTCATTTCTCATATTTCTGAACCTCAGACCTTTGATGAAGCTAAACATGATCCCAAATGGATAGAAGCTATGAATGCAGAAATCCAGGCTTTGGAATTAAATAAAACCTGGGTTGATGTTCCTTTGCCTCCTAGTAAAGTTTGTATTGGATGTAAGTGGGTTTTTAGGGTTAAGTATATTGCCTCTGGGAAGTTGAGCGTTATAAGGCTCGGTTAGTAGCTAAAGGCTACAATCAAAGAGAGGGTGTGGATTTTGTGGATACCTTCTCTCCTGTTGCCAAACTTAGAACTGTCAGGTTTGTTTTGGCAATTGCTTCCATCTTTAGCTGGTCATTGTGGCAAATGGATGTCCATAATGCTTTTCTTCAGGGTGATCTTCTCGAGGAAGTTTACATGGAGCTTCTTGCTAGTTTTTGTAGTCAGGGGGAGAACATGGTGTGTCGACTCCAAAAATCATTATATGGCTTAAAACAAGCCTCGCGACAATGGAATGCGGAGTTAACTGAGGCATTGTTGGAAGAAAAATTTGTTCAAAGCAAGTTGGATTATTCCCTATTTACCAAGAAGAAAAGATCCAGAATTGTAGTGTTGTTGGTATATGTAGACGATCTGCTCATCACTGGAAATGACAGTGTTTTGATTGAAGAGTTAAAAGCTGTGTTGCATAGAAAATTTAAAATGAAGGATCTGGGTGAGCTTAAATACTTTCTTGGATTATAAGTTCTAAGATCCAAAGAAGGTATTTTGATTAATCAAAGAAAGTATGCTCTTGAATCATTCAAGATACTGGGGCAGGGTAGCAAAGCCTGCCATGACACCATTAGAACAAAATAGCAAGTTGACATCAGTAGAATTTGACAAGCATATTCAACAAGAAGATGATGCAGAAATTCTTGTTGATAAGACACCATTTCAGAGGTTGGTTGGCAGATTATTGTATTTGATACACATTAGACCCGATATTGCATATTCAGTACATCACCTAAGTCAATTTATGCATCAGCCAAAGAAAGAGCACATGGAGGCAGCTTGTAGAATTGTTAGATACATAAAGAAGAATCCAGGCTTAGGGATTCTACTGAAATCTTCAAATGATTGTACTATTACAGCAAGTTGTGACTCAGACTGGGCCACATGCCTGATGTCCAGAAGATCCATTACTGGATATTGTGTGATGTTGGGAGAATCATTGGTTTCGTGGAAATCAAAGAAGCAAAGTATTGTGGCTAGATCGTCAGCAGAGGCAGAATACAGAAGTATGGCCATGGTGACTGCAGAAATAGTTTGGCTAAAAGGTTTATTAAATGAAATAGGAATCCAAGAAAACACACCAGCAAAGGTGTTCAGTGACAGTAAAGCAGCCATACAAATAGCAGCCAATCATGTGTTCCATGAGAGAACGAAGCATATTGAGATTGATTGCCACTTTGTAAGAGAGAAAATTCAAGAGGGGCTGATACAGACCGAGTACATTCCAACTAAAGAGCAACCAGCTGATATCTTTACAAAAGCCTTGAATACTTCTCAACATGAATACCTATTGTCCAAGTTGGGTGTCAGAGATGTGTTTGCCCCACCAACTTGAGGGGGAGTGTTAGAAACTGTTTGTATAATCTGTTAAATTTATGGTTGATGCAGTTAGACAAATAGTTATAATTAGTTAGTTTGTTAAATAGCTTAAAGTTGTATATAAATAGCTCTTGTACAAATTAATTGAATTAATGAGAAAAGGATATTCCTCAAACTTCTTTAATTTTCAACACCAAAACCTAGCCATGATTTGCTCCAAAGATCGACACAGAGAACTAGGCAACAAGAAGCATTGCATTGCATAGAAGACTACTTTGATAAGAACTTATTTGCCCCCCATAGAGAGAAACCTTACCCCCCAGCTATCCACTTTGTTGTTGAATCTATCGAAAAAATAGCTGAAAGCTTCTTTCTTGTTCCTCCCTACCATTGTTGGCAAACCTAAGTACCTTTTAAGATTAGAGGATATGCGAACACCCAACAAGTTTGCAATTTGTTCTTTATTTTCCATAGCAACGTTCTCACTAAAGTAAATTAAGGACTTCTCATAATTTACTCTTTGCCCCGAAGCATTCCCATAAGTAGTGAGCAAAGACTTTATATTGGTTGATTCTAAAACTGACGCCTCACCAAATAGGATGATGTCATCCTCGAACAATAAGTGCCCAATCTGCAATCTGCCAAGACCAACTTTGTTCCAATTATTGATCCCTGTCTATTTGCTTCATTTAACAAAACATACAAGCCTTCCGTACATATCAGAAAGAGGTAAGGGCTTAACGGATCCCCTTACCTCAATCCTCTAATTGACCGAAATGAAGAACCTTGACTACCATTGAGGCTAACATTGTATGAAATTGTTGATATGCAGCGCATTATCAATTGCACTCATCGAATATCAAAACCAAACTTGATCATCATGCATTCCAAGAACGACCACTCTACGCGATCATACGCTTTACTCATATCAACATTTAACGCAAGGAATTCCTTATTCCCAGTACGATTATTCTCCATAGCCTTCAAACCCTCATAGGCAATAATTACATTGTCTGAAATATGACGCCCAAGAATAAAAGCTCCATGCGATTTATCAATACAAGCGTCTAGGGTACATGCAAACCTATTTGCCAATACTTTTGCCACAATTTTGTAAATCACATTACATAAACTTATTAGCCTAAAACGTGACATGTTTTTAGGATTACTAACCTTTGGAATGAGAACAATCTGGGTACTATTCACCAATTCTACATACTATTCACCATGAAGTACCGATAAGCAAAAAGTTTTAATGTCATTGCCATCTATATGCCAGAATTTTTGAAAAAATAATGCAGGAAATCCATCCCTCCATGAAGCCTTTAATGGAGCCATATTAAACACAGTTGACCTTATTTCATCATGTGTAAATGGGGCTAAAAGCATGTCATTCATCTCTACAGTAACATGATGATGCACTAACTCAAAAATAGTGGAGGAACTAACTGGCGTCGATGTGCTAAAAAGCTCCTTGAAATAGTCACTGGCCAATTTTAGAAGAAATATCTCACCAATTAACCAGTTTCCATTTGCGTCATATAAACCTCTCACTGCATTTATCTTCTTCATGTATGAGGCATAGTTATAGAAAAAAGGTGTATTTTTTTCCCCATTATGGAGCCAGTTAACGTGCGTCTTTTGCTCCCAATACAACTTTTCTTTATCTGCCTCCATATTTAAACCGAGCTTTACCCCAGCAAGCTCATTTAGTATAGTCTCATCCGAGTCCAACATCGAGAGTGCAGCTAAATGTTCTTGGAAGTTTCGTTTGCGCTTAATGGATATTTGTTTCAGGTTTTTACTCCATGATGAAAGAACCAAACTAAGATCTTTCAGTTGACTTGGTACATCTGCCTGAGAGCCATCCCAAAAGGACTAATCACCCAATCCACACCTTCTTCAAGTGTCCAGCTAGCCTCAAAGTAAAATCCAAACTTGTAGCTATTATAATGTTGGGTATTATGTCCACTCGTTTCAATCAGAACTGGACAATGATCCAAGAAAGAGTGGCACAAATGAGAAACTGAGTAATTCGGGTGCAAAGCCCACCAGTCTGAATTTACAACAACTCTATCGAGTCTTTCACGGACATTATTTGTTGGCAAACGTCCCCTTTCCATATGTACCAGTTGCCTTTGAATCCCGGATACCAGAGATCACATTATTCTAGAACCTCGTGAAATCTTAACATATTACATTCCAAACGCAGACGGCCACATTTTTTCTCAAAGGAGTATGCTATTTCATTAAAATCGCCAGCCACCAGCCATGGCATAGATTGATCAGAGTTCAATTGCCACAATATATTCCATGATTCATCTCTGTAACGTTCTTCTGGGCTGCCATAGAAGCATGTAAAACGCCAAACTATAGCTTCACTTTCCTTAATAACAACATCAATATGCGTCTGGGAATAAATTTTCAAAGTAACATCCATGTCAGTCTTCCATCCAATTGATAAACCACCTATAGAACCCACAGAACCAACATCAATTCCAAATAAAAACCACACTTACGATGAGCGTGTTCCATTCTTCTTGCACTAATCTTTGTTTCCATAAGAAACGAAATATGGGGATTAGTATCTCTTAGATGATTTCTGAGACGATTCACCACCCGTGGCTTCCCCAATTCACGGACGTTCCAGCATACGAGCTTCATTGCGCCCGGCTGGTCTACCTCACAGAGCCAGCCGATATCTCATTGTCTACACTAGACACGGAATCGTTGAATTTCAAAACTGCCTGCACCTCCCCTACTATACGTTGTCTTTTGTTTCCATCCACCACTGCAATTGGATCATCTTCTGCATCTGAGCACATGTCTATATAACCTTGGCCAGAGGACCCAGGTTTGACATGAGTGGGCCCCTTCACAATAGAATTTTTAATCCCTATGAGAATAGTTAGCGGCCCATATTACAACATATTGTCATTTGTTGGTGAATTAACATTAGTTGTATCCAATAACTGCCCATACACATCCCTGGCAGCCTTAACTTTCGTTAGGGAAGTACCAGAAATCTCCTCCCTCAGCCATCTACTTGGCGACGATGATCCTCTTCTAGGTTGAGCACAGAAGATAAATCCCATCCAAAAGTCACCTCTTTTGGATCGAGAGTTAATCGTAAGGGGCAGAAGCTTTTTCCATGGCCTAACTTACCACAAATGAAGCAAAATAAGGTTATCTTCTTATACTGGAAAAGAGCAAAATCACAACAGTACTTACTCAAAGCTATCTTTTTCGTAAGTGGACATTAATCGAAACCTTGATGCATATAATGTTTCCTTCCCGTAATTATCAGACTTGTATCATAATCAATGAACGACTCAATGAAATTGCTGAATTGATGCGCCATTGGCTCTGACGTCAGACCCTGAAGTAGATCATAAACTTGAACTCAAAAATCATCAAAATCCAGAGGCACAGTTAAAGGATCTTCACCCTCTTTCAATCTATAGAGAATCGACAAATGATTATTGAAAAACCATGGTGATCTATTAATCACTCAATTTTGTTGAGATGTATAAGGGTAGTTAGGTCTTTACTAGGTTAGTTAGGTTTAACCGGATAGTTAGATTTAGGTTATAAATAAGGAAACGTTCCTTTATTGTATCTTATCTTGGAAAAATAAAAAAAACTTCTTTTAGTCTTCTTCTTCGATTACATGTTCAGCCTGAAAACACCACCATTACTGTTGCTTCTCCATCGGCGATCAGCGGCAGCTCAACATGGTATCAGAGCCACCGGCGGAGACTTTTCCGGCGTCCAGTACTTGTCTTTAGAAACCTTCCTTAGTTGTTGGAAGTCAATGCGAATAGGATCAATTGGCAGATTCAAAAAAGTTTTGTAAACTGTTTCTTTGATATCTTTTTGAAATCTTCTCGCTTCTTGTCATCTTGTACATCATTTTTCAATGTTTCTTGGACGTCTTTAATGGAAACAATCATAGATTTAAATCATCCTCTTTATCTACATGCATCAGATACGCCATGAACTCTCCTCGTTTCACACCAACTAACTGGAATTGAGAACTATAACTTGTGGAGCAGGTCAATATTGAAGATCGCTCTATTAGCAGAGAACAAAGTTGGGTTAGTTGATGAAACCTGCAAGAGAGAGTCAGTGGCAGAGAACTTACGATCTCAATGGGACAGATGCAATGCTCTAGTGTTGTCTTGGATCTTCAACACCGTGAGTCAAGAGCTTTCTGCAAGAATAGTATTTGCTTCCAATGCTTTTGTTGTTTGGGCAGATCTCAAAGAATGATTCAACAAGGTTGACGGTTCAAGAATTTATTTTTTGCACTGTGAAATTGTGACTCATGTGCAAAATCTTGCTTCGATTTCAGTTTATTTTTCTCGTCTGAAGTTGTTGTGGGGTGAATATGATGCGTTAGTGCCTTTTGCTTCTTGTGAATGTGAAATACCACGTGAAAACAACAACCTTCTCAATCAGCAAAGATTGTTTCAAATGCTTATGGGACTGAATGATTCAAATTCAACGGTTAGAAGTCAAATCTTGTTGATGAAGTCATTGCCCACAATTAACCAAGCATACAATATGCTGGTACAAGAAGAGGGTCAACGTCAGCATTCTACATAGTCTACACAAGTTCTTGCTAAGCCAACTGCTTTATATACCTTATTTTGTACACAAGGTTACAATCAAGTCAAAAAGAAATTCAATAGAGTGTGTGATTATTGTCATGTTAAAGGTCATAAGAAAAACAATTGTTATAGATTGATTGGCTATCCCCCATATTTGAAGTTCACTAAAAGGTTTGGTATGGGAACCAAGCAAGCTACGAACTCAGCTATTGTTGAAACTGCTTCAGATGGTTCGAGTCAACCTGCGTCAACATAGGTTCCATCTTTCACAGTGGAACAATATCAGCATATTTTGAATCTCCTAGGTAAAGATCTAGTAGTTAATGGTACAGCTCACATGGCATGTATGGTGTCTTATTCTTTAACTCAAGAATGGATTTTAGATACAGTGGCAACTAATCATATGACCCATAATTTAGGTTATTTAGATTCGCCTATTGTTTGTGATCCTTCTTCTGTTGTTCAATTACCAAATGGTAACTCAACAAATGTAACACATATAGGTTCTTATAGGTTGTCTTCTACAAAGGTCTTAAGAAATGTTCTTTGTGTGCCAAGTTTTCAGTTCAATCTTATATATGTGTCTCAACTTACAAAAGATACGCCATGAACTCTCCTCGTTTCACGCCAACTAACTGGAATTGAGAACTATAACTTGTGGAGCAGGTCAATATTGAAGATCGCTCTATTAGCAAAGAACAAAGTTGGGTTAGTTGATGAAACCTGCAAGAGAGAGTCAGTGGCAGAGAACTTACGATCTCAATGGGATAGATGCAATGCTCTAGTGTTGTCTTGGATCCTCAACACCGTGAGTCAAGAGCTTTCTGCAAGAATAGTATTTGCTTCCAATGCTTTTGTTGTTTGGGCAGATCTCAAAGAATGATTCAACAAGGTTGACGGTTCAAGAATTTATTTTTTGCACTGTGAAATTGTGACTCATGTGCAAAATCTTGCTTCGATTTCAGTTTATTTTTCTCGTCTGAAGTTGTTGTGGGGTGAATATGATGCGTTAGTGCCTTTTGCTTCTTGTGAATGTGAAATACCACGTGAAAACAACAACCTTCTCAATCAGCAAAGATTGTTTCAAATGCTTATGGGACTGAATGATTCAAATTCAACGGTTAGAAGTCAAATCTTGTTGATGAAGTCATTGCCCACAATTAACCAAGCATACAATATGCTGGTACAAGAAGAGGGTCAACGTCAGCATTCTACATGGTCTACACAAGTTCTTGCTAAGCCAACTGCTTTATATACCTTATTTTGTACACAGGGTTACAATCAAGTCAAAAAGAAATTCAATAGAGTGTGTGATTATTGTCATGTTAAAGGTCATAAGAAAAACAATTGTTATAGATTGATTGGCTATCCCCCATATTTGAAGTTCACTAAAAGGTTTGGTATGGGAACCAAGCAAGCTGCGAACTCAGCTACTGTTGAAACTGCTTCAGATGGTTCGAGTCAACCTGCGTCAACATAGGTTCCATCTTTCACAGTGGAACAATATCAGCATATTTTGAATCTCCTAGGTAAAGATCTAGTAGTTAATGGTACAGCTCACATGGCATGTATGGTGTCTTATTCTTTAACTCAAGAATGGATTTTAGATACAGTGGCAACTAATCATATGACCCATAATTTAGGTAATTTAGATTCGCCTATTGTTTGTGATCCTTCTTCTGTTGTTCAATTACCAAATGGTAACTCAACAAATGTAACACATATAGGTTCTTATAGGTTGTCTTCTACAAAGGTCTTAAGAAATGTTCTTTGTGTGCCAAGTTTTCAGTTCAATCTTATATATGTGTCTCAACTTACAAAAGATTGACACCGTGCTATTATTTTTCTTCCTGATATTTGTGTATCTCGGGATCTTTACAGTGGAGAGATGAAGAAGATTGGTAGTGTTCGAGATGGTCTTTATGTTCTTCATGCTTCTTTAGATAAGCATTTATGCTTTAGTGTTTGTATACCTAACGATTCATGTTTACATGCTAGTAATAAAGTTTGTGAAAAATCTATATGGCATGATAGGCTAGGCCATAGTTCTGTCAAAACTTTGTCTCATATTCCAGGAATGCAATGTAATGACAATATTGAAACTGTAATTAAAAATTGTGGTGTATGTCCTCTTGCGAAACAAACACGTTTACCTTTTCCTTCAAGTAGTTCATGTTCTAATGCTCCTTTTGCTTTAATCCACATTGATATATGGGGGCCATATTGCATTAGCACTGTGCATGGACAACGCTATTTTTTTACTATTATTGACGGCTTCTCACGTATGACCTGGATTCGATTGTTAAAACTAAAGAGTGACGCCTTTGTTGCATTAATATATTTCATTAGTTATGTTCAAACTCAGTTCTCTAATACTGTAGACACCGTTTTCCGCTCGGGTCGAAATTGGTTGGGCCTTCAAAAGCCCGTCAAACACTTGGAGTCGCCATCGATCGTTTTGGGTTAGGTACGACCGAAAACTTGTAAAATTGGTCTACGGCATTACCGAGATCATTGTCGGGTTCGGGAGTCGGTTACGAGTGAGGAAGGTTATAGCACCCCCACTACGCCCAAAATTGGTACCTAAGGATTATGGTTGTCTAAAAAAGGGGAAACTCGAAATGAGGTTAATAACACTACTAAAAAAATTAATTATAATGCTAAACGTGTGAAAGGAAAGTCATGACATGCTTAAAAAAACATAAACTTATTTAAAATAAAATAAAAAGAACAAAATCATACTTAATCAAATAAATAAAAATTAAATTATTAAAAAGTTCAAATTATTCATCAAATTTGACTAAGACAATTTTAATTAGAAACTAGATCATAGATTAATCAATTTATTGAAACCAATTATTTACCAAAACATGTTCAGGGACCAAATCAAATCAAAACACAAATTAACAGGCTTAAATATTAATTAATTCTATGAAACAAGACTTAATTAAAAGAAATCTATTACTAAAGGCCGAATTAAAGACTAACCAACTAATCTTGTGACCTGATCGACTTAAAACTAATTCTAAAGTGCAAGATTAAGACCTAAAGGGAAAGATGTCTAAAAGTGAAAGGATCTAAAATGAAAATCCCCCCTAAAATGCTATTTCACGTGTTCATTTAAGGAGTTTACCATTTTTTATTCACTTTCTTCTTTCATTAAAAAAATATAGAGCTCTCTCATCTCTTTCAATGCGTATTACTGCCATCGTGTGCCGCCACTGTCCGGCCACCATCAATTGTGGCCATTTGATTTCAAAAGTTCACTACAGCTTTCCCCCGACTCCTTGAGTTTGAATCTGGTGACCACTTCGTTAGATAACGCTCAGATGCTCATGAATCAAGCAAAAACCGTTTAGGTCCTTTCTTCTTCGATCTCCGACTCTGACCGTCAGATCGTCACCGTTTTTCGATATATAGTTCCTTTCAGCCTCCTCTATACTTTGACCGTTCAGATTCGATGGCTGATGTTCTGTTTGCCGGGAAATGGTGAAAAAACACTTCAACTTTCTCCTTTACTTTCAAACTGATTTCAAGACTAGTTTTTTTTCTTTGTTCTTCGCAGGTACCTCGCGTCTGGTTGTTGGTTATCGTGAGTGATGGCTTGATGGCAACTTGTGCTTGGGGAACGGTTTGGATGCTGCAAGGTGATGTCAAGGCTACGAGGGCAGTTTGATGTCGGGCGTGAGAATGCCGAAGGCGATGGGCTGTTGTGAGGAGAGGCTCATTGTTGTGTAGAGATGTGGAAAATGATGGCCTTGGGGTAGCTTTGTGATGGAGTGGTTCCGAGATTGTTGTGGGCTCTTCCACTGTTCGAATCTGGATGGTGATACTTTGGACGTTGGGGAAAGGTAAGTGATACTTCAATTTTTGGCTCCTTCCTCAATGTTTTTTTGAAATTGATTTCCTACTCTCTATTTTGCAGGATTTTTGATTTTCCGTGTGTATCCCCCCTTTTCCTCGTGGTTTTTCCTTTGTTTATAAAGGGCTAGAATGCCTGATAATGGAGGATATGTAGAGGTCAATTGAGTTTGGTGAGATTATTGTGGGATTTAAGTTGAATGGACGGTAGGTGAGTGACAGAGATTTTAAGGGATGTTTGTATCAGGTTTGACCGAGATTTAACGGTGAGAAATGATATGGACTCGAGTTTAGGATTTGGGCTTGGTATGTTTGGGCTCAATTATTTTCAATATTCAATGTGGTAAAAATTGGTGTGTACAGCTGCCCCTCTTTGCTCATTACTCGAGCAATAGGAATTGAGCAAAGACTAAAAACAATGAATTTTTCCATTGAATATTGAACTTGCAAACATGACGCTTCCGCTCGTCCTCAAGGGCGTTGGAATTCGACATGTACCCCGCTCGTCTCAAGGGCACTAGAATTCAAGAACTCATTTTCTGGTGTAAGATGCACCCGCTCATCTCAAGGGCGTTGTAAGATGTACCCCGCTCGTCTCAAGGGTACTAGGATTCAAGAATTCATTTCTCGATGTAAGATGCACCCCGCTCGTCTCAAGGGCGTTGTAAGATGTACCATGCTCGTCTCAAGGGCATTGGAATCCAAGAATTCATTTCTCGATGTAAGATGTACCCCACTCGTCTCAAGGGCACTAAAATTCGAGAATTCATTTCTCGATGTAAGATGCACCCCGCTCGTCTCAAGGGCGCTGTAAGGTGTAGCCCGCTCGAATCAAGGACACTAGGATTCAAGAACCCATTTCTTGAAGTAAAATGCACCCTGCTCGTCTCAAGGGCGATGTAAGGTGTACCCTGCTCGTCTCAAGGGTACTAGGATTCAAGAATTTATTTCCTCGATGTAAAATGCACCCCGCTTGTCTCAAGGGCGCTGTAAGGTGTACCTCACTCGTCTCAAGGGCATTGGGATTCAAGAACTCATTTCTTGATGTAAAATGCACCCCGCTCGTATCAAGGGCGCTGTAAGGTGTACCCCGCTTGTCTCTAGGGTACTGAGATTCAAGAATTCATTTCCTTGACGTAAAATGCACCCCGCTCGTCTCAAAGGTGATGTAAGGTGTACCCCGCTCGTCTCAAGGGTACTGGGATTCAATAATTCATTTCCCAATGTAAAACTTCATTCCTCAACTCGAGGACATTGTGTCGAAAACTCTGATCCTTCAAAACCAAGGATACTTAGTTGAAAATTTGATTAGCTCCTTCAAACCCGAGGATGCCAAATTTGACTCCACTCTTTCAAACCTAAGGATGTTGGGTCAAATTCTAATTTGGTTGTAAGACTCCACTCCCTCATCTTTGGAGGCGATGGTTCTAACATCTTCATTTACTCATCTTTGAAGTAATTAGATATGATAACACTCATCTTTGAGGTAATGTTGACACTTCATCTCGAAGGTAATTTGATGACACTCCATCTTGGGGGTAATGATGACACTCTATCTTAGAGGTATTGGTGGCACTTCATCTTGAAGGCAAATGGTGGCACTCCCTCTTGGAGGCAAATGGTGGCACTTCATCTTGGAAGCTTGATGTTGGCACTCCATCTTGGAGACAAATAGTGGCACTTTTTCTTGAAGGCAAATGTGGCATTTCATCCAATCATTCGTGTTTGAAGCGGGTTTTGATGTAAAATCGCTTACTCATGATTAGGGCAAGGTTCGATAAATGAAGATGCACCCATTCGTTCTTGAGTATGAATTGGATGTAAAACCACTCATTAGTGCTTGAGACAAGGTTTTGTTTGTACCTGTTTGATAATCAATGTGCAAAGAATGCATACAGAAACATGTATATCAATGATGTAAATGCATGCTCTCATGGTTAATGGTGATGCAAAAATGCTTGGGAAGTCTTCCTTCTCGAACCAAGCTTGATCACCTCGACTTCTTTTTTCCTCCAATTGGGCGTAAATTCATCACTTCCAGACTGTGACAATTCAGTTTTGCCCCAACAAATTTGTCTTCTAAACTTTCGTCTTTTCTTTTCCTTGCCCCATTCTTGATTCTAGGCTCTTCAAATCTGAGTGAACCTTGTCAAAAGAATCTTTTTCATTCTCAAGAGAGTTTATTTTAAAATATTTTTCAAATCATAAAGAGCTTTCGAAAATATTTTTGCAAAAGGAAAATGTGCCCTACACTCAAGGCTCACAACTGAAACATTTCATAAAAATCTAAGTTCATTGAAGATCAAACAAGTCAATTACTCTTTCAATCTTTCAAAATTATAGCTCTTTAACATGTGTCAAGACTATTGGTGATTTCAAGGTATGAGTAAGTTTGGAGTATAATGTGTTTTGGGGTCGGTTGTTTTGAATGAGACATGATTCTTTAAATGTTCATTGATATGTTAAAAAATGATCGAATGATCATGGAAGCTTCGTATGCGACTTCTGGAACTATTCACTAACCTCAAACCATTTCTCATGATTTTAGGGTGTGTGGAACTTCATTGAACTTCTAGGGGATCATCTCTCGCATGCAAATCATGTATATTTGACTTCATATTCGAGCTACCTTTTCAAGTTTTGACTCAAATTCACCATTGGTTCAAAATGCCCTTTGCGAGTTTTCATTTGGAACCCTTCTTTGATTTTTTTTTCTTTTATTTTTTTCTTTTGATTATTCATCATGCATTATAAGGTTTAGAAATCTTCTGCAAACAAACGAGTTAACTCTAAGAGAAGGTATCAATTCTAAAAATAGACTCTTCAACTCAAATATCCATATATGATCAAAATGGACTTTACAGGCATGTAACATGGGCTATAGTTTAGAATTATGAAAGAAATGATACATAGACTCAAACAAGTTTTAAGGGCCAATAACCAAGGATCGATTGTTTTCGTTGGAATCTCACTTTGCTCGACTTGAATCTGCTTCCACATTTTTTCGGATCACTCTAGACTGCCCATTTTTAGGTTTTCACCCTAGAGTTCATTTTTTTTGTTATTTTTTTATCTTCAAGGATTCATGATATTTCTACGAATGTTGGAACCAGAACTTCAAACAATATTGTGTCACAAGCTTCATCTTGAAGATAACTAGACTCAAGATAATCATTTTTGAAGAGGGACTCCACATGTGTGCTTCTCGTTCTGTTCTATTCATTTCATATTCTTTTTTCTTTCATTTTCTTTTCTCTTTTTTTTCTTTTTCGTTCTCTTTTTCATGAATTCAGAACTTTATTTTGATTTAAGCACAAATAACCTCTTGTGGCCGAAACACGTCTTTTTGTTCTTGACCCCGGTCTATAAGGATTCATCGTTGTAGTATGATCAGAATCGACAATTTATTCATGTAAGCAAATATTTCTTCACCTTTGCCCTCTAGTGTAGAGGGTGATCCTTGGTTAGGGTTTAAATCAAAGAAAATTATAAGGCTCAAACGGGGACAACAAATGATAATTTTCTCTTTTTGTGAAGGGATGATTAGGGGTGTTCAATCGGTCGGTTCGGTTAACCGACCGAACCGAAATTCCCAAAATTTATTAACCGATTTTTTTTTTCCTTTAACCATTAATCGAACCGATTTTTTTCTCAAAAAAATTAATCGAACCGAACAAAGTTCGGTTAATTCGGTCGGTTTTCGAATTAACCGAACTTTTACATAATAATTTAATTAAAAAATCAGTAGTCATTACATTAAAAAATAGCCTGCTTATGCATAAAATAAAGTTGGAAGAGAAATCTAACAAGATTCATACAGTCTAGCCTCCATGCATTAGTAATTCAACAAACAACAAAGTTCAAATAAAAAAACATTATAATCCAAGCCAACATGAGCACTCATAAATCAAGCTAGTAGATAAACACTAAAACAATTATATAGGCAGCAATCTTCAGTTTCTCACTCTTCAAAATTCTTCATTTGCATCAATTAATTCTCCCAAAAAATCTTCATTTGATGTATCCCTACAAAACATATCATATTTCTGTAAAATCAGAAATGAATAAATCAAAAAGTTCGATCATATACATAGTATAATATACATTAAAAGATTAGAATGCATACCCTTCCTTCAACTCACACTCACAATCTCACAGTACATAAGCTTATGAGCTTATGAGTTGAGGGTAGGATCTAATGCATTCCAAGACGAATCTAAAATATCAAATAATTAAAAGTTGATGTCAATGTGAGGTACACAGCTCAAAAATAATTTTACTTATTAAATTAAAATTAACAAATAAAGATATTAACATACCATTATTAATCTTGTCAAGTTCTTGAATTTGTTCTTCAATCTTCTTAATCTCTTCTTTTGTCGATGAATTTCGAATATAATCTTGAGCACACACAAGGGCTTGCACCATTTTAGGAGTTAAAGAACTCCTAAATTGATCGAGAACACGTCCTCCGGTACTAAATGCAGATTCTGAAGCTACAGTAGAAAGCGGTATAGCTAACACTTCTTTGGCCATCTTTGAAAGAGCTAAAAATCTAGGACTATTGACTTTCTACCACAATAAAATGTCAAATCTATCATCATGATTTTCAGTAGCCTCTCCTAAATATTTATCCAATTCAGATGTTTGATCTTCACCACCATTTTCAATGACACGCCTTTTATATAAATCTTTCATTCGTCTTTTCACTTTTTGTTGTGGATCATTTACAAAAGCAGTTTTCCCCTCACTTGTTTGGCCACAATCACTAGAAACTCGAGGTTTGTACTCATCATACAATTCAAACAAAGTATCCTTCAATTTTTGCATCACTTCAGAAGATTTTTCAGAATTATACATTTCACTAAGTGCAAATTCTAAATAGTTCAATTTCTGTCTAGGATCTAGAACACAAGCAACAAATATAAGCATATTCATCTTATCAATGTCACCCCAATATTTATCGTACTTATCTTTCATTTTCATGGCCATAACACTAAAATCAATATCAACACTTGATTGAGTATCTCGTAATAGGATATCAACTTCAGTAAGTTCATCAAAAAAATTATTGGATGTAACATAAGAAGTTCCTGAAACTCTCAAAGTAACTTCATAAAAGTGTTCCAAAAAATCTCTCAAGTTTCTAACACTACTCCAATCTTCTATAGTTGGCCAACCCTCTCCCAACTCAAGTTCAGCCCTAAATTTTGTATCTTGTTCTTCGAATCTCTGAAAAGCTCTTTCAAAATTTTGAGCAGTGTCTAACATTAAGTATGTTGAGTTCCACCTAGTACAAACATCAAGACACAACATCTTTTTGCAATCTATTTTTTCCACTTCAACGCACTCCATAAATCTTTTCAATCTAGCTGGAGATTGTCTCACATATCTCACAGCCCCTCTAACACGTGCAACAGATTTATTCATTTCTTTCAAACCTTCAACAATAATTAAATTCACAATATGTGCCATGCATCTCATATGAAGGTATTTACCATTCGCAATGCAACCCTTTCGAGGACTGAATTTTTTCCTTAAATAATTAACAACAACATCATTGGAACTTGCATTATCAACAGTGATAGTGAATATTTTATCAATTCCCCAACTTAACAAACAATTTTCAATCATCATTCCAATAGCATCTCCCTTATGACTAGAAATTGGACAGAAATTAATAATTTTCTTATTCAATTTCTAATCATTATCAATGAAGTGTACAGTAAGACACATATAATTCACTCTTTGCAAAGAAGTCCATGTATCAGTAGTCAAACAAACTTGAGAACATGAGCTTTTCAAATACTGTTTTAGCTTAACCCTTTCATCCAAGTATAACTGATAAATATCTCTAGTTATAGTAAGTCTAGAAGGAATTCGAAACCTAGGGCATGCCACATAGATAAATTTTCTAAAACCTTCACTCTCAACAAACTTGAAAGGCAATTCACCAATCACAATCATTTGAGCTAAAGCATTCCTAGTTGCTTCTTGATCAAATTTCCAAGTGGTAATATGTCCCACTTCCCCTTTAAGACCCTAATTAGGTAAAATCAATTGGCCTTGATTATTGTCAACAACCTTAGTAGGGTTTTTTTTACATTGCTTCATGTGATAGTTTAATGATCCAGTTCCATTTTTCTTTCCATCACAACAGAATTCTTTATCACAGTAATTGCATTTACCTTTACTTTGACCCTCACTAGTAACAAATTTAGTAAAATGGGACCACACTTCTGACCTTGGAGTGATAGCTTTCCGTTTAGCAGCAGCCCTTGTATTGTTGCTTTGGCTTGATGCTCCAGCAGTATTAGATGAATTTCCAGAATCAATCAAAGAGCGTGAAACGCTGCCCTCAACAGACGCTTCTGTATTGGACATCTACCAAAAAATATAAACAAAAAATTACATAATTAGTGAGATATAACCAGTAAATTACATGACTACAATTTAATACAATTCCAGCAAAACTAGAATTATTAGAAATATAAACAAAAAAATACGTATATATTTCAGATGCATAATTTAATACAATTCCAGTAAATTACAAGACTACAATTTAATACAATTCCAGTAAATTACATGACTACAATCTAATACAATTCCAGTAAATTACATAACTATAATTTAATACAATTCCAGTAATCATAATTAGTGAAATATAAACAAAAAAATACGTATATGTTTCAGATGCATAATTTGAGTATTATAATTCCAGTAAAACTAGAATTATTAGAAATGTGGTGGGATAATTACCACTTGCTAGAAATAAGGAACAGATTCGAAACAAAAAACAAATTAATAATTAAACCTTAGTCAGAGAGCAAATATAAAGTACACAACAAAAAATTTCAGTGAAGATGTTAGAAATCAAAGAAAAAAACTCACGAAATCAGTTACAATTCGCAAACCCCAAACGAGTGTAAAAAACTAACCTTTTTTACATAACAAGTGAAGATTTTCCACGATTTGGTGAAGAACGAACCTTAAAGCTGTGGGAACTGAAAAAATACGACAAAATATTCTCCGATTGACGACGAATTCAACACTGTAAGTAGTATGACTGAGGTATTCAAAGAGTAATTTTGGGAATAGAAAGTGACGGTTGTTTAGGGTTTTTTTCTTTTGTTAGAGAAATTTTTAATTTTGAAAAAGTTTAAGTTTTTAATGCATTATTTTTAATTATTCCTAATAATTATTGAAGTTAATTGGGTTTGGTTTGGGTTAAAAAAATTAGTTTCTTAATGGGTCTGGGGGTTGGGGCAGATTGCATTGGGCTAAGGGTTTTCTTAATTAGTTTCTTAATAAGTAATATATATATATATAATATTAAATATTTAATAAATTCGGTTAATTCGGCTAATTCGGTTAATTAACTGATTTCGAACCGAATTAACCGATAACCGAAGTTTGAAAAAATTATTAACCATTAACCGACCGAACATGAAATTAACCGACCGATTAACCGAAAAAATTTCGGTTCGGTTCGGTTAATTCGGTTTTAACCGAAGTTTGAACACCCCTAGGGATGATGAAGGAATGCCAAATGTCATCTCATACATGAATATTTTCGCAAAAGAGTTACCCTTAGAATAATAGGTATTCAGAACTAACTCATTTATTCATAGAATCATCTAAAAACGAATAATGCATGATAATCTAATCTATCTCTTTTTCTTTTTCTTCATGCATGACTCAATTGTTTGAGCTCATTCGTAGTATCAACATGTGATGCCCCACCTTGTTTTCTTGTTGGAAGATTCGTACTCCAGTGAACATTTTAATTTTCATGCTTTTGAGGTATATATCAAGAAAAAAACTGACTTTAGGTCAAACTTTCAAAAACCAAGGAGTGACTTGGTTGTCGTCTTCTTTAAAAGGATAATCTTGCGAGCGAAAAAAAAAGTTGACTTTCGATCAAACTTTCAAAAAAACAAAGGTGTTACTCGAAGATCTTCTTCCTCGGAAGGTTACCTTACATCATGTTTAGATTTTCAAGTACTAGTCATGAAGATTTGAAAAGATCAAGAGATCATATTTTTGGTTTCAAGTGAAAGGTTAATCTTATCATATGCCAAAGGTCCATAATCTCGATTCTCCAGAGAGTATTTGATTTGTTTAATTTTCATAGAACTTCAAAATTTTACAAATTTATTTCATTGCTCATAGTTATAGTTTGAAAGCTCGTTTTTGAAAATACCACCATTTATTCATTGCTCAAAAGTTATTTACAAAGATGATTTCTCAAAATTTGAAATTTCAAAAAAAATAGAAATAAAAAATTGAGAAAATTATGACAAGGGTCTTCTCCGTGTGGGCACCGAAAATTCTTCCTCTTGAATCTTCTCATTCTTCACCATACATTGCTTTTCGATTATCTACCCATATGAATTATGAATGCATGCAAATGCAATGCTAAAGATTAAATGCATAAAAGGTGTTGCTTTAGAATTAACCATTCATAGAACAATCTTCAGAACTTCGATTACGAAAGCCTTCTATTTTAAACGACTAATTATATATCAGCATCCCTTTATTAGACATTCTAAACATGATGTGTGTGAGAAAAAAAAACAAAAAAAAACATGGTTGGTACATCATAAACAAATGAATATGTACAAATATAAAATTAATGCATGGTAAAAAGTGTGTGCATGTACATATGTAGGTGGCCACTAACAATTCGGGTTCGTTATGGATCTAATTGGCTGGACTCATGTGGCTCACTACAAGAGGTTCAAGGTTCTAAGAAGGATACCTAAACTGTCCTTACTAACCTACTAAGTCTAATAAGAACCTCAATCCTCACCCATTATAGGCTTTTACGGACCGAGTTCAGTTTAGGGGTTCACTTTTTTAAGCTTGTACGGAGGATTGACCTCTCGAAGACAAAAAATATGTGAACACCGGAAGCAACACGCATTCTTGTACAAAGGATTAACCTTCCGAAGGGTAGCGATTGCAACCACTTAAGCGAGACAAAGCTCGAGTTGAGAGCTTATGATATGCTCCTGCGCAAAGGAACATTAAACACAAGTTGACCACTATCGAACAATCTCCGTAAAAATACGAAACCCCTCAATTTTTGTGATCACCAGTAGTTCAAATTCTTTTTTCCTTTTTTGAGACAACATATACCTTTTTGTGGCTCGACTCTCCAACATCCCCAGCGAAGTCGCCAAGTTGTAGACACCGTTTTTCGTCCGGGCCGAAATTGGTTGGGCCTTCAAAAGCTCGTCAAACACTTGGAGTTGCCATCGGTCGTTTTGGGTTGGGTACGACCGAAAACCTGTAAAATTGGTCTGCGACATTATCGAGATCTTCGTCGGGTTCGGGAGTCGGTTACGAGTAAGGAACGTTATATCACCCTCACTACGCCCAAAATTGGTACCTAAGGGTTATGGTTGTCTAAAAAAGGGAAACTCAAAATGGGGTTAATAACACTACTAAAAAAATTAATTATAATACTAAACGTGTGAAAGGAAAGCCATGACATGCTTAAAAAAAGAATAAACTTATTCAAAATAAAATAAAAAGAACAAAATCATACTTAATCAAATAAATAAAAATTAAATTATTAAAAACTTCAAATTATTCATCAAATTGGACTAAGACAATTTTAATTAGAAACTAGATCATAGATTAATCAATTTATTGAAACCAATTATTTACCCAAACATATTCAGGGACCAAATCAAATCAAAACACAAATTAAGAGGCTTAAATATTAATTAATTCTATGAAACAAGACTTAATTAAAAGAAATCCATTACTAAAGGCCGAATTAAAGACTAACCAACTAATCTTATGACATGACCGACTTAAAACTAATTCTAAAGTGCAAGATTAAGACCTAAAGGGGAAAATGTCTAAAAGTGAAAGGATCTAAAATAAAAATCCCCCCTAAATGGCTATTTCACGTGTTCATTTAAGGAGTTTACCATTTTTTTTCACTTTCTTCTTTTATTAGAAAAAAAACAGGAGCTCTCTCATCTTTTTCAATGCGTATCAATGCCATCGTGTGCCCCCACTGTTCGGCCACCATCAATGGTGGCCATTTGATTTCAAAAGTTCACTACAACTTTCTCTCGATTCCTTGAGTTCGAATCTGGTGACCACTTCGTTAGATAACGGTCAGATGCTTACGAATCAAGCAAAAATCGTTTAGGTCCTTTCTTCTTCGATCTCCAACTGGACACAATTGGGTACAAGCGATGAAGCAAGAAATAACAACTTTGGAATCCAATGACACCTAGGAATTAGTTGATTTACCACATGGACACAAACCTATTGGGTGCAAGTGGGTATACAAGATCAAATATAATTATGATGGCTCCATTGAGCGTTATAAAGCACGCTTGGTTGCGAAAGGATACAACCAACAAGAAGGAATTGACTACCAGGACACTTTCTCACCTATCATTAAGCAAGTCACAATTCGAACTACTATTTCTCTAGCAGCTTTAAATGGTTGACCATTGTTTCAAATGGATGTTTTTAACGCTTTTCTACAAGGTGACCTTTATGAAAAGGTTTATATGACACCTCTAGAGGGATTTTGCAATCAGGGGGAGACTTGTGTATGTAGATTGTGAAAGTCACTATATGGGCTGAAACAAGCATCTCGACAATGAAATTTAAAGCTCACTAAGGCTCTAGTGTTGAATGGTTACGTTCAAAGCTTGCATGATTATTCTATGTTTACAAAGAAAGAAGGAGAAAAGTTGGTTATATTGTTAGTTTATGTTGACGATCTTTTGATTACTGGAATAGCAAAGAAATGATGGATGAGTTGAAGAAAGATTTAAACCAAAGTTTTAAGATGAAGGACTTGGGGCAGTTGAGGTACTTCTTGGGGATCGGGGTACTTAGATCAAAAGAGGGAATTATCCTTAACCAAAGGAAGTATGCACTCGTGTTAATAGCATATTCAGGTCTTGGAAATGCAAGAGTAGTCTCAACTCTTTTAGAACAAAATACAAAGCTTACTTCAGTCGAGTTCACATGTCAAAGTTCAACAGGAGATGAAGAGTTTCTGGAAGATGTGGGATCTTATCAACAGCTAATTGGAAGGCTGCTTTATTTGACAAATACATGACCATGTATAGCGTTTGCAATCCAGCACTTAAGCCAGTTCATGCATAGTCCAAAAAAGGCACACTATGAAGAAGCATTGCGTGTTGTGAGGTATGTTAAGAAAAATCCAGGCTTAGGGATCTTCCTTTCAGCAAATGAGAGTCCACAATTAACAGCGTAATGTGATGTTGATTGGGCAGCATGTCCCATGACAATGAGGCCTGTTACAAGTTATTATGTTAAGTTGGGGAATTCATTAATCTGTTGGAAATAGAAAAAAACAAACAGAATCTCCAGATCCTCAACAGGAGCAGAATATAGAGGAATGGCGTTTGTTATAGCTTAGATAGTTTGGTTAAGAGGCTTGTTGAAGGAGCTAAGAGTTGAGCAACAAGGGCCAACGGCCTTACACGGTGACAGTCAAGCAGCATTACAGATTGCAGCCAACCCAGTTTTTCACGAACGAACAAAACATATAGAAATTGACTGCCACTTCATCCGTGAGAAGATTCAGAAAGAAGTGATTAAAACTAAGCATGTATCAACTAAGGATCAGCAAGCAGACATATTAACCAATGGTCTTGGAGCAAACCAACATGAGTAACTTGTGTTCAAGTTGGGTGTGAAAGACGTCTTTCACCCTCCAACTTGAGGGGGGGTTTTGAGATGTATAAGGGTAGTTAGGTCTTTATTAGGTTAGTTAGATTTAATCGATTAGTTAGCTTTAGGTTATAAATAAGGAAAATTTCCTTTATTGTATCTTATCTTGAAAAAATAAAAATAAAAATTTCTTTTAGTCTTCTTCTTCGATTACTTGCTCAGCTTGAAAACACCACCATTATTGTTGCTTCTTCACCGGCGATCAACGACAGCTCAACAAATCTAAATCCACCTCATGGTAAAAACGAAAGCATATCCTTTTATCTCCAATATTGGTTATTGAGATCCCCCAAGAGGATGCCAAATATCAGTCAGAGTATTCTTCATTGCTAAGAAATGTATCACACTCGTTGTCAAGAATCCCCCACTAAGCACAAGCCATGATCCTCAACCGCTTCTCCTATCTCTAGTGGAAGTTGCAGAGCCTCCTCCTCACCATCATCAGTCGACAAGTTTTCCAAATCGTTATCTATATCACAAAAGACTTACCAAGCTAAACTTGGAAAACTAAAGCAAAGTTTGAGAGCGTGCAAAACTGCAGACACAAAGCGTGCAAAATTGCATATTGTTTAATACTAATAATGTATTTTTAAACTATCAATCTATTTTTTTCTCTATTTTTTTGTGCTCGTAACAGTTGTATTTGAATTTTTCTTTTTGTATTAATTTTTTAACACTTAATTTTTCGGTTTATCAAACAACACTTAAATTAATTTATATTTGATGATTAGGTAAAATATATATTGGTAGTTGGACATAGTTTCGAGGTTTAATTTGGTACTTGAAATTTTTAGATGTATGAGCTTGATTTCTTAATTAAAAATATACATAAACTTGAGTTTTTTAGTTCAATTTGATACTTATATTATGCTGGCTGATTCACTTTGTTTTTTTTTTTTTTTTTTTTTTTGGGGGGGGGGGGGGGGGGGGGGGTACTCGTGGTTTCTTTAGCCTTTTTTATATCAATAAAAGAACATATAGTCCTTTAAAGGTAACTAATGAGTCATTTTAGTGCAATCCTCATGTAAAAGACTTGGAATCTCATATCGAAATATTGATATCCAAGGTCAAAGGACCAATTCATTTTTGTCTAGGCATTTGCCACTATATTACCCATTTACCCTTACGATATACGTACCAAATCTGAACTTTCCGATTACAACGTAATAACAATCGAATATGTTATAGAATTGACTTGAACATAATATTTTGATTCAAATTGATTTCTTAATTAAATTAGATTATTTTGGATTTAAATCTATTTATATTATACAAACTTAAACGATCCAAATAATTTAAAATTTTATACAACATTAATGTTTTTATTCCAAATGAAATAATAAATTGAACAACAAAATCTTAAGTAATCAAAGTGACTAGGGCTGAGCATGGTGAACCGCAAAACCGAAAATCGATCCGAACCGAGGCGTTTAGACGGTTTATGGTTCATAAGTTTGCAAATCGTGGTTAACCGAATCGATCCGAATTGAACCGAATTTAATATTTTATTTAATTTATAATTATTTTTTAATGTAAAAATATGTATTTTATACTTAAAGTATTGTAGATGCATTTTTAATTATTATTATTTACTTAAAAAATTAAGTTTTTAATAAATATTTATGAAAAACACTTTAAAACTTTAACTCTTATTGTTTAAAAGTCATCAAATAAAGTTATTTTGTCAAAATAAAATACAAAATTTCGAAAATTTACGTTAATATGGAAAACCCGAAAACCGAGGTTAACCGAACCGAAAACCGACGGTTACTAAAATAGCTTACCGAATTAAACCGAAACCGAACCGTATACACCCCTAAATCAAACTGATCTAAAAAATCGAATTGGTGTGACTAATTGTACAAAATAACAAGAATATCAAATTAAATATCAATTTAAACTAAAGAATCTAAATTCAAGTGCGTTGTTGAGTAAAGAATGTTAGTATCAAATTTAACATAAAGTCGAATTCAGGTAGCAAATAGTATTTTTACCATTTAGTCGGACTGATCCAAATACTGTATTTGCTCTCAGGCTCAGCTAATATCCCCTTTCAGTTTCTGAATCCCATTCAACTGTCTCGCAGAAATTAGGGTTTTTGAACGTTCCCTAATTCAAAATCCTTAGAAAATGGCGCCTCTTACCTGCACTAAACTGTCTGTAATCACCATAACTGGAATTGTAACCCAAATCATCGGCCTTTCCGTTTTCGTTTTCGGCTTTTTCCCTGTAAAACCGGCTCTTCCCGGCACCAGGTAAACACTTTTAGTTAAAAAAACGAGAGAAGATCTCTCATTTTCAATTTGAAATTAGATCACAATTCTAACATTGTTTTTTTTAACGTTTTGCTTTATCTTCAGTGGCTCAGAGAGTTTTTTCGCGCCGGCGTGCGACTTCGTTGGAAATCTAAGCGACACGACCTTGCCGTCCGATCAGCTTCAATCGTTATATCAAGTTCGTTCTAGTAGTCGTTCATAATCTAAAATACTAAATGAAAATAAGTAAACTGTGCCTTTCCAATTGTTTTGAAATTCTGAAGATCGTTTTCTATTTAATTTAGGAATTGTCGGGGATTCCTCCTTCGTTTGATAGATTGATTTTAATGGTAAGTTAGTATTAGTTGGTTTGCTTGTTTCTTTTTTTCAAGGGTAAACTTGACTCTCTTTTTGGTATAATTTACAAGGAGTTTAGTTTGCTGTAGGTTATAGATGGTCTTCCAGCAGAATTCGTGCTTGGAAAAAATGAGAAACCTCCTAAAAAGCAATTTAAGGAGGCAATGCCTTATACTCAGTCATTGCTAGTCAGTGGATCGGCTATTGGTTATCATGCTAAGGCTGCCCCTCCAACTGTAACAATGCCTCGACTAAAGGTGTGGACTTTTCTTGTTGTTCTTAAACGGGAATATGTTACATTCATCCATCCTGTTATATTAGTTGTTGGCCAACATACATTGGACCAAGATGTTTCATTTGCTGTAACAAGTCATGCCTGCATTATGAATTTACAACTGATATGGGATCAACTAATCTAAGTCCTTTTAAAAAATATAGAAAGGTATGCGTTTTTTGGGATATGGTTTTAGCCTCACAGCATTAGTTTGTGATTGTAGGCTATGGTCTCTGGTGCAATTGGTGGATTCTTGGATGTTGCATTCAACTTTAACACACAGGCTATGATGGATGACAATCTTCTTGGTTAGATTTAAAGCTAGCTTGATGATCTGTAACTGATGCTTTTTTTGTCTTTAATGAATCTATTGAGGGGCTTCATTATTCACTCACATGGCAGGTCAATTTTTCAGGATTGGTTGGAAAATGGTGATGCTTGGTGATGAAACATGGATTAAGTTGTTTCCTAGGTTATTCAAAAGGCACGATGGTGTTAGCAGCTTCTATGTATCTCTCATTCTTTAAACACAATTTATTATCTTTATCTATAAAAATTATGTAAACTTATTCCTGACTTTAAGTAATTTGTTCTTGTTACAGGTGAAGGATACCGTGCAAGTAGATCAAAACGTTTCACGACATTTGAGAGACGAACTTAGTAAAGATGACTGGAATCTTTTGGTTAGCATTTGTTTATTTTCAGTGATCTAAAAGGAAATATTTTGTAATACCGTTATTTTGATTGCTGTCTCCATCTCTTTTTATTTACATTTTCTTATTATAATTGGAGAAACATGATACAAAAGACACCAAGGGTTGACACCTTAATTACTCTCTAGTTTCTAAGGTTCTTTAAGAGGTTCATGATTACCACTTACTACTCTTTCCATTCACACTATTCTGGTATTGATGGTTAGGTTGGTCTCTGTGATTTTTTTATATATATTTTCTGCGTGAAGATCTATGCTGCATTTCTTTGAAGCTCAATACAGACTGTAGTAACCTAATGGTCTTTGTAAGATAGGAACTTTTTATTTCAGCTTTATTTCTTTCTGTTTGGGATGTGAGCATGTATTTCTTCAGGTGCTTCTTGTCAAATGGTTTAGTTACATACTTCTGCTTCTTCTCCCTTATTTATCTCCATCCTGTTCTCTGAGCTGTCTTATTTATAAATTCATTATAATTAACATCAACTGGTTTGAAGATTAACTTAATATGCCAATGTTAGGTGTTCTGTTTCAGCACAATTTTGGTTTCTTGGTGGTTTATTTCACTTCTATTTCAGCACAATTTTAATTGGTGCTATTTCCAGATTCTGCATTATCTCGGATTGGATCATGTTGGACATATCGGCGGGCGGAGCAGGTATTTCTTTATGTTATTATTCCTTTATCTTCATTTTGTCTAAATTGCATTTTTAATCTTCAATTTAGGCTATAACTGTATTCTGAGGTAGCATGTTCTTGAAATGCATTTTCATCCTCAGCAGTTACACCAGACATTTAATTGTAACCCAAAGGACTAATGTTCGTTACAATAAACACACGCCTCTATACACATGTCATTAAAACCTAAATGACTAGACATTTGATGCTGCACTTGTATAACAAGTATTGTGGCACTACCTACATTCAATTATGAAAATGCAGCATTTTGGAACGAATTGTGTTTTGCAGTATGATTATCAATATGTTGCGTACTTTCAATCTCTCTTTTGGGGATTAATAGGTAAAGAGAGCCTTTCTCTCATTTCCCTATGTGCCTTTTCAAAGTTCCCTTTTCCGTTTAACTTGGATCAAATTCTGCTTATGGATCTAGATGTCATGCAAAAATGCTGGAAAAGTAATGATACATAAAGTTGAGAGCAATATAATTAATAATCTAGAAATGGGTCATTACATAATCTATAATATAAGAATCATGTATTGGTCTAATTTATGCCTTTCATCGGTATAGCTTTTTCTACTTTTTTGTGACATTATTCATCTGATCTATGGTTTGTAGAACTACATATTGGATTATTCAAATTACGTCCCTTGGCTTTTCCTATTGATGTTGTTTTCAGGATGCTTTGTGTTTGCAGTGTAAAATATTGTCTTGTGTCGTATGCAGTGTAATTGTCAATGCAGTATCCTTGTATCACCATTTTGAGAAAAATGTGAGGTCTAATGTGATAAGGGATGGCATCGATCCACTCCAAATGGAGAAGTTTTTCATTAAAAAAAAAACCATGGAGGCAGGTGGGGAAGCGGGGCAGTTTTGGTAAATTCTTGCTTTGCACCCTCCTTGCCCCCCCTTCTAAAATTACTATTTTAGCCTTGAAACTATTCTATAATTTTTTATAATTTTTAATACATATGCTAGATATACTTACTAAACTGAAAAAAATATATTGACATTATGTTTAGAATAAATTATAATATATTTTTCTATAATATTAAATTAAAAATTATTGGTACAAAAGTGCAATTGAGTGGTGTAGACTGTAGAGCAGTGTGGAGCAGTTATGGATGTAATCGACATCCATGGAATGGGATGTTTTCAATATCTATTCAAGAGTGGAGCAGAGGTGGGTAAGGCAATTCTTGCGTTGCTCCGCTGCCATCCCTAAATACGATCAAAACTCAAAGATGCTAGTATATTTTGTCCATCTTATTTATGTGACTTTTTTCAACCTAATTTGTTACTTGATATTTATATCGGTTTCCATAGTGGGAAAATATTCTAACATGTTTGTTGTATTTTTTGAACCTCACTTGCATGTTTATTCATCTTTCATAGTGTGTTGATGGCCCCAAAACTGAAGGAGATGGATGAGGTGGTGAAGCTGATCCATTCAAGTATTATTCAATCCCAAGGAAATCGCCCAGGGCGACCACTTTTGGTTTGTGCTATTTAATGCTTCTTGAATTAATGATATCAAACTGATATAATGACTCCAAACAATTGCATCTTACTTTTTCAAAATCTTAATGATGAGTTGATGTATGAGGAGCATCCTAAAATGTAGGGTAAATTGAAGGATTTCAAACTGTAAAATTGGCTTTTCGGTCATTGGTTTAGCTCCATCACTTCTTATGCTTGGTAGTTGTGTGAGTTAGTACACGGTAAATAGTGTAAGTTAGTAGCGTGTAAATACTAGGCTCTAATATTGTAGGTTAATACTAGTTAGAATGGAAATATTCTATGTACTAAAGTCTGTATCTGTTAGTTATGGCATGTAGACCTTTATAGATATTCCTTAGAATAACATCTCTATAGTTATTAGAGAATATTTAGTTTCCTTTATCAGAGAGTCAACTATGTGTATATATTCTAAGTTTTCTTGTGAATAATAGAGAGAGAATTTCATACAATTCTACATGGTATCAGATTAGGTCGATCCTCTCCATTTTTTTTTCCGATCAAATCTCTAAATCTCCATGGAATCTGATTCTGAAGTCAGTTTTCTCCCCAAGCATGGTTCTTTTGATATTCCAATGTCAGAACATTCTTATTCTGCGATAACATCCTACAAACTAAATGGCAATAATTACCTTCCTTGGTCTCAATGGAAAAATCCTAAATCTCGACCTTTGAAAGAAGCTTATGTTGCAACTTCTGACACACTGCCCAGCAATTTTAGTCCTGAACAGATTGTTGAACTTCAGCACCTCTTTAGTCGCCTCTCTGCTCCTCCTACCACTACTGCTTTGACAACAACTGAAGGTAGTCTTCCATCCCTGTCTTCAGTATCCTCTTCTAGTTGGATAGTCGATTCTGGTGCTTCTGACCATATGACAGGAAATTTCAGTCTGTTTCATTCTTTTTCGAGCTCCAACTCTAATTCCTCCATTAAGATTGCTGATGGTTCTTTCTCAATAGTGCTTGGCAAGGGTTCCATTCGATTGAGTGATAAAATTCTACTTACTTCAGTTCTTTATGTCCCTAATCTCAAATGCAATTTGTTATCGGTTGGACAGTTGATTAATGATGGAATCTGTGATGTTCACTTTGGTCTTACTGGTTGTGTTTTTCAGGAGCAGGGTTCAAAAATGGTGATTGGCAATGCTAGGTTGTCTAATGGCTTATATGTCCTTGATGCTTTGTCCTCCTCACCTTCTTCTTGTTCTAGTGGTCTCCATACCTCTGTTTTCCCTTCAAATTTACTTTCCAATGAGATAATGATGTGGCATTTTCGATTGGGACATCCCAATTTTTCTTATCTTAAGAGATTGTTACCTACATTATTTATCAATAAAGATCCTTCTTCTTTTACATGTGAAATCTGTCAAATGGCTAAACACACTCGGCAATCTTATGTGCCTTCCCACTTTAAGCCTACTTCTCCTTTTTCGATTATACACAGTGACATTTGGGGCCCTTCTAAGGTTCAGAGTATTGCTGGTTCTAGGTGGTTTGTGTCCTTCATAGATGATTTTTCTAGGACAACTTGGACATTCTTGATGAAAGATAAATCTGACATTGAGCGCATCTTTAAAGATTTTTATCAAATGGTCCACACTCAATTTGCTACCCCTATTAAAATTTTGAAGAGTGACAATGGGAGTGAGTATCTTAGCAAATCTCTTGGGAGTTTTTTCCGGGAAAAGGGAATTTTTCATCTCACTTCTTGTGTTAACACACCTCAGCAGAACGGTGTGGCTGAGAGAAAAAATCGTCATCTCCTTGAAGTCACCCGCTCTCTTTTGTTTTCAGCCAATGCTCCTAAGTATCTTTGGGGGGATGCCCTTCTAACTGCCACCTACCTCATTAACCGGATGCTTAGCAAAACTCTTGGTTTTAAGGTTCCTACTAAAACTCTTTTCCAACTTTTTCCTCACTTTAAACCCCTCTCTTCTGCTCTTCCTTTTCGTGTCTTTGGCTGTACAACCTTTGTTCATGTGCAAGCCCCTAATAGAGGTAAACTTGATGCTAGGTCCTTAAAATGTGTTTTTATTGGGTACTCCTCGAGTCAGAAGGGTTACAAATGTTACTCTCCCACAACCAGAAAAACCTATATCTCGTTTGACGTTACTTTCTTTGAGCATCAGCCTTATTTTTCAGGGACTTCTATTTAGGGGGAGACATACAGAGAATTTCAGTCCCCATCAGTTTCACAACCCTTGCTTATGTTGCCAACTCTCGATGCTGAAATCACTAGTTCTGATTCTTCCCAACAACTTGTTCCTTCAAATGAAGCTGAGATTACTAACACTAGTAATCCAGCGTTGCCAACTCTCGATGCTGAAATCACTAGTTCTGATTCTTCCCAACAACTTGTTCCTTCAAATGAAGCTGAGATTACTAACACTAGCAATCCAGCGGACATACCTTCTCCTTTGTCAAAAATGTCTAGCCCTTATACTACACCTCCTCCAACTCTTAAATCTGTCCCACACACCTCTCCAGACCTTATAACTCCTCAACTTACAGATAAACAATTCAGCGTTTATACAAGAAAGAAAAGAACACTTCCTGAAGTTGTTAGTCAGCCTAACACTTGCCAAGAGCTAGCTTTGAGCCCTACTGCCGTGGAAACAGGAGGTAATAGTATCCCTTAAGAATCTATTATTGCTGATTTGGATGATTTTCCTATTGCTATTCGAAAGGGGGTAAGGAAATGTACTGCTCATCCAATTAATAGATTTGTGGCCTATGGAAAATTGTTATCTGGTTTGAAAGCTTTTACAGCCAGCATTGACAATGTGCAAATTCCAAGGACAGTGGAAGAAGCTTTCAAAAGTCCTGAGTGGAGGAAAGCAGTTGAGGATGAAGTCACAGCACTGCAGAAGAATAATACCTGGAGTCTAACCAGTCTACCAGAAGGAAAAAAGGTGGTTGGGTGTAAGTGGGTTTTCACAGTCAAGTATCATTCCAATGGAGATATTGAAAGATATAAGGCGAGGCTTGTAGCGAAAGGATTCACTCAGTCATATGGAGTGGATTATCAAGAAACGTTTGCACCAGTTGCTAAGTTAAACACCATCAGAGTGTTACTCTCAGTGGCTGTTAACAAAGACTGGGAGTTGCATCAGTTGGACATCAAAAATGCTTTTCTCAATGGGAACCTCGAGGAGGAAGTATACATGGAAATTCCACCAGGTTTAAAGGAAAGCACAACAAGAGGGACCGTATGCAAACTGAATAAATCCTTGTACGGATTGAAACAATCTCCAAGAGCATGGTTTGACAGATTTACTAGAGCCATGGTTCAAAATGATTTCAAACAAAGCCAAGCAGATCATACCTTGTTCAGAAAGATTACGCCAAATGGTAAAATGACTCTCCTAATTGTGTATGTCGATGATATGGTTATCACAGGAAATGGTACAGAGGAGATAGAAAGACTAAAGATTGCTCTAGCAAAGGAGTTTGAGACAAAGGATTTGGGGAATCTTAGATACTTCTTGGGAATGGAGGTAGCTAGATCTAAAGAAGGGTTAGTCATTAACCAAAGAAAATATATTTTAGATCTACTTGCAGAGACCAAGATGCTTGAGTGTAGACCAGCTGACACTCCAATGGAACCAGGTCTGAAATTCAGTAAAGATAGACTTGGGAATCCAGTGAACAAAGAATCTTACCAACGTTTGGTAGGGAAATTAATTTATCTATCACTCACAAGACCTGATCTTGCCTATTCAGTGAGCATAGTAAGTCAATACATGAGTGATCCTCGAGAAGAACACATGGAAGCAGTAAATAGGATCTTGAGGTATTTAAAATTCACACCAGGCTCTGGACTCATTTTCAGAAAAAACCAGGACAGAACAGTAAAGGTTTACACAGATTCAAGTTGGGCAGGTGAATTAACAGATAGAAGGTCAGTAAGTGGCTATTGTACATTTATATGGGGCAATTTGGTCACGTGGAGAAGCAAGAAGCAGTCTGTGACATCTAGAAGCAGCGCAGAGGCAGAGTTTAGAGCAATGGCCCTTGGAATTTGTGAAGGGATGTGGATTAAAAAACTCATCACTGAGTTAGAACGGGGTGAAAAATCAGAACTGGATATTTACAGTGATAGTCAATCAGCAATAAGTATTGCTAAAAATCCGGTGCAGCATGATAGAACCAAACATATCGAAATAGATAGACATTTCATCTTTGAGAAGGCTAATAATGGGACTGTGAAGCTTAACTACATTCCTACTACTAATCAGATTGCTGATATCTTCACCAAAGCACTTCCAAGAGTAATTTTTGATGGTTTTGCATCCAAACTAGGTGTATACAACATATACACACCAGTTTGAGGGGGAGTGTAGGTTAATACTAGTTAGAATGGAAATATTCCATGTACTAAAGTCTGTATCTGTTAGTTATGGCATGTAGACCTTTATAGTTATTCCTTAGAATAACATCTCTATAGTTATTAGAGAATATTTAGTTTCCTTTATCAGAGAGTCAACTATGTGTATATATTCTAAGTTTTCTTGTGAATAATAGAGAGAATTTCATACAATTCTACAAATATGATCTTAATTAGTGTTCTAATTGTTTAAGAACTCTAACTACTCTAAGGATAAGAGACTAATCCTATAGAAAGTCTAGTGTTAGTGAAACTCTTGTATTAAGTCTATAAAAGGGCTTCACCTCTGTAACTATTGAATGATTGAGAATATAATATTACAGAGAAAAACTCTCTTTCTCTTCTCTGTAAATCTACCTTATCTATTTCTACATGGTATCAGTCTAGGTATTGATCCATAAATCTATCTCGATGGCTTTTCCTTCCGCATCCTCTGGTGCTAATTCATCAACAGTCTCCCTTCCAATTGTTGCTGACTTTCCAGAACTCTCTGGCGAAGTAGTCCTTTGCCATCGGTTTGAAAGTCAGACTTCCTCGACAAATGCTCTCCCTAGTTTTTTAGCTACACCGAATAATCCTGCATGGATTATTGACTCCGGAGCCTCCGACCATATGACTGGTAATAGGGGTTTGTTTGCTACATTTGAACCCTTTTGTTCTCGGCAGTCTATTAAAACTGCAGATGGGTCTTTATGTCCTATACAAGGGACTGTTTCAGTTCTTCTCACTGAAAATATAATGCTTAGTGGTGTGTTGTTTATACCAGATTTGAAATGCAACCTACTGTCTGTCAGTAAGCTATCTAAGGGTTTACAGTGTTCTCTGGAGTTTACTGATGATAATTGTATCTTACAGGCAGTGGACTCGAAGAAGATACTTGGCAATGCCATATTGAACAATGGGCTTTATACCTTTTTTGGCAAGCAACCCCTCCAATCTCAAGCTTTTTCTGGTTCCATATCACCCTCAACACAGAATGATGAAATCATGTTATGGCATTTTCGGTTAGGCCACCCAAATTTTTTTTATCTTGCCAAACTTTTCCCTCACTTGTTTACTCATACAAAACCGCAATAGTTCAAATGCCATGTTTGCCCTCTTGCTAAGCAATCTAAAGCTTCTTATTTACCATCTTCTAAAACATCTAAACCATTTTCTTTGATTCACAGTGACATTTGGGGTCCTTCTCGAGTGAAGAGTATTAATGGTTATAGGTGGTTCGTGTCTTTCATAGATAACCATAGCAGGACAACATGGACTTACTTAATGCGAGAAAAATCTGAGGTTGAGTCTATTTTTAGGAGGTTTTATACAATGATAGAAACCCAATTTGAAAGTAAAATTCAAACATTTTAGTCCGACAATGGGAGAGAGTATTTTACCACTTCTTTGGGGAAATTTTTTACTGAGAAAGGAATAGTCCAAATTAGCTCGTGTGGATTCACCACAACAAAATGGGGTTGCTGAGCGCAAAAATAGGCATTTACTAGAGGTCACTCGATCATTATTATTGTCTAATAATGTTCCAAATTACTTGTGGGGTGAGGCTTTATTGACTGCCACTTATCTTATAAATAGGATGCCTAGTAAAGTACTTAAATTTCAAACGCCACAGTCACTTTTGTTGGAGAGCTATCCAAATTTTAAACCCATGTCTTCTATACTTCCTCTTCGAATATTTGATTGTACTGTCTTTGTGCATTCTATTGATCCTTCTCGGTCAAAATTAGATCCTAGGTCCTTGAAGTGTATTTTCGTGGGTTACTCTTCACTTAAAAAAGGCTACAAATGTTACTATCCTTCTACAAAACAGTTTTTTGTCCCTTTGGATGTAACCTTCTTTGAACATGACCCTTATTTTTCGAAGCCTACAATTTCGGGGTAGACTTTGAAAGAATTGCAGCCTCTTACTATTCCACAGGTATACTCACCCGTAATTTCTTCTATATCTTTAGAATTTATTTCTACTCCTCCCAATGATATAACATCTTCCAAACAAACTTTACCCGCTGATCTCTCTACTCCAGAATTTGTTTTTCAACCAGCAGCCTCCCAAAACTCTCATTCTAAAATTGTTCAAACCCCTAAACAACTCAGTGTTTACACTAGAAGGAAGAAAGTCATTCCTGAGACCGTTTTTCAATCTGACACTTGCCAAGAGTTGGAAATGAGTCCAGTTGCCGCTAAGGATGTTGAAGGTAATGAAAACTCTTCAATTAATTTGGAAGATTTGCCTATTGCTAAAACAAAGGGAGTACGGCAGTGCACTAAGTATCCCATTCAAAAATATGTTGCGTATGGTAACTTGATGCCATCTTTTAAAGCTTTTACAGGTTGCCTTGATAAAGAAGAAATCCCTTCAAATATTAATGATGCGCTAAAGGATCTGAGATGGAAGCAGGCTGTTGAAGAGGAAATCAATGCTCTTGAAAAGAATGGCACTTGGATTATTGCAGACTTACCAAAAGGCAAGAAAGCTGTTGGCGGCAAGTGGGTTTTTGCCATTAAATACAAGTCAGACGGGAGCATAGAGAGATTTAAGGCCAGACTTGTGGCCCAGGGTTTTTCACAAACTTATGGCATAGACTACAAGGAAACTTTTGCCCTTGTAGCAAAACTAAACACGGTCAGAGTGCTGCTAAGTGTTGCTGTGAACAAAGATTGGGGTCTTCATCAGTTAGACATAAAAAATGCCTTTCTAAATGGTAAGTTGGAAGAAGAAGTCTACATAAAGATGCCACCTGGGATGGAGCCTAAGCTGAATTGCCAAAAAGTTTGCAGGCTTGAAAAAATCCCTCTATGGCCTTAAGCAGTCACCAAGAGCCTGGTTTGACAGGTTCACTAAAGTTCTCGTGCAGGACAAGTACAAACAGTGTCAAGCAGATCACACATTGTTTGTAAAGGTAACTTCTAATGATAAAAGAGTCATCTTAATTGTTTATGTTGATGACATTGTAATAACAGGGGATGATGAAGATGAAATCAAAAACTTGAAGAGCTTATTGAGCAGGGAATTCGAGACTAAGGACTTAGGACAACTAAGGTATTTTCTTGGTATGGAAGTTGCCAGATCCATTAAAGGCCTAGTGATAAACCAGCGAAAGTATGTATTAGATTTACTCTCTGAAACCGGTATGTTGGGGTGTAAACCAGTTGAAACTCCAATGGTAACTGACCTGAAGTTAAGAGGAGAAGAATTGGGGACTGAAGTTGATAAAAATCAGTTTCGAAGGCTGGTAGGGAAGCTCATCTATTTGTCCCTAACCAGGCCGGATATCTTCTTTCCCGTAAATGTCATTAGTCAACACATGACTAATCCTAGAGAAGGGCACTTAGAAGCCGCATACAGAATTCTTAGATATTTGAAAGGTACACCAGGCCATGGTTTAATCTTCAAGAAAACTGAAGAAAGAACAGTCAAAGTCTATACAGACTCAAGTTGGGCTAGTGAAGTTACTGAGAGAAAGTCAACTAGCGGTTATTGTTCGTTTGTGTGGGGTAACCTAGTGACATGGAGAAGCAAGAAACAACCAGTCGTTGCAAGGAGTAGTGTAGAGGCAGAATATAGAGCCTTAGCATTAGGGATCTGTGAAGGAATGTGGTTGCTTAGACTGCTACAAGAGTTGGGTATGAAGCAAGATGAGAAGTTTCAAATTCTCAGTGACAACCAATCTGCCATCCAGATTGCTAAAAACCCATTTCATCATGATCGAACTAAGCATGTGGAAATCGACAGACACTTTATTGCTGAGAAAGTGAATGATGGAATAGCAAACTTAACTTATGTTCCCACAGAAGAACAACTTGCTGATGTGCTTACTAAAGCACTTTCTAAACAGATTTTTGATAAGTTTATATCCAAGCTGGGTATATACAATGTATACACACCAGCTTGCGGGGGAGTGTGAGTTAGTACACGATAAATAGTGTAAGTTAGTAGTGTGTAAATACTAGGCTCTAATATGATCTTAATTAGTGTTCTAATTGTTTAGGAACTCTAACTACTCTAAGGATAAGAGACTAATCCTATAGAAAGCCTAGTGTTAGTGAAACTCTTGTATTAAGTCTATAAAAGGGCTTCACCTCTGTAACTATTGAATGATTGAGAATATAATATTACAGAGAAAAACTCTCTTTCTCTTCTCTGTAAATCTACCTTATCTATTTCTACAAGTTGTTATTTTACAATTGCACCAGGATTCAAACTTTTGATTATTATTTTGTAAAATAACCTCTATATACTTGGTAGCAAGATATATGAGGTGCCGGTAAATATATGGGGTAAAAACATGCATACTAGATGGTGATGGGTAACATTGGAACAGGCGCCTATGCTTGGACAACCTAACAAAGGGAGTCAGCCTCACCAGGGGGTTAGACAGGAAGAACAACAAAACATAACTTAGGATCTGCTACTATGTTAAGCTACCTCAAACCAATTGGTAATAGGCAGAGATAGGGTCACTTTTAAGATAAGACCACAAGAAATCCAACACAAGAATTTTGGTAAAACGCTGCTACCACACTATTATATGAATATATGTGTGTATGCAAATCCTTATTCATGCCATTCATTATGTTTGTGGGAAATGCCAGAAGAGAATGCTTACAAAAGCTTTTGCAAGCTAATTGCTAAATGGAAGTGTGTGCTTATATGCATGGTTGCAAGTTGTTGTCCATAATCACCATCAACAGTTTTGGAATTGGGAATGATGTGTAAGCTTTTGCAAGGAAATTGCTGATAGGAATGTAGTGTTTAGAAAGCTAACCAATATCCATGATCAACTTTGAATGGAATATGGGTCCATTCTGGTTTATCATTAGCTCTTGATCTTCAAACAAAGTGTCCAAACATCTGTTCACATAGACCATTTCAGAGCTTTGATTTGAAGAACTTACATATATGGGATCTAAGATCTTGACTATTGTAATAAGTCAAGACTTCTTTACTAAGTTTGTGAAATGACATGGACTTCGGTCTCTCTATTTGTTCAAGGCTTCTTAGTATTTAGTGCCAGGTAAGCTTTCCAAAGCAGAGCTATGTCTTTCCATCCATGTAAATTCAGGTTTGGTTTAAGCCTTGGGTTCATTTGGCTTGTTTCGAATTCAATGAGCTCTTTGCACTAGCATGTATGCATGCCCATGTACGCACTTTTGGCCTGTGAAAACTGGTATCCTCATAAATAAATATGAGATATTCAGTTAATGTTAATTGATCTCTTACCACCTCATGCTGCATGTTGCTTTCTTTTATGTGATGCAAGTACCTGGCTTTATTTATTTGTTGTTGCCTTTATGAATTATATTGAATCATCTGGTATTTTTTATTTACTGATATATCTTCATTTTATTCAACATGTAGATGATAGTAAGTGATCATGGCATGACAGAAAATGGTAATCACGGGGGTTCTACATATGAAGAAACTGACTCCTTAGTTATTTTCATTGGTCTGAGAAATCATATCTTTGACTATGCATCAGTCATTAACCAGGTAATCAAATGGAAATTCACAACATTATATTGTTGCTATTAATGGTTTCTAGTAGTTATATTTGTTTCCTCAAGCTGTATCACAAACTCCTTATCCATTGCTGAGTGGATAGGTGCTTTAGCAGCGTCAAGAATTTCCAGATATGAGAATAGGGTGCAAGAGTGATTAACTATGCTATTTTATTTTCTGTGCATAATATTTCATGCAGATTGACATTGCACCAACCTTGGCTCTTCTATTTGGTGTTCCAATCCCTAAAAACAATGTTGGTGTTCTTATTAGAGAAGCTTTTGATTCTCTAAAAGGTTTATCTCTACTCTCCTTAGTTGATAGAGCTTTGCTCTTGGTTATGGGTTGGGTATCTAATTCTCCAGGTGGTCATGATGGTATGAAATGGGGAAAAACCGTGGATATTATTTTCCAAAAGAAAAAAAATGCAATTCTTCTAGAGATTGTTTCACCTTGCTCCTAGATGATATCAGAGTGGCATGTGTTTTCCTCTTTACTATCTTGAGTATGATATTTTTCCAACATGCATTTCTCTACTCCTCTACCCTAAGATGCTACCATTAAAAGACATGTAATTGCACATTTACAGCTATGCACAGTGTGCAGCAAAAGAGGCTAAAGTGTAACTATGTGTGTATTTGGAACTGGTAGAGTTTGGACCAAATTGTTATCTCCTAGTCTTAAGTGATATATAGGGAGGAACTAAAGGGTGTTTCAATGTAGAAAATAAGTCTCTTCCTTTTTAGGCCCATGTGCGTGCTTATCTAATTCCATTCCTTCTCAATGAAATCAGAGGACCAACATCTGAGGGCCCTGGAGTTGAATGCTTGGCAGTTACTCAGATTGTTGCATGCTCAGCTATCAGGTTTACCATGCAGAAATTTACCCTGTGATGCATTTTATGATCATCAGAGTTCAAGTTCGAGTGAGTGCAATCATACGACAGAGAATATGCTTTGTTGCTTGTATATGGAAGCGGCAGCTCTATACACCTCCTGGAAGTCTAAGAGGGGATTTGAGTGGGTTTTCTATGTGTCAAGACTATTTTAGCACCCCAATGATGAAATGATATCCTGATACAATATTCCTAATCCCGTTTATTTTTTATAACATATAGGTCTGCTAGCAACAAAGATTACAGCAGGACTACATCAGCATATTACAAGTTTCTCAAATCTGCAAGTGAGTGGTTATCGCGAAGAACTACTGATGTATGTATATTCTTTTTCAACAAGTTTCTGAACCAACTGAAATTAATTGGTGATATTCAGTGTGGTCTAAACAAAAGACTTGCATTTTTCAAAGATATTAATTTATTTTTCTTTTAATCCTTGACAGTTTTCATTTTCTTTCTTTTCCTTTTCTTAATATACGGGGGCAGAAACCTGTTAAGCTACTTGCACTTGGACTGGCAACATTGTTTATCTCGAGTGTAATATTATCAAGCCTGATGTTTTGTTGGCTCAGAGAAATTTACCATGGAGGAAAGCAACAAACCTCGAACTTAAATGATAGAATGAATGGTTGGTCTTTCGACGAGACATTCATTGTCAGTGCTGTCTTAATCCTTGTTACATGTATGACATCAAGTTCTATGGTAGAAGAAGAGCATTATACATGGTATTTTTTGATATCCACATTCTATCTCTTATTACTCCGTAAAACAGCACAGTCCCTTTCTGCAGTTGGTTTGCAGAGTTCTTTTCTCATGCAAAAAGGACAAAGTGGAGAAGGTTTCTTTAGAATATGTTGCATCTTTCTGCTGCTCATCTCTGGAAGGATTTTGAGAGGCTGGCATCAAGGCGGTGTAAACTGGACAAGTCTTCCTGACATTTCTAAATGGCTTGAACAGGCTGGGAGTCAATATGTGAAACCACTTCAACTAATATCTGCCGTTCTGGTGATTAGCATAGGTTTATTTGCTCTATTTTCTATAGAAACCAAAGGAAAATATTTTCAGATGGTTAGACTTAGCTTTCTGATATCTGGATTGTTGGTTCTGCTGCACATCACACGATATCAGGATTATGCATTTTCGTCAACTAATTATGGTGCTACCTTTCTGGTACAAATAATCTATGCAATTCTTGGTGCTGTGACAATTGGGACTGTTGTGGCCTTGCCATGGCTTATTCCTCTCTCAACCTCTAAGATTTTCCCTGCTGATAATACAATTGCACCTCCTATTTTCCCTAGCATTCAAGAGAAGTTCCCATTGGTGGAACTAAGAGATTCTTTATATGCGGTTGGATGGGTATACATATTATGTTGGTGTCTTCTGCAACTGTTGCTTCAACAGCCAATCAACACAACACCCATATTGTTGCTTCTTTTGCAAATAGTGGCCGGCGTGCACTATTTTGTTAGAAGTGGAACACATCATAAAGAATGGGTAGAGGTTAGTTGCTAGTGGATGCTCTGCTGACTGATTTTTACTTCCTCGTCTATGTTAAAGGCTAGTATGTTGCATGCCATGGTCCATAAATAGAAAGCAGTTGCATTGAACTTTTAGAAGTGGGATATTTAGAAAGCAGCATGCTAAGGGTGAGAAGCTCTTGAATTTGTAGTTTCAGTTTAGAGTACTAGTTTGTTCATTTGATGGCATTCATAGTTGTGATGGTTAGATTTTCGGTTTTGTTGTGTCATTATGTAATCCATAAAGATGTGTGTTCTCCTCGGCTTGCACCATTTTTCTCCCTTATCACTTGTTCCGGGGTTTGTGTTTTTGCAGTGTTCTCTGTGTAAAAGAAACTCTAAATTTGTCGAAAATTAAACTTTTACATCATGAACAGAGAGAGCAAATATTTAGTCCTGAAAGCAGCTATTCTTGTATCAGTATAGAAGTTGAACGGGTGTGAAAGTGCATTTAAGAAGTCTTTAAATGAGAAACAGCCTTCCGGTACTAATGTCATTATTTTGTTCTCTTAGATTGCAGGATTTTACTACTTGGGAATGGCTGGTCATTTTTCTCTAGGAAATAGCAATACACTGGCTACTATTGATGTTGCTGGAGCTTTCATCGTATGTGGTTGTTCTCTTGCTTTTAATACATATGCTTGAATGCAAGACATTTTTTTGTCCCATTTTTAAATGGAAGGCTTATCTGCAAACTTGATATTTGCTATTCATGTGAAATTTAAGATATTATCAATTGACTATCTAACTTTCCCAATGTTTTACTCATTGCAAGGGAATATCAAACCACTCAACATTCCTGTCCGGCATTCTAATGTTTATTATCACCTACGCGTCACCCATGTTTATTCTTCTAAGCCTTGTAATGTACATCTCTACAAAAAGCATGGCCCATCTTGTTATACCTGAGAAAGCAAATGCTGGAGATCTTCTCATGATGTTGCTTGGTTTTCCTTGCCTTGTACCGCTGGTCTTAAATTCAATTATCTTGACTGCATACACAGTCGTATTGCTGTTGATGCAGAATCATTTGTTCGTTTGGAGTGTTTTCTCTCCCAAGTAAGTTTGAAGCCTCACTGGGAATCTGTGTTCCTCCTAGATGATTGAAATGTGCCTATGCATGCGTGTTATATTGAATGATGACGAATTGCACGAATAACCGGTGTTCTTGTCCTTACATAACATTTAACCTATTTTATATTAAAAGAAAAGACATCCAAGTATTTGATTGGATGGAATTCCTATTACTTCGCTTGTGGTAAATCTAATGTTAATTCATCCAGGTACCTGTATGTTTGCGCTACAACTGTATGCACTTTAATCGGCGTCTTCATTGTTGCTGCAACTGGATTTTATACTTATTTTGTACTGGCCATGCGGAAGCAGAAAGCATGCTCCAGTTAGCAACAGCACAGGACAGTCGATAGCACCCGAGCAAACCCGGTTTTGATTTCTAAGAAGCCCACGGTGATGATGGAAGCGGAGGTAATCCATTTAGGCTTTTGCTTTTCCAATTTCCTCCATATACAAATTTGGTACTGTCCTGTCTTGTCCTGTGTGGCATATGCAGGAAAATGAAGCAGCTGCCCATAGTTGGAGGAGTAAATGGTTCACTTCGTTTAATCAATGTTTTATTCTTTAAACTTACTCAACATTCCAGTAGTTTTTGTTGGAATTATTTTTGGTTCATATGAAGAGGTTATTTTCTTGAACGATGTTGCAGAAACAATGGGTGCCTGATTCTTCATTTGGAAATTTTTATATTACTAAATTGACATTAAAATATTAATATTTTTAATATATTACTACTAATTATTTAATAGAAGTAATAAGTGATTTAACTAGATAAAATTATAGAAATATTGAAGTAAACTTTGTATTCATATTAAATTGCTTTTTATTTCAGATTAATTATCATTTAATTAGTATTACAGTTTTATTCCATTAAAATTAACAATTTTAACATTAATTGGCTTAGTTGTTGGGAATACTCATATTGCCTCCATTTTGTATGAGTTTGAATCTTGTTTAGGAATTTTTTGAATATGCTGCTGTGAGGCAAGGGTAGTATTTGTTCAATTTTCTTAGTCTTTTCAAGAACGGCACACACAGCATGCATTACTAGTGTTCAAACCTGAGTTACAAGGGATGATGAACATCTACCTTTGCCACCAAGACACAAAGGATGAGCATTTAATAAAAAAAATTTTAACATTAATATTGACATCAATCAATTAAGCATTTTTATTTAAAAATATTATCGAAGAGAAATCACCTAAAGAAATCAATTTTTAGTATTATTTGACGTGTATTACTTTTATCAAAAAGGTGCAAGATTTTTTTATTTTTGAATTTTATTATTTTAATGTTTGATATTTTTATTTAATATTTTATAATATTTTGAATTTTTTCATAAGGCTTCGAGTTTGTTTTCTAGTATTCACATGATATTTTACCAATGATATCTTTTCAAGTATCAAGGAATAGTGAAGTAAATAGTATTTGATTTTAAATAAAGTGCAAGTATTAAAAAACATCAAACTAACCGAAGTTCATTGATTCCTAGAGTCTCTCTTTTTCTCTCTTATATCTAGGATTAATTAATTAGAATTAGGATGTCAAAATAATATTATTTTTTGTCAAATTAAGAAAATCATAAAAATAAAAAATGTTAGAAATATCAAAATTATCTTTAAAAAAAACTCAAACAATCAAAATTTATGTTTTGAATTTAATTATAATTATATTTAGTCTATTTGAAATATGAAAATTCATGAAATCTTTAATGTGTAAAAGAAATTCTTTTTTTTTAGAAAAAAAATATATGAATTCTGCTTTTTATTTTTTATTTATTACACATGCCATCTTATTAATCCACATCATCTTTATTTATTTATTTAACGATAGAGACGATGAGATAAAAGTGATGAAGAGAATGATTGTAAAAGAGAAACTGAAAAGGGAAAATAGAATACGATGAGCCTGAATATTGGAATAAAGTGCAAGTGAAAACAAACTCAAGAAGTTTAGTCATTGTTTTTAGTGAGCACAGGGTGGTCCCATAATGATATTTACTGGGTCCTTATTGGATGCGACCCAGCAAGATTTTATGGAGCAATGCGATTTCTGCTCTGGTTTTGTGAATCATAATGATAAAGTTAATAACTCAAAGTTAGATCTTATTATATGTCAACTCAAACCTCAATAAAATGTTTGAGTTGATCCGTCTACGCTTGCTCTCCTATGTGCAATACCCGTTGATCTTACATCAAATGGGTTAGACCAGCCTCCTTGCTCAAAGTCTGAGGCTCTACCGTTACTATTCCAACGCTGTCTACTCGAGTCAGTGTACAAAAATGTGGACTTCACCCACCCACCATGGCCATCCATCTCCCTCCCTGAGTCTGTGTTGAAACCGAAACCGTGATAGGAGGACGAGGGATCTGTGTCTGAAGAAATCCCATATTGACTGTACCATTCAGGTCCTGTTTCACCGAATAAATAATCTGAGAAGTCTTCGCTCCTAGAAGAGTCCTTGGTGCTTGTTGTGCTGCATGAGCTTGCATCGGAGCTGCTGAAAATGGAAGAACTCTCACTCGAGGAATCAGCTGAAGGAATTCTTTGCATGGAAGGATGTCTGTGTTTCCGTTGTGCTACCGGTGGATCCAACTTTGAAAAATTAGAGTCGGATCTAGACTTGGATATGTTACGGCTACAAGGAACAGCTTCCAAATTCCTAGTCTTGAAACCATGAGACTCAAGGTTTTTTCTTACCAAAGCCGGGGCCATTGGAGAGTGCCTAAAGTTTTGAAGAACTGTGTTTATTTGTGCTGAAAAAAATATAAAAATAAAAACCAAAGTTTCATCTAACCAAGCTTTCAAAGTCATAGTTTACCTCGCATAGAGGAGCATGTACGCCCCTTCAAGTAAGACCCTCTCCAATGACACTGGTATTACCTACAAAACACGTTGCACATCAGGTTTATGTATAGTAAGTAATGCGTATCACATGAATGAAGATGAAGAGATCTCCACATATATTAGTAAGGAAGGAGCATACCGTGCTGTCATCAATCCTAAACCACTCCCCTCGGAAACTCTTCACATAACAAACATAATGACCCGAGAAGGCAGCATTCATTACATCCAAGTGAACAACCACAGCATAGAGATTGTAAATGACAGCCTTATCACTTTCTCGACTCATATATGGGGCCATATCAAGGATCTCAGGAAACTGAACAGACTTATTTAACTTCCCAAAATTTCCAGACTGCAAAAGTACAGATGGTAAAGCAAGGATTGACATTCAAATAAGCACATGGAAGCACAAAAATAGAAACTCGCTATCATGGAATTACCTGGAACCGCTTTAAAACAATGGTAAGAATATTTGGTGCCTCTGATACCGTCAACTTCTTTCTTGCTTTTACATAAGATTTGCACCTGAATGTAAAAGGGAGAATTTACCATGAGAAGGTCAAACCTCTATAATACTGGACGTTTGCTTTGAACATACGACAGTAATCACATGCCAATCCAAGTAACAATGCTAAAATTGGAACAAATATGCCACAAAAGAAAAAAACTTGAGCAATAACCATAATAATATCACAGTAAAATAGCCAAAGCCAAAGTTCAATGACACTAAAAGTGGGATGACAGAGCAATAAACACATTAAGATCAACTGGGATTTCAAAATTACTCAGCTAGAACAAAAGATAGGCCATAACAGCCAAGCAGGCATGGTAATATGTGGAACCTTAACAACATCAATGACATGGCAAACTACAAAGCAACAAACCTGGTGCAATGATATTTGTTCTCTCCATCCAAAATTTCAGTAGCCGTAAACTGTGCAAGTGCCTCCTTCAGACTTCCGATGTCCCCATCAATCTCAACAGTTAGATCCATCATCCTCTCATACCTCTCAGATTTACCAAGGCACTTCATGCACTTTATCTGACAACCCAATCATGGTAATTCCATAACAAAATAGCAAAAATCTCAATTACATTGTGTCTGTTGAATAAGAATAAATTCAATAAATACATGGACATAATGAATAATCAAAACTGTGAAAAACCTTAGAATGAAGAAAACCTCCAAAAGTCAGGCCAATTAGACTTGTCTCTTCAGCCAGTGGACCTGCAGCCCTTGCTTCCTTGAGGCAGACAGATTGCATTGTATCAACTGCATACCTGTCGTCTCACTGATGTGAAGTCTAATTCACATTTGAGAAGGTTATACCAAAGTAGTATACAAAAAGAAAAGGTTTTAACGGTTGGTTCACCTCAAAAATTCATGGGCATCCTCTTCCTTCCCAGGACCAAGATTACTTCCAATTTTTTGTATTTTGGATAATATCCGGATTGGGGACAAAGGGGACTCCCCTTCCTTTGCCTTCAAAATCAAACATTCAAACTCACAGATGAAGCACCACTCCTTTTTTCGACCTGCACATCAGCAATAAACATCATATTAAAGGAAAGACATGAATGAAGAATGAATTAATGAAAAAGTCATGTCCAGAAACTTGCATGCTTTAGAGTGGAGTCCTTTGACAAGGTATGAGGTAAGTGGCCGAGTAAAAGCCAGACACTGAAGGACAGCATTAGCATAACAACTGCAGTAATTTTCAGAGGAAAAGTATAAATTAGCAACTAAAAAACACACCTTATTACACAGTAGGAGATGAGAAAATAATAACTCAAACATAATCAACTATATTTGGGGGGAAACAAAGAAATCCATGATATACACCAAGTGTATGATTGTACTCGTCTTGTAATGTAAAGGTGAAGAGATATGCACAAGTTCCAGCATACAATATTAGCACCAGTAAAAAGTTTCAAAAATGCAAACTACTTGAAACCATCTCAGGACAACAAATATTTTTTTGCGAATTGAAATAAGGGCAAGTACGAAGGTCACCTGTTCCCACAATTATTAAGGCCAAATGGGCATAGTTCCACTGCATCATAAGAGTATAGTTCCATGAATAGCTCATATGGAAAGATTATCTGCCAAATCACATCAAATATTGCTCTAATTTCGGAATACGATGTGACAATGCAATGAGAACATCTACAAAATAACATATTGTAATTTGAAAACTACCTTGTAATGGTGTTTTCTATCAGCCTCATTACCAAAACCAAAAAGATGAGATTTAGACTGTTTGGAGGCTTTGAACTGTTGTACAACCTTCCGCAACGATGTTTTCAAGCCATTACTAGCGGTTGGTGGCAAGGTAGGGACAGCATTATTTTTTGCAGGCAAGCCAGAGTTGGAACTCTGAACAGAATGCCCTCCAGGAGCAGAAGTTGAATGATGACCGGAAGTACTACATGAGGAAGTTGTGAAGTGTTTACTTTCACAAAGTTGCAAGTCATCTTCTCTATCGCCAATTACAGTCCTATATCTTGAAGTGCCCAGGGATGTTAAGTTCCTTCTCTTGGATGCATCAGTAACTAATGATTCAGATGAAACAGCTCTGGTTGACTTGTTATAGACAGCTCTTGTAGGATGGACACCATCTAGCATGAGATTATTATTGTTAGTAAACTGCCTTCTCAATTCAACTTCTTCATGAGTGGATTTCTTCTTGTTTAATTTGCTCAGATTATTAGACTCTGATGAAGGGGAGATAGCTTCTTTCATGTTCTTAGCAGAAGTCCTACTTTTAGGTATACCAGTGGCAATATCATCAGATCGCTGTCTGCCTAACTTGTCATTATGGCCAGACAGAAGAGTCCTGCTGGGAGAAACATCAAGCAGTGATTCACTACTGGCACCAGATAAACTCACAGCAGCTAATGATGAAGAACGGGGTGGGGCAAAAGCATTAACTGTTGCCATGGCATCTGTATGAGGCTTAAGATTACCATCACCGTCACAATCTTCTACCACTGCTGATGAGTCAGAAGATGTCTTAAATGTATTTTCCACCTCAGAATCATAGCTGTGAAGTCCAGACTGCTTTTTTGCTGCAAAATCAGTTGGAGGGTGACATTCATCTTTGTGGCCTTCTCTCCAGTGGATTATTTGACACTTGCCGGAACTATATGAGATTAACAAAAAAGTCAATAGTAGATGATGAAAATAGCACAGCAAACATACTTGACTATACAGTGCATTTACTAAAAACAATTACAAGAAAAAGGAACAAATCTTCTATTTTATGTTACAAGCAATCTAAGGGAAAAATGACAGACAATGTGATCTTCTTTTCAACCACCATGATATATGCCACCACTCACCTTCCACCCATAAAAGAGAAGGGAGTGGCACCATGATACATGACACCCACGCAAAGAGAACAGAATGGCACTCTAAACAAGAGCTATATGTTATAAACAAAATATTTATCACATAAATACAATACGAAAAAGCAAGGCCGAGACCTTTAATAAGAATGGAAGAAGAAATTTTTATTTCAGAGAGCAAAGGGATTCATATAGCCAACCACTAAATGAATAGTAATTTAATTAAGCTAAACCTAAAATGAACTCCAGGCATTATCTTCTACATCTTTAAATTGTATGGCACTCTTATTATGGAGCTATGTGGTAAAGCTCTATTATGCAAAGTTGAGATAAATAAATATGTATATAAGGGCAATGAAGGCTATCATTTATCAGAAAGAACGATGCTAAAAAATCGAACCCAACCGTCAAGCACAGATTAAGAAAACGGGTAAAAAACAGCATTCCAATAAATGGTCCAGTAGTTGCTGCGGATGACATCATTCAATGCACAATTCTCCATAACATAATCCCATTTCCCCATAACACAATCCCAATAAACAATATCAAAAAACAGAGAATACCACAACAACAACTGGATCACAACTCATAAATCGAATAAAACATAAAGACCAACCTTTGGGAAATGTAAATGATTCAGCGTGATCTTTTCACTAAACTTTAGTTAAAATTAAATAAGCAAACAAACATGCAACCCTAAACCGTATAGAACTTCTTGAGAGGCCTAAGATCTAAACTTCACTAAAATCAAGTACAATTCTTAACTACAATGCTTATTAAAACACAACTAAAATGGGAAAGTCCCAATCAGTTTCTGTCAGAATTCAACGCTATAATCTCTTCCCCTCAAAAAATTAAGCCCGCCATTACCCCTTCAAAACCGAAATAAGTTTTCATCTTCATCATTCAATTCACCTTCAACAGCTGCAATTACTCTCAACTACAAATTCTCAAAACACACAGTAGCTCCTACTCTCTACTAACCCCCCAAAAATTACTTTTCTATCTGCACAAATTAGGTCAAAATTAAACCTAACTATAAAAGGGGGACATGGAACGAACCAGTAGCGAACAGATTTGCACCGAGAACAGCGGGTGGTTGTAGGGGCAAAGCAAACAGCACACTGGTACTTGGGAAAGTAACCGTACTCTACGTTGGCTTGAGCTTCCACTACGGCGGATTCATGTGAGACCATTTCGAGCAGCCTGGTAACTTCCTCTTTCCTGGCCGCCGCATTCCTCAACATATGGCGGATTACCAAAAAGACACAAAGCAAGGATACCAAAACGACGACGTCAAACCCTAGAGATCCAGGAACCAGCATTTCTTATCCGAGAATTTATCCTATCTCAGTTCAAGTTTAGCCGGCGCCGAGAATGGGTCCAGAGCAGAGAAAAGCTAAGATGAACGGGGCTTTGCTAAACATGGAAATATGCGACGGCGGCGACGGTGGCGGCGGCGACGGTGGTGGTTGGAGGGGCAAAAGGGGAAGTTGAGGAGAGAAGAGGAATTGGGCATCTGAAATAGAGAGAGGAAATCTGAGGTATTTCGTTGTTGGTATTAATAATTAGTAGGGAGGACGGAATCTTGTTTTTCCCTTTGGTGATAACAAGACAAAACTGTTTCTATCGCCTCACCAATCACCATGGATTTGGATTCATTCATTTTCTTCTCTCTTACTTTTATCTTCTTTCACGCTTCAGTAAATTCCCCCCTAAATATTTATTAAATACTTTTTTAATCAACCTGGGTTTAAAATGCACCATTTAAGACTCAAATAACTCAATTCATTATTCAATTCTATCACTTGTGCGTTATTAATTTAATTTTATTAAAAAAATCATAAAACATATTACAAATACAATGCATTTAGATGCCTAAAATCTCATATAAAAATTTAAAAATATAAAGAAAAATAAAAGGATAAAAATTCTATACACAGCGGTGTGAAAACTGAAAGTTTCCACAAGCGCCTTAATTTTAGGGTATAGGGAGTTAGTTTAGGGTATAGGGTTTAGGGGTTTAGGTGTAGGGGGTTAGAATTTAGAGATAGTCGTTTCAATTTAAGGTTTAGGGTTATAATTTAGGGTTTATAGGTTAAAACCTAAATCCTCACCATATTACCCTAAAAACTAAACCCTAACCTATAAACCCTAAATTGTAACCCTAAACTTTAAATTAAAACAACTATCCCTAAATTCTAGACACCTACACCTAAACCCCTAAACCCTATACCCTAAACTAATTCTCTATACCCTAAAACTAAGGCGCTTGTGAAAACTAAAAGTTTCCACAGCCAGTGTATAGGATATTAATCCAAAATAAAATTCTATAAAAGTTAACATACCGTTAAAATTTCAATATGTTGAATCATGTCAAGACGACAAATGAAAGGAAATCATAAAAAAGTGCAACAAAAAAAATATTAAAATTATTTTGAAATAACGATTATCGTCGATCGATAATCAACATCAAAATAATTGTCAATAGCTGATTAATTCAAAAATAAAAAAGAGTAATAGGCGGATTATTTTAACTTAAGGAATATTAGGATTATTTTAAAACATGACACTATACTTGTGCGTTATTTCGATTAAATTGAAATGAATTAGTTTCTTTTTGCAATGCTTAATTATGTGTAATTAGTATAGCATTTCCATCTATAGCCTAAATAAATTTATTTTTACTTTTTTCTCAAGTTTTTCTTCTAAATTACTTGTTATAGACAAACGAGTAAAAGCTAAAAATGGAGTTAAATAAATTTATTATATTCAGGATACTCAAGCTCAAATAATATCTTTATAATATGTATATTTTATCAAACGACTAAAAAATAAATAAATAATACCATAAAATCATAATACCTAAAAGTACAATTAATAGTTTTATTTTAATTTTTTTGAATAATTCCTACTTAAGGGAGTAATTCTTAATTAATTAAACCTAACATATAAACTAAATCAAAATTCTAATAGAAAGAAAGAAAGTGCATCTTGGACAGGGTGGGTCGGAACATAAAAGCACTACAATAAAATGACATACAGTGACGAATAAAAAATTATCAGTAAAAGACAAAAATTCGTCAGTATAAGGTCTTAAACTCTTTGTCGGCGAATAAAAGATATATTTCAACAGATAAAGCGTCGTTAATAATATGCTAGTCGACATATCTCTATAGCAACGAACATAACCGTCGGTATAGATATTGGGACCTTATACTTAGACTACCACGACAAATTAGTGTATCTATTACGACGAACATTATCCGTCGGTATAGATGGTATACATATATATAATAACGGCTTTTATGGTGTGGCCGTCACTATATGCTTTGCTTTTATCGAGGTTTTGCCCGTCGTTATAGGTTATATTTATTTTTTTATTTTAAATATTAATAATTATTAACATTATTGTTAATTTTTATTTAATATTATTTTTATTTTATATACTAATATTATTATAAAAATTTGTTTTATTTTTTAAAGTGAAAAATATCCGGTTTAATCTTCGAATGAAAAAAGTATATAATACATAATCACTAAAACTAGTACGAGTCTTTTTCAAAAACAAGAACTGTGCAAGAAAATATTTATGTTTCTTAATAACGTATATAATAAAAACTAAAAATAATTCAAAGATCTTCCTCTATTGCGTCCTCGAGTCATTTGCATATGTATTCTGTTGATTTGTTGTTGGCAAGAATCGACTAGTACAATTAATTGCTGCTGAAATACTATCAATATTAAAAAGTGCCTATTAAAAGCAATGAAAATAATTTCTATCAATTAAAGTCTGATGTCCTAAGAAAGCCATTGAAACTAAAGTATCATAAATTTAGTTCCCTTGGCACATTTCCCGCACCAGTTAAATCTATAACATGCTGCTATTAACAACCAGAACCATCTCATAAATACATACATATATGCAGCACAGGCAGACATGAAATTTACAAGAAAATAAAAGGTAATGCGCACAACTCTAACAATTATGCCCCCTCAAAAAAATTTCTCCAATAGTAATAGAATAATATTTTTAGAAAAATAAAATAAAATTAATTTTATAATCTTTTAATCTTTTTAAAATCTTATTATGCCTCCTCAAAATTTTTAATCTCAGTACACTTTTTTTATAAATTTCTAGTTTCACCCTAAAATTTAGAAATATATAAAAAAAAACTTCAATATAGTATATATGTGTGCACCCATTGTCTATTGGGATGAATGATCAAACAATTGGTCAGTGATTATGAGACTATAACCATCTCTATAACTAAGACTTTGTTTGGTAAAGAGGAAAAAATTAGAAGAATGAAAAATTAGAGTAATAGAAAAGTAGAATGATGTAAAAAAAATTCTTATTGGTGTGCTTGCTTGGGATGGTGAAAAATTAGAAAGAAAATATGTTTCATTCCTTTTTATTGTTTAGTACAACAAAAATATAAGAGAAAAGAAAAATTACTTTACCATTGTACCCTTTCTTGTATTGATAATTTTTATTTTGATATTAACTATTTGTAATTTTTATTAAGATGTATTTTTTTAAAAAGACTAAAAATATTTTATTTTTATATTTTTATACAATAAATTTATAAAAATAAAGTATTTAAAATAAAAAAGTGTATACAAATAATAAATTAATTCTAGTTGTACCTAGGGCTATGTGTTCGATCGTGTCGGGTAAAAAGTTTCGAGTTATTCAAGATTACAAGTCTTATTTTACGATTCAAACTTTATTTGAATTTTTTTTAAAGGTGCATTCCTTCGCGACATCCACCCTGCACTATATACCCACAGTGGCGGATCTACTTAGGAGCTAGGGTGGGCCCAAGCCACCCTGAACTTTTGAAAGTTCACACATTTTGTTTTAATTTTTTTTAATTTGTATGAATTAGTCCTTAATTTTTTAACTTGTTCCCACCCTGAAATTTTAAAATTTGTATGACTTGTGCCCACTCTAAAAAATATTTTAACTTGTCTCTACCTTTAAAATAATTTCTGGATTTGCCATTGTATACCCATATATGATATATATATATATATATATATGTATGTATGTATGTATGTATGTATGTATGTATGTATGTATGTATGTATGTATGTATGTATGTATATATCTCTTTATATTTTCATATGTTATATACATAATATATCAAGCATAATTGACATACTCGACTCGAACACGAAAATTGATTAACTAATTACTAAAAAATTTGAGTTATTTGAATTATCATTTTATAACTCAAACTTTGTTTGAAATTTTTTCGAGTCGAGTTTATAAAATTATGAGTTAAATTTTTTTTGTTGAATTGGATAATTCGATTTTTTCGAGTCGAGTTTTGTCTACCCCTAATCGTACCCCTTAAACATGGAATCTCCAAATCAAATTAATTTTTAAAATTTATTATTAATTTTAGATTTTTATAATACTAAAAAATAGAATATTACTTGTTAATTTCTTTCCAAAATGGACAAATGCAAAACCGTTACCTTTTTGTTAAGGGTAAATTTGACTTTTTATTTTTAAATCAGATCTCTTCCATTTTCGTCTAAAATTGGGCGGATTCCTTTGAAAATATTCTCCCATTCATTTTTGTTTCGTTCTTATTTTCTTCCCTACCAAACAGCAAACATGGTTAATTTTCATTTTATTTCAATTTTTTCTTCACCTCCTCACTTTCATTCCAAATTTGTGGTGTACCCTAAGAATGGTGAATTAGGGAATATTGAAAGGTATCGTACTATGAATATGATCATGGTGGATGCCTGGATGGTTTGTGTTTTAAGTTTCAACTAAAACAATATGGTGGTTGGAACAGTTGAAAGGAACATAATCTTGTCTTGGTGAGTTGAAATTTAGTTAGAGCACTGCTACATCCAAAAATACAAAGCAAAGCCACATCATTTCAAATGTCCAATCTCACCCCCATTTCCCACTTCTAAACTCCTTTTCTAATTGATTTATGTACATTTAAATTTTGGTCAGCAATTTTATGTTTTTTTCCCATTGATAGTTAAAATTCTTTTAAATTAAAGGTGATGGTGACTTGTCATGATATAATAATAGTTTTAGCTTAGATTTTTATATATTTAATAATAAATTATACTAATAGTTTTTAAACTTTTAGGGCGAAGGTAATATGATCACTTAACTTTTAAAACTTGTAATAGAATGAGTGTCACTAAACTTTTAATATGCTTTTATTATAGTTATTGTCGTCAACCATGGTTAAAAAAGTCGACATAACACGTTAAGTTTAAAAAATAAGTGAGAGGAGAAAAAAAGGAAGAGAGACATGTTTGGATGGAAGAAAAATGAAAAAGAAAATAAGAATGTGAGAAAAAATAGGGTGTATGTTTTCTAAACTTAAGGTGTCAATGTCAATTTTTTAAGTTATAAAATTTCATAAACGTAAAAAATTCATAAAGTTATAAGTATTAAAATTTAAAAAAGTATTTTTAAGAAAATGGAAGCAAAATTTGACACGACTCGACTAAATGTAAAAAAACCGACTTGAACTATAATTCCATAAATTTGACTCGAAAAAAATTCAAATAAATTTTAAGTTATAAAATGGAACTTCAAATAACTCAAATTTTTAAGTAATAAGTGGATTGGTTTTCAATTTCGAGTCGAGTCCCTCAACTTTGCATGATATATGTATATCACATATGAAAAAATATGAAGAAGTATATACATGTGTGTATGTGTGTAGTGTATGATTTTTTTTTATAAGAATTGTGGGTCTCGTTAAAAACTCCCTTCATATCGATTACCAACCCGTAGGGTCGATCATCAATAGCGAAAGGAGGAAAAGAGTACCTGATTATTATTGCATAAACCAAGAATTACATAGAGTCAAAATAAAAATACATCCAATTAACCAATTCCTTTCTTAGCTAGAAGATCGGCGTCTACATTGATTGCTTTAGGAATAGTCCTGATTTTCCGAATTCCAACTTTGCTAAGCTTTCCTATTTCCAGGACCAATTCTGTGAAGATTTGGGGGCAAAGAATTGGATTGGAAATCCAATTTACTGCTATCTGGCAATCACTCTCCAGCATCAAACAATGGTTATTACCAGGGAAGAGAGCACTGAAGATGGAGAGGCCGAACTTGATTGCAAGAAGCTCTGCTCGAATTGGAGGACCAGGACCGGTGGGTTCCGAAAAAGTCAGTAGCGTCTTCCCCTTCGAGTCTCTAAGAATTCCACCTATGCCTCCTGCATTACCGTTCCTCAGAGAAGCACCGTCCACATTCATTTTCTTTTAAATTTGAACTAATTAGTATTACAACAGTATACATGTTTATAATTAAATTTGAATAAAAATTTGTACTTGACTTAAAAATTCAAATAAAATTTACGTTATAAAATATAACTCGTCAGCTCAATTAACTCAAAATTATTTTATTTTACTCCATCAAATGCCGACCTTAACTTTCACCTACTATTTGTATCATTCCAGTATTTTATGGTTATTTTTATGTCCCCAATCAATTGCATAGAAACTTTCACCTTAATTTTTTTTTATTTCACCCACAATAGTCACATGTTTGTTTATTTTTACCACATCCTATTGCTTTTGCTAAAGTTTTTACTCAAATTATAAAGCTGAGATCAAATTTCCTCGATCGACCTATCAAATAGGTGCATTTAGATAATTTAGGAGAGTTTACTTCAAAAGCTTTTTGTTTAATATCATTTCCAATGGTTTAACATAATCATTTATTAAAGGCTCACAATTTATTATTAAGCATATGCTTATGAGATCAAGCTTCTATGCAATTGATTGGGGTACTGCATGGGCGTAAATGAACAAAGTGTTCGATGAATTATTCGTATAACGTTTGTTTATGTTGGTTTATTAAGCTAAATAAACGAGTATAAACTATAATTTTATGTTCGTTTAATAAACGAACATACACGAACAAAGGTATGCCCGATTTGTTTATGTTCACAAACAAGCTCTTTTATTTGGTTCTCATTTTCCTTTTATTGTTTAATATTTTAAACATTGGTGAAGGTGTGAACTAAATTAAACACAAGATGAACTTTGGAGTTCAAATTGTGAAACTTAAGGACTAGTGACGTAATTTCACCATTTTTTCTTTGGCTTGCAAATAAAAGGATAAAAAGAGTGTTCAAGAACCCTAAACAAACATGTTCACGAACATTAAATGAATATGTTCGCGAACGTTAAACGGATATGTTTGTGAACGCTAAACAAACGAACACTTTCAAAAATAAATAAATAAACACAAACACGGATATAATATTAAAAATTTAGACGAATTCAAACATAATCTTGTCCATTTAAGTTCGGTTCATTTACGGACATGCTATAGTACATGTTGTATCTTTGGTATTTAACTTTGATTTTTACACGCAATGTTACATTCAATTTCTTTTGGTGTAATTAGACATTTGATTTTCTTGAATAGTGTAATTAGGTACTTAACCTTTTTTTTAAATTAGGTGCATAACTTTTGTTTTAAAAGCAATTATGTCCTTAACAATTTTTAAATCATGTGTGTTTATACTTAGAATTTTAATGTATACTTTTTGAATATATAACATATCGTTAAAATTTTAAGATAACCCCATTAGAATCGAATATGTGTAATTAGAAATATTAAATACCTAAGAAAAAAATATTAAGGTAACATGATTGCAATAAAAATTTGTTATCACAATTTTTTAATATTTGTATGTGATTACATGTAGTATATGTTTATTAATCTTAACTCTTTAATGTAAAAATATTTATAATGTTACGATGACTGAAATGTTTATTCTTTTTATGCCACATTTTTTATTTAATTTTCTATTAAAAAATATTTAATTTATTAATTAGTGTTGTTAACAATAATCAAATTAAAACTTTAAAAGTGAATTCAACCTCCATTTTTTTTGGTTCAATAGCTACCTTCACATCAGAAAACAAAAATACATTACTTATTAATTTTCTTTTGGTTTGTCACTGAACCGTCGCTTTGGCCGAGTGGTTAAGGCGTGTGCCTGCTAAGTACATGGGATTTTCCCGCGAGAGTTCGAATCTCTCAGGCGACGCAGCGTTTTATTTTTTCTCAACTTACCATTATACAAATTGGGCCCTAACTGAACTACCCAAAGTCTTAAATCTCGAAAGCCTGCCCCAAATCCTAACCATTTTAAGGGTTGTATTTTCCATACGTTTAATCTTCAAAATTGTATACACGAATTTGTTAAATCAATTTAGTTTATATAATGGGTGAGTATCCATTTATACTATGGCCCTGTTTGGTAAATAGCGGTTTAGGCAAAAAAGAGAGGTTTGAGGTATAATTAGAGGTTTGACTAGTCAAATCCGCTAATATTGATGTTTGGTAAATAGCGGATTGAAAGAGCGGATTGGGGTGAAAAAGCTAATTTTGAAAAAGCTCCTAATATGAGCTTTTTGAGATTAGAGGTTTGATATTAGAGTTGTAATGACTCTTTTACCCTTAACAATTACCAAAAATCTCAAAAAAACCTAAATTAAATATTTGACTTATTTGTTGTTACTATTAATTTATATGGTGACATTTGTAAGTTAATTTTATTTTTTTATTATCACATATTTATATGTGCATATAAAAAATTAATAATTATATAAATAATAAATTAATATATAAATCTTTCAAATATGTTTAGGAAATTTATATTAAAAAATATTTTTTATAAATCTAATTAATATTTATTAGATACAAAATATTAATAAATGATAAATTATTCAAACAAGTATTAAATATAATCATGTCCTTATATGTCATTTTGCTTGTTTAAATAATCAAACAGCTATCAGCTATCAGTTAATTTTACCAAACACTTTTATACAATCAGCTAATACAATCCGCCAGTCAAATCAGCTAATGCAATCAGCTATCAGCTATCAGCTAATGTAATCCGCTATCAGCTATCAGCTATCCGCTAATTGCCAAACAGGACCTATATAAAACTAAATTATTTTTTACATTAATTCATGGTCATTGTATATGTGAAATGGATGGATGAGATTAAACGTTCTTTTTTTTCATCTGTAATTTTTTTATTCTTAACCTTCTGACAAGGCAGCGCACAAACCTTACAGACAAATCACTTGAACTCGAGTCTCCTAGAATAAATATATATGCTTTTCCACTGAGACCACTTGTTATGTTCTGAATTAATGTAAAACTAATTGACTTTTTACGGTGAATCATAATATCACATATTTTATTTAATTATTGAATTTAAATTATGCATATTTCATATTTTGTTTTAAATTATATACCGAGTATAATTAAATTTTTATGATAAATGTAAATTTTAAAAGATAATATATTTAAAATAAATTAATAAATAAAATAGGATCTATAAAAACATTCTTCGTGAAAATTTTTAAGACTTATTTATTTTTAATTTTCTTTGTTTCCCAAGGTAATTTTTTTATCATCTCACCTATATACAGTGATTAGACATTGTTTTAACTTTAAACTATAAAAATACTTAAAATATTAAATCATTAAAAATTCAATAACCGTATTTCTTCAATAAATGATCAAACATGTCCTTAGTACTCGATGTTTCAACATTGACATAAATATACCAATAAAATCACCTAACTATTTGCGGGAATGTATAGACGATTTGACAAATTTTGATCGAATTATTATTATTTTTAATATTATAAAATTATTAATTGAATATTAGTTTAATTGTTATTATTGCAACATTTAAGAAGATGTGAATTTGAATACATTAATTGAATATTACTATGAATAGTTTAAATATTATATGCATCATTGTAAAATGCTAGTATTTATAATTATTTTATTTAAAAATAATTATTTTGAAATAAATAAACTATTAAATTTATGAGTTTGAAAATAATTCAAAAAGAAAATTAATGATGATAAAAGGCAATTAATGTTTTAACTAAATTTTTTTGACTCACGAATCAGGTTCTTTTGTCTAGCTGTCAAGTATATTTAATTTTATTTCACATTGGAGTTTCCAATTAATGATAATTTAATGTTTTAACCAAATTTCAGTTATTTTACTTTTTAATGCTTTAATTTAAAAAATATTAATTAATTAATTTTCATTTTCTTTCTCATTGACCTGATAAAAAATCAACAAAATCAAAAAAGAATCTTTACAAACAATATATTTTTAAATGAAAAAAATAAATAAAAATACATTTGCATTTTAAACAAATTTTACCGTTCTCTTCTCGAACCCACTTCTATCTGGATGGCCTGAGCCTACGTTTAATTAAAATAGTAAACTACATCACAAGTCACTCTATTATGATTCAATTCACAATTGAGTTACTATATTTTAAAAAATCATAATCTAATCACACTATTTATTGATTGTAACAATTATGTCATTTTTTTTGTTAAATGTGTAACAAATGTTAATTTGTTTTCTGTAAAATTACATTTTGTTCACTCAATTATGATTAAGATAATGTTCATCGCATACCTAATGATAAAGTGATACGATTGTTATAATTGATAGATAGAGTAATTTGATTGTATTTTTTTTTTTTGAATATGATGATCCAATTGTAAACTTATTCGTAATGTAGTGAATTGTGGTTTAATTTACTTAAAATATAAATGTCCACTTGTGGATTTAGTTCTTACAATTTATTAAGATTCAAAAAATTAACCTTCTAATTTAATTTCACATAATTCAGTTCTTTAGTTTTATAGTATTATTAAGAAGTCTAAATTGATAACATCTTAGTTGTTGTAAATACACATTCCCCGCACACAAACCATCCATTAATTCATTGAGTTTGCTATATTTGTAAGTTTCCCAGCATATGTCTCAAAGGCCCAGCGTTGCTCACTCTTGTTCAATCGCTCTCCATCTCCATCTCCATTCCCAATTCTTGTTTAATTTCCCCCGGCAAGCAGGTTTTGTTGAAAAACAAATCAAGTTTTGAGATTGAGAGACAGAACTCAAATGGGAGGAGTCAAAGGTTTTATCGAAGGAGGCATTGCTTCAATCGTCGCTGGATGTTCAACCCACCCACTGGATTTAATCAAAGTTCGAATGCAACTCCAGGGTGAAACCCAGGTCCCCCTCCGCCCCTCCACCCACGCCGCCTCCACTACTGTGCACCTCCGACCTTCCGCCTCCGCGCGTGTTGGACCCATAGCCACCGGGATTCGGATATTTAAGACTGAAGGCGTCGCAGCTCTTTTCTCAGGTGTCTCTGCCACCATGCTACGCCAGACCCTCTATTCCACCACCCGGATGGGGATCTACGACATCCTCAAACATAAATGGTCTGATCCGCATACCAATACCATGCCTCTCACCAGCAAGATCGCCGCGGGGTTAATAGCCGGAGGCATCGGCGCTGCTATCGGGAACCCGGCCGACGTCGCAATGGTTCGTATGCAAGCCGACGGTCGCTTACCCCCATCTCAACGCCGTAACTACACCAGCGTCATCGACGCTGTCGTTCGCATGACCAAACAAGAAGGGATTACCTCCCTGTGGCGCGGCTCGTCGCTTACGGTGAACCGTGCGATGTTGGTGACGGCGTCGCAGTTGGCCACCTACGATCAGGTCAAAGAATTAATTTTGTCAAATGGGTGGATGAAAGATGGGCTCGGGACACACGTGGCGGCGAGTTTTTCGGCTGGATTCGTGGCGGCGGTGGTGTCGAATCCCGTTGATGTGATAAAGACAAGGGTAATGAACATGAAGGTAGTGGCGGGACAAAAGCCTCCGTACGCCGGGGCTTGGGATTGTGCAATGAAGACGGTGAAGGCGGAAGGACCCATGGCTCTATACAAGGGGTTCATACCCACCATCTCCAGACAGGGACCGTTTACGGTAGTGCTTTTTGTTACCTTGGAACAGGTTCGAAAGTTGCTTAAGAATTTTTGAGGTTTTTTCGACGACAAGGAAGAAAGAATCTTCTTAATTTTGAGTTTTTATATATTGGGATGAAAATAAAAAAGTTTTCCATGGAATCCGGAGGCTTCTGATTGTAGGAAAATGTTTGTCTGAATTTATATTTAAAAAAGTAATATCATAATCATTTACTATATTTGTTTCATTCTGACGGCTGCTACTCATTACTGTCAAAACTCAATTGACCAAGAATCAACTCTTTGCTTTCAACAAACAAACATAAAGCTGTTCATCAAAACACATTGACTACAAACACATTACAAGCGTTTACTTAACTCCACGGGACTTACGATAAGGATGAGTATTTGTTTGAGCGGAGTTAAGTAAAAAGTTTTCGATTTAATTAAGTTTATTAGTATTATTTCATAATTTAAAAATTATTTGAATTTTTTTTATTCAAGTCGAGTTTATGAAATTAGGGTTTACTTGTTTAAATTTCTGTTCAAATTTAATTGTAAACGTTTATAATATTCTGATAAGTTGGTTCCAATTTAAACGACTTTCTATAATTATATATATATATATATATCTTCATATCTTTTCATATGTGATCCATGATAAATTATTTCATGAGTCCTTCTCACCACGTCACCCATAAGACCAACCAATAAAATGTATTCATTTCATTAATTTTTCCATGTCATCTTTTTACTAAGTGAAGATTCACTTGGTAAAAACTGTTTTTAAATTTAATTTACAGTAAATATTAGTGAGGATTCACTTGGTAAAAAGATGAGATGAAAAAAATAATAAAATTGATGCATTTTATTGGTTGGTCCCACCGATGACGTGGTGGGAAGAACTCATAATATAATTTCTCGCGATCCATATATCATGCAAGGTTTAGAGACTCGACTTGAACTTGAAAACTCATCAACTAATTACTAAAAATTTTGAGTTATTCAAAGTTTCATTTTACAACGTTTAAACTTTATTTAAATTTTTTTCGAGTCAAGTCGAATTTCAAATTTATAAAATTACAATTTAAATGTGTCGAGCCGAATTTTTTTACATCTAGTCAATTTTTTTATTTTTTTTCCAACTAGAATCAGACTTTTCTGGTATCTAATTACGATTACATAATGGGATGAATTTTATCCGGAGTTATAGATTTTTAGACTGGAAGAATATTCTCCAATCTTAATACCATATGCCAATACCTATTTATTATCATATGAGGTTTTAGATTTTTTTCTTCAATTTTTCATAAATAATAACAATTAGTTTTATTAGACGATGAGGAACTATTTAAAAATATAAAAGGTGTTTATAAAATATCAAGATGACTTTGTAACCCCTAAACCCGGCCTAAAAGAAATGAGCCGAATCTAGAAAGTCTCGTTTTGAAGATTTGTCCCTCGAGTTATAAGTCTTAAATTTAAATACTTTAAAATGCAAAATTATTATAAAAAATAAATAAGCTCAATAACATTTTATTTATTATAAAGCGTAGTCATATAACATTGTTCAGACAATTTGATTAAATTTTCAAAAATAACTTAATAAATGCATGCATTTAATAAAACCAAAACTATAAACAACCCCAAAATCCATTTTACATAAATATCCCAAAAATGTTAAAATAGTAATCCAAAGTAAACAAAAGAGTTCATACTGAATGATAAGATATTTGAATAAATATGAAATGCTCCAAGTACCGAGTCGCCTAAAGAGTCTGAGTATGTGAAAGAGAAACTAAGGGGTGTAAGCTAAAGAGCTTAGTGTGTCTCTAAAGTGCAACAAACACAAACAAAACAATATTTTATTTTTCCTGATAAAGTCTTTTGAAAACACTTTCAATCCAGTAAATATGAATCATAATGATGTGATGTCTAATGCATGACTCAATACTCGACTATCCGATATCATACAAAGTGGAGGTTGCCCTCGCCAGAGTGGAGGTTTCCCTCATTTTTTCCCGAACATATTTCTGATCCAAAGACTCATTATATGATTGTAAAATTACAAAACCGAACTCGTACGAGTGTTTCATTTCCGAAAATCTGATGCTTGATTTAAAAACACAATTTAGTATGCCATGTATAATGTTTCAAAACGTTGTCGAATCACAATCAGATAATAAATCAAGCAAGCAAAAACCAAATATCATTTCACAAATATATAGCATAGTAAGAAACACACCTTAAGTAACAGTAGCTCTAATGTCGAGAAGGGCGAGTCTCACGCTCAATTCTAGCTGAATCAAAACTTACGAGAATAACTCTACATTAATAAATATTCTATCACTAAGCCACCAACTATAAACACAAGATAAATCTGAGGTTATACTCACGTGTAAATCTCGAAGAATATGCGTAGCTAGTTTGGTCACTATTTTAGCTCTAATTACGTTTAAATGGTTGATTTGTGGTGCCGGATTGTGGTTTATTATGCAGGACTTCGTGTCTGGATTGGAAAAGACTAGATTCTGCAAGTTTTCTAGATTCATGGCTAGATTAGTGGGCATGAATTGGGGCATTAAAATGCTGACTGAACGACACATCATCGGCTTCTAGAAGATGCCACGTCAGCAATAGTTGATAGCTTATCAGCCAAGATAGGACAACTTATCAGCCGAAATTTGAAGTTTAAATTTGAGATTTATCTTTTGTATTTTATTTAAATAATTTAGGAATTATCTTCTTTCTTTTTAGGGTTTTAGGGTTTTAGAAGGCTATAAATACCCCCTTTGGGGGGTGAAACTCAAATCATCAATTGCTCTTGTTCTCATTTTCATTTGGAGTTTTATAATTTTCCTTTCTCTCCATTTTTAATTTTCTTTACTTTCCCTTTGTTAAAAAAGCTAAGTATGGTTTCTTCGCAAGGTATGCTTAGCTAAATCCCTCTTTATCCAAAAGCTAAGCTAAACCCGGTTTACCTCGTGAGAATAGACAAAGTTCTTCAAACCTTCGATTTCTTTCTTGATTTTCATTGAAATTGGATCGGCAATCGGCCTTTCCTTTAGGCATCACGATTACTTCATTTCGAAAGCGCGCGTCGGGTTGACGTGGTTTTGATCCACCGTTGGGGACGAGATTAGGCTTGTAACATATTCAACTCCCTAAGAACAAACTTAGTGGCGGTCCACTAAGGGGAATCAAGATCGAATACAATTCTCGTTGAGATAATCCATCCGAGCATGGGCTTTTCTAGCACTAAACGGAGAATTTGCGTTAGCATCGTTTGACGAAGCTAATCAAACAAAAACTAGATTCTGAGGATTGACCTTGGAATTTAGTTTACCGTAGAGAACCAAGTTACAAGGGTTGGACCTTGTAGACTGTAACCGACAAGAACTCGAAGCAATATCCCTTTTAGTGATCGAGACAAGTCGAGGAGAGCGAAGCAAAGCTGGAGGCTAACTCTTATCATAATCTATTTCAATTATTTCTTTCGCTTTATTTATTTTAATCTTCTTGAATTATTTCGCTTAAACCCCTTTTTTTACTTGCAGATTGGTTGATAATCATCAAAATCAAACAGATATTGGGAACTCCTTAGTCCCTGCGGATCAACCCTTACTCTCACTATTCTACTTAAATTATTTCTTTAATTGAGTTTAAGGAATTTTATTTGACAGTTCACAAGGCTTGTCAGTGCCCGACCAGTCAGAACAACTGGAGGTAACTCGTTGACCTCAGAGACAATTTCTGAACATGAGAATAACTCGGGTCAATCCGATATTCAATTTATCTAAAATTACTATGTACAATTAATTTTAAACAGTAAAATGAAGCTCTCGAGTTTAAATTTGACAAAACGGGCAGCGGATTAGAACTCATAACATCGAAAAAGGTCAAGATGAATGTTCTCTAAAAAAGTCAACTTTGGTCAAAGGTCAAAGTCAACCCTAATGGTTAAAGTCAACTCTAATAGAAAGTCAAAGTCAACATTGACTTGACTGGTCAATAGTCAACTTGGTCAAAGGTCAACTCGGTCAAAGCTGATGTCACACGGTCAAACTGGCCATCTAGTCAACAGTCAAGGTCTAATCCGGTCAATTGTCCGATCAAAACAGATCCAAGAGTCAAAACCGTTTCAAACAGTTAAAAGGTCAAAGATGACATCATGGCCAAATCAAAGCTAATGTCACATGGTCAAAACTGGTTTGTTTTCATGGGCCTGAACCAGTTCAGTTTAGAATTGGTTCACCGGCTCGCTTCTACTTTCACAACTCCATAACTGGTTCACTTAAATGGTTCAGCCTGGTTAAGAGTCATAACAGGTTCATATAGTGATAGGTCAACAATTTGGTTTCTCACGAGGTTGGGCTCGACAATAACACATCCCATAACTTAATCTGATTTGGTATGACATCAACAAGGCCCAAAATCTAATGGCCCAACACACACAAGGTTTCATCCCTTATTCATAAGGGTTTTCAAAACCCACAGATGACAGCTAGGGTTTGTTGAGAACCCATCGATGGTGGCAACTCAACAACACGACGACGGCGGCTCTACAATGCGGCGACAGTAGCTCACCGATTGTACCTCAAATAACACCAAAATGGGCATTCTGACCGAACAACACGAAATCCATGGTCAACAACAATAATCAAAGGACCGAAACAAACCCAATGAGGAAAGAAGAAGCTTACCCAATGCAAAATGATAGAGGACGACGGAGAAAGAAACGACACAAACTTAAGGGAACTGAAACGTTTACTCACCGATTCGAGCAAAATAAGGACGACGAACAAGATCCGAGAGAGGGTTTGGTTCGCGAGGAGATGCTGGTCACGATGGGGGTGACCGATTGCGAAACAGACGGTGGCTTGGCACGATTGGAGCTTCGTCGGAAAACAAGGGGCGGTGAAAGATATCCAAAGGTTGGGGCTTATTGACGTTGTCACAAGGGTTACAAAGGTGGCGCCTGAGCGTGAAACAAACAGAGAATGGGTGGTCATCGGAGTTTGATCGAAGATGCAGAGGTGAGTGGTGGTTTATTTGAGAGAAAATGAACAAAATAGGGGAAGGGGGCATGCGGCCGAAAAGTAAATGAAAGAGCCAGGGTTTCTGAAAAGAGGATTAAATACCTTAACAAATGGGTAAAAAGCAAGATTGGGGTTTTAACTTTTACCCTCATTTTAGAAGGATCACAAAAGTTTTAATTTTTAAAAATTTGGTCAATGGAGTATAGTTTAAGCCCAATTAATCCTTAAATTCAAATTAAGGTTTGAGACTTACTTAAATTCCCAAATGTTAGGGTTTCTGAACTAGGGATTTCAAATTTTAGGTTTTCTGAATTAAGGAAAATTTGGGGTGTTACAATTCTCTCTCCCTTAAAAGAAATTTTGTCCTCGAAAATTTCAAACTTAGCAACAACTCTCAAACTATCAACACATACTTATACTTTCTTATTCTTAATTCATAATCCATTATAACAACAAAAACTGAAACATCATATTGTACCTGCTATGTCATCGTGCATATCATCATATCCAATACGAACTTCGGTCGGATGTACCAAACCTAGACGTCTAATTTTGAATCTAGCTGATCCACCACTCTGAGCATGTCTACCTCTACTACCAGTACCAGAAGCAACTGACCTAAGATGCCCTCTACCTCGATGAGGTGCCTGAATTGATGCATGCGTCTGACTCTGCACGGATGAACGAGTAGGTGAACGTGGACAATTCTTTAAGTAATGATCATGGGAATCACATCTAAAACACGTTTTTTATTACAAAAACCACATACAGAAATATGCCAACGAACTTTCGAACTACCCACACTACTAGACGGAACTGTCGATGCTGCAGGTCTCACATTTCGATAACTATGAGGAACAGACTCATCTCTAAGCCTCTTTCCAGACGAGTTGACAAAACTAGGCTGAGCAGATGTGTCCGGTTGCTTCACGTCTTTCTCAGAATTCTGAACTTCCTCAACTTCCATAAGTGCAACTATCCTCTCTGCACTCTTAGCTCGATTAACCAGGTTGTTGAACATTTTATCATGATGTGTAGCAACATCTCTCTGAATCGACAATCTGGGTCCCTTTAAAAACCAGTCACACTTATCTTTCTCAATCGCAACTAACCCAGGAGCATACTTGACCAACCTCCGAAAATCTATCTCATAACCATTCACTGACATATTATTTTGCTTCAGTTTCATAAAATCATAGCGACACTTCGCTAAGAACTCGGCTCCCACATATCGATCTTGAAAAGCCTCTCGGAAAAACTCCCATGTGACTTGACTAGGTGGAACAATATCTACCATAGACTCCTACTAGTTTTTAGCTTCACCCTCTAACAAAGATACAACGACCCTCAATTTTTGATTGACAAGATAATCCATCTCAACAAAAAATCGTTGTAACTTCTTTAGCCAATACTCTGTATCAACTGGATGTGTACTAGTTTTACCCTCAAACAATTTCCTCCCAACAGCTACGAATTCTGTAGATATGGGTTTCCTCGAACCCTCTGACTGATAAAGATAACGGAGCAACTCACGGTGAACAGTGGCACTGTCCGTCTGAACTGTCTCAGTGTCCCCAATATCAAGTGAGTTATCACTCCCAATCTGATGTCCTCCCAAAGGTTCATTCTCAATATCCGATATCATATTTTGATTTTTTGTATGATCCACATGGGGCATATGATCACTACTAGAAACGACTGTACGGCCTCGACCAATCACGAAACTAGAACTCTTACGCAGTGGCATAATCGACTATCTACAAAAGATAATAACCTAGGGTTGGATTCTGTATTGGAGTCTCAAATTTAAAATACACTGAAAATAATAAGGTCAAAATCACAAAATACCATAGTATATATTTTAAAAAAAAATTATCCCAAAATACTTTAGATGCATGCAAAAGTCGAAAATGTTTGAAAATAATTGTTGTGAGCCTCACAGTCCAAGGGTTGAACCTGACTCTGATACCACTAAATGTAACCCCCTAAACCTGGCCCAAAAGAAATAGGCCGAATTTAGAAAGTCTCGTTTGAAGACTTGTCCCTCAAGTTACAGGTATTAAATTTAAATACTTTAAAATAAAAAATTATTATAAAAAATAAAAAAGCTCAATAACATTTCATTTATTATAAAGCGTAGTCGTATAACATTGTTCAGACAATTTGATTAAATTTTCAAAAATAACTTAATAAATGCATGCATTTAATAAAACCCAAACTATAGACAGCCCCAAAATCCATTTTACATAAATATCCCAAAAATGTTAAAATAGTAATCCAAAGTAAACAAAAGAGTTCATACTGAATGATAAGATATTTGAATAAATATGAAATGCTCCAAGTACCGAGTCGCCTAAAGAGTCTGAGTATGTGAAAGAGAAACTAAGGAGTGTAAGCTAAAGAGCTCAGCTTGTCTCTAAAGTGCAACAAACACAAACAAAACAATATTTTATTTTTCTGATAAAGTCTTTTGAAAACACTTTCAATCCAGTAAATATGAATCATAATGATGTGATGTTTGATGTATGACTCAATACCTGACTATCCGATATCATACAGAGTGGAGGTTTCCCTTATTTTTCCGAACATATTTTTGATCCCAAGACTCATGATATGATTGTAAAATAAAAAAATCGAACTCGTACGAGTGTTTCATTTCCGAAAATCTGATGTTTGATTTAAAACACAATTTAGTATGCCATGTATGATGTTTCAAAACATTGTCGAATCACAATCAGATAATAAATCAAGCAAGCAAAAACCAAATATCATTTCACAAATATATAGCACAATAAGAAACACACCTTAAGTAACAATAGCTCTAATGTCGAGAAGGGCGAGTCTCACGCTCAATTCTAGTTGAATCAAAACTTACGAGAATAAATCTACATTAATAAATATATAGCACAGTAAGAAACACACAAGGGTTTCTTCCCTTATTTACAAGAGTTTTCAAAACCCACAGATGATGGCTAGGGTTTGTTGAGAACCCATCGATGGTGGCAGCTTAATAATACGACGATGTCGGCTCTACAATGCAGCGACAGTAGCTCACCGACAGTACCTCCGATAACACCAAAATGGGCATTCCGACGGAACAATATGAAACCCATGGTCAACAACAATAATCAAAGGACTGAAACAAACCCAATGAGGAAAGAAGAAGCTTACCCAACGCAAAATGGTAAAGGTTGACGGAGAAAGCAACGACACAAATTCAAGGGAACCGAAACGGTTACTTACTGGTTCGACCAAAAAAAGGACGGCGAACAAGATCTGAGATAAGGATTTGGTTCGCGAGGAGATGCTGGTCACAATGGTGGTGGTCGATTGCGAAACAGATGGTGGCTTGGCACGATTAGAGCTTCGTCGGCAAATAAGGGAGGTGAAGGATATCCGAAGTTTGGGGCTTATTTACGAGGTCACAAGGGTTACAAAGGTGGCGTCTGAGTGTGAAACGAACAGAGAATGGGTGGTCATCGGACTTTGATCGGAGATGCAGAGGTGAGGGGTGGGTTTTTTGAGAGAAAATGAAAAAAATAGGAGAAGGGGGCATGCGACCAAAAAGTAAATGAAAGAGACAATGTTTCTGAAAAGAGGATTAAATACCTCAACAAACAAGTAAAAAGCAAGATTGGGGTTGTAACTTTTACCCTTATTTTAGAAGGATCACAAAAGTTTTAATTTTTATCAATTTGGTCACTAGAGTATAGTTTAAGCCCAATTAATCCTTAAATTCAAATTAAGGTTTAAGACTTAAATTCCCAAATGTTAGGGTTTCTAAATTAGAGATTTCAAATTTTAGGTTTTCCGAATTAGGGAAAATTTAGGGTGTTACAGATTTTTTGTTAAATTAATCGAGTGTTTAAAACTAATTATTTTAAAATAGAAAATGAAACAGAACCAAATAAAGAAAAGGTTAGAAGCTCAACCAAATAATCCAGATAAATAATAGGCAAACAAACAATATTGTCGGTGATAATAGTAAATACTATGGGTGTTTATCGAGCGAGTCGATCACGAGTTGAGTAGTGCTCAACTCGTGCTCGTAAAAAATTTTCGTTGCTCAACTCAACTCGTTGCTCGTTAAGCTTGCTAAAATTTTGTTCGACTCGTGCTCGTTAAACAAAACTCGCTGCTTGACTCGTTGCTCGTTAAGCTCGCTGAAATTTTTACCTTATTTTTTAAAATATAGGTAAAATCTAGTGATACTATAAGAGCTTAATATAAACATACAAATTCAGGAAAAAGCCGTGAAGACTTAGGAGATAAATAAAAGAACATGTCATGAATGAGTTAGAGATGAAGTCGATATTCGAGTGTGAGACTCTTTTTAGTTTCTCAACAATCTTCGATGAACAAAAAATGAGAGAAGGCCTTAGAGATTTTGGTATTTTGACTTCAATCGTATTTTTTTATACGAGTACTAAAGATTTTTTTCTTTCTATTTTCTAATTTTATACATAAAATAATATCATAAAAATGCTTTAATAAAAAAGGAAATACTAATTAATATAATTTGATTTCTTATTAATACTAATTAACTTTTGAAATTCTTGAGAAATAATTTTTTTGAAAATTTGAAACCAAATATTTTATTGAAAAATTATCTATCAAGTCACTGAACTTTTTTAGAGTTTTCAACTAGCATTTAAACTTCTTGGAACATAATTTTTTAAGGGAGCACCAAAAATTATTAAAAAATTATTAAAAAATTATTTAAAAATATATCGAACTACCTGTGAACTTATCGAGTCGAGCAACGAGAACATATAAATGAATATAATAATGATAACTTCCTAACAACTCAATAAGCACCCCTAGTAAATACCACCAACAAGAACATATAAATGAATATAATAATGATGACTTCATGACAGATTGTGTAACACTCATAAAAAAAGGAATTTAATGTCATTGGGTTTGAACCCATGACCTTTGGGTTGAGATACAAGAGCCTTAACCATTTAAGCTAAACCATTTTTTGGTCTTAGTTTCAATCAATTTTTATGTGATTTATGTTTCTCGGGTTCGACAAAAAAAAATTAAACATTTCGAACCAACCCCAACCACAACTTTTACACTTGCATCTGAAGAGAAACAAAATCTAGAAACCCTCTCTAGACCTTTCACCTCCCCACCTTTCCGATCAAGCCCCAATTTTCTCCACCACGCCGCCGTGGCAACCAGTGCCTCTACCGACAAAATCGTCGTCCCGTCCCGAACCCACCCCGTGCTCCACTCGTCGAGGCGCTGCGCCGTTCGCCGTGGAGATTTGGTTAAATGTTCGAATGTAACCTAAACTCTCGTCGCCTCTGTTTTAAGACGATTCTAGCGCCGATCAACGTCCGTTCGTCACACCCTCGTCGCGGGCAAACTCCTCACTTCGAGCTAAGTGAAACCTAGTTATCTGATCGACTGTCCGTGGACGTTTAGTCCATCGCCAGAGCTACGCTGAATCAACCTCGTCACCTTCATTTTTGGTTAAATCCGGTAAGATTCCAGCTTGTTTTATGTTTTAACGAATGGGTTACATTGGTGAGTTGACAAGCTTTCATTTTCCGTCCGTTCGACGACCAGTTATGCCCTTGGGTATGTGAACCGGTCTATATTAAACCCGATCCGAAACCATTAACCAAACTCGGTCTAGGCCCAACCAAACCAATCCCAGTTTGGTGTCTAATTCGGCCCATATGAGTCCGACCCGACCCGTCTGCCTGAGTCCAACCCGACCCATTTGCCCGAGTCCGACCCTTTTCCCGAGTCGACTCAATGAGTTAACTCGCCCAAGTCGACTCATTGAGTCAGCTTGCTCGAGTTGACTCAGCCGAGTCAAACTAGTTTAGTAGTGCCGTGTGCATGACATCATCGTTTACTTGACCGCTGACGTCAGCGTTGACTTTGACCCAAAAAGTCAAATTTTTCGAAACCCCTATTTTATAGTTTTCGATGTCCTGAGTCCATTTTTGAATTCTGTTTCGTGTAATTCCAACCTGAAAGCCTCTGAATCTGACCTTGAAACCCAATCATGTTTATGCGTTTCATGATTCAATTTTAAGGCAATGTGAATAAGGGATTGACTAATGATTTTTGTTTAATTGAAGGTATCCGTGCATCTTCGCATTTCTAAGATAAAGGATATCATATTCAAAATCGAGAGTGTTCGAATGTCGTTTCAATGGTAAACCAATATAACCTAGAATTGAGGTAATATATTTCTACCTCTTGCACGCTCTATGAAATATGTTGGTATTCGGTTAAAGTATGTATGTTTTTGATTAAGTGTACTTCTAACTCTGCTAAGTCAACTTGCTTACGAAACAAAAGGATGGCAATCTGAATAAGACCGAGTTATTTGGAAGAGAAGTTTAGTAGCCCAAAAGGATTGAGTTCAGTAGGTGATTAATAAGGTAGTTAATCTTGAAACCTGATTAATAAAGTTAGAAGGATTCAACGTCAAATATTCTGGTATAAAATTACGAAAATGCCCTAAATGTTTGAAAAGGACTAAAATAACCATGTCAATGAATGTAACATAGAAACATACAATGGATATGGTAAAACAACCGATTCATCTGAAAATTTCGGAATTTCTTGGAACGTTCTAGTATCAAGACTTAAATCTTTGGTTTTGTAAGGTACTCAGATTTTCTAAGATTCTGAATAAATCTCTGAAGTTAATTTATGGAAAAATATTCGTATATCTAAACTAACCAAAGTGGTGTAAGATACCAGACTGATTGACATGACCAAAGAGGATTGAAAACATCGATTAGGCTGAGTTGATTGGGATGAACGAAATGACCAGGAGATTGAAATATCCTCATTTACTAATTGTCAAATTATTTGAAATGATGGATATACTCTCGAGATCTGAAATGAATAAATAGTTGGAAGAGCCGAAAGGCTCCGAATAATTAAAACACATTCAGACGTAGAGGTGACTAAAAATACCTCTAAGACTTGAAATGAGAAATATCAATAAAGACAAGCAAAGATAATGGCTCTGAAAGTGGTAATACGCGACCCATGTTGGTTGGTCATTTCAGGAACTATTGTGATGTTGGAAGAATACCATATAAAAGCATGTCAGAGTTATTTGGAGGAAGTACTTAAGTCAATGGTAAAAGTAGTCTGTTCTTCGCGTGTATTTGATGTTATGGATCGAGTTCAGGTACAATACACATGTTCGAATACTTGAAGAATACCAATAGAATACATGTTCAATTTTCTCCGGTGTACGTTCAATGGTTGCTTAGTGAAAAAGAGCTTTTGTTATACAAGGTAGTCAGTTTTAAGAAGTGAGTACTTAAGGGTAAGAATCCGGCTAAATAATAAACATTGAAATGATGGTTTGCGATCAGTTCAAAGGGACTCAGAAACCTGATAAGTAACTAGAACTTCTTAACTCCGTACATCACTGCTTTTACCTAATAGTCTAATTACCAAATTACCCTTGAAGGTTGAAATGACCAAAGTGCCCTCGTAAGCTTAATTGATTGGATCACTCTCGATACATCTGAAATCTCAATGATCTCATTGTGTCAACTTTTGAATGTTGGTTTGAGCTGTTAGTACCGAGATCCCTCGCCTAGGGACCTCATTTTCAAATTAGTTCAAAATTGTCAAACGTTCTATGCTCCCTTTCTGATAATTATCAAGTGTCTCTGAGAAATATATTGAACCATAAAGTGTGTGCTCTATGTTCGTGAATACAATCTGCTTTAAACTAAGATTATCTGCTCTGAATTAAAAGTATGACTCTGTTACCCGTAATGAAAGCTCAACTATTGGCTTTTGTCTTCTGATACAAAAATATACCTGATATCCGTCTTTTGATATAAAAATAAAATCTGATATATGTCTTCTAATATAAAAATATATATGTTTTCTGATATTACTATCTTCTGAATATAAACTAAATTTCATCTGGGGTATATTATCTGGGATATAAATGAAGATTTGTAGGCTCAACGCTGGTAATCCGTTCTAGACCTAAGCTCCTATGCCCAATGGGCCTAGGGTAAGACCTTCTATAAGCTCTTATGCCTGACAGGCCTAGGGTAAGTCTTTCTGGACCTAAGGCATTCCCTTAGGTAACTCCTACGCCTGACATGCCTAGGGCAAGTCTTTCTGGACCTAAGGCATTTCCTTAGGTAGCTCCTACGCCTGACAGGCCTAGGGTAAGTCTTTCTGGACCTAAGGCATTCCCTTAGGTAGGCTCCTATGGCTCAGGCCTAGGGTAAGACCTTCTGTGTGCCGTTCAGGGGGAATTGCATTTTGGAGTTCAATTGGAGGGTAGTTAAGTAAATTAATAAAACTTTTTGACCACTTCTAAAACATACCCTCCTAAATTAACGTATCAAAGTTGAAATCTCAGTAAAACTACAATTTGCGCTTAATGAACCACTTTGAACTCCTTGATTCAACTTTTGGAACCAGAATCTCTTCTGAATCTTTAGCTTTAGACTCATCCCCTAAGATTCGGGTGCTCAAATAAAGAGCAACTATGTTACCTCCTAATCTAATGCTTCACTGAATTATCGAATCGTAATTTGAGCTTACCGTTGCCCAGTTCTTCATGACAATGTAAAGCTTGCCATATAGCTGCTTGTGCTTTTAGCATCTCATGGTAGTTTGTATTACTGAGCTTTTTAAAGCTCACGTTGTTTTTACCATCACAAGTTGAAAGATCGAAATGTTGCAGCCATCAACGTCGGTGTAGGAGTTTCTTCGGCTTGCTCGCGGAGTATGGTATCTGTGTAATTAAGGGACATGTATGTCATGTTTTGATTTATATTCGAGTCTGAAACTTGTATTGATAACTTGTATCATGGTTTTGTTTCATTGTCTTGATGTTTTTTTTTGAAATGCTATTTTAATTCAAAACTTAATTTATGATCTTAAATGATTTAGCAATTTGTTTATTTGAAATTTTAATGTGGGTCGTTCCGGTGACCCTAATGTGACTTCCTAAGATTCGTACTAACGCATAGGCGGGTCTAGGGGGTTATAGATTGACATTACCACAACTTCACCATAATCTATCTTCGATGATTACGAATATTTATCAATATTTAACATGATGGTCTTAAAAAGAAATCAATCAACAAAATTATATTAAAAAAATATCATGGAGAAAAGAGAAAATGATGAAAAATATGAAGAAAAAAAACAGGAAAAAACTAACTGTAAACAATTGGTTTAAAATTAAGGATAAACTACATAAATGACCACCATACTATTGCAAAAGTCGCAATTTGACCACCTTACTTTTTTTCGAAGCAATTAAACCATCATACTATTAAATTTGGTGTAATTTGACCACCAGCCGTTAAAGGTTAACGATAGGGTGACATGTCAGTTAAAAAAATAAGGGTATAATTACACATTTGGTCCTTACTACTTACACGTTCTTTTAATTTAGTCCTAATTTTAATTTAATAAAATAAATTAATTATTTAATTAGGCGATGACATGTGTCACTACCTTATTAAGGATTTAATTATTTATATTTAATTAAATAAATCTATTTTCATCCTCCAATCAGGTGGTGACATGTCACCACCTGATTAAAGGAAGAAAATGGAAAACAATCACAAATGCAATTAAGAGGGGTCGAACCTGGGTCTCTTAAAAACCAAGAGTGCTGGCTTACCACCACACCAAATGTTATATTGTAATATAACTCATGCAATATATTATATGTAAATAAACATCAAAAACTGAAAAACTCCATCACCGTCATCATCAAACATGTAGAACTAATGTTTTGATATAATAATTGAAAAATGTTTTAGACTAATTTGAAAAGAATTTAGAACTTATTTTAAGTCCAAACAACTAGAATTTATGTTTGAGGTATTTTAAGAGGTTTTTGGCAAAGATTTTTCATGTTTTTAATAGCCAAACTTGTGTTTTCAAAGTACCCGTATCGATACGGTTGTACCCGTACCGATACCTTTTTGCCCCAGTTTGGCCACTGTCAAAACCCGTATCGATACAGGCCTTTGCCGTTTCGATACGGATCGGGGTCGTTTCGATACGCCTGGTAAGCGTACCGATCCCATTTCAACCACCCCAAGAGCTATTTCCCAACGACCATTTAAATGTGAACCCGTACCGATACGCCCTCAAGCGTATCGATACGCCTAGGCTGGCAAGAGCCCAACGGCTAGTTCCTCATGAAGGCCGTACCGATATGGTTCCATACGTATCGATACGGATGGCTGCAGAACAACATTTATGAAGGGAAATAAAGTCCACAACGGCTCCAAATCATCCCCAACGACTAGTAACGACTACAAACTCAATTGGGAGTATAAAAGGGACCTCCAAGCATCAAAAACAAGTTTAATGCTTCAATTGTTACAACATTATGATGTCAAAATTTGTCTAGAGCTTTAATTGTTTATTTCTTGCTTAGACAACACTTGTGAGCTTACATTGTTAAATTTGCTCAAGTGTTTAGGTTTTGGGTGAGTGCTTAGATTTGCAAACAAACACCTTTTAGAGGGATTTCTAGTTTTCTAAGTCTTTCTTTGTAAAGAGAGTGTTCCTTTAAGCTTTGGGTAGAAAGCTTTGAGGGTTGTAACAGTTTCCTCCTAATCCTAGAAAAGGGGACGAAATTCTTAGTGAATTTGTTGGAAATCCTTAGTGGGGAGCTAAGGTAGTGGATGTAGACCTTGGTTAGAAGGTTGAACCACTATAAATCCTTGTGTCAAATTGCCAAATTTTCACCTCCCACTAAAACACCCCATTATCCAACTTCTCCACACTTGGCGAGCAAGAACGGTTGATCGAATCGAGCCCCCTAAATTCTTAACAATTGGTATCAGAGCTTGGCTCAATCGAAGGGGATTCACATCTTATTGAGAAGATCCGGCAAGCTCGATCAACATTTCTCCAACCGGCTCAATGGCACAATCAATCGACAAACCGCCTTTCTTCGACGGAAATTACTATGCCCATTGGAAGACAAAGATGAAATTCTTCTTGAAGTCAAGTGATTACAAGCTATGAGACATAGTTGAAGATGGTCCGTTTGTGCCTCAAGGAAGCAAAGCGGAATGGAGTGCCGACGATCGCAAGAAGATGGAGCTTAATTGCAAAGCCTTGCACATGCTCTTTTGTGCATTTGGCCCAACCATCTATGAAAAGATGTCTTCTTGTGAGAGTGCCAAGGAAGTATGGGACAAGCTTGAAGTCACATACGAGGGAACCAATGAAGTCAAGGAGACCAAGATTGGGCTCCTAACCTTAGAGTATGAGAACTTCAAGATTGATCCGGAAGAGAACATCGAGAAGATGTTTGATAGGTTCTCCACTATCACCAATGGTCTTAAAGGTTATGGAGAAGCCATCCCAGAAGAGAAGCTTGTCCGAAAGCTCATCTACTCCCTTCCCGAGTCATGGGACTCAAAGAGGACCGCCATCATCGAAGCCAAGAATCTCAAAACCTTGAAGCTTGATGAACTCATGGGGTCTCTTCTCACTCATCAAATAATGAAGAAAAACAAAGAAGAGGAGAAGAAGAAGGAAGAGATTAGAGCTATGAAGAAGAAGAAGATCATGGAGTTAGGCATCAATACTAGGGCCGTAGCTCTCAAATCCTCCACATGCCATCATGTAAATTCAATGAGGAGGAAAGTGAAGATGAAGAGATGGCCTATCTCTTCAACAAATTTGCCCGGTTCATGAAGAGCAAAATGGAAAAATCCAAGCATGAATCGATGAAGAAGATGAAGGACTCCCACAAATCCAAAAAGAAGAGATCATCTTCAAAACAAGCATATGTGGCCACATGGAGTGATGAAGACTTCACCGATGATGAAGTAGCCCACCTATGCTTGATGGCCCTCAATGAGGGGGAGGTAACTTCTAACTCATCTATTTCAAATTCTTATACATTTGATGAGTTACAAGATGCCTATGATGATTTGCTTTTGAAATTCAAGGCATCATTTTCCAAGAACAAAAAGTTGATTTCAAAAATAAAAATTGAAAATGATTTGCTTTCCAAAACAAATCTTGAACTTGAAGCAAGATTAAAAGATTTTGAACAAAAATGTTTCGATTTACAAAATTTGCTTCTTAAAGTTCAAAAAGAAAAAGATTTGATTTCCAATGAACTTGAAAAGAAAAATAGTTTTGGAAAATCAAACTTTTATGTAAGACAATCTAGTGCCCCTAGATTTGTGAATGGAAAATGTTTTAGAAGTGTTTGGGTTCCAAAAGGACTAACCACTTCAACTAAAAAGGATGAAATTGAAAAATAGATTCCTAAGGGGACTAAACTTTGTGCTACTAATGTCTATGGATCCAAAGCAATTTGGATACTAAAAATTACTTGATTGTCTTTTACTAGGTGTGATGGAGAGTGATCAACAAGTCAACAATTGAGGGGGGGCTCCATGCACACATAGGAAGAACACTTGAAGAAGGAAGGCTTCACATCCTCCCTTGAGTTCAAGTGTGGAAAATCTAGCTGCTTTTGCTTCTATTTGATTATTTTTCATTTATGTCAACTAGATAATCATATATGTTGAACTAACATTCTTATGATGCTTTGAGTAAGGGGGAGCCAATTTTTAAACCAAAAATTTTAAGTGTGTCAAATTTCTTTTACCTCTATTGTTATTTTGAAACTTAATGTTTTTAAATTCTTTTTGATATAACAAAAGGAGGAGAAATTGGTTTGAAAAATTGAAATTTTCAAATGAATAAGGGGGAGCTTTATTTGATTTCATATCTTCAATCTCTTATTCACATTTTTAAAGTTAAAGGGGGAGAATCCCAAACAATTTTCAAGTGAATTTTATTATATCAAAAAGGGGGAGATTGTAGAACTAATGTTTTGATATAATAATTGAAAAATGTTTTGGACTAATTTGAAAAGAATTTAAAACTTGTTTTAAGTCCAAACAACTTGAATTTATGTTTGAGGTATTTTAAGAGGTTTATGGCAAAGATTTTTCATGTTTTTAATAGCCAAACTTGTGTTTTCAAAGTACCCGTATCGATACGGTTGTACCCGTACCGATACCTTTTTGCCCAGTTTGGCCACTGTCAAAACCCGTATCGATACATGCCTTTACCGTTTCGATACGGATTGGGGTCGTTTCGATACGCCTGGTAAGCGTACTGATCCCATTTCAACTACCTAAACGGCTATTTTCCAATGGCCATTTAAATGTGAACTCGTACCGATACGCCCTCAAGCGTATCGATACGCCTAGGCTGGCAATAGCCCAACGGCTAGTTCCTCATGAAGGCCGTACCGATACAGTTCCACGCGTATCGATACAGATGGCTACATAACAGCATTTATGAAGGGAAATAAAGTCCTCAACGGCTCCAAATCATCCCTAACGGCTAGTAACGGCTACAAACTCAATTGGGAGTATAAAAGGGACCTCCAAGCATCAAGAACAAGTTTAATGCTTCAATTGTTACAACATTATGATGTCAAAATTTGTCTAGAGCTTTAATTGTTTATTTCTTGCTTAGACAACACTTGTGAGCTTACATTGTTAAATTTGCTCAAGTGTTTAGGTTTTGGGTGAGTGCTTAGATTTGCAAACAAACACCTTTTAGAGGGATTTGTAGTTTGCTAAGTCTTTCTTTGTAAAGAGAGTGTTCCTTCAAGCTTTGGGTAGAAAGCTTTGAGGGTTGTAACGGTTTCCTCCTAATCCTAGAAAAGGGGACGAAATTCTTAGTGAATTTGTTGGAAATCCTTAGTGGGGAGCTAAGGTAGTGGATGTAGACCTTGGTTAGAAGGTTGAACCACTATAAATCCTTGTGTCAAATTGCCAAATTTTCACCTCCCACTAAAACACCCCATTATCCAACTTCTCCACACTTGGCGAGCAAGAACGATTGATCGAATCGAGCCCCCTAAAATCTCAACAAAACATACAGAATACAGATACAAAAGTCCGATACACCTCCAAGAACAGCTGCAATTGAAGAAAAATTACTAATTTATTTGCCAGTTAACATCACACACGTATATGCAAGAGCGAAAAGGCTAATAATTTTCTTAATAAATTCGACAATTGAACAACTTTCTAAATCAGCAATGCAAATAAACTGAATTGAACATGATTTTGAATTTAAAAAAAAGATTTATAAAATTCGATATTATTAAAAGTAATTTCATATTTCGAACATAAATTATAAAATAATTATGTATATTATTAAAAAAGTACCGAAGGTGTGAAGGGGAAGGATGGAAATCCAAGAGTCAGAAAATGTTTACACCTTATCTAATCAAGTAGTTTTAAACCTTATGGAATCAAGTAGCAGATATTGCAAATAATGTAGAGCGAAAACACACACAGAGCTGCAACACAAAAAGAATTTATAAAATTCTACTCGGTTACCTCACATTTTTCAGCAACAATATCATTTTGATATGATAAGCCTGCTTGCTGCAAGGTATACTTTTTGTATGCTGATATGATATTTAATTTTGTGTGTAGAAATTGGACTTATCTTTTTATAGCCTAACCGCTTGATTTTCTTTCTATTCAATAAGGCTGTACAATTATTCTCTAAAATTATGCAGGAATTCGTATACATGATATGCTAAACATTTTGCAGTCATCTGTGACAACCTTCTAATTTGTTACCAGATTTAAGTGCCAAATACTGCAGGATGAATTGGAAGTTGGTAGCATACATGAATGAATTTGAACCGAAAAATCACAGTTAAGCTCCATTTGACATGCTGAAAAAGGTTAGAACAACCAAAACTTAAGGTATTTGTCTTGCTAATTCAGACTCTAATAACTGTCATTTGTCACTTTGAATCCATAAAGGACAATTGCTCTCATACCTTGCTCAGTGCCACATGAACTAATTCAACTTCTGGTTTTAGTTGGAATCTTGTCGAGTATCCTACATCCATTTGAATCAAAAAAGTAAAATGGGTTATACAGAAACCAACATACATCATAGATTAGCATAATGGAAAAGAAATCGAGATATGGTTTAAAAACATTATTTCTTTTCTGATTTTTTCTTGCAGATTTTTGTAGGTCAGCTTCCATCAATGTTTTCTTTGCCTTCATGGATTTTGCTCGCTTAATATTTCAATTCAAAGTGTTTTTTTTGTCTGTTTTACTCTCTTATAAAATTCGTTGATGTCCGTAAAAACAGAATAAAAGATCTCTTTATAATTAAATTATGAGTTTCTAGCTGGTTTATGCTTGATGCATGGACAAGTGTAAAGTAGTATGAACCTTTATGAATGCTGAACAGGAAGGCCCAAAGATTTTTCTACAGTTGACAACTTGACATGCTTTTATTGAGGAAGTCCTTCCAGCTATGTTACTTGATTCAGTTGTGTGCCGAATACAAGTATGTGTCTGAAACGAATATATTCATTTTTTGTTTTTTTCATGCATTTAGTGGGTGTTTGACACGGCTACAGAAAGTTCTGAGTTTAAGGTTAAAAAATTGTGGACATCTAAAATTTTTGAAAACAAAAGGATATATAAAATTGAACCTAAATGGCTAAATGAAAGGGAATCAAAATGAAACTCAATTACAATGAGTTTGAACATTGAATAAAGAGTGTAAGAACTGTGAACTACTTTATTAACTTGTCTGTTTACATCAACTAAGTCAAATGACTACATGTAACTGAAACTAGAAAAATCTAACCTCAATGGAAAATTACTTGGTGGATCAGAATAATATTGGAAAATTAGAAAACTACATGACTACATGACATATAGAAGCTATGAAATTATAAAATGAAGATTTCAGCTCTTTGTGCAGGTTTCAACTTGCATTAGTAATTATATTGGGGATTTGGAGAAGCTCAAGGCAATGGAAAATGTTTCTAATGACGATGATGGAGTTTTTCAGTTTTTTATATTTATTTACATATAATATATTGCAGGAATTATATCACAATGAAATATTTGGTGTGGTGGTAAGCCATCACTCTTGGTTTCTAAGAGACCCAGGTTTGACCCCTCTTAATTGTATTTATGATTGTTTTCCATTTTCTTCCTTTAATTAGGTGGTGACACGTGTCACCACTTGATTGGAGGATGAAAATAGATTTATTTAATCAAATATAAATAATTAAATCCCCCAATAAGGTAGTGACACGTGTCATCACCTAATTAAATAATTAATTTATTTTATTAAATTAAAATTAGGACTAAATTAAAAGAATGTATAAGTAGTAAGGACCAAATGTGTAATTATACCCTTATTTTTTTAATTGACACGTCACCCTGCCGTTAACCTTTAATGGCTGGTGGTCAAATTACACCCAATTTAATAGTATAATGGTTTAATTGCTTCGAAAAAAAGTAAGATGGTCAAATCGCGACTTTTACAATAGTATGGTGGTCATTTATGTAGTTTACCCTAAAATTAATGTAACGGTCGATGATGGTCTTAAAAACCCTAAAAGTTTCGTACGCCTCCCTCAACCGACTACTAGTCGGCAGTAGCTTGGCTTATGTAATACCCCAAAATTAGACTTAGAAGGATGTTACTATCTTAATCTCTAAGTCAATTAATCTATTGAGTACCTTGATAGCTAAATCAAGTGTATTGGACTAAAAATGAAGAAATGTAATAAAGGATGTTTTATGTATAAAAGGATTAAACTGAGCATAAAGTAAAATTGAGGAATTGCATGCTTAAGGAGAAATTGAAGAGGGATTAGCACACATGTCCATGAGAAGTAGAGACATTTGTGGTCTTGGTTAAAGGTAAATGATAACCAAAACACTATCATCTTCCCCAAATTGACCGAATGAAGATAGTAAGGGAGAGAAAGAAGGCTTTTTCCATGAATTTAAGGTTTAAAGCTTGAATTAATGTCTTTCTTGGAGATTTTGGTTGAGTAACTTGAAGAAGAATGTATGTTTCTTCTCCTCTTGATTAGATCAAATATTGAAATGGTGATTTGAGTGTGATGTTTCTTGTGTTTTATGGCTATTAGATTGTTAAAATAATGAATTCATGCTAGAAATTCTTGTAGTTAATTTGAGTGGTATGCATGCCCTTTTCCCTATATTTTTCTTGGCGAATCTATTATGAATTAAAATGGAACATTACATATTAAGAATTCTTCCTTGATCATTCGAATATCTCTATGATTGGTTGTGTTTCATGCTTGGACTATAAAATCCTAGACACCATACTTAATGCTAATAAGTCTAAGAAAAATAAGCACATGAATATCAGGTTAGGACTGTTTTACTTGTTTAAATGTGAATCTAAAAGATTAGGGCTGCTCTGAATTTGTATAGAGAATTAATGGACTGTTTGAATAATATAAATATATACTCCCTCCGTCCCAGTAAAACTGTCACATGTTGACATTTTTCTGGTCAAATTTTTTCAACTTTGACTATAATTTATTTAAATATTTTAATTAATTAAAAATTATAAAAAAATATATTTAAAAACTAGTTGATTCAAGGTTTTTAAAATATATTTTTTCATATTTTTATCAATAATAAATTTTAAATTATAAGAGGTCAAACTTGAAAAAGTTTGACCCAAAAAAAGTCAACATGTGACAGTTTTAGTAGGACAGAGGGAGTATATAATTTATATATGTGTGTGTGCGCGCAAATATGTTAAGTTATGAAGCAAAATAAAAATATTATGGACTGTTTTTAGAATGGTAAAACAAGGTAAGGTCTGCATAACGAATATAAGGGGCTGTTTTAGTTAAATGCAATGTATCTAGAGTTATTTTGATGTAAGAATGAGCATAAATGGGATTGTTTCGATTGCATGTTGGTATATACATAATTATGGTGCTATTTTGAGTATAATTGAGTTCATAATGGATTGTTTTGGTTAGTTAAACAAAGAATTGCTTAAGGATGCATTTAGGAGCTGATTTGAAAAATTGTGGATTGTTTTAGATATTTAAGAACATATCAAGGATTGTTTGGAGGTAATAAATGTGTATACAAGTATAAGTTAACAATCTTGAGATTGTAAGATCACATAAGGACTGTTTTGCTTTAAATTAATTTGTTATGGACAAATTTGAGTAAAAATAAAAATATATGAACTGTTTTATTAGGTGATAAAACTTGATAGTTGTTTTACAAGTCTAAAGGATTACTAAAGGGCTGTTTTGATGTTTCCAAGGATTGTTTTATAAACATTGGAGTGAGGGGCTGTTTTGTAGGAAAATAGAGAAATGTTATGGACTTTTTTGGCAAGAAAATTTATGAATTGTTTGATATGAAATTGTGTGTACATGTAAGCTGTTCGGATTTGAAAATATGAATGTACAAAGGTGTAAAATTGATTGTAGGTGTAAATATATAAGCAGGCTGATATGTTTTAGATAAATTAATGTGTTTAAATGTACATGTGCTGCCATGTTGAGTGAATTGTGTGCAAATTTGGACAATTTTATATGTGTATATATATGACTAGAGGACTGTTGTGACTTGTATGGAATATATGGGTTGTTTTGTTATGTCTAAACGTGTGAATATACACGATGTCCTGTTTGGTGCTTATACAAACAGAAAATAGACTGTTGTGTGTACCCAAATGTGAATAGATACGTGATATTGCCATGTTTAGTATGTACATGATCGTATTGGACTGTTTTGAGGTGTTTAGATATAACTATGAGTGTTTGGATTGTTTTGTTAAATATAAAAGCATGTTGTATTAATTTAACATGTATATATATATATGTATATACAAGTGTATTTTACTATTTTTGGTTTGATGTAAAGAGTTGAGAGTTATTTTTGAATACATAAATACATAGACATGATAAAGATTGGTTGATGTACATATATCAATTCAAGGCAAGGCTCATACATATAAATACTTTTATTCTACCATCATTACACATCATAGGTGAGCGTAGAATGTATTCATGTTGCACATGTAATGCATACCTTAACTATGGAACTTTAATACATAAATAGCAGGGAAGCTATAAGTGTTTGTAGATTTAGGTATTCCATAACTTTGGAATAACAAGTGAGTGTAGTTGCATTTGTTTCAGGTGACACAGAGTCACTCTGATCTTTGTTTTTATTGGATTGTTGTGTTAATTGTTAAAGTATGGATCATACATGATCATTCTTGCATAAGGCTCACATAGAGCATCAGGGTTTGGGATACATACATGGCATTAAAGTTCCATAGTTAAGGTATGCATTACATGTGCAACATGAATACATTCTACGCTCACCTATGATGTGTAATGATGGTAGAATAAAAGTATTTATATGTATGAGCCTTGCCTTGAATTGATATTAACCCTTAATCCTTGGAAGCATAAAATACAAGAAACAACATTAAGCTTAAAGATTATAAGAATTCAGGCTCTAAGGAGCAAAAATCTATCTTTTTCTAAAAGACGTTAAATAAAGAACCAAGTAAGATTGCTTGTAAAATAAGATACTCATAATCTTAAAGCATAAGATACGTAAGTTGCCTGAGTAATAGAAGACCTTGGACAATTGGCATGGTGCAGAGGTATATATGTATCTCAAGGACTACGGTCCATGAGCCACGGCTTGGGGGACGCCCCATTTATATGTGATATTTTGGCGACAATATGAGGTAATATGGGAGATGAAACGGAGATTAGCGACAGTTGGTTGGATAGTTGAGAAGTTAGGATTGTTATGTTTTCGACACTAGTCATTGCTATGTGTAACACGGACCAATACGGTCAAACTCAGACCAATGCTTCCCATGTCCAATAGTGATCCAAGGCAAACAATCTAAAAGATACGAACTCAAATGCTAAGTTTGATAAGGAAACTCTAATAAGCTCAGCTGTGATCTCCGATAAGTCTTGATAAAGCATTCTAATAAGATTAAAAAAGAATTATGAAAACTTTGATAAGGATTATGATAAATTTGGTAAGACTTCAATAAAATAAGTTATAAATTTAATAAGGAACTTGAAGAAACTCAGCTACAAACTCTATGTGATCCTCTGATAAGATTTCAAAAAGTATGTACTTTGATTAAAATTTCCAATTAACAAGCCTCGTTAAAGTTAAGATTAAGCTATAAAGAACTAATAATGACTTATGCTTATACCTCTTGATTTTCTTTCATATAATATCATGGACACTATTCTTCGCCATTTTGATGTCACTACCTCACTTAGGCTATATAAGCCTAATGCATTCATTATCATGCATTTCAGGTTATTTAAAGCCCGTGTAATCCGATCGTGGTTAAAGGTTGCAAGTCATTATTTGGAATCCAAGTAGAGCTGGATTTCTCTTAGCTTTGATACTCCTAGAATGGTGGCTCATTATTCTATCTTAGCTTATTGTAACACATTCTTTATGATATGTATAGTTTATAAACATTCCATGAAATATGTAATTAAGACCCTATTGGTTATTGATGGCTTTCGAGAGATGAAAAGAATATAAGTGATCTCAAGTTCAATAGTTTGTACGCATGTTTGAGGCATTTTGGGTGCCTTTCGGGTTATGTATATGCACTCAAGTCCTAAAATAAATTATGCTATTGTAAGCAATCTATTATGTCTCTAAGAAGGTTGCTTGATGAGTTTATGGTCTTGTGTTTATAATTTACATTGTTGTTTGTTCCTAAGCTTAATAACAAGTTAAAATACTTTTGGATCTATTTTATTATATGCAGGATAATCCTTAGGAAAATGTGTTATAAATGTTGGAATGAATGTGGTGTAAATTTTGTAACCAAAGGAAGGTTAATAGGCATGCAAAGACTTCGATTAGGTTATGTTTGGATAAATGCTTGATAAGGACCATGATATAATAAATTTTGAAGTCATATGGATTCTAAATGAGAATTGAATTAAAACATGGTTGGAATAAGCCAAATGGTTATGAAAGAATAAGTAAAGTTAACTTGATTCTAATTTGAGTCATGATGGAGTCGCCCTTAAGTTCATAGAATATGCTTTCTTATCTTGTGGATTGTGTATATGTGTATTATGAGTATGCTTAGCAAGTAATAACTAGTGAACAATTATATGGGCATAGTTGATTAAAAGGAATAAATTTGTGTTTGAAATCCTATAAGTATATTGCTTATTTTTAGATGTATAAATGTTTTCTCTTCTTGAAAAGATTGTATGTCTTTTTGATGATGATAGTCGTAGAGTAAGAAACCTATTAGAGACTAAAAGTATGGTAATGATAAGATAGGTTGTTGGGCTCGATAGTCACAACCGAAATGTTTGCCAAGTGTGGAGAAGATTAGATTTTTTGGTGTTTTTGTGGAAGCTAAAATATAAGAGATGAACACAAGGATTTAGAGTGGTTCGGTTTTCTAACCCAAAGCCTACATCCACTACCTTAGCTTCCTACTAAGGATTTCAACCAAATTCACTAAGAATTTCGTCCCCTTTTCTCGGATGAGGAGGAAACTGTTACAACGATCAAGCTTTCTACCCAAAGCTTGATCAAACACTCTCTTAAAAGAGAATTCAAAGCAAACTAGAAATCCCTCTAATAGGTATTTGTTTTCACAATTTAGCCCTCACTCGAAACCTAAACACTTGAGCAAATTTGACAATTAAGCTCACAAGTGTTGTCTATACAAGAAATGTATAATTAAGCTCTAAAGACAATCTTTCATCATAATGTTGTTGACAATTGAAGCATTAACCATCTCTTGATGCTTAAAGGTCCCTTTTATACTTCTAATTGAGTTTGTAGCCGTTGAAGACCGTTGGGGTTGAATTAGAACCGTTAGAGCCTTTATTTCCCACCATAAATGTAGTTCTACAGCTTGGCGTATCGATACTCCTCAAATCATATCGATACGGTCCCGATAAGGTAGTATCCGTTGAGCACTTCAGATGGTGCGTATCGATATGCGTGGCAAGCGTATCGGTACGGTCCTGCAATTCAAAACATCGTTGGGAAATTGACCGTTGGGGATAGTTAGGCGTATCGGTACACGATACAACTGTATCGGTATGCGAACTAGCAGGTGGGCATTTTAAAGCATTTCATATCAATACGGGAAAGTGTATCGATACGGGTTTTGGCTACTAGAAAATCACTGTAGTTAAAACCATAAAGGGTATCGATACAGTTCCCTACCGTATCGGTACGGTTATACTTAAAGCATGGTTTTGACTACTTCAAATACACTTTAAATCATTCCAAAGCCTCGTAAAACCCTTAAACATATTTTCAAGTTGTTTTTTACTAAAACATATTTTAAATTCTTTTCAATTTAGTCTAAAACATTTTCAATTATTATACCAAAACAATTAGTTCTACAATCTCCCCCTTTTGATATAATAAAACCAACTTGGAAAATTGTTTGGGATTCTCTCCCCCTTTTTGTTTTAAAATTTTGAATGAGAGATTTAAGATTTGAATGAAATTAAAGCTCCCTCTTATCTTATTCTCTTGAAAAATCATTTTTTCAAACCATTTCCTCATTTTTTGTTATATTAAAAAGAATTTAAAAGGACATTAGGCTCAAAATAACTTAGGAGGTAAAAACGAATTGACACAATTAAAATTTTGGTTTTAAAATTGGCTCCCCCTTACTCAAAACATCAAACAATGTTAGTTCAACATATATGATAATCTAGTTAAAATAAAAAATGATTCAAATTAAACAAATAAAACAACTATATTTTACCACACTTGAACTCAAGGGAGGATGTGAAGCCTTCCTTCTTCAAGTGTTATTCTTTGTGTGCATGGAGCTCCCCCTCAAATTTGGACTTGTTGATCACTCTCCATCACACCTAAACAAGACAATCAAGTAATTTTTAGTATCAAAATTACTTTGGATCCATAGACGTTAGTTGCACATAATTTAGTCCCCTTAGAAATCCATTTTTCAATTTCATCCCTTTTTGTTGAAGCGGTTAGTTCTTTTGGAACCCAAACACTTCTAAAATATTTTCCATTTAAGAATCTAGGGACACTAGATTGTCTTTGATAAAAATTTGATTTTCTAAAAGTGTTTTTCTTTTCAAGCTCTTTGGAAATCAATTTTTTTTCTTTCTTAAGATCATCAACTTCTTTTTTATGATCTTTTCCATCGTTTGAAGCAAGTTTTGTAAATCTAAAACTTTAAGTTCAAAATCTTTGGTTTCTGCTTCAAACTCTAAATTGGTTTTAGAAAGCAAACCATTTTCGGTTTTTAACTTTGAAATCAATTTCTTGTTTTTAAAAAATGAAGCCTTGAATTCAAAAACCAATTCATCATAAGCTTCTTGTAACTCATCAAATGAATAAGAATTTGAACAAGATGAGTTAGAAGTTACCTCCCCCTCATTGAGGGCCATGAAACATAGGTGGGCTACCTCATCATCGGTGGAGTCTTCATCACTCCATGTCGCCACATATGTTTTTTTGAAGATGATCCCTTTTTGTTGAACTTGTGGGAATCTTTCATCTTCTTCTTCGAATCATGCTTAGAATTCTTCAATTCACTCTTCATGAACCAGGTGAATTTCTTGAAGAGATAGGTCATCTCTTCATCTTCGCTTTCCTCCTCACTTAGTTCTACATGATGGCATGTGGAGGATTTGAGAGCAACGACACTCGCGTTGATGTCTAGCTCAATGATCTTCTTCTTCCCCATCTTTCTTATCTCTTCCTTCTTCTTCTCTTCTTCTTTGTCTTTCATCATGATTTGGTGAGTGAAAAGTGACCCCATGAGTTCATCAAGCTTCAAGGCCTTGAGATTTTTGGCTTTAAATGATTGTGATCTTTTTCGAGTCCCATGACTCGGGAAATGAGTAGATAAGCTTTCGGACAAGATTTTCTTCTGGAATGACTTCTCCATATCCTTTTATTCCATTAGTGATGGTGGAGAATCGATGGAATATCTTCTCAATATCCTCTTTCGGATCCATCTTGAAGTTTTCATACTCGTGGTTGAGGATATCGATCTTGGTCTCCTTTACTTCGCTTGTTCCCTCGTGTGTAACTTCAAGTTTGTCCCATACTTCCTTGGCACTCTCACAAGAAGACATCTTCTCATAGATGTTGAGGCTAAGTGCACAAAAGATGAAGTGCAAAGCCTTGCAATTTAGTTCCATCTTCTTGCAATCGTTGGCACTCCATTCCGTCTTGCTTCTTTGTGGTACGAACGGACCATCCTCAATGATGTCCCAAAGCTTGTAGTCTTTGGATTTGACAAAGAACATCATTCTCGTTTTCCAATAAGCATAGTTGGTCCCGTCAATAAATGGTGGCTTGTCAATGGATTGCGCCATTGAACCATTTGTTTGAAATGTTGTTCGAGCTTGTTGGATCACCTCAATAGGATGTTAATCCTCTTCAATTGAGTCAAGCTCTGATACCAATTGTTGGGCTCGATGGTCACAACCAAAATGTTTGCCAAGTGTGGAGAAGATTAAATTTTTGGGTGTTTTTGTGGAAGCTAAAATATAAGAGATGAACAAAAGGATTTAGAGTGGTTCATCTTTCTAACCCAAAGCCTACATCCACTACCTTAGCTTCCTACTAAGGATTTCAATCAAATTCGTTAAGAATTTCATCCATTTTTCTCAGATGAGGAGGAAATCGTTACAACGATCAAGCTTTCTACCCAAAGCTTGATCAAACACTCTCTTACAAGAGAAATTCAAAGCAAACTAGAAATCCCTCTAATAGGTATTTGTTTGCACAATTTAGCCCTCACCCAAAACCTAAACACTTGAGCAAATTTGACAATTAAGCTCACAAGTGTTGTCTATACAAAAAATGTACAATTAAGCTCTAAAGACAATCTTTCATCATAATGTTGTTGACAATTGAAGCATTAACCATCTCTTGATGCTTGGAGGTCTCTTTTATACTTCTAATTGAGTTTGTAGCCGTTGAAGACCGTTGGGGCTGAATTAGAGTCGTTGGAACCTTTATTTCCCACCATAAATGCAGTTCTGCAGCTTGGCGTATCGATAATACTCAAACCGTATCGATACGGTCCCGATAAGAAAGTAGTCGTTGAGCACTTCAGCTGGTGCGTACCGATACGCTTGCCACGCGTATCGGTACGGTCCTGCAATTTAAAAGACCGTTGGGGTAGTTAGGCGTATCGGTACGCAATACAACTGTATCAGTACGCAAACTAGCCGTTGGGCATTTGAAAGTACTACGTATCGATACGGCAAAACGTATCGGTATGTGTTTTGGCTACTGGAAAATCACTGTAGTTAAAACCCTAAAGGGTATCGATATGGTTCCCTACCGTATCAGTACGGTTACACTTAAAGCATGGTTTTGACTACTTTAAATACACTTTAAATCATTCGGATGCCTTGTAAAACCCTTAAACATATTTTCAAGTTGTTTTTGACTAAAAACATATTTTAAATTCTTTTCAATTTAGTCCAAAACATTTTCAATTATTATATCAAAACAATTAGTTCTACATAGGTATAAATAAAGGGTCGAATAAAGAGAAATTTTGCTTGTAATATGTGACCTCTAAGGTATTAAGGGTTAAAAAGGAAAAATTTTGTTAACCTATTTTAAATTACTCTACAAGTTTAGAAGAATGTAATATGTTACGTGAAATTTTCTTGCGGTAACATCTTTGATTTTAGTTTTCTATAAAATCGGGTTGAGGGTGTTACAGCTTAGATCCCTTCTGATCTGAATAGTCGTCTTCCAGCGTTGTTGAGTCGTAGAACTCACTCGGGGATGACAAGTTAGCCTTTGGGGCTTTTTCTCCACCCTTTGTATTGGGATTTTTAATGGATCTGTTTCCTTTGTGAAACATCAGTCCGGTGCAAGGTTTTGGGTGGTTCTTCTCACCGACAGCCGTGAGGCAAGGTAACGCCTCCACTGTTTTCGGTGCTGTTGATTTTTGTTTTGTCAAGCTGTGTTTCATCTTCTCCCTCTCGTTTTCCCATGTTTTCTTTCTATTCTCGTGTTTGTAGGTGAGGTCGTGAGGATGTCTCCGCCTCCTCCGTCGGCCAGTACAATGATGGCCCCGGCTTCTAAGTTGCATAGATATAAATACGGGGACAAATACGGGGTCGGGGACAGAAAACGACAATTTTCAAAACTAGAGAGTACGGGTACGGCGAGAGTACGACAAATATAAAATAAATTTTAATATATATAATAAAAATATTAAAATTTATAATACAATAAGGACTAAAATTATAATTGTATTAAACAATAATTATAAATGTAGTTATTTAAATTCACTTATAATAATTTTAAATTACTTTTTAACACTTAGATTAAGAGATTACTAAAATTAAATGACTAAATTGAACGAAAATTTAATTTTACATTCTAAATAAAGAGAAAATCAATGACCAAAATAATAAAATTAAAAGATGACATGGCTGAAATAAATATTTATCCATTCCTATTTAAAGCTTGAGTGATTAAACGTTAAAATAGGTTACAAATACAATACACACCTAATATCCCACATCCTTAAGATGCATAAAGCAAGGAGAGAAAGCAACCTATAAATAGGCATTTATCAGATAAAACAAGGAAGCAATCTAGTCTTGGCCTTTTGGCTGAGATTAAGTGTTAAGTTTATAGTTTTTAGGTGGAGTGTTTAATTTAGTAGTTTTTTAAGGATAATTTTTTAGTTTAATTATCCTTGAGCTTTTAAAGTTCAGATTAGTTTAATGATTTTTAAAACCTTGCTCACAAAGAAGATGAGGTTTTATTTTCCATTTTTTAAGTAAATATATTCGAATACGTCCTCGGGTATATCCCTAATAAGTGTTGATCGTCCTCGATAAATTTGGGACGTCCCCCAGCCGTCCCCGTCTTAGGGACGTGGGACGGCCCTAATGTGGCATCCCCGTGCTTCATAGCCTGGCTTTGCCTCTCCTCGCTTTTCAGCCTCGTTAGATTCTACATCATGGACGCGATGTGTTGATCGTTGCTTCGAATTTGGCCTTTTTGCTTCGACTTTGGTCGGTGGCACTTGTTTCTCTCCCCCTGCTGCTCCCAATTTTCTTCCGTTTTGTTTTCCCTGTAACGTTTCTTCGTTTGGGTGTTTTGTTGTTCCATCCGGCTTGTCTGAATTTGTTTTTGTTGTTTTTCTCTGTGACTCTCCCTTGTTTCCCCAGTCAGAATGTGACCGGTTTATTTACGGTGGTGCTTCGCCGCTTGTCTTCCAGCGAGTTACGATTGGTTTTGTTATGTATCCTCTTTTCTTCTCTTTGTTCAATGCCAGGTTTCATTTAAAAAAAAACAAGAGATAAACGACCGGTCCAACACTATACCTCATATTTTATTATCGTATGATTTTTACTAATTAAAACACTCTGAAACAAATTATAAAAGAACGTAGTTAAAATCAGGTTTTGTTAGTGGTTTATAATGTGTCGATGATACAATTTTTTTTGGACAAAATTTAAATTTAATCTTAATCTTAATCCTATTTAAAGGGAGAGATGAGGAGCTCTAGGGAAATGAGGGAGGGTATTCCTAATAGGTCTAGAACTTATGACTAAAAAATATGAGAAAACAAAAATAAACAGCTTGGTCGGATGACCAAATATAATTGTTTCGATTTTTTATAATAAAAAGAAAGTAAGTTTAAATCTAAAAAATGCATATATTTGGATTGTAAGTGTGGGTGATACGAAGATATATAATAATTGAAGGAGATTTATGGTAAAGTTGGGTGGGATTTGGTTATATATCGGGTGGAATTTGACGTTTGTGAACCAATCATTTCGCAAACACATTCCAAGAAAGTGACGGGCTAAATGAAACACAACAACATATGACTCACCGTTCCATATATGATTAACTATCAAATATACCATTACCACGCCTCTCGGCTTTATTGGAGTACCGAGGGAGGTTAGAGGGGTAGTCACACCCGTCGAAAATTCTAAACTATTTATGTATTTTTTTATTTTTTATTAATAATTTAAGTTTATAAATTTTTTAAAATTTTATAATTGCGTACTCCTCAAGAGTGGTTCTTGGCATGTGCGACCATATAGGGTCTCTGAAAAAAGAGGGCCCTGAAATAAATTACTATACATATAATTATTTCTAAAAGAAAATTACCAGCAAATCTCGATTTAATTTTTTTAGGTATTTTAGGAAATTAATAAGATGAGTAAGATGTGTGTATATGATGGCAATTACAAGATTAATAAGATGTGTGCTCTTTTTCCTCCACCTAGGCTTAGGGAGGTTTTTTAACGAGGCCCGTATTCCTTGCATATTTTGCTCATATTATTAATAAAAATACCTTTCAAAAAAAAATAAGATGATTCCCTTAATTTCTCATTTTTTAAAGCTTGTATATCCGCGTGTACGTGTAATTCTTCTTAAAAGTATACTTTCAATTTTCGGTTTGTAATTTCATATTTTTCGATTGGCAGTGAAAAAATTTAAATAGGATGACATTATTTGATGGCTTCTTGTTTCATTATGATAAATTACATTTATTGATGACGTTAATCTCAAAGCTTATAGCAATAATTTTGAAAATGCTCTTCGGAAAAATGTGTTATCTGATGTTGATGGAAATGAGTTATTTGTTGAGCTAAAATTACGTAGAAAGCTTTTACCCAAGGAAAAATAGGAGCAATGAATTTATTAAAATTTTTTAAATGTTTTTAATTGCTTCCCAAATGCGACAATTGTGTATAGAGTTTTATCGACTAATCCTATTATTGTTGCTTTTGCATAGCGAAGCTTTTCAAAATTGATGTTTCTGAACTCATACATACAAACAACTATGTCACAAGAAAGACTAAATAGACTTGTTTTGATGGCAATCGAGACTAATCTTTTGGAAGAAATTGATATCGAAAGCATTATAGATGATTTTACTTCAAAATATGCAAGAATAACATCACTTTTTAAGTGAAAATGTAAATGTTTGTAACTCATTTTTATGTTGCTTAAGAGAGTAATCTAACATTTTTTTATTAAGGAAACTTTATTTGAAATATAATCATTATAAGTTAAGGGCCCCATTTTTTAAAATTGCACAGGGCTCCTTAAATCGCCCCTGTACTCCTAAATTTCTAATATAACCCCCTAAGACTTCTCACCCTTACATAAAATCATGTGTTTGTATCTGCATGTTGAAAAATATTTACTTTTATGCACCGAAAACTTTTCTAAGAAACGCTGTCATGGAGTGAAATCTGTTCTACTTATATTGGTCACCGTACAAAATTTGGTACATGTTAATAATTTGCAAGCATTTCTGATTATTATTTTTGGATAAATATATTAATAATTAGAAACGTTGAGATTGAAACATTGATATCATATATTAATAATAGATCCAGTTAGACTTAAAAGTCAAGATTAGATCCGGAGGAAATGTAGTGTTTAAGCTCATCGTTGAAACCAAGGAGCTGTTGCTTAAGGTCTTCAATTTTAGCAGCCAATTCCTCCCTGTTTCGCTGGCAAATGTAAGTGAAAAGAATTAGGGGATTATTTATTTAGAATTCCAAAATAGCTTTACCTAATTACCTTGAATAACAGATAACGGGAGCTGAACCAGCAGGTGTAGCCAAGCCCCACAATTTCCATCAACTTGGGGAACTGAATGTTACAGTAAAAATGGTGAATCAAAAGAAATATAAATAAATTCATTTTCTAAAGAAATCCAGATTTGAGATTTGGAACCCACCAATGGAATTGATTCAACAACAGCTGAAGCTAGCCATACAGCAACCAATGCACCACCTCCATATAATGTAATTGAATATGGCTGCAATTGCAAACCATTTACTCTACAATTTGACTAACACAAAGTTTCTACTCATTCTCTTCTTATCACAAATATATTAACTTATTGAGTCAAGTCGAGTATCATCAGACAATTTACAAATACCTTTTAGTCCAAAACCTAATCAAGAAAGTAAAAACCCCGTTTTCACAAAGAAAAAGCACACTAAAAGGCCAACATAACAAGTACTTATGTGTACAAACACAATCAAACAAGGCATGGAAATATATATATATATATATATATATATATAGAGAGAGAGAGAGAGAGAGAGAGAGAAATTTCCTATATTTTTGGTGACTCTATTTATGTTTTAATAATAAAAATTAGGTTTAGGGTTAATTAGGATTTAGAGATATTAGGTTTTCGGCGAAATCGATCGTGTTCGACGTTCGGCTGCATGCCGTTGAGTGGTTTCGGTGACACCGTGTTAGGGGAAACGGCCGCCTTGGTCCAGCGACCAAGTGGGTGTGGTCAGCGACGACAACCAGCAGCAGAAGCGGCGACAATCGACGACGAAAGTTTGAGAATTTTTAGGAATTTAGGGACTATTTTGTGAAGCTCGTAAAATTTTGAGATTTTATAAAAAATTTTGAAAAATATGAGTATTTTTCATTAAAAAACTTAAAAAAATTAAAATTAATGCCACATGTCAAGCATCGATTGGTTGGCAATTTTTTAATATTCATTTAACAGCTGGGCACCTAAAATTGTAACTATCGAAACTATGGGCACCAATTTTTACAAAAAAATACTTTAGACACCTAAATTATTTTAAGAAGTAATATTTTTTTAAAAATATTTTAAATTTAATAATAATAAAAATGGTTTATTTTATTTTTAAATTATTTTTAATTTAACAATAATAAAAATGACATGTAATGTTATAATAAAAAATAATCTATAGTGAAAAAATAGGAACAACATAAAAATTTAGTTATTAAATAGAAACAATTTGAGCACCTAAAATTTAAAAAGGTATACTTTGGGCACCTATTTTTCACTTTAAGCCTTTATAATATTATTGTACTAATTGATTGTAAAGTTTTAAGGATGAAAAATGAATTTTTAAAAATTTAAGGTGAAATTATAAAGAAACCTTTTATGTAGTGACCATAATATTTATTTTTTTTAAAATTGGGGAGCAGAAATGTACATGTGGGATAAACTTTAGTGGCCATTGTAGTAGTTTACTCTTATTTTTTCGCTGCCAGTTCAGTAAGCCGTCAATGTTTAACGACAAGAAGACCAAAAGTTTACGCCCTGAAAACGTAAGTGACCTTACTGGTCGTTTTTCAAAATCGGTGACCAACTCTGTACTGAGGGAAATATAAGTGACTATTCCAGTAGTTAATCCTAAAAAATGAGTTTAGAATTTAGGGTGAAGTGTGAACCTTTATATTTAATTTCTCCGAAAACTCCTCTTGGTCAGCTGACTGTTGTTTAAGGTCTTCCACCGGCAGCTTTTCACTGTACACATTCTCCTGAACCGCCGGAACTTCGTCCAATGCTGCCGCGCTATCGCGATCCTCCCTAAAACACCGATATTTAGGACCTGTGGAAGTTGTTGCTTTAAGCAACTTGCTATTCAAATGCGAAACCCCTATACAAACAATAAAGAAGAAAAACAAACCATTGTACCGTTTAATAATGATATAATGAGTTGAAGAAGAACATAAAAGATGGGGGTAGGGTTTTGAGATATGGTACGGGAATAGAGGCGGCGGGCGGTGGGGCTAAACGGTGGGAGTGGGCGGAGATGGGGACAGAAAGACGGGTACGCGGTGAAGGATCTGATTGTAGGCGTGGCGGAAATGGGACGGGTGAGGCTGCTAGAGAGCTCCATGGTGAGTTGCTTGGGGAGCGAGCGATGACTGTAGTATGAAAAATGGGATCTGGGAAACTGTAGTCTGTATCTGTACATATAAAAAGTGTTAACATTACGAAAAATGTTAACAACTTACTCAAAACATTGGACAGCCTACAACATTTTCCGTAATTATGGACAAAAGAGATTTTATCTTTCACAAATTTCTTTTTACTTTTTCTCTAGCTATAATTAATGTTCATACTTTTACATCATTTGTTGGAATACATATAATATTTTTTGTAACAACCATAAATGTTTACGAAATTACTGAAAATATGAGTTAATTTACAATATTTGTCGTAGTTACAGGAAAAGTTGTGAAAACTTAAAAGATTTCATGTTTGACAAACTTCATCAACATTTTCAGTAACTACAACAATTATTAAATTATTTTTTTCAGTAAACATGTAACTTTTTCTCATAAGCACTATAATATTGATGTTAATCTAACTTTTTCCCGTAATCTTTTCACTCTTTCAATAAATTTTCATTTTTTACCTAACACTAGAATTTCTCAAAGGCATCATCGGTTCCAAATAATTTACTGTGTTAACATCTAAAAAAACATAACAAGATGATGTCACAATATCAATGATTGATGGGGAAAGGACAATCATTCAAGAAGTGGTACCAAATGTCATCATTAACAATGCATAGTCCATGTACTTACACAGTTACACTACTAATCAAACCGAAGGTAAACTGTAAAAAAAAAAACACTTAATTTATCCAAACCTGAGCTCTTTAGCGTACACGTCAAATCAAGACAAACTTGTAATTGGAGTTATAAATTTAAAAGGTTTCTTTGGTATAAAAGTCACGAATACAAATTCTCTTTTTTTTTTCTAGTTATGCTCCCACGTTTAAAATTAGAGGTAGTAATCGGGTCGTTCGATTCAAGTCGTTTCAATTCGGGTCTATCTAGAATCGGTTTAGATTCGGTTCGGAACTAATTCGGGTCTGCGATAAGTCAGATCTGATTCGGGTAATGAATCGAGTCAAAATCGGATCAGTTGTTTTCGGGTTGGGTCAAATATCGGATCGGTCGCTTTCGATTCGGGTCAAAATCAGGTCGTTCGGGTCGATTTCAGGTCATGTCAATATTTGAATTTTGGGGTCAATTCAGTTTGAGTTGGGTTTAGGGTTTGAGGTTTAGTATTTATGGTTTAGTTTAGAGTTATTGATGTATGAGATTAATTTTGATTCAACTTGTTAATCTATGCATTTGAATTTGATTAAATATTTAAATCAAAGCTTCATGTATTCATATCAAATTTTTGTGTATAATTATATTAAATCAAAGTTTATAATAATAATAATAATAATAATAATAATAATAATAATAATAATAATAATAATGTTTGAAATGAATTAATTTATTAAAGTTAGGATCTAATTGAGCTAACTAAAATCTAGAAGCATAAATCACGGGCATAATTAAAATAATTCTAAAACTAAATGTAAAATTTCAATTAAATTAATCTAAATTAAAACTCAATTAAATTAAGAAAAAGAAAAAGACAATTGGTAAAAATAGAGAGGGAAAAGACAAAATTTTGGAGGGAAATAAGCCACCAATTTTTTAAGCTAGAGATTAATTACTTTTTAGGTCATGTTGCATTTAAAATGTTACATTTTAGTACTAATTCAACTTTAAGTTTTAGTTTAATTTAATTTACTCACAAGTATCCCCATAGTTTAGACTTCGAATATAGAAATCCCCTTCCCGTAGTGATATTTAGTCTCTAAAAAATTACTTTTAGTCGAAATTAACTAATCTTTGTAATTTAGTCTATTAGTTTAATATAATAATATTTTTGTTCATTTTAATTTCTAAAATTTAATTTTTAGCCAAAATGACATAAAATGTTATTATACCACAACTTTGACAAGAGCAACAATCTCTTCCATGGTATAGTACAAAAAGATAATAAAACATACTTCATTTTATTATTTATTGTATTGTTAAAAATAGATAATATTATAAATAAATTGTTCATTTATTTTATCTTAATTTTCGGGTTAAAATCAGGTCGATATTCGGTTCAACATTCGGTTCGGGTCGAATCGGTTCGAGTCCATTTCTCTAACACCCGTGTTTGGGGGTCGGGTGAATTAAAATAATAAAATATTATTTTGGGCCTCGTGTTTTCAAAACAAATAATTTTATGTTGGGCTTGTTTTGATTTAAAACTCAAATCCCATGGATTTTAGAAATTGGAGATAATCATCTCATTAATGGCAATTTTATAAATAGTTGGGCTTGCAAAAATAAAACCTTTTCTTTTACTTTTCAAACACCAAAAAGGCTATCATCTTCTACCTTCAACTTCTAACGTGAAAAACCCATTCACCATTGTGGTTCACTATTCCATCACCCCTCTTGCTTAATTTTGAAGGTTTTTCAAATGTAGGCTCATTTCCATATTACCCTCATCTTCCTCTTTCTTCTCATGTAATTTGTTTTCATTGAAGTTCACTATTTTGCATTTTGAATTTTTGGGGCTTTGAATTAAAAATGCTAGCTTTGTTGGCTTTAACTTAAGTTTTTGATTTATTGATGTTAGATAGGTTGTTTGCTATCTAAAAGGTCCAACATACTTGATTTTTACATGATTTTAAAGTGATTCCCGAATTTGGGTTTAAGTGGGTTTTAGGATGGTTTAAAGGTTGGTTTTGGGGCTGTTTTGGGTGAAATATTGAGGGCTGAAGTTAGTGTGTTGGTTAAGGGTTGTCTTGGAAGCTTTTGGGAGTGTTATAAGTGTTGAAATCAATAGTTGTTGGTTGTGCAAGTGGGCTGCTCGAAAATGAAGGTTTTGGGGTTGTCTTTAGCTTGAATCCATATGATTTGTGCTTGGTTTATGTTCCGAGTTTGCTACAGTGATTTGTGAACTGAATTGTGGTTATTTTGATTGTGTTAGGATGTTTAGAAGCAAGGAATTGTGTTGGTGAAGCCTCGAGAACGAATCCGAAACCCTTGGGAGCTTGATCGGCTAAAGTTGTTGAGCTTGGATTAGTCGGTGAGTGGTTAACGATTTCAACTTGGTTTAAATTGGTTTTCAAACGTTTGTTCAAGCATGTGGACCTAGGTTGGGCTTGGTAAACCCACCTAGAGTTGAGATTAGAGTGGTAGCCTAATCTCAAGCTTAGTATAGGAGACCTTTGGTTGAACTTCTAATTGCTTGCTATGCCTCTTGATTCATGTTAATTGTGATTAATGTGGTTATGTATATTGTGTTATACATGAGTGTTGAGGCATGATATTCGATGCATTGTTATATGCATGTGGTTATGGAATGTGGTTGTGCATGATGGTAAACATGGTGAGTACGTGCTAAGCACAGAAATTGGTAAGAAATTGTGTTGTGAAAGGTTGTGGAATGAGTTAGTATTAGCACTAGTATGCTTGGGTACAATGATCGATCATTAGGATGTTTAGTGTGCACACGAGAGTTAAAATGCGTGTGTGGTCTTAGTGATGGTAGTCATCAAGATGGAGTACGGGTTCGCCCGGAAATCTTCATATATATATGTTAGTCGGTGATGAGTGGAATCCCATCGACAGGGCGTGATGATGAGTGGAATCCCCTTCGCGTGAAACGGTGAAGACTGTAATCCCACCGTAAGGTAATGGTTGTGTTGTTGGATGTGAGTTCCAACGGTTATTCGCGTATTCAGGTCATAGCTAGGTGCCAATACGGATTGTGGAATGTGTTGCCATTACGTTTGATATATGTATTTCCATGTGTTGAGTTTATGATTTGTTGAGCATGGCATGATGTTGAGATTATGTTCATGCATCATTTATATTTTGGGCTCTTGTGGTTTCAAAGGTAAGAACGTATATATTCTACCTTGGTTGTGTGCTCGTGCTTGGACCCTACATTGTCGAGGTTTGTTTTATGAGCTTACCCTCACTAAGCTTTATGCTTACGCTCTCTTTTGTTCGACAATGCAGATCTGTAGTTCGTGGGTTGCTTGTGCAAGAGGAGGGCCTCCAAGTGTGCTAGTTGCGCTTTTGATCATCAAGTATGAATTTCTAAGTTATGGATGTAATAGACAAGCAATGGGATTTGAGCTTTTGATTTATGTTGTTGTTATATGTTAGGAGCATGTTTAGACTCCTATGTTTTGTGGATGTTTTGCTTAAGGCTTGCTCGTGCCTAGTATGTTGGCCTTGTGCCCTTTTATGAATGCTCTTATGTATGTTCTTGTCCAAGACATGATATCTTGAATGATATGTATGCATCTTATGTTGAATTGATGATTCCTTTCAATGTATGGCTTTTATATGTATGTCTCGTGTTAAGCATGTTGGTTGTAGGGTGTCTTGCCTTTAGAGTTAATGCATGTTTGGTTGGAGGTCTTAGTTGGTGTTTTGAGGCAGCCTTGTGCCTTAAACCAGCTAAAACCAGTCTGTTCGCAGCAGGCGTATCGAAATGGTTGGACCCGTTTTGATACGATCCTCTTGTTTCAGGCCAAGCGTTTCGATACGCAGGGAGGCGTTTCGATACCATTTTGCTACTATAAATCTGAGATTTTGACGAGAAATTGAGGGTATCGAAACAGGCTCAAGTGTTTCGAAACGGTCTTCGTAGCGTTGACCACGAGAAGTTGACTGCTGGAGGCGTATCGATACGGTCAACTAACGTATCGATATGGTCTCCTCGAGTTGACTTTGGCCAGTTGACCTAGTCAAGGCGTATCGATACACTCTTTGGGCGTATCGATACGGCCTGCAGTTTAAGCTAAAATGGATTGTTCTTGATCTGCTTTTTGGTTGTTCGCCTCGCTTGTTGCTTCCGTTGTCGTTGTTTCACATAGGACATATTAATACATCTAGATAAGATAATAATAAATGAAAAAGTTTTCTCGGGTTGTTAATCGAAGTGAAGCCTTAACGGGTTTCGCCTCGGTTATCCCCGTGTAGCCCACTCGGACCGGCCAGTCGCCCGGACTGGGACGAGGGGGTTACAATTTCGGTTCAACAAAAAATTTTGGGTCAGTTTCGGTTCGGTTCAGTTTATTTCGAGTATCGGGTCAACTTCGGATCATCATGTTTGGGTCAAAATCAGGTCTCGGTTCGGGTCTCGGGTCAAGTTTGCTATGTCTATTTAAAATTAGGTCTAAAGTTTAGGTTAGAAATTATGGTTAGGGTTTAAGAAATTTAGGGTAAGGTGTATCTTTTAGGGTATAGGGTTTAGGATTTAAAATTTAAGGTTAGGGCTTGGAATTTAATTTTATAGTGTTTTTTAGTGTTAGGGCATAAGTAGGGGCACCGAAAAGGGGGCAGGAGATTTTTATCCAAAAGTCATATGCATGTTTTTTGTGTTTCTTTCTATGCCTCAATACTAAAAAATAAAATTTAAGTCTTAACTTTAAATTAAAGTTCGAAATTTTAAATCTAAAAAATATATCCTACTCCTAATTCTCTAAACACTAGCTCTAAACTCCAACCATAAACTCTAAACATAATTTTTTTAATATGGGAGCATAAATAGGGGCACCAAAAAAGAAAAGATAATTTAAACATGTTAATGTTCCATCTTAAATCACCTATGCTGGAATAAAAATCCAACAAAGATTTAACCACAAATAACAATGTGATAATGTGTCATAAAGGTCACCAGGTATGTAACGACTTGGATTTTCAGGTTAATGAATCGGGTTTCGGACCTGAATTTTTGGGCCTTAATTTTAGAAGTCTAAGATAAGAATTTTGAACTTGGGCCTATTGATAATATGAAAGAAAGGGGTGTTGGGCCTTTAGTTAAAATATGTATCATCTTTTATTTTAAGGAGTTTGAGTTTTAAAAGAGAAAAAGAAAAAGAGAATGGTAGGTGGGAAAAGTGGGGGATGATTTGATGGAGAGAGAGAATGGAAAAGTGGGGGTCGAGACGAGTCGGCCGGTGGTTTCAGAATTGCCATTGTAGTTGTCGTTGGATGTGGTGAAGAAAGAGAAGGTTCAGGTTTTGTGAGTTAGCCATGTCTGAGTGTTCAAAATCAAAAACGGTGGTCACCATCTGATTCCCCAGCTGAAAATATGTCGAACTGTAGCTTGTCACCGTCGTCCGGCCACCGGAAGCTTTCACACTCTCTGGCGGCTGAGTGCTGAGAGTGGGCGTTGTCCAGCAGCTTGAGTGCACCATGCTCCCCTGCATATGCACGTATTGGATCACTGCCCGTAGGTGCACCGTAGCTTCTGTGCATCTACGCCGCACATGATCACTTAGACTGTTGACCAACTGGATTGGCCATTTATTTTGATCGAGCGTTGACTTTTTTCGGGAGACCCTACTCGGGAGTTTCTCGACGTTACGGATCCTTTGGCACAATTTGTTTTCCCAAATTAGAACCTAGTAAGTTGTTTTTACGCATTTGACCTTGTGATTTGATTATGAGATGCATGAATTAATATAATTTCGTATTCTGTGGTATATGAGGATTATTCGGGATCAGGTATCGGGTCAAGTGGAATATTCAGGAAGCTTGGATGAGGATTTTAGCGATATCAGCATAAGGTTAGTACACCTCGAACTCCTATTGCTTTATGAGCATCATAAGCGTAATTGCCTTGCTTGTTAGTGGTTACAAAATAGGTTGACGATAGATAAGCATGAGTAGAAACCGATTGTATGTGACTTGATATTTTGAGATGCATGATGATGTTGCGAATATGACGGGATTGTTAGAGGATTTGGAGACCGTGTAGGGTCGTTTGTGATGCCAGTATGTTTGATTGGTAATTGTTGGATTGATTGAGATGAATGTGATGTTTTGTATTCTAGTTCGAACAGATTGGTGTGTTTTTATTGAAATCTGTGTAATGGATGAATAATGGTTATGTTCGAATAAATGAGTATAAAGTCGGTAAGCAATGTTAATTGAGTAAATGTGTTAGTACATTACTAACTCTTGTGTGTTTAAGGAACTCATAAAAATAATGTGTGGTAGGATTTGGGTGTTGAGGTTGTGTTTGAAAGCATGAAAATTTACAATGGTAAAACCCGAAATTTATGTTTATAAAGTGTAAAATGAGTAGGAAATCACTTAATATGCTTATCATAACATGTAAGACCAACTTGGGGGGTTAACGATAGGAATTGTAGTTAAATAGTTGGTGAATTGATGTGGTTAACTTTGGTGCAAAAGATGCCAAATGTTATGAAATGTGTAAAACACGACAAAAACATGGGTTTTTTCGGCCAATCATGCATAAGAGATCGATCCCTCGAGGAAAAGAATCGATCCCTTGAATTCCAGTAGCGAACAAAAATGACCTCCCATAATTTATTTGAAAAGGATTGATCTCCTCATAAAAGGGATCGATCCCTTGAAATTAAAAGGTGTTCAATTCGGTCCTTGAGTCGCGTATCGATACATGCAATAGTATTTTGCTCAATGTTTTCGACTTTGAGTTCGAGGTAAAGGATCCTAGGGGTCTCCTAAGGTATAAAATGAATTGTAAAATCGAAAGTAAGGAAATCTAACTATGTATGAAAATTGAATGAGAACTTAAACGAGTTTAAGCCTTGTGAAAACTAGGTGATGTTAAAGAAAATGTTGAAATGATTTGGTATCATATGAATGCCATGTGAGTAATTATTGAAGGGATCTGGATGCCCAATGTGCGATCCGAGGCTATGTGATTCTGGACCACATGTGTTTTGGGGTGCTTGATCTAAGGCTTAGTGGGACTGGATCACACTCAAGTTGTTTTGGGGTGCTTGATCTGAGGCTTAGTGATTTTCGGATCACACCCGAGTGTGTTTGGGAGTTTGATCTGAGGCTTAGTGATGACCAGGTCTCTCCCGAGTGTGAGTTCCGAGCTAGGTGACACTGGGCCACACTTTAAGTGATGCTATGTGAAATATTGATATGTTGATTGCTAAGTGAGCTATGAACTCGCTTAATGCCATGTGTTTAGGCGAATAGTGGTAGCGTCGCGTGTTTAATTATCTCTTTTTATTGCTTGTACTAGCGTGCATGCTTATGTTTATGATTAGCATGAAGTATAATAGAGTAGATGTGTACCACAGAGCTTTGTAAGCTCAGCGCTCGGAATCGTTATTTTCGTGCGTAGATTTATCGTGTGATCGAGAAGCTTTATCATTACGAGATTCCAGCATGTGAAGGTCTTCGAAGTACGGTTATTGTGTTTAGTGGGCTATGTATTCCTAGGACCTTACGTGATCGAGTTTGTATTTCTTATTTTTGAGATTGTATTAATAAAATCAAAAGTTTTAAATTAAATTGGAGCTCATTTGTATCGTTTTGATTATTTAATTATATTTTATTTGTGGACCTTAAATGTCTTGGAAATAAATTGTTTGGGCTAAACCAATTGAGAAATTTTATGGAATTAGGTTGGGCTTGAGGCCCAAATATAACATCCGAGTCGAGAGTGTTACAGGATAAGTCTCTCATTATTATAATGATTATGTTTCTATTGGGTTGTAATCCATTCTTATATTATCATCGATAAAAATAATAATAATATCAAAACTACGCAAACTTTCGTAGATTTGTACAAAAATTAAAATTTATGTGTAACATTACACATTTCTAAATTAATAATTACATTTTCACTCTTTATCTTGCGAAATCATTATACTGAAAATCTGATTAAAATTAGCTTTATTAAACGTGCATTAATTATCAACCTTGTTAGTTGTTACACGCAACTAATTTAAAAACAAATTATCTAATTTATAATCTAAAAGAACTCCAAACTCCCTCTTCATGCATGGGATATATGATAAGTAGACTTCCATGTCTTAGGTTTTATTTCCCGTGAAAACTTAATCTCAAAACTCAAAAACTGAACTGGCCATACAAATGCATTGATAATAAAACTTGCATGTCCTACTGGTAATTAATTAAAAGATTTATTTATTGTTGGGACTTAATAAATAGCACGAGTGAATGAAGTCAGAATCAGGGCCGACTGCTTAGAAAAATTAATTATTGTATATTTTTGAATTATATTTAAAGATTTAGTTTATTTTAATATTTGTTATAATGGTCTATTTTTTAATATTTGTTAATAAGGATTAAGATTTTTCCAACATTTATTACTAAAGATCTACTTTTAATATTTTTTTTCTAATACTTGTTATTAGGGGCCTATTTTTTTTATATTTGTTATTAGAGGTCGAGTATTTTTCAATATTTATTAGTAGGAGTCTACTCTTAATATTCAATTTTTTTCTAATACTTGTTATTAATGGCCCATTTTTTAATACTTGTTATTAGGGGTTGAGTTTTTTCCGATATTTATTATTAGGGATCTACTATTCATATTCAATTTTTTTCTAGTACTTGTTATTAGGGCTCCAGTTTTTTTTCCAATATTTGTTATTATGGGCATAGTTTTAAGGTAAAATTTTGATATACATGCTGGTATAACTAATTTTGCACAAGCCTGTATATTTACATTATAAAAACTCAAATCCTAAATTCTAACCCTAACCCTAAAAATCTAAATCTTAAACCTTAAACCTTATACCCTAAATTCTCAACATTAATCTTAAATTCTAAACCCTACACTTTAAACACTAAACTAAAACCCTAACCCCTAAAACTAAAAGGCACATGTAAACTAAAGTTTACACGGCATGTGTATCAAAGTTTTTTTAATAGTTTTAAATTTTAATTTTTTTCAACACTTGTTATTATGGGACCAATTTTTTTCAATACTTGTTACGATAGACCAACTCTTAAAAATTAATTTCTTTCATTACTTGTTATTAGGGACACAGATTTAAATAGCGGCATGCAACCACAACAACGATCATTATATGACAGTAGTGACATCATCTAAAACCGCGATATATGGAACCATTATGTCCACAATAACATATTTTACTAAAAAAAATTATAACCGTGATACTCGCAATAAACAAAATAACATCTATTATATCAACAATCATGATAAATACAACACAACCGAAAATACGACTGTAACTATAATTACAATTTAAATCTTCAATTTAAGGCCCTTTTTTAAGTTCGCCCCGGGCCTCCAAAAACTCAGAACCGGCCCTGGTCAGAATTCGACTGCATTGCTGGTAAATGAGGGACATTTTTCCCTCTATAAGGTAAAAATTTTATGGCGGGTAATTTGTGTTTGAAAAAATATTGCTACAAAATGAGGCATTAGTATTGACTGAAAAATATAAAATAAAATATATAAGCAATGAATCGATCAACTGTGTTGTGGTATTAATCACTATCTTAGAAGCGAATTCGTCTCAATGTGTGTAATCGCTATAATGGGTGAATGGCTCCCTGAAGTTAACACGACTCCTCCAAATTTCGTACACCCAATTGATAGAGTAGACTTGGGTGGTACTACTATTCTCTCAACTTAAAACAATACTATTTTTTAAAAAAAATAAAGAGTGTTTCAAAGCAAATGTCATTTGCTTATAATATATATATATATAATGAAAAAAGATATCCACTATTTATAAGCTAAATAGTAAAGACAAAATTGTCATTAAACTTAACAATACTAAAATATTATTTAAAATAAAATTAAACAACAGTAAAAATTCTTTAATTCTGAGCATAAACAACAATTTGGTTGCTACCATATGCATATTCCTGGATAATCTACTTGCCATAGTGTCCAAAGTTTGAGCAGGCAAGATGTGTGCACTTGTTGTATAGGATACTTGTTGTAGAAGCGGTATTATGCCCACAACAAGGACAAGTATACTCTCCTCTAGTACTCCATCCAAATAAGTTGGCATATGCTGGGAAGTCATTTATAGTCGACATCAATGCTGCACGAAGTTGAAATGTTTGACTCGTTACAACATTAAAAGTTTCAACACCAACTTCTCATAGTTCATGTAATTTTGCAACTAAATGTTGCAAGCAAACATCTATATTATTTTCTGGACCTTTTGAACCAGAAATGAGCAAAGAGAGTATAAAATTAGACTGCTTCATACATATCCACGGTGGTAAATTATAAGGTATCACGATAACAAGCCAAGTATTGTGCGTCACACTCAGAGTTCTAAATGTATTAAAACCATCAGAAGCCAATCCTAAGCGGATGTTACGAGGATCTGAAGAAAATTCAGGATATTGAAAATTAAATGATTTCCAAGCCAAGGAATCTGCCGGATAACTCATACGTACATCATTCTTATGATTGTCTTCATGTCAAGTCATCAAAAGAGCAACATTTGAAGACATAAATAGTCTTTGCAATCTTGGAATGAGGGGAAACTAACACAAAATCTTTGCGGCTTGTTTCTTTTTTTTATGAAGTTTTAACATCTTCATCTTCGACACTATTTGAGGTTCCTTTCCATCGAGAGGCTCCACATTTCAAACAAATTTCTCTTTTTTCACTTTCCTTCCAAAACAACATGCAGACATTTGGGCAAGCATGAATCTTTTCATATCTTAAACTCAATTCACGAATTATCTTTTTCAATTCATTATAAGACCTTGGCAAAGTATTATCATCCGGTAATGTAAGTTTTAACACCTCCAATATGGAATTGAAAGACTTATTTGTCCACCCATTAAAACATTTAATGTGGAACAAATAAATAATAAAGGACAACTTTGAAAAAATTTTGCAATTTGAATAAAGTGACACCTTTGCATCTTTGAGTAAATTAAAAAAAATTGTCTCCCTGAAGTCTATGATTATGATCACCAAGCCTTGTAGTTGCATCTACCGAATGACTGTTACGTTCATCATTATTCATAACTCGCTCTGCCATCATATCATTCAAGAGGTTATGAATGTCGTGTTCAAATTCTCTTTCTTCTACATTAGTTGGAATTGGTGGCGTAGATCCATCACATTGCTTCCCATGAAAAATCCAACGGACATAACCCTTAAGAAAGCCATCACATATTAAGTGATCAAATACATCTCTCCTAGATACTTTATAAGTGTTTACACAAGGACACCAAAATTTTTCATCTTCAATTCACACAAGGACACAAAATTTTTCCATCTTCAATTCACACAAGTGATTAAATGCATCTCTCAAAGCCATCATAACTCGCTCTGCCATCATATCATTCAAGAGGTTATGTATTCTTCACTTGCCCTTGATCTAAGATTGATCCATGTCTTATCCATCAATAATACTTGTATTACCAATGAACTAATGAATTTGAGAGAGAGAGAGAGCTAAGTAAGCAATATAATAATGCAAATTTATAAATTAAGGTAAAAAATTTGGGATAGGGAGCTAAGTAAGCAATATTCTAGTTATTAATAAGAAGGTTCAGCCTAAACATCAAGGAAAGAAGGTTAACCTTGTTTATAATGTAAGCAATATCTTTTATCTGACACCGAGTCTTTCAAATATATGAAAAAATTTATTAAGAAATGAATCTGCCCATGTAAAAACATTGCCATGTGACACTTAAAGCAACATATGTGATCATTCATAACGAAGAAGTCCAATAGTTTATGTGATCATTCATAACATATATATATATATATATATATATATATATATATATATATATATATGTATATGACTGTTGAAATTTAGTACTCAAAATGGCATTGATGAGTCAAACCTGCAATTAAAGAGTCAAGTTTCAAAACCTTGATTATCTTTTGGCATTGCTTTCTGTTTATTCCGTACGTGCAACTAATAAGTTTGTGTTTTTGCAAATTTTAAACCAGAGAAAATACTGAAATATGTAGTGATTATCTAACATGAAAGTAGAAATTAATTAAAGGTCTTAAATCAATGTTCACTCACCTACTTACATTTAAGTGCCTATGTAACCCCCTAGACCCGCCTATGCATTACAACGGATCCTAGAAAGTCACATTAGTGTCACAAGAGCGACCCACAGTAAAAATACACATAAAACATTTTTATGTCCTCAAAACACTTATTAAACTGTAAAAACAACTTTTGTTTAAAATACTATTTCAGAAAATCATTTAAACACCTAACAAGAATTTCAGAAAAAGCTTTACAGACTCTATCACAAAACAATTCGTGACATACATGACTTACATGACATACATGCCCACTAACTATACAGTACCGTACTCCAGAGGCAACGCCGAGGGAACTCCGAACATTAATGTCAAACATTACCATGGTATAATCCTTTAACCTGCGATGGTAAAAACAACGTGAGCTTGGAAAAGCTCAGTAATACAGAACTACCAAAAGATGCTATAAGCTCATGCAGATACATGGTAGGCATAACATTTTCATGATGTTCCAAGCAGTAATAGTCTTCATTTCTCTTCCGCTATTTAAGGGTAACGTTATACTTAAGAATAACAGTACTGGCTCTTTATTCATTCATCGAGTAACAAACAGGAATTTTTTAAGCTAATAGATTACGAAGATGGAAACAAAGAGTTTAGCGCCTAGTGTGTTCTAAATGGGTGCATATCAAAAAGGCATAAATGCATACCAATCATATCATGAGAACACATAACAATTCAATGCAAATGCTCAAGTACATACTAAGGTTTACTAGTAACTACCCTCCAACCTTACACCAATATGCAGTCCCCCAGAACTGCATCCATAAGGACTTACTCTAGGCCCGATGGGAATAGGTGCCACCTAAGGGGCTGCCTTAGGTCCATAAGGACTTACCCTAGGCCCGATGGGCATAGGTGCCACTCAAGGGGAGACCTTGAGTCCATAAGGACTTACCCTAGGCCCGATGGGCATAGGTGCCACCTAAGGGGATGCCTTAGGTCCATAAGGACTTACCCTAGGCTCGATGGGCGTAGGTGCCACTCAAGGGGAGACCTTGAGTCCATAAGGATTTACCAGCTTGATCAGGGCTGTACCGACAGAGACTTCATATCATAACCCAACAGTATACCCCAGATGACAATCGGTAATCAGATTTCAGACATGAGTAACATAATACATGTAACAGACATATTCTATTCAGAGTATCAGAAACAGAAGTTCATGCTTTGACAGATAAATGGGCATACTATTGCAGAACAGACATTTTTAGCATTCATCATGCGAACAGATTGTACCATCATTAGTCAAACTAACAGATCATGCTAACAAATTCGTCAAACAGTCAGACAATACCATCACAGATTAAACGATCACATACCAAGTATACAGATTGAGCAGACATATATTAGGTAGGTAGAGAATTTCATCATATATCAAGTTCATCAAACATAATATTATTCATGATTAATTAATTATACAATCCATTCAACCGAATATATCATACATGGAACACACTAGGTGGGACAGATCATTTCTTGGAGATACTTGGCATTTACGGAAGGGGACACATTAAACTTTTGATAATTTGAACGGATTTCTGAAACGAGGTCCCTATTAGAAAGATGTTAGTAAAACGATTCATATCATGTATTCAAGAATTGATACATCAAGATCTTAGAAAGTTCAGATATATTATGAGTACTTTAGTCATTTAAGCATACAAGGGCATTATGGTCATTTCGATGTTCATGGACATTCAGGTAATTATACCAACATTGAATAAGCAATGGTTCACAGAACTCGGGTATCCTATTTGCTCATTAGTTTTCTAACCGGACATCCAAGAATTTCTAAATTAAAGTCTTTTAAGTTATCGGATATTTTCAGTGATGTACCGATTATTTAGGCTAACATGGCCTTTTAGTTATTTGTCTATCATGACAAATTTTATACTATGGCACAATCATATCAGAACGAAAATATTAATTCTTAGGGGCTCTAACAATTTACTATATCTCCAGGATTGTTTAATGCGGCGTAACCCAACTCGACAATACTTACCAACGTTCAGATGTGAGTAATTAGCGTGCATCAGAACTTAACACTGACTGTATTGTATGTCTGAACAGTCGCCCTCATACTTTACTATACGGTTTAACTTTGAGTAATCGAACATACAATCTATGCGGATCTTCCTACCCTACATCGATATGGTGAGCGATGGGCATACATGTGTCGTATTTCCCAACACTTAAGGGAACCTTAGCTATTTAAGTCTTATTAACAAATCCAGAATTTCGTCAAATACATAGTTATCGATTAACTCGGGAGGGTATTTCGGTTATTTTAGACTGAGGTAAATCTACCATTTCTTTCTGAATTTCCATTTGGTACCTCCATCATTCACGTACTCAAACGAGATTAAGGCGTCCTAACTCTCCGCCCCTTTACAGACGATTCATTCATTACAGAACTTGAGGGTATATCGTCATTCAAATTAATCAGACATTTCGGTGCTCGAGGGCATTACCATCTTTTTGGTCATTACGATCATTCTCATTTAATTCACGCATTACTGTCATAAGGATCGACTTAGAATTTCAACAATATTTCCAGAAAATTCTCATTCATGTGTTATACAGAGTTTGAGGGATTATCCAAGTTTGTATCATACGTATTGCATAATGATGCCGAAGTCTTTCCATTAAAACATACATCTTGGGTAGTGTAAATTGCATAATCAGGTCGAATGCAGATTTTAGGTCATTTCCTTTATCAGAAGGGTAGTTTAGTCATACTTATGCAAGGGCATTTTCGTAATTTCATATCCAACATTTCATACTCCGCATTCTGAACATTGGTTCTTAGACACCATTGATAGAGTTTCAGATTTAACTGTATTATTATTATTAACACTTTCGACATTCATGATTTATTAATATTCTTATCCGAGTATTATACTCTTATTGACTCTCATACTTATTTTCCGTATCGAATTCGGCTTAAGCAGAGTTCATAAAACACTCATCATAAGCATGCATGCTTTAACCAGATATCAACATATACATAAAGCATACAAGGGGTAGTAATGTATTACCTTAACTCCGAGCTACAACAGTCGATTCAAGATACGACATTCGAATACCCTCGAACTCAGATTCAACATCCCACAACCACGCGAATATGACCTTCAATTAAACAAAATCCACTTTCAATCCTTATTCACATTGCTCATAATTGATTATAAAAAAATACATAAGCAAACTCGAGTTCAAAGACCAATTCGGAGGCTTTCGAGTTAGAATTTCTCGAAACCGGCATCAAAATCGGACTCAGGACGTCGAAAAACATAAAATATGACTTTTTGGGAAAAGTTGACTTTTTGGTCAAAGTCAACGCTGACGTTAGCAGTCAAAGTCAACGCTGGCATCATGCTGACGTCACTGGTCCAAGGCTGACTCGGCGAGTTGACTCACTGGGTTGACTCGGGCGAGTTGACTCACTGAGTTGACTCGGACGAGTTGACTCACTGAGTTGACTCGGACGAGTTGACTCACTGAGTTAACTCGGACGAGTTGACTCACCGGGTCGGATCGGTCAACTGGTCGGGTCGGGTCGGTCAACGGGTCGGGTCGAGTTTTGGGCTTAAACCAAACCGGTCCACTTACCCTTGTATATGACTTCGTCGGTCAGTCACCAGAATCGATCATCGGAGACGCCCCTTGGCCGCGATTCTGTCGAAAAACGGTAGATCGTTAAATCAAGGTTTCAACCCACAAAATAATAACACGAAACAAGCCAGAAATCGAACGGAAATTACCTATAACGCACTCGAACGGCCGGAAAAAGACGAGACGCCGATGAAGGGCTTGCCGGCGTCGGACACACGATCGGTCGGTCGGGTTTTGCTCCCCACGACACGCTGAACCCACCTGCACGGTCGACGTGCCTTACCGACGACGGAGGCGGCCGGAATCGCGAAAAAAAGAGGGGCGACAAACCAAGGGTTTCGAACAACCTTCGTCTGGATCTCTACGGCGGATGGCGTCTTCTTGCCGCGAGTGGTGGACTACACCGGGATCGGGGCACCGTGGCGGTCAACTCGGTGGTGGCAGTGCATATCACGGGCCGATGGTGGCTGCCGGAGTCGATTAAAAGCTGAACGGGAAGGGTTTTATATTCAATCGAACCCTCGATTGAATCTCCACGGCAAACGGTGCCGGCTCACCGCGAGTGGTGCGCTGGGCTGGGGTCGGGGTGAGGCGGAGGACACGATGACACCGGCGGTGACAGCCACGTCGCCGCCGTGACGAAGATCTGGATGGGCACCGGTGTAGGGAAGATGAAAAGCTCGAGGGAGTTTTGGGAACCTCCTGGTTATCAGATAGCAGTCAATGCCAAAGGGGGTAGTTGAACGGTTTTTTAATTTTCGTTCATACCTGCAGGTATAGATTAAAAAAAATTAGGGTGGCTAAGAACCAAAACTATTCTTAGCTCAAATGGTTAGAGCTAAAGAACACAAGGCCAAGGCCACGAGTTCAACTCCCCGTGGAAACAAATCCCCATTTTTTTTCCTTTTTTTTGACACTGCGATTATCGGGGTGTTACAGCCTATTAGTATCCAATGTGTACAGTTTTGGTGTAAACAACAGTATAATATGGAATCAAAATGAATAAGTAGCAAATGCCAACATTAGCAATATTGTTTTAGAAATGAAGACAAGTTTATCTCTAAGACTATGATACTGTTAAAACTTAAAACATCATCTTTCATCATTCTAGAAAACCCTTTCAGTAGAATAAAAGAATCGATTTGCGTAGTTGTGAAATTAGGTTGAATGAAATCAAACCAAATTCAAAGGAACTCCCAAGTCCTATGTGGTATCTTACTTTCGTTCAAACAAACAAGTACAAAAAGGAAACCACAGAGCATTCTTACGATGAATTCATACACCAACTAGGCTAAGTTTACAGTTCGATATCATTATAACTACAAACTGTAAATGGTTAGATCTCAAAGGCAATACGAGGTGAGGAGTCTATCGTATGAAACATACTTAAATATGAGAATCTCAAAGACAATCGTCATTGCTGAACTGCAAGTTTTACAGAGAAACAACAGCTTGACTTTAGAGGCTATAAAAAATTATATTTACCGATTGAGACCAGCAAATTGCATGGAGGATGCAACAAAATATCTCCGACGAGTGATTAGGGATTGAAAGGCGATGGAGACGACTGAAAGACGACGAAACGACTGAGAGGCAATTAGGGATTGAAAAAGTTTAGTTTGGGTGAAGTTAAAACGCTGCGTTTTATTAAAGTAATAAAAATAAAATAAATATCTATACCGACAGACACAACTCACCATTGATATATGTCAACCCTATACCGACGGACAATATATTACCGTCGATACATATTTATGTTATACCGACAAATAGAAAAAACCATCCCTATATGGTTTACTTATACCAGTTCATCGGTATAAGTTATATTTTTACCAACACACCTAAACGACCATCGGTATATGGTGTACCTATACCGACGGTTACTATATTCCATCGGTATAAGTTAAATCTATACCGACGATTTCTTGTCGTCTGTCGGTAAATATGTTGTCTACACCGACGATTTTTATATTCATCGGTAAAACTAGTATCTTTTAGTGACATTGTTATTTTTTGTCGGTATATATCGTATATACCGACGACCTTTGTCCGTCGGTATAAATAGGCGTCAATATATGTACATTTTTGTAGTGTTGCTTTAGTTTGGCTTAGTAATTACATATAGGACAAAAATTCTCGACTCATTTTTGGTGTTCTTTTTGTGCTCCAACATTAAAAATTAAATTCTAATCATAATTTTAAATCTTAATCCATAACCCTTAAACCCTAAAAATACACCATACTCATAATTCACTAAATTCTAACCTTAAACCTTAACTATAAACCCTAAACCTAAATTTTTAGTGGGGGCATAAATAGGGGCACCGGAAAAGGGCGGGTGTGTAACGCTCGTGTTTTGGGGTTAGGAGTTAGTCGGGTTTGTAGTCCGAGTCATAAAATTAAATAAAATCAATTCAACCTTAATTTGGACCTAATTGAGCTGTAGTAAAAAGGGGAGGGACCAATTTTGTAATTTGACCCAAAAGATTTAAAAGCAAGACAACTTTTAAAGAAAAGTTGTCTTCTATTTCCCCATCTCCTCTTTCCAACGTTAGAAGCCATTTCCCCTCTTTCAAACTCTCTCAACACTAAAATCACTATTCCATTGGGTCTATTCATCATTTCAAGGTGTTTTTCAAAGGTAAAAATGTTTTTTAACTCTCCTCTTCATTCCCTATCCATACATAGTCTTAGATTTCAAAAATATGAACTTTTGAAATGTTAGGGTTTTGCTAAAAGCTTGGGTTTTTATGGGGATCTTCAAGTCGTTTCGAAATATATTGTTGGGTTTTGGTTTAATCACCCTAAAATGCTTAACATATGTCATTTTGGTTGGGTTTGGGTGAAAACCCGAAATGGGGTTTTGAGGCAATTTTAAAGGTGTCAAAAACTTGATTTTTTGTGAGTTTTAGGTTGAAATTAAAGGGTTGTTGGTTTGTATAGGTTAGGAGGATGTTTTGGGACCTTTTGGGGGTCATTTGGGTGATTGGAAATGGAAATTTCAGCTAGTGTTGTAGGGAGCACGAAAATTGAAATATTTGGGGATTAGTTTGATTTGGAAATTTGGGTGAAGTTGGTTTGAACTCAAAGGTTGAGTGTTGTTTGAATGTTAGCATTGATTGAGGTTGTTGGTTGTGTTTTTGGTTGGCTAGAAGTAAGAGGAGTCGTCGAAAGAGCATTGGGACCGAATCCGGGCTCGTAGGAGATTTGCTTTGGTTGCTAAGAAAGGGCGGTGAGTGGTTTCAATCTTGTTTTAAAGTTTGGTTCGAGTGTGTGTAAAGTGTGAGTGAAATTTTCTTGGTAGGCCATTTCTATGCAATTCAAGTTGTTAATTTAGCCATTGATTCCATTAAATGCTATTGTGTTTGCCTATCTATGCTCTTGTGAAATGTGGTTAATTGGTGCATGTATATCATGATATGTATATATGTGATGAGCATGGGATGTGGTTGATGATATGTGATGTGGTTATGAAAATTGGCACTAATTAAATTACCGGGTGTAAATGATCGATCATTAGGATTAGTGTGCACACAAATTGAGTCAAAACGTACGTGGCCTTGATGGCGTTAAGTCATCAAGGAGGAGTACGATGATGTAATATTCCACCGGAAGCTTTTATATATTTCTACGGGATGATGAGTGGAATCCCATCCGTAGGGCATGTGGCGATGAGTGGAATCCCGCACATGCAAGGTCCGGTGATGAGTGTAATCCCACCGAGGTAAAGTGATTGTTGAGATTAAATCCGCACATCCGGGTAACTAATAGTGGCCAATTAAACTTGTTCATATGAAATGGATATATATGATGTGATATACGGTGTTGACATTTGATGTTAGAGCTTAGTATGATGTAAGATGCCATATTATGCCTCTTGAAAGACTAGCTAGGTCTACTTGAATACTTTATCAATGTATGTCGTATGTGAGATTAGGATTTACATGCTTGAACCATGCATTGTTGATGTTTTTCGTTTTAGAGCACCCTCACTAAGCTTATAGCTTACGTTCTCAATTTTCAACAATGCAGATCATTAGCGTGGTGTTAGTTCGGAGCAAGGCAAGAAGGGCTTTCCAAGTTTGTGGTTCAAGTACGGTTGTTAATTTTGTATTAGTTAGCAATGTGGCAAGGGTGTTTGTATGAGCTATGTATGACTCATTGATATGTTGGTGTTTTGGATTTACTATGGTTTGTAAAGCATGATATGCTATGATGTATGTTTGTGTGTGGTGGCATGCCTTTAGATGTTTAGGTTGCCTTGTGTGTGAGTGCAGACCTCCTATATGTTGACTTGTGCCATTTTGGCCTTTTGAGCCTTTATGTATGCCCATTTATGCTAAAATATTGCCCTTGTATGAATGCCATGATTTGATGCCTTGTTTCATGTTTGATTGCAACCTTTGGCTCAAGTATGATAGCTCAGATGTTAGTATGTGCATAGGAGAGTCTAAAAATGTATCTAGAGTCGTGTTTGAGGTCACCAAGTTGGAAATGGTGGAATTGCAGAGCAGGGCGTATCGATACGCCTAAGAGCCGTATCGATACGCCTAAGGGCCGTATCGATACGGCCTTGCCCAAATGCCACGATTTTTGGCCTGGCGTACCGGTACCCTGGGGGTATCGATACCTTCCAAAGTTACTAGAATTTGGAGAAATGGGGGAGAGTAGGGCGTACCGATACGGGGTTCACGCGTATCGATACGGGTCTACTCTGTTGACCAAGAAGGTTTGACCGAGAAGGGCGTATCGATACACTCAAGGGCTGTATCGACACGGTCTTCCCGGAGTTGACTCTTTGGGTTAACCTGGTCAGGGCGTATCGATACCCCTAGTTAGGGTACCGATACGGTCTGCCCTGTAAGCTTAAAAATGGACTAGTTATGTATGGTCGGGGTTCGAATGTGATCTTTCTTTGGATGTTTTCCGCTGTTGTGAATCACTTAGGACTTAATATCCCTCTAGACAAGATTAAAATAAAAAGAAAAAAATAGGGTTGCTAACCGAGGGGGAACCTTAACGGGTTTCACTCGATTTTCCCCGTGTGGCCCACTCGGACCGGTCAACCGGCCAGACCGGGACGAAGGGGTTACAGGGTGATTTCTATTCATATATGTGTGTGTGTGTGAAAGGAACAAAAATTCTATGCCTCAACACTAAGAGATTAAAATCTAAGTCTTAAACCTAAATTCTAAACTCTAAAAAATACATGTTACATCTTAATCATAAACCCTAACTTTAAACTTTAATCATGAACCTAATTTTAGTATTGAGACATAGATAAGGCACAAAAAAATATTGAAGAATTCTATTCATTCGTAGGAGGTAGTGTTTATAAGTTAACTAAAAACAAGAAATTGCCCACTTGTTTTTAGGGCTAAATGCTAGTTATTTCCATAATTGTGAATATGGGGTGTACGCTTTGTTTGGTTGGGTGGAATAGTGGAAGGAAGAGAAAAATAGAAATACAGTGAAACATTTATAAATTAATATCATTGGGACCATGATATTTTATTAGTTTAGAGAGATATTAAAATATCGATAAATTAATAATTTATTAATTAAAAGAAAATTTCTCAATTCAGCAAATATAACTTTGATAAAAATATGATCCAGGCGAAAATGACGAATGTTTACAAATTCAAAGTTTAGAGAAAATTGTGGCTAATATTGTTGAAAGTTCTACTAATGATGAAGTTGAAGATGATTCAATACCACTTGAACTAGTCACGCGAAAGGAAGCATTGAATGCGGCAACAACTCTTTACAACTTTTTATTGCAGTTGAAGACTTCAACGCCGGAACTTGTGAGTGCAATTAGAAAAGTTAGAGATGAAATTGAATTAGATTTGAATTTTAAAAAGAAACAGATTACAATAGATTCATATTTTAGCAAGTTACCAGAGTAGTAATTGTAATATTTATGAATTATGAATTTATAGTTTTCATGAGACCTTTTATATTTATAAAGGGGATCTCCAAAAATTATTATATTATTATCTTATTGAATTTGATGATTTTTTACATTGGCCCAAGTCGGGACCGGAAAAAATTATTATTTAATAGAGTTTATTAATTTAAAGAGTATTAATTTATAGAGGTTTTACTGTAAAATAAATTTAAGAGTTGCTTGGTATGGTGGAAAATTTGAAAGAAAGAAAATAAGAGGGGAAGTAGCTCCTATACAAATAATTTTCTCTCTACAATTAGGTGGAAAATAAAAAAGAAAAATAAAAGCTATAATACTTTAATAATAAAATTATCAAATTATATTTAAAAAAATTAATTTTAATTTCACCATATTTATTATTATAATGTCATCCAATATTTTTGTTATGATTTTATTTTTATTCAGTTTAGTCCATAAAAATTATTTTAATCTAAAATATACTCTCATTTTTTTCTAATTTTATTATTAAATTCAATAGTTTTAATATAAAAATATTGTTTTACTTTAGTCTCTAAAATATTTATTTAATCCGGAATTGATCCTTATTTGTTTCTAATTTTTATAATTTTATCTAATATTTTCACTATGATTTTATTTTTTGTTCAATTTAATCCCTAAAATTTAATTTAGAAATGACCCTTATTTATTTCTATTTTATAATTTAGTCCAATATCTTACAATTGCAAACTTTACGTTTCAATCACTAATTTTATAATTGCAATTAAGGACTTGTTTTTATCTTAGATTAACATGAAGCTTGATCTATATGTCAACGATGATATTGATTTCATAAAGAAATGTTTAATTTTACTTTTTGCAAAATAGGTCCCTGTATTTTATGCATGTTTTGAAAATGACACATAAACTACTTATTTTTCAATTAACATTATATTTTAAATCCAATTTCAACACAGATTCATCATTAAGTTTAATTGAAATTAATGAGTCTAAAACGGACACGAAATTGGGTTTTTATCTTTAATTCAACTTATGAATTATTGACATTTTAATTCTCAAACCCTAAACCAATTAAATTTACTTCAATTTAAACTTTGTTTGTAGGAAAACAAGAGGTATAAGATGTTTCTAATTGTATTAAACTTGTATTTAAGTTTTGAATGTTTTGGGTTTAAATTTTATAAAATTACCGAAATGTCATTTTGTTAAATTGTTTATTTTTCTAAATTTTTTAAAGGTTTATTTTCTCGGGTGACTTTAGTTAATTGTTTTCGCTTTATTTTCATGTTGGTTATTTACTTTCATGTAGGTTATTTACTTTCATGTAATCGAATATATATTTTTTTAAAATCTATTTTAGGCCACAGATGGGCCATTTGTAGCATTCAATATTCGAATTGAATTTCATCTGGACCAGGCCAAATCTTATAAACTAATTGAATAAAAATAATAATATTAATATTAATAATATTTGATTAAATTATAAAAAATAAACTATAGTTTTCAACCTTAATTTTTCGCCTTAATGTCGTTTTTTTTCTCGTGTGGTCTAATTAATGCTTCAGTGAACTTATTTTTTTAACCAAAGTGAAATTATTTTTTTTAAATTGAATCCACTAATTTTATTAAACGAAGAAATATTCGAAACTATAATGAAAGTTTACCACTAAGTAAACAAACACCTAAATTCAGACACAAACCCAGAAAATCAAATTAGCGGCTCTAGGTCATAAGAGGACCATACAAGGAACAGGTAAGAACCTAATCCAAAGACTCGAAACAAAAGACGAATAGAAACATCCCCAAATTGACGATGATGGGTAAAACCATCAACAAACAACATTGACAAATGCATATTACAGTGAACGTACGATGACAATACGGTTATTACCACAACTTAATCGCGAATAAACGGTAGATGTAATCGCGTATCTGAATCCGGTTCAAGGGCCCAAGACAAGGAGATCAACAACATAATGAAATGAGCGTCATCTTGATCAGTCGCGGCGACGTCAGATCCAACCCTAATAAAAAACAAATAACAGAAAAATGTGCTAAAAAGCAAAAAAATGTATCAAATGGTAGAGGAAAGCATGTCATGAAGACAGATTTATTGAATTAAAAAACTGGAAATCAAGAGAACAAAACAAACAAATAAAAATGAGTGATCGACAGTCGAAAAACAACCCTAAAATTGTTGTCGTCACCTGCCTAAATTTAACCAAAATGAAAGAGCGGCGCTAGAGAAAAAAGAAAAGCTAGGGCTGCCCAAGACAAGTAGATCAATTTAAATAATCCTTTCCCTCTTTGAAGTAATAGCAGATTGAAAATATCCTACATCAGATTATCACCGTAATATTTTAAAGATTTTTTCTAACATATACATAAGGGTCAATTAATAGTTTGTATTAAATAAAAAATTTTACTTGAAAAAATAATAATTATTTAATGTATTACAAAATCTTAAAAGATTCTATTGAAAAAATTGTCATATAATGTATTAGAGTTTAGGGTCTAGGGTTTAGGGTTTTATGGGTATGGTTAGTGTATAGGGATTATGGTTTTATGTTTAGGGTTATGGTTAGAGTTTAGAGTTTTATGGTTTTATAATGTATTAAAGTTTAGGGTCTAGGGTTTATAGTTTCAAGGTTTATGGTTTTATGGTTAGGGTGTTAGGGTTTTAGGGTTTATGGTTTTATGGGTATGGTTAGTGTATATGGATTATGGTTAGTGTTTAGAGTTTTATGCTTTATTGTTTAGGGTTTATAGTTTTAGGTTTTAGGTTTTAGGGTTTTAGGGGTATGGTTAATGTTTAAGGTGTAAGGTTAAGGTTTATAGTTTATGATTTAGTGTTTTATATTTTAGGGTTTAGGGTTAATGTTTTATTTTTGCAATTTAGGGTTTAGAATTTAGGTTAGTGTTAGTGTTTTAAGGTTTAAGATTTAGGTTTTAGGGTATATGATTTAAGATTTTGTGTTTAGATTTTTTAATAAAATCTTTTAGGGTTGTGTAATACATTAAATGATTGTTGTTGTTTTTTTTCAAATAGAATCTTGTATTAAATTTAAATTATTAAATGACCTTTAAATGCATAGGTTAGACAAACTTTTTTTTGAAAGCTAAGGTTATTATAAGTAGTATGTATTCTGAATATACTCTCAATCATTTAACAATGCATGCTCAATCACCTTGTTGCAGCTGCTGGTGCTCGAACACATTTAGATGTATGACAATCTCTCTAAGAACATGTTTAGATTTATGACAATTTCTTTTATTAATGTTGTTTTCAAAGTTTCAATTTAAATTCTCTCTATATTGCCCATCGTTGTTTTGGGTTAAATTGACATTTCTCTTTTTCATATTCCTCATTAGTGGTCTACTGTCTAAATTATTCATTTTGTAATAAATAAGGTTATTACTTGATACATTACTATTGGAAAAAATAATTTCACTAATAGTATTTAGATGATGTTAAATGTCTTATTATTTATTAATTATTTTTAAATTTACTTAAAAGGATATTTGACATCATCTAAATAGTATTTGTGGAATTATTTTTGTAACACCAAAAAAAAATGAAAAATGAGAAAATATTAGTAAAAGTGCAATCAGTGGGTTTTGACCCCATGACCTCTTGAGTGCATGTAATTTAGCCGTGTGAGCTAAGGTAATTTCTGATTATAGTTTGCCTCAGTTCTATTTTATGTTTATTGTTTAAATTATACCAAAATTAAATAAATGTTTGAACCCCTTCAGCTACCAGCTATCCCTTCTTCATCGAGAGAGAGAGATCTAGAATCTCTATAGTCTCTCCACCTTCCCCAGCCCCGATCTCGGCCACCGTCGATCGGTGGTGTGCACGACCACCATCGGCGTGCTCGCCGTCGTGCCGAGAGCCTAACGCCACCAGCCACTCGCGGCTGTTCACTGTGGTTATCCGGTTAGGCTTCGTCAGGAAACCCTTGCCCCGCCGCCTCTGATTGCCAATGTTTCAGCCGCCGTCCGACGTCCGTGTTGCTCACGGCCACCGCCATCGGGGTCCCCGTCTGTCCGTGTTAAAAACCCAGCTCCCCACTCGCCGGTGCGTCGCGCCGTTCGCCGTTGAGAGCAAGTTGAAGCTTCGTCGAGACCCATCTTGAAGCCGCCTCTGTTTTCCTCCGTTTCGGCTGCCTCCGTCATCGGCAAGGTGCGTCGGCCGTGCAGGCGTGTTCAGCATATGGAGGAGAGCAAAACCCAACTGACCACCCTCTGTTCCGCCGCCGGCAGGGCCCTCATCGGCGCTTCGTCATTTCCGACAATCTATGTCCTTTGTTACGTAGTTTCCGATGAATTTTCGACCTATTTTCATGCTTGTGTGGTTTGGTTCAAGTGGTTAATTGAAGATCTATCTTTTGCAGGTGAAATCGCACCATTTCGGGCCTCTGATGACCGTCCGGCGACCTCTCCGGCGTTTTTCCAGTGAACAGAATGTTTTGGGTAAGTAAATCGGCTTGAGCCGGTTTAAACCGGTCTGAGTCAACCTAAACCGAACCCGGCCCAACCTATGAGCCCAAGAGTTGCGTGTAAAATAGTCTATCGCAATTGTAGTGCAAGTATACACGATGCAAGTAGTAAAGTGATATGAAGTATCGGATATCGTCTCCACAGGGATTGGGCTAATGACTTCACCTAAATTCACTGCACGAAGTAAAGGAAAGAGTTTAGAAAATTGTCACGAAAATATTAAGGAAAACGTAAATAAAGGAATTGGAATATCAAGATAGAGAGAATGGGCTGGTATTGAATTGCTCCGTAGTGCAGGTATTGAATTGCTTAGGAACTCCAGTTCTGTCGTCGCGCCCGTCGCTGACAGCACCTGTCGCGGCGGCTGTCCGTTAGCTGTCGCGGCAGCGAACACTAACTCCGTACTCCAAGTTTGGCAAGAATCCCAGATCTGCCTTGGCCTATCCCTAGGTCCAAGTCTGTCGATGATCACGTCTTTGATGATACCTCCCGGCGTGAATCGAAGGATGAACACCGATGTGTATGAATTCTTCCTTAGCCACTTAACCTTGCCCTGTCCCTAGGTACAAGATAGTTCAACTATAAACTAGAGAACTTGCTCTTATCTCTTTCGTATACTTAACTCTCCTGATGCTAAGTAAATGGATAACCTCACAATGCTCTCCCGATGCTCTTACAAGATATTAAAACCGAAATAAGAGAACTTGAAGTTTATTTTATTGAACTTGGAAAATCCTAAAACAAAACAACCCTTGCAACTACTTTACAAAACAACCCGTGGCCCTAGGGGGAGTTTAGAACATGTCGACAAAGGGTAAACAGTAGGGGTTTAGGTTATCGGTTATGGGGGTATTCGATGCCTCCTAGGTTAAAGCTATGCCCTTATATAAGCTTTGGGCTCAAGTATTCTAAGTTAACAAGGATTACAACTTTAATGAAAAGCAAGATTCTAATAAATGCTTAATCTCTAAGGATTCCTACTTTTCAGCCGCCTCCTTGTTTCATGGGAATTCTTCTCCTTGAGCTTTGACTTGACATATCTTTCGATCCGGGGCTTGGAAAATTATTTGGCTTTCACACGACAGACGAGCATATTTTTCTCTATCTATCGAGGTCCACTTCACTTTTCCTCTTCATAAGGCTGCTGTCACCTTACTGTCACGACAGGTCCATTGCAGCTTCGTCCTCATTGTCTACTTGTCCAGCTCAGTTCTCCTGCTTCTCTGCCCTGCGCCTGCCTTCTTTGTCAACCATGGCAGTATCCTGCAAAATAAGCCATCTTTTAGTAGAATCCGTGCCTTTAGTGAATTTGTGATGTTTTACTGTAAACTGACCTAAATGCAATGCAATGATGCTTGAATGCAGCAGAAATATGGGGTAAAAAGGGTGTAAATAATAGAACTTTTACACACTCAACACACCCCCGAACTCGAGTTCTTGCTTGCCCTCAAGCAATTAAACCTAAAAGAAAAGAAAATATTTTTGTGTTGGCTTTCAAACAGTGAACTGTCCCTTACCCGTCGCCCATTCTCTGTGGCGGCAGCAACCTGTCGGAAGGTTTTAGAATCTGTCCGGAATTTCCCTATAGCTCTCGTGTAGTGTGTGCATGCTTGTGAACAGTTATATGCCAAGACTCTCTTAGTTTCACTAGAATATTCAACTCTTAACTTGAATTTTTATGTCAAAGTTTATTTTTTTTAATGAACTTTTTCATGCTCCTTTGATTTCTTTGTTTTGACTCGATATTTTTCAAGCTAAAGTTTGACTAGAGCCAGTTTTCGGGCACCTCTAGTTAACTTCCTAGAGCCAGTTTCGGGCACCTCTAGGGCTATTGAGTCTCTTTTCTAAACTTCTTTCCTAGAGCCAGTGTTAGGCACCTCTAGGGGCTATTCAAGTTCTAAGCATCCTATTCTAGTTTGGCTAAAAGAAATCTAAGCAATATAACAGTCACAAAGGTGTTTTAAGTTTTCAGAACTATAGAAAAATTCTAAACTTCTCCTTAAACTGTCCTCAAGATGCTGCCACGACAGAGCTTTCATGACAGGTAAGCTAAATTCTCAGTTTTAAGCCAACAGTTTTATATTTTCTGTTTTGTTTTTTTTTTGTTTAAAAGAACTTAATTAAAAGGAAGACACAACAATTAATAAAGTGATGTACTTAAGACTCCATTAATGATGGAGGGTTGCCACCCCCAAACTCGAGGGTTGCATTGCCCTCAATGCAAAATGATAGGTAAATGGCAGGTACATCACAAAATAAATATAAGCAGGCAGCAGGATAATAAAAAAGAAAAGACTTAAATTTAATCGCTGTCCTTGCTGCTGCTGCTGACACGGATCTGGCGGCGGCGGCTGGGCTGAGGAGGAGGCTGGGCAGGTTCAGGGGCAGACTGCTCCACGAGCTGGACGTCGGTACTGCTGCCACTGTCCCAAGTGCTGCTGGTGGTGGTGCTAGCCTTGGGCATCAGCTTCATGTCTACCACGTGTTTTATCCTCTTGACAGGCGTAAATTCCCTCTCCAAATTCCTCCTGATCAGAGGGCTGTCATCGGAAGCAGGTCTCTTCGTTCCTTTGGCAGGGGTGTCGGCCGGTGGACTGCCTGCTGCCGTCGGGGCAGGTGATGGGGTGGAAGCGGTAGAGTTGGAATGTGGGGAGGCAGGTGGTGTGGGTGTGTGGACAGGGGAGGGGATATGGAAATAATGGGCAGGAAATGTAGGGAATTGAACACCGGGAAAATTTAAAGTTTGGGTAATGAAGTTTACCGTCGAGTTAGCGAAGTCCCGAATGAATGTCATCAATCCCATTTGTCTCTCCTCTACCCATTGAAGCGCAGCAAGGATGAGGGCAGACTGGTCTGTCGGAGCGGCTGCGGCGGCAGGTTCAGGGGCAGGCTCCTCTGATGATTCGTCTGGGGAGCCGACTGGATTGAAAGATAAGACAGGTGTAGCTACTACCAGCTCCATGAGGCTGTTGATGTTGTTGTCTGTCCAGCCTCTGCCCTTGATTATTTTGTCGGAGGGTTCCTCGGGAACAGCAGCACAGCGGCATAGTGAAGTTATTGTGAACGGCATGCAGAGGCGGGAGTCGGAGCGGAAGGTGCAGTCCAGGATGCTGTCCCTCATATAGCGGCCCACATTAATAGGCCTGTCGTGCATGATGGAATGAATAAGGGCGAGCCACTGCTGGTTAACTGTCGTGTGGTGGGAAGAAGGCATGATGCGCTTTTTGATAAAAGCGTTCCAGAGTTTAGCTTCAGGGAGGAGCTGCCCCTTTTTACAGAATGGGGGTTCTTTTTGCTGGTTGTCCATGTGGTTCCTTCCTCTGTCACCTCCGCCATAACAGCACCATAAGCGGCAACATCGAGGGTGTCGAGAAATTTCTGGTGGGCATCATCATCGGGGCCAAAGAAGAGGCCAAACATGTGGTTGATGCTGTCGGCAGTGAAGGGCACCTTTACACCTCGAACGGTGGCAGATGTTGCCTTTCTGCTGTCTATGGCCGCATAGAACTCCCGGACTAATGTGTCGTTTAGTTCTGCCGGTTGTTCAGCAAAGTGCTCCCATAGTTGAGCTGTGATGGCCTTTACGATGAACGGCCGGAGTCCCATGTGGGGAGCCTTTCGGATGTACACGAAACCTCTTTCCTCCCATAACTCCTTTGTGGCGAAGGGCGTCGCTGCTGCTGAAGAAGATGCGGAAGCAGCGCTATGGCGGGTCTATCTAGACGACATGTTAGTTGCAAGGGTTGTGAAATAGAGAAAGAAAATAAAAACTAGAGGAGAAAGCAAGAGAGAATAAGCAGAAGTGATGAAAAATGAAAGTGAAAACGGGGTTTTATAGCGGTCGAGGATCTGCCCATTTAATGCAGCAACGGTAGGCGTGAATAACGGAGCGACTATTGGGAGTTAGCGTGTCTGACGCGTCTGACACGTATTTATGCGTCTGTTGTGCGTCTGCCGCACGCTTCTACGTGTGCCGTGTCAGTCTGTTGACAGCCTGTCATATCTGTCTGCGACGGCAGCCGAAACGACAGGCTTCATAAATGGGCTTTGTTGGGCTGATGGATGGGTGGTGGGCTTGGGTCACTTCTCTTTGTCTTCTTGACTCCTTTATTTCCTAAAAACAGAAATTGAAAAAAAAACAAAACATTATTCGCATAAATTAAACCTAATCTCCTAATAAATAATAAATAATAAAAATAAATGAAAATAAAATTTAGGTTAAATTAGGGATGCCTTGTGGGGCATCTCCTAAAGTAACCACTTCCTGTATTCCTGGGGCTTCAGTCCCCTGATAATGCTTGAGGCGTTGCCCGTTGACTTTGAATTGGTGCCGATCTTTTAATGATTGAATTGTTATGGCACCATGGGGAAAAACTTGAACCACTTGGAACGGGCCAGACCATCTAGATTTTAGCTTCCCTGGGAAGAGTTTCAACCTAGAGTTAAATAACAACACAGGCTGCCCTGGGCAGAACTGTCGTGGCAGCAACTTCCTGTCATGCCACTTCTTAGTCTTTTCCTTGTAAATTCTTGCATTGTCGTAGGCCATTGTCCGTAATTCCTCAATCTCATTAAGATCTAACAGCCTCTTCTGGCCTGCCTTGTCCAAGTCCATATTCACTGCCTTGATTGCCCAATATGCTTTATGTTCGATCTCGACAGGCAAGTGACAGGTTTTCCCATAAATCAAACGGTATGGAGACATGCCCAATGGAGTCTTAAAAGCTGTTCGATATGCCCATAATGCATCATTCAGAAGTAAAGACCAATCTTTCCTAGTTGGCTTAACCATCTTCTCAAGAATATTCTTTACTTCCATATTGGAGATCTCAGCTTGTCCATTGGTCTGTGGGTGGTATGCTGTCGCGATCCTGTGCTTGACACCATATTTCTTCAAAGCGGCAGCAATTACCCTATTATCGAAATGTCTCTCTTCATCACTGATAATCGCCTTAGGGATGCCAAATCTAGAAAAAATGTTTTTGTGCAAAAAATTTTGGACCGTCTTGGCATCATTCTTTTGAGTGGCGATGGCTTCAACCCACTTGGAGACGTAATCTACTGCTAGGAGGATGTACAAATTTCCACACGAAGATGGAAAAGGTCCCATAAAATCAATCCCCCAAACGTCGAAGATCTCGACTTCTAAAATGTTCTACAGTAGCATCTCGTTTCTCCTCGAGATATTACCTGTCCGCTGGCACCTGTCACAGTTCTTGTAAAAGTCATGTGCATCTTTATACAGTGTCGGCCAGTAGAACCCTGACTGCAGCACCTTGGCAGCAGTTTTGTTGCCTCCTAAGTGACCTCCATATTGTGAAGCATGAAAGTGATGGAGAATGTCTTCTTGCTCTTCTTGTGGTACACACCTCCTTATAACCTGATCTACACACATTTTGAAAAGAAGAGGTTCGTCCCAATAATAATGCTTAACATCATTCTGGAACCTCTTCTTGGCTTGATAATTAAGATCAGAAGGAAGTATTCCGCTAACTATAAAATTAACGAAATCAGCATACCAGGGGAGTTTAGAAGACTTACCTGCCGCCATGGCTGTCGCGACAGCGATTGCGGCAGCAAAGAGCTGCTCATCTGGGAAGGTCTCCAGTATGTGTGTCTCATCAATAGGTAGACTCTGTCCCGTCTCCAATCTTGACAAGTGATCAGCCACCTGATTTTCTGTCCCCTTCTTGTCCTTGATCTCAAGGTCGAATTCTTGTAGTAGCAAGATCCACCGTATCAATCTAGGCTTTGCATCCTTCTTTGCGAACAAATACTTAAGGGCAGAGTGATCTGTGTGCACTATTACTTTCGTCCCAAGTATGTAAGAACGAAACTTGTCAATGGAGAACACCACAGCTAACAGCTCCTTTTCTGTGGTGGTATAGTTCACTTGGGCGTCATTTAACGTTTTGCTGGCATAGTATATGACGTGAAACAGCTTATCTCTGCGCTGCCCAAGTGCTGCCCCGACAACATAGTCACTAGCATCACACATAATCTCAAATGGTTGTGTCCAGTCTTGTGGCTGTACTATGGGGGCTGTCACTAGTTTTTCCTTCAGAACCTTGAATGCTTCAGTACATTCTTCATTAAAGTCAAAGGGTCGGTTCTGCTCTAAGAGATGACATAGGGGCTTCGTGATTTTTGAGAAATTCGCGATAAATCTCCGATAAAAACCAGCATGCCCTAAAAAACTCCTAATGCCCTTGACTGTAGTCGGTGGCGGCAGCTTCTCAATTACTTCTATTTTGGCCCTGTCGACTTCTATCCCACGGCAGCTGATCTTATGGCCAAGGACTATCCCTTCATCCACCATAAAGTGGCATTTTTCCCAATTTAGAACAAGATTAGCCTTTTCACATCTTTCAAGTACCTTTTGAAGATTGCCTAGGCAGTTCTCAAAATCGTCTCCAAAGACGGAAAAATCATCCATGAAAATCTCGAGGAAGTCCTCTACCATGTCGAAGAATATAGCCATCATGCACCTTTGGAAGGTGGCAGGTGCATTGCAGAGTCCAAACGGCATCCTCCTAAATGCATATGTTCCGTAGGGGCATGTAAAAGTCGTTTTCTCTTGATCCTCTGGTGCAATAGCAATTTGATTGTACCCTGAGTAACCATCAAGAAAACAATAGTAAGGTTTACCCGCTAATCTATCAAGCATTTGATCAATAAAGGGTAAAGGAAAGTGGTCCTTTCGGGTAGCTTTGTTAAGCTTCCGATAGTCCATACAAACCCTCCAACCGGTCACAGTCCTGGTTGGGATTAACTCGTTGTTCTCATTGGTTACCACGGTCATTCCTCCTTTCTTGGGAACACATTGCACCGGGCTCACCCATTTGCTGTCGGAGATGGCGTAAATAATACCAGCATCTAACCATTTGATTATCTCCTTACGCACCACCTCCTTCATTGCATGGTTTAGCCGCCTTTGAGCATCAATAGTCGGCTTATGATCTTCCTCTAGGAGGATTTTGTGCATGCATAACGCCGGACTAATGCCTTGTATGTCTGCTATCGTCCATCCAATCGCCTTCTTGTGTTGCCTTAGCATGTCGATTAGCTGTCGTTCCTGTTCCTGCGGCCGCTTAGCAGAGATGATTACGGGCAACGTATCATTGGAACCAAGAAAAGCATTATTGCGTGTAAAATAGTCTATCGCAATTATAGTTCAAGTATACACGACGCAAGTAGTAAAGTGATACGAAGTATCGGATATCGTCTCCACAGGGATTGGGCTAATAGCTTCACCTAAATTCACTGCACGAAGTAAAGGAAATAATTATGAGAAGTTGTCACGAATAATAATGTAAAAACGTAAATAAAGGAATTGAAATATCAAGATAGAGAGAATGGGCTGGTATTGAATTGCTCAGTAGTGCAGGTATTGAATTGCTTAGGATCTCCAGTTCTGTCGTCGCACCCGTCGCCGACAGCACCTGTCGCGGCGTCTGTCCGTTAGCTGTTGCGGCAGCGAACACTAACTCAGTACTTCAAGCTTGGCAAGAATCCCAGATCTGCCTTGCCCTATCCCTAGGCACAAGTCTGTCGATGATCACGTCTTTGATGATACCTCCCGGCGTGAATCGAAGGATGAACACCGATGTGTATGAATTCTTCCTTAGCCACTTAACCTCGCCCTATCCCTAGGCACGAGATGGTTCAACTATAAACTAGAGAACGCGCTCTTATCTCTTTCGTATACTTAACTCTCCCGATGCTAAGTAAATGGATAACCTCACAATGCTCTCCCGATGCTCTTGCAAGATATTAAAACCAAGATAAAAGAACTTGAAGTTTATTTTATTGAACTTGAAAAATCCTAAAACAAAGCAACCCTTGCAATCTACTTTACAAAACAACCCGTAGCCCTAGGGGGTTTTTAGAACATATCGGTGACAGGTAAACGACAGGGTTTAGGTTTTGGTTATGGGGTTATCGGTTATGCCCTAGGTTTAATCTATGCCCTTATATAAGCTTTGGGCTCAAGTTATCTAAGGTAACAAGGATTACAACTTTAATTAAAAGTAAGATTCTAATAAAGACTAAATCTCTAAAGACTCCTACTTTCCAGCCGCATCCTTGTTTTTAGGGATTTCCTCTCCTTGAGCTTTGGCTTGACATATCTTTTGATCCGGGGCTTGGAAAAATATTCGGCTTCCACACGACAGACGAGCAGATTTTTCTCTATCTATCGAGGTCCACTTCACTTTTCCTCTTCACAAATCTGCTGTCACCATGCTGTCACGACAGGTCCATGACAGGTTCGTCTTCTTCAGCTGCTTGTCCAGTTCAGCTCTCCTGCTTATCTGCCCTGCGCCTGCCTTCGACATCTACTGTGACAGATACCTGCAAAAATAGCCATCTTTCAGTAGAATCCGTGCATTTTATATAATTGTGATGTTTTATTGAAAACTAACCTAAATGCAATGCAATGATGCTTGAATGCAGCAGAAATATGTGTTAAAAAGGGTGTAAATAATAGAACTTTTACACATTCAACACACCCCCAAACTCAAGTTTTTGCTTGCCCTCAAGCAATGAAGACTTAAAAGAAAACTGAAAATTTTTGTGTTGGCCTTCAAACAGTGAACTGTCCCTTACCTGTCGCTCATTCTCTATGGCGGCAGCAACCTGTCGGAAAGGTTAGGATCTGTCCGGAATCTCCCTATAGCTCTCGTGCAGTGTGTGCATGCTTGTGAACAGTTATATGCTAAGACTCTCTTAGTTTCACTAGAATATTCAGCTCCTTAACTTGAATTTCTATGCCAAAGTTTTTTTTTAGAAGGCATATTTTCGTGCTTCTTCTTCTTTTTCTTCTATTTTCAAGCTAAGTTTTTCTAGAGCCAGTTTCGGGCACCTCTAGTTAGCTTCCTAGAGCCGGTTTCGGGCACCTCTAGGTTTTTGATTTTCTTTTGCTAAACTTCTTTCCTAGAGCCAGTGTTAGGCACCTCTAGGGGCTATCCAAGTTCTAAGCTTCCTATTCTAGTTTGGCTAAAAGAAATCTAAGCAACATAACAGTCACAAAAGTGTTTAAGTTTTCAGAACTATAGAAAGGCTCTAAACTTTTCCTTAACCTGTCCTAAAGATGCTGCCACGACAGAGCCGTCATGACAGGTAAGTTAACTTCACAGTTTTAAGCCAACAGTTTAAATTTTCTAAATATATATATATATATATATATATATATATATATATATATATATATATATATTTTAAAAGAAAAACATAAATAAATAACACAACAATTAATAAAAGATGTACTAAGACTCCATTAGAATGGAGGGTTGCCACCCCCAAACTCGAGGGTTGCATTGCCCTCAATGCAAAATGATATGAAAAATAAAAGAAAGAAAAACAAAGTACATCACAAAATATAAAGGCAGGCAGCAGTAGAGGAAAAAAATAAAAACTTAAATTTTTATTCGCTGTCCTCGCTGCTGCTGCTGACGCGGATCTGATGGTGGCGTCTGCGCTGTGGAGGGGGCTGGGCAGGTTCCGGAGCAGGTTGATCAACAGGTTCATCAGCCTGTTGAGGGGCAGGTTCATCGGCAGGTTGAGGGGCAGGTGGTTCTACTAGTCGGACGTCGGAACTGCTGCCGCTGTCCCATGAGCTGCTGGTTGTGATGGCTTTGGACAACCTTCGCTTGTTTGCCACGTGCTTAATACGTTTTACTCGCGTGAAGTCGCTGTCCAAATTCCTCCGGACAAGAGGGCTGTCATCAGTGGCAGCTCGCTTGGTTCCTCGAGGGGAGGTGTCTGCCGGTGGGCTGCCGGCTGCCGTCGGGGCAGGGGATGGTGTGGAAGTGGCAGATTGTGTATGGGGAGAGACAGGTGGTGTGGGAGTAGGGGAGGGGATATTGAAATAATGGGCGGGGAAGGTGGGGAAGATGACATCCGAAAAATTCAAAGTATTAGTAATGAAATTTACCGTTGCATTTGAGAAGTCACGGATAAAGGTCATCAAACCCATTTGGCACTCCTCTACCCTCAGGATGGCAGCAAGGATGTGTGCGTTCTGATCTGCCGGAGCGGTGTTGGTGGCAGCTTCTGGGGCAGGTTCGGTGGCAGGTTCATCATCGGAATCAGCAGGAGGGGCGTTTGGGTCGAAGGCGTTGAGGGGCGATACGACTATGACCTCCATGAGGCTGGAGATGTTGTTGTCTGTCCATCCGCTGCCCTTCTTGATTTTGTCGGAGGTCTCCTCTGGTACGGCAGCACAGCGGCAGAGGGCGGTGATGGTGAACGGCAGGCAAAGTCGTGAGTCTGAACGGAAGGCACAATCGAGGATGCTGTCCCTCATATATCTGCCCACATTGATGGGCCTGTCGTGCATAATGGAGTGGATAAGGGCCAGCCGATGTCGGTTGACTGTCGTATGGTGGGACGAGGGCAGGATACGCTTTTTGATGAAAGCGTTCCATAGTTTTGCCTCAGGGAGTAGCTGCGCCCTATTGATGGAGTTAGGGTTCTTCTTGCTGGTGCTCCATGTCGTGCCCGCCTCTGTCAACTCCCTCATGACAGCATCATGTCCAGCAGCGTCGAGGGTGTCCCAAAATTGTTGGTGAGCATCATCGTTGGGGCCAAAGAAGAGGCCGAACATGTGGTTGATGCTGTTGGCGGTGAAGGGAACTGCCACTCCTCGGACGGTGACAGATGTCGCCGTTTTGCTGTCGATGGCCTCATAGAATTCTCGGACCAAAGTATCATTAAGCTCTACCGGCTGCTCGGAAAAATCCTCCCAAAGTTGTGCTGTTATGGCCTGCATGATGAACGGCCGGAGTCCCATATGGGGGGCATCTCTGTTATAGATGAAGCCACGCTCCTCCCATAGTTCCTTTTTAGCGAACGGGGATGCTGCTGCTGAAGAAGAAGCGGCAGCAGCGTTTTGACGGGTTTGTCTCGATGACATTTTGGTTGCAAGGGCTGAAAAAGATAGAAGATAGATAAAACTAGAGGAGAAAACAAGAGAGAAAAATCAGAAGTGATGAAAATGAAAGGGAGAACGGGGTTATATAGCTGTTGGGGATCTGCCCATTTAATGCCGCAACGGCAGGCGGGAATAACGGGGCGGCAGATTGAATGTAGCGTGTCTGACGCGTCTGACACGCATTTATACGTCTGCTGTGCGTCTGCCGCACGCTTCTGCGTCTGCAGTGTCAGCCTGTTAACAGCCTGTCAAGTCCGTCTGCGCCGGCAGCTGAAACGACAGGTTATCATAAATAGGCTTTATTGGGCTGGTGGATGGGCGGTGGTCTTGGGCCACTTCTTCTTTCTCACTTGACTCCTTTATTTCCTAAAAACTGAAATTAGAAAAATAAAACATTATTCGAATAAAAGTAACCTAATTTCCTAATAAATAATAATAAATAATAAAATAAATAAAAATAAAAGTTAGGTTAAATTAGTGATGCCTTGTGGGGCATCACCTAAAGTAACCACTTCCTGTATTCTTGGGGCTTCAGTCCCCTGATAATGCTTGAGGCGTTGTCCATTGACTTTGAATTGGTGCCCGTCCTTTAATGATTGAATTGTAATGGCACCATGGGGAAAAACTTGAACCACTTGGAACGGGCCAGACCATCTAGATTTAAGCTTCCCTGGGAAGAGTTTCAACCTAGAATTAAACAACAACACAAGCTGCCCTGGGCAGAACTGACGTGGCAGCAACTTCTTGTCATGCCACTTCTTTGTTTTCTCCTTGTATATTCTTGCGTTGTCGTAGGCCATCGTCCGTATTTCATCGATCTCATTCAAATCTAACAGCCTTTTCTGGCCTGCCTTGTCCAAGTCCATGTTTACTGCCTTGATTGCCCAATATGCCTTGTGCTCTATCTCGACAGGCATGTGGCAGGTTTTCCCATAGATCAATCGGAATGGAGACATGCCCAATGGAGTTTTGAAAGCTGTCCTGTATGCCCATAATGCATCATTCAGAAGTAGAGACCAATCTTTCCTAGTTGGTTTAACCATCTTTTCAAGAATGTTCTTCACTTCCCTGTTGGAAATCTCAGCCTGTCCATTGGTCTGTGGGTGGTATGCTGTCGCGATCCTGTGCTTGACACCATATTTCTTCAAGGCGGCAGCAATTACCCTATTGTCAAAATGTCTCCCTTCATCACTGATAATCGCCTTAGGGATGCCAAATCTAGAAAATATGTTTTTGTGCAAAAACTTTTGGACCGTTTTGGCATCATTCTTTTGAGTTGCGATTGCTTCTACCCACTTGGAGACATAGTCCACTGCTAGGAGGATGTAAAGATTTCCACATGAAGATGGAAAAGGTCCCATAAAATCAATCCCCCAAACGTCGAAGATCTCGACTTCTAGGATATACTGCAGTGGCATCTCGTTTCTCCTCGAGATGTTACCTGTCCGCTGGCACCTGTCACAATTCTTGTAAAAGTCCTCTGCATCTTTATATAGTGTCGGCCAGTAGAACCCTGACTGCAGCACCTTGGCAGCAGTTTTGTTTCCTCCTAAGTGTCCTCCATATTGTGAAGCATGACAGTGATGGAGAATGTCTTCTTGCTCTTCTTGTGGTACACACCTCCTTATAACCTGATCTGCGCACATTTTGAGTTCGTCCCAATAATAATGCTTAACATCATTTTGGAACCTCTTCCTGGCTTGATAATTAAGATCAGAAGGAAATATTCCGCTAACTATAAAATTAACGAAATCAGCATACCAAAGAAGGTCAGAAGACTTACCTGCCGCCATGGCTGTCGCGACAGCGATTGCGGCAGCAAAGAGCTGCTCATCTGGGAAGGTCTCCAGTATGTGTGTCTCATCGAATGGTAGACTCTGTCCCTTCTCCAACCTCGACAAGTGATCTGCCACCTGATTTTCTGTCCCCTTTTTGTCTTTGATCTCAAGGTCGAATTCTTGTAATAGCAAGATCCATCGTATCAGCCTAGGCTTTGCATCTTTCTTTGCGAACAAGTACTTAAGGGCAGAATGGTCGGCGTGCACTATTACTTTCGTCCCAAGTATGTAAGAACGAAACTTGTCGATGGAGAACACCACAGCTAACAGCTCCTTTTCTGTGGTGGTATAGTTCACTTGGGCATCATTCAATGTTTTGCTGGCGTAGTATATGACATGAAACAGCCTGTCCTTGCGCTGCCCAAGTGCTGCCCCGACAGCATAGTCACTGGCATCACACATGATCTCAAATGGTTGTGTCCAGTCTGGTGGCTGTACTATGGGGGCTGTCACTAGCTTTTCCTTCAGAACCTTGAATGCTTCAGTACATTCTTCATTAAAGTCAAAGGGTCGGTTCTGTTCTAAGAGATGACATAGGGGCTTCGTGATTTTTGAGAAATTTGCAATAAATCTCCTATAAAAACCAGCATGCCCTAGAAAACTCCTAATGCCCTTGACTGTGGTTGGCGGCGGCAGCTTCTCAATTACCTCTATTTTGGCCCTGTCGACTTCTATCCCACGGCAGCTAATCTTATGGCCAAGAACTATCCCCTCATCCACCATAAAGTGGCATTTTTCCCAATTTAAAACAAGATTAGTTTTTTCACATCTTTCAAGTACCTTTTGTAAGTTGCCGAGGCAGCTCTCAAAATCGTCTCCAAAGACAGAAAAATCATCCATGAAAATCTCAAGGAAGTCCTCAACCATGTCGGAGAATATAGCCATCATGCACCTTTGGAAGGTGGCAGGTGCATTACAGAGTCCAAACGGCATCCTCCTAAACGCGTATGTTCCGTAGGGGCAGGTGAAAGTCGTTTTCTCTTGATCCTCTGGTGCAATAGCAATTTGATTGTAACCTGAGTAACCATCAAGAAAACAATAGTAAGGCTTACCCGCTAATCTATCAAGCATTTGATCAATAAAGGGTAAAGGAAAGTGATCCTTTCGGGTAGCTTTATTAAGCTTCCGATAGTCCATACAAACCCTCCAACCGGTCACAGTCCTGGTTGGGATTAACTCATTGTTTTCATTGGTTATCACGGTCATGCCTCCTTTCTTGGGAACACATTGCACCGGGCTTACCCATTTGCTGTCGGAGATGGCGTAAATAATACCAGCATCTAACCATTTGATTATTTCTTTACGCACTACCTCCTTCATTGCATGGTTTAACCGCCTTTGGGCATCTATAGTCGGCTTATGATCTTCCTCAAGGAGGATTTTGTGCATGCATAACGCCGGACTAATGCCTTGAATGTCTGCTATCGTCCATCCAATCACCTTCTTGTGCTGCCTTAACATGTCGATCAGCTGTCGTTCCTGTTCCTGCGGCAGCTTAGCAGAGATGATTACGGGCAGTGTGTCATCACAACCAAGATAAGCATATTTAAGCTGCCCTGGCAGGGGCTTAAGTTCTAAGATAGGTGGTTCAACAGTAGATGACTTTTGGATTAAATGGTTATCCGAAGTGTAATTCAAAGGTTCGAATAACTTACCTGAACGATAGTCTAACCAGTCTACCTCCTCATGACCTTCAGTATCAGATGTATCGGATTCAGAGGAGTCGCTGTCGTCGGTGCTGTCGTCGGTGCTGTCGTCATTGCTGTCGTGACAAGTTTGTAGATGGCTGTCGCAGCAGTGACCAAATTTTATATCACGGCAGCCCGACCTGATGCAGGGTTGATCAAAGGTCACCTCAATGATGGCCTTGCATTCCTCATCCACATCAGCATGTTTCATTGCCTGGAGAACATTCAACTTAATTTCTTGATCATTCACGCGCATGGTGAGTTCTCCTTTCTCCACATCAATCAATGATCTTTCCGTGGCTAAGAAAGGTCGCCCAAGGATGACTGGTGCGTTCTCATCTGCCTCACAATCTAAAATAAGAAAGTCAGCAGGAAATATAAGCTTATCCACTCTTACCAAAATATCTTCAATTTTTCCCTCGGGGTGAACGTAAGAGCGGTCGGCTAGCTGTAGGGTAACTGTCGTGGGCCGTGCCTTGCCAATACCTAGTTTCTGAAAAACAGATTTGGGCATTAGATTAACACTAGCACCAAGATCACATAATGCCTTACCCACAAATTTGTCGCCAATTACGCAAGGTATGATGAATCTCCCCGGATCCTTCTTTTTCTGGGGTGGCTGCCGATGAAGAATACTCATGCAACCTTCTGTCATCTTTACCGTTTCAAATTCCCCAAGTTTAGATTTTTTCGACATCACATCCTTGAGAAATTTAGCATAACCGGGCATCTCTCTAACAGCATCTAACAACGGAATATTGATATGAACCTGTTTAAAAATATCATAAATCTTTTTAAGTTGAGATTCATGCTTAGTTTGCTGTATCCGTTGCGGAAAAGGTGGTGGAGGACGGTAATCAGCAATGCGTCTTTCCCACTGCATGCGAATCTGAGGACGGTATTCATCTTTCTTCTCCTCTGTCGCTTCTGCTGTCGTGACAGGCTCATCGGCAGCAGTCTGTTTATCACCTGTCGGGGCAGCTTCCTCGGCAGGTTTATCCAAGGCAGGTTCCTTTTCTGTTTCAGCTTCTTTTTCCGGCCCTGGTAACTTTTTCCCACTCCTAGTAGTAATCGCCTTACATTGCTCATGTGGGGGCGGTCTAGCATTTTCAGTATTGCTAGGGAATCCTCCATTCTGCCGTGGCTTAATATGCTGCGACACCTGACCCATTTGTGTCTCTAGAGATTTCAAGGTAGCCTCATGATTTGTCATTCTCATCTTGGTTTCATCCATAAAGTTTTCTGTCTTCTTGACAAACTGATTAATATTCTCCATATACGTACCAGTCTGAGACATAAAGGTGGCCAGAGTCTGCTCCAATATACTACTCGTGGCAGGTGGTGGCTGCTGTTGTTGCTGAGGTGGCAGGTTCTGCGGCAGATGCTGTCGCGTCAACAATCTAGGACCCCCCTGATTCTGATTATGCGCTTGTGGATTCAGAGCGTTGTTTGGGTTACTCCAGGAGAATTTGGGATCCTTCCTCCAATTGGGATTATAGTTGTTGGAATTGTAGTTCGGCTTGTAATTTCCAACATATTTTCCCTCTTCTATATTTATTGGGCACTCATCCCTACTATGATTTCCCTCACAAGTAGCACAAACTTCCTCGACAGCAAATCCTTGTAGTTCATCATCATTCAATAACTTTTTCATGGCTTTAGTAAGGAACGCTACCTGCGATTTCATAGTGCTGTCGGCTTCATAGTCCTTGACGGCAAGTACCCGTTTACCCCCTCTTCTAGCGGTTGGAAACTGCTCCTCATTCTTAGCCAGATGTTTCAAAACTTGCAGGGCCTCGTCCGGATCTTTATCCAATAATAGTCCATTTGCTGCAGAATCAATTCGAATGCGAGTTTGTAAGTTAGCAGCATTATAAAACTTAGTTACCTGATTCCAGACGGGGAATCCATGCATTGGGCAGTTTCGAAGAAGAGTTGTGAATCTGTCCCAGGCCTCGTGCATTGGCTCGTCATCTTCCTGTTGAAAAGTAGCAATTTCATTACGTAATCGCTCAGCTAAATGAGAAGGATTAAAACGAGACAAAAATTCACGAGTTAAATCTGCCCAAGTCATAATAGAACCTGGTGTAAGTTTATTCCACCAAGTTTTAGCTCTGTCCCTCAATGAATGGGGAAATAACCGAAGCCTCGGTATCTCCGGACTAACTCCTGGCAGTCTAAACGAACCACAGATCTCCTGGAACGTTTTGAGATGCTCCCTAGCATCTTCTGTCGCAGAACCACTAAACTGCCCGGCGTTGTTGATCATACTAAACATGACAGGTTTAAGCTCGAAGTTGTCAACATCAATATCCGGCAGTGTGGTCTCCAGCTCTACATGATCGTTCAGCATGTAGTCACGACATGACCGTCGTCCACCTGCCGCGGGCGGGTCACCGACAGGCAGGATTTCTCCACCGGCAGGCTGATTACGGGCCATCTGCTCTAGCTGTTCTTCAAGGTACTCGTTCCGGTCTAAAAGGTGGCGAATTTGTTTCTTGAGATTGAAGGAACGTTCGATCTCCGGATCTAATTTATACTCAGGATCTTCGCCTCTTTTAGATCTGCGCATAAACAAGAAAACCTTGTGAAAAGCAAGAGTTTAAAACGCAAAAGAAAAATTAAAGAAAAATAAAAATAAAAACAAAAACGAAAATAAAAACAAAAAGTGCAAGGAAAGGAAGGTGTAGTTATGTTGCCAATCCCCGGCAACGGCGCCAAAAACTTGTTGCGTGTAAAATAGTCTATCGCAATTATAGTGCAAGTATACACGACGCAAGTAGTAAAGTGATACGAAGTATCGGATATCGTCTCCACAGGGATTGGGCTAATAGCTTCACCTAAATTCACTGCACGAAGTAAAGGAAATAATTATGAGAAGTTGTCACGAATAATAATGTAAAAACGTAAATAAAGGAATTGAAATATCAAGATAGAGAGAATGGGCTGGTATTGAATTGCTCAGTAGTGCAGGTATTGAATTGCTTAGGATCTCCAGTTCTGTCGTCGCACCCGTCGCCGACAGCACCTGTCGCGGCGTTTGTCCGTTAGCTGTCGCGGCAGCGAACACTAACTCAGTACTTCAAGCTTGGCAAGAATCCCAGATCTGCCTTGCCCTATCCCTAGGCACAAGTCTGTCGATGATCACGTCTTTGATGATACCTCCCGGCGTGAATCGAAGGATGAACACCGATGTGTATGAATTCTTCCTTAGCCACTTAACCTCGCCCTATCCCTAGGCACGAGATGGTTCAACTATAAACTAGAGAACGCGCTCTTATCTCTTTCGTATACTTAACTCTCCCGATGCTAAGTAAATGGATAACCTCACAATGCTCTCCCGATGCTCTTGCAAGATATTAAAACCAAGATAAAAGAACTTGAAGTTTATTTTATTGAACTTGAAAAATCCTAAAACAAAGCAACCCTTGCAATCTACTTTACAAAACAACCCGTAGCCCTAGGGGGTTTTTAGAACATATCGGTGACAGGTAAACGGCAGGGTTTAGGTTTTGGTTATGGGGTTATCGGTTATGCCCTAGGTTTAATCTATGCCCTTATATAAGCTTTGGGCTCAAGTTATCTAAGGTAACAAGGATTACAACTTTAATTAAAAGTAAGATTCTAATAAAGACTAAATCTCTAAAGACTCCTACTTTCCAGCCGCATCCTTGTTTTTAGGGATTTCCTCTCCTTGAGCTTTGGCTTGACATATCTTTTGATCCGGGGCTTGGAAAAATATTCGGCTTCCACACGACAGACGAGCAGATTTTTCTCTATCTATCGAGGTCCACTTCACTTTTCCTCTTCACAAATCTGCTGTCACCATGCTGTCACGACAGGTCCATGACAGGTTCGTCTTCTTCAGCTGCTTGTCCAGTTCAGCTCTCCTGCTTATCTGCCCTGCGCCTGCCTTCGACATCTACTGTGACAGATACCTGCAAAAATAGCCATCTTTCAGTAAAATCCGTGCATTTTATATAATTGTGATGTTTTATTGAAAACTAACCTAAATGCAATGCAATGATGCTTGAATGCAGCAGAAATATGGGTTAAAAATGGTGTAAATAATAGAACTTTTACACACTCAACAAGCATATTTAAGTTGCCCTGGCAGGGGCTTCAGTTCTAAAGCAGGTGGTTCAACAATGGATGGCTTTTGGATTAAATGGTTATTCGAAGTGTAATCCAAAGGTTCGAATAACTTACCTGGACGATTGTCTATCCAGTTTACCTCCTCTTGACCTTCAATATCAGATGTATCGGATTCAGAGGAGTCGCTGTCGTCGGTGCTGTCGTCGTTGCTGTCGTGACAGGCCTGTAGGTGGCTGTCGCGGCAGTGACCAAATTTTATATCACGGCAGCCCGACCTGATGCAGGGTTGATCAAGGGTCACCTCAATGATGGCCTTGCATTCCTCGTCCATATCAGCATGTTTCATGGCTTGGAGAACATTTAGCTTTATCTCTTGATCGTTCACGCGCATGGTGAGTTCTCCCTTCTCCACATCAATCAGTGATCTTCCTGTGGCTAAGAAGGGTCGCCCAAGGATGACTGATGCGTTTTCGTCTGCTTCACAATCTAAGATAAGAAAGTCAGCAGGAAAAATAAGCTTATCCACTCTTACCAAAATATCTTCAATTTTTCCTTCGGGGTGAACGTAAGAGCGGTCGGCTAGCTGCAGAGTGACTGTCGTGGGCCGCGCCTTCCCAATACCTAATTTCTGAAAAACAGATTTGGGCATTAGATTAACACTAGCACCAAGATCACAAAGTGCCTTACCCACGAATTTATTTCCGATTACGCAAGGTATGATGAAGCTCCCCGGATCCTTCTTTTTCTGGGGTGGCTGCCGATGAAGAATACTCATGCAACCTTCTGTCATCTTTACCGTTTCAAATTTCCCAAGTTTAGATTTTTTCGTCATAACATCCTTGAGAAATTTAGCATAACCGGGCATCTCCCTAACGGCATCTAACAATGGGATATTAATATGAACCTGCTTAAAAATATCATAAATCTTTTTAAGTTGAGATTCATGCTTAGCTTGCTGTATCCGTTGAGGGAATGGTGGTGGGGGACGGTAATCAGCAATGCGTCCTTCCCACTGCATGCGAATCTGAGGACGATATTCATCTGTTTTCTCCTCTATCGCTTCTGCTGTCGTGACAGGCTCATCGGCAGCAGTCTGTTTATCACCTGTTAGGGCAGTTTTCTCGGCAGGTTTGTCTAAGGCTGGATCCTTTACTGTTTCAGCTTCCTTTTCCGGCCCTGGTAGTTTCTTCCCACTCCTAGTAGTAATGGCCTTACATTGCTCATGTGTGGGCGGTCTAGCATTTTCAGTATTGCTAGGAAATCCTCCATTCTGCCTTGGCTTAATATGTTGCAACACCTGACCCATTTGTGTCTCCAGAGATTTCAAAGTAGCCTCATGATTTGTCATTCTCATCTCCGTCTTATCCATGAAATTCTCTATTTTCTTGACAAACTGATTCATATTTTCAATGTAAGTTCCTGTTTGAGACATAAAAGTGGCCAGAGTCTGTTCCAATATACTACTCGTGGCAGCTGTTGGCTGCTGTTGTTGCGGCGGCGGCAGGTTCTGCGGCAGCTACTGTCGCGTCAACAGTCTAGGATCTCCCTGATTCTGATTATGTGCTTGAGGATTCAGGGCATTGTTGGGATTACTCCATGAAAACTTAGGATCCTTCCTCCAATTGGGATTATAATTGTTGGAATTATAGTTTGGCTTGTAATTTCCAACATATTTTCCCTCTTCTACATTTATTGGGCACTCATCCCTACTATGATTCCCCTCACAGATGTCACATACTTCCTCAACAGCAAATCCTTGTAAACTATCATCATTCAACAACCTTTTCATTGCTTTAGTAAGGAATGCTACCTGTGATTTCATAGTGTTGTCGGCTTCGTAGTCCTTGACAGCAAGTACCCGTTTACCCCCTCTTCTTGCAGTCGGAAACTGCTCCTCATTCTTGGCCAGATTTTTCAAAACTTGCAATGCCTCGTCCGGATCTTTATCCAATAATAATCCGTTTGCTGCAGAATCAATTCGAATGCGAGTTTGTAAGTTAGCAGCATTATAGAACTTAGTTACCTGATTCCAGACGGGGAATCCATGCATTGGGCAGTTTCGAAGAAGAGTTGTGAATCTGTCCCAGGCCTCGTGCATTGGCTCGTCATCTTCCTGTTGAAAAGTAGCAATTTCATTACGTAATCGCTCAGCTAAATGAGAAGGATTAAAACGAGACAAAAATTCACGAGTTAAATCTGCCCAAGTCATAATAGAACCCGGTGTAAGTTTATTCCACCAAGTTTTAGCTCTGTCCCTCAATGAATGGGGAAATAACCGAAGCCTCAGTATCTCCGGACTAACTCCTGGTAGTCTAAACGAACCACAGATCTCCTGGAACGTTTTGAGATGCTCCCTAGCATCTTCTGTCGCAGAACCACTAAACTGCCCGGCGTTGTTGATCATACTAAACATGACAGGTTTAAGCTCGAAGTTGTCAACATCAATATCCGGCAGTGTGGTCTCCAGCTCTACATGATCGTTCAGCATGTAGTCACGACATGACCGTCGTCCACCTGCCGCGGGCGGGTCACCGACAGGCGGGATTTCTCCACCGGCAGGCTGATTACGGGCCATCTGCTCTAGCTGTTCTTCAAGGTACTCGTTCCGGTCTAAAAGGTGGCGAATTTGTTTCTTGAGATTGAAGGAACGTTCGATCTCCGGATCTAATTTATACTCAGGATCTTCGCCTCTTTTAGATCTGCGCATAAACAAGAAAACCTTGTGAAAAGCAAGAGTTTAAAACGCAAAAGAAAAATTAAAGAAAAATAAAAACAAAAACGAAAATAAAAACAAAAAGTGCAAGGAAAGGAAGGTGTAGTTATGTTGCCAATCCCCGGCAACGGCGCCAAAAACTTGTTGCGTGTAAAATAGTCTATCGCAATTATAGTGCAAGTATACACGACGCAAGTAGTAAAGTGATACGAAGTATCGGATATCGTCTCCACAGGGATTGGGCTAATAGCTTCACCTAAATTCACTGCACGAAGTAAAGGAAATAATTATGAGAAGTTGTCACGAATAATAATGTAAAAACGTAAATAAAGGAATTGAAATATCAAGATAGAGAGAATGGGCTGGTATTGAATTGCTCAGTAGTGCAAGTATTGAATTGCTTAGGATCTCCAGTTCTGTCGTCGCACCCGTCGCCGACAGCACCTGTCGCGGCGTTTGTCCGTTAGCTGTCGCGGCAGCGAACACTAACTCAGTACTTCAAGCTTGGCAAGAATCCTAGATCTGCCTTACCCTATCCCTAGGCACAAGTCTGTCGATGATCACGTCTTTGATGATACCTCCCGGCGTGAATCGAAGGATGAACACCGATGTGTATGAATTCTTCCTTAGCCACTTAACCTCGCCCTATCCCTAGGCACGAGATGGTTCAACTATAAACTAGAGAACGCGCTCTTATCTCTTTCGTATACTTAACTCTCCCGATGCTAAGTAAATGGATAACCTCACAATGCTCTCCCGATGCTCTTGCAAGATATTAAAACCAAGATAAAAGAACTTGAAGTTTATTTTATTGAACTTGAAAAATCCTAAAACAAAGCAACCCTTGCAATCTACTTTACAAAACAACCCGTAGCCCTAGGGGGTTTTTAGAACATATCGGTGACAGGTAAACGACAGGGTTTAGGTTTTGGTTATGGGGTTATCGGTTATGCCCTAGGTTTAATCTATGCCCTTATATAAGCTTTGGGCTCAAGTTATCTAAGGTAACAAGGATTACAACTTTAATTAAAAGTAAGATTCTAATAAAGACTAAATCTCTAAAGACTCCTACTTTCCAGCCGCATCCTTGTTTTTAGGGATTTCCTCTCCTTGAGCTTTGGCTTGACATATCTTTTGATCCGGGGCTTGGAAAAATATTCGGCTTCCACACGACAGACGAGCAGATTTTTCTCTATCTATCGAGGTCCACTTCACTTTTCCTCTTCACAAATCTGCTGTCACCATGCTGTCACGACAGGTCCATGACAGGTTCGTCTTCTTCAGCTGCTTGTCCAGTTCAACTCTCCTGCTTATCTGCCCTGCGCCTGCCTTCGACATCTACTGTGACAGATACCTGCAAAAATAGCCATCTTTCAGTAGAATCTGTGCATTTTATATAATTGTGATGTTTTATTGAAAACTAACCTAAATGCAATGCAATGATGCTTGAATGCAGCAGAAATATGGGTTAAAAAGGGTGTAAATAATAGAACTTTTACACACTCAACAAGCATATTTAAGTTGCCCTGGCAGGGGCTTCAGTTCTAAAGCAGGTGGTTCAACAATGGATGGCTTTTGGATTAAATGGTTATTCGAAGTGTAATCCAAAGGTTCGAATAACTTACCTGGACGATTGTCCATCCAGTTTACCTCCTCTTGACCTTCAATATCAGATGTATCGGATTCAGAGGAGTCGCTGTCGTCGGTGCTGTCGTCGTTGCTGTCGTGACAGGCCTGTAGGTGGCTGTCGCGGCAGTGACCAAATTTTATATCACGGCAGCCCGACCTGATGCAGGGTTGATCAAGGGTCACCTCAATGATGGCCTTGCATTCCTCGTCCATATCAGCATGTTTCATGGCTTGGAGAACATTCAGCTTTATCTCTTGATCGTTCACGCGCATGGTGAGTTCTCCCTTCTCCACATCAATCAGTGATCTTCCTGTGGCTAAGAAGGGTCGCCCAAGGATGACTGGTGCGTTTTCGTCTGCTTCACAATCTAAGATAAGAAAGTCAGCATGAAAAATAAGCTTATCCACTCTTACCAAAATATCTTCAATTTTTCCTTCGGGGTGAACGTAAGAGCGGTCGGCTAGCTGCAGAGTGACTGTCGTGGGCCGCGCCTTCCCAATACCTAATTTCTGAAAAACAGATTTGGGCATTAGATTAACACTAGCACCAAGATCACAAAGTGCCTTACCCACGAATTTATTTCCGATTACGCAAGGTATGATGAAGCTCCCCGGATCCTTCTTTTTCTGGGGTGGCTGCCGATGAAGAATACTCATGCAACCTTCTGTCATCTTTACCGTTTCAAATTCCCCAAGTTTAGATTTTTTCGTCATAACATCCTTGAGAAATTTAGCATAACCGGGCATCTCCCTAACGGCATCTAACAATGGGATATTAATATGAACCTGCTTAAAAATATCATAAATCTTTTTAAGTTGAGATTCATGCTTAGCTTGTTGTATCCGTTGAGGGAATGGTGGTGGGGGACGGTAATCAGCAATGCGTCCTTCCCACTGCATGCGAATCTGAGGACGATATTCATCTGTTTTCTCCTCTATCGCTTCTGCTGTCGTGACAGGCTCATCGGCAGCAGTCTGTTTATCACCTGTTAGGGCAGTTTTCTCGGCAGGTTTGTCTAAGGCTGGATCCTTTACTGTTTCAGCTTCCTTTTCCGGCCCTGGTAGTTTCTTCCCACTCCTAGTAGTAATGGCCTTACATTGCTCATGTGTGGGCGGTCTAGCATTTTCAGTATTGCTAGGAAATCCTCCATTCTGCCTTGGCTTAATATGTTGCAACACCTGACCCATTTGTGTCTCCAGAGATTTCAAAGTAGCCTCATGATTTGTCATTCTCATCTCCGTCTTATCCATGAAATTCTCTGTTTTCTTGACAAAGTGATTCATATTTTCAATGTAAGTTCCTGTTTGAGACATAAAAGTGGCCAGAGTCTGTTCCAATATACTACTCGTGGCAGCTGTTGGCTGCTGTTGTTGCGGCGGCGGCAGGTTCTGCGGCAGCTGCTGTCGCGTCAACAGTCTAGGATCTCCCTGATTCTGATTATGTGCTTGAGGATTCAGGGCATTGTTGGGATTACTCCATGAAAACTTAGGATCCTTCCTCCAATTAGGATTATAATTGTTGGAATTATAGTTTGGCTTGTAATTTCCAACATATTTTCCCTCTTCTACATTTATTGGGCACTCATCCCTACTATGATTCCCCTCACAGATGTCACATACTTCCTCAACAGCAAATCCTTGTAAACTATCATCATTCAACAACCTTTTCATTGCTTTAGTAAGGAATGCTACCTGTGATTTCATAGTGCTGTCGGCTTCGTAGTCCTTGACAGCAAGTACCCGTTTACCCCCTCTTCTTGCAGTCGGAAACTGCTCCTCATTCTTGGCCAGATTTTTCAAAACTTGCAATGCCTCGTCCGGATCTTTATCCAATAATAATCCGTTTGCTGCAGAATCAATTCGAATGCGAGTTTGTAAGTTAGCAGCATTATAGAACTTAGTTACCTGATTCCAGACGGGGAATCCATGCATTGGGCAGTTTCGAAGAAGAGTAGTAAATCTGTCCCAGGCCTCGTGCATTGGCTCGTCATCTTCCTGTTGAAAAGTAGCAATTTCGTTACGTAACCGCTCAGCTAAATGTGAAGGATTAAAACGAGACAAAAATTCACGAGTTAAATCTGCCCAAGTCATAATAGAACCCGGTGTAAGTTTATTCCACCAAGTTTTAGCTCTGTCCCTCAATGAATGAGGAAATAACCGAAGCCTCAGTATCTCCGGACTAACTCCTGGCAGTCTAAACGAACCACAGATCTCCTGGAACGTTTTGAGATGCTCCCTAGCATCTTCGGTTGCAGCACCACTAAACTGCCCGGCGTTGTTGATCATACTAAACATGACAGGCTTAAGCTCGAAGTTATCAACATCAATATCCGACAGTGTGGTCTCCAGCTCTACATGATCGTTCAGCATGTAGTCACGACATGACCGTCGTCCATCTGCCGCGGGCGGATCGCCGACAGGCGGTATAATTCCACCAGCGGGCTGATTACGGGCCATCTGCTCTAGCTGTTCCTCAAGGTATTCGTTTCTGTCTAAAAGTCGGCGAAGTTGTTTCTTAAGATTGAAGGAACGTTCGATTTCCGGATCTAATTGATACTCAGGATCTTCACCTCTTTTAGATTTGTGCATAAACCAGTAAACCTCGTGAAAAGCAAGAGTTGAAAACACAAAAGAAAAATTAAAGGAAAAATAAAAACAAAAACGAAAAATAAAAACGAAAAGTGCAATAAAAGAAAGGTGTAGTTATGTTGCCAATCCCCGGCAACGGCGCCAAAAACTTTTTGCGTGTAAAATAGTCTATCGCAATTGTAGTGCAAGTATACACGATGCAAGTAGTAAAGTGATACGAAGTATTGGATATCGTCTCCACAGGGATTGGGCTAATGACTTCACCTAAATTCACTGCACGAAGTAAAGGAAAGAGTTTAGAAAATTGTCACGAAAATATTAAGAAAAACGTAAATAAAGGAATTGGAATATCAAGATAGAGAGAATGGGCTGGTATTGAATTGCTCCGTAGTGCAGGTATTGAATTGCTTAGGAACTCCAATTCTGTCGTCGCGCCCGTCGCTGACAGCACCTGTCGCGGCGGCTGTCCGTTAGCTGTCGCGGCAGCGAACACTAACTCCGTACTCCAAGTTTGGCAAGAATCCCAGATCTGCCTTGGCCTATCCCTAGGTCCAAGTCTGTCGATGATCACGTCTTTGATGATACCTCCCGGCGTGAATCGAAGGATGAACACCGATGTGTATGAATTCTTCCTTAGCCACTTAACCTTGCCCTATCCTTAGGTACAAGATAGTTCAACTATAAACTAGAGAACTTGCTCTTATCTCTTTCGTATACTTAACTCTCCCGATGCTAAGTAAATGGATAACCTCACAATGCTCTCCCGATGCTCTTGCAAGATATTAAAACCGAAATAAGAGAACTTGAAGTTTATTTTATTGAACTTGGAAAATCCTAAAACAAAACAACCCTTGCAACTACTTTACAAAACAACCCGTGGCCCTAGGGGGAGTTTAGAACATGTCGACGACGGGTAAACGGCAGGGGTTTAGGTTATCGGTTATGGGGGTATTCGATGCCTCCTAGGTTAAAGCTATGCCCTTATATAAGCTTTGGGCTCAAGTATTCTAAGTTAACAAGGATTACAACTTTAATGAAAAGTAAGATTCTAATAAATGCTTAATCTCTAAGGATTCCTACTTTTCAGCCGCCTCCTTGTTTCATGGGAATTCTTCTCCTTGAGCTTTGACTTGACATATCTTTCGATCCGGGGCTTGGAAAATTATTTGGCTTTCACACGACAGACGAGCAGATTTTTCTCTATCTATCGAGGTCCACTTCACTTTTCCTCTTCATAAGGCTGCTGTCACCTTACTGTCACGACAGGTCCATGGCAGCTTCGTCCTCATTGTCTACTTGTCCAGCTCAGTTCTCCTGCTTCTCTGCCCTGCGCCTGCCTTCTTTGTCAACCATGGCAGTATCCTGCAAAATAAGCCATCTTTTAGTAGAATCCGTGCCTTTAGTGAATTTGTGATGTTTTACTATAAACTGACCTAAATGCAATGCAATGATGCTTGAATGCAGCAGAAATATAGGGTAAAAAGGGTGTAAATAATAGAACTTTTACATAGTCAACACCAAGCCCGACTTCGGTCCAACTCGTATCCGACCCGACCCGTTAACCCAGCCCGTCTGTTCGATCCGAAAACCCGAACCGAGTCAACCCGAGTCAGTCGAGTCAACCCGTCCGAGTCAGCCCGAGTCAACTCAGTTGACCCTTATCAGTTTACTGCTGACGCCAGCATTGACCGGCTGATGTCAGCGTTGACTCTGATCATGTTGACCGTTGACCTGCTGACGTCAGCGTTGACCTGCTGATGTCAGCGTTGACTTTGACCGTTGACCCAAAAGTCAACTTTTCTGAAAACTCCTATTTTATGTTTTTCGACGTCCTGAGTCCGTTTTTTATGCCCGTTTCATGAAATTCTAACCTAAAAGCCTCCGAATGAGACCTTGAATTTGAGTTTGCTTATGTATTTATTTAATAATCAATTATGAGCAATGTGAATAAGGACTGAAATTGGAATTTGTGCGATTGAAGGTATTCAAGGTTCCTTGTATTCGGAATGTTGAGGACGCCGCATTCGGGTTCGAGAGTGATCAAATGGAGTACCATGGTTGACTGATATAGCAAGGATTTAAGGTAATACACTACTACCCCTTGTATGCTTTATGTACATGTCGATATCCGGTTAACGCATGCATGCTTATGATGACGTATACTGTAAATTATGCTTAAATTGAATCAGATTCGAGCAATAAGTACGGATATTAATAAGGCCAAATTATCCGAAGATTACTAATGGGCTAACAGTATCATAAGTTCTAATAGTTAAATTTAGTTAATCCGCAACTCAATCAACAGTGTGTAAGGATCGAGGCTCAGGACACGGAGTGAGAGATATTAATTATGAAATTAAGAAAATGCCTTTGGAGCATAAGTATGACTAAACTACTCCTCTGATGAAGGAAATGACCAAAAATCTGCATTCGATCTGATTATGCAATTTACACTACCCAAGATGTATGTTTTAATGGAAAGACTTCGGCATCATTATGCAATACGTGTGATACAAACCTGGATAATCCCTCAAACTTTGTATAACACGTGAATAAGAATCTTCTGGAAATATTGTTGAAATCCTAAGTCGATCCTTAAGACAATAATGCGTGAATTAAATGAGAATGATCGTAATGACCAAAAAGACGGTAATACCCTCGAGCACCGAAATGTCTGATTAATTTGAATGACGTTATACCCTCAAGTTCCGTAAAGAATGAATCGTCTGTAAAGGGCCGGAGAGTTAGGACGACTTAATCTCGTTTAAGTACGTGAATGATGGAGGTATCAAATGGTAATTCGGAAAGAAATGGTGGATTTATCCCAATTTCCAAAATGACTGAAAAGTCCTCTCGAGTCAAATATGTAGTTATGCAATTGATGAACTTCTGAGATTTCTAATAAGACTTTAAGGGTTAAAGCGCCCCTAAGTGTTATGAAGCACACTCATGTATGATAATCACTCCTGATATTAAAATAAGGTTGGAAGTTTTCCGCACAGAATAATAAGTTCGACTACCCCGCGGCAAGTCTGGTGGTGAAACATGAAAGCAACCGTTCAGATATACGATACGGCCGGATACATTAGAGGGGTTGGTTAATAATGCAAGGTTAGGATATGTTAGTTCGAATGGTTTTGGAGGCTCGATAAACTTCTGAAAATCTTAAATATTGTAAATCATAATTTTCTCATGATGGGGCTAAATTACAAAATCACCCATGATTGTTAAATGACCATAATGCCCTTGTAAGCTTAAATGGCTGAATCACTCAGGATATGCCAAAACTCTCAAAGATCTTGATGTATCATCTCCTGAATATCTGAGTTAAACCGTTAGTACGAATCCCTTTTAATAGGGGCCACGTTTCAGAAATTCGTTGAAATCGTAAAAAGTTTAATATGTCCCATTCTGTAAATGCCAAGTATCTCCAAGAAATGATCTGTCCCACCTAGTGTGTTCCATGTGTGTTATATTCTGTTGAATTGATTGTATAATTATTTAATCGTGAATAATATTATGTTTGATGAATATTTCAATTGTTATTGAGATTGCATCACTATGTTAGAAAATGAGATGAAATGATGAACTTGATATATGATGACATGCTCTGCCTGCCTGATATATGTCTGCTCAATCTGTATACTTGGTATGTGATCGTTTGATCTGTGATGGTATTGTCTGACTGTTTGATGAATTTGTTAGCATAATCTGTTAGTTTGACCTATGATGGTACAATCTGTTTGCATGATGAACGCTGAAAATGTCTGCTCTGCTCGATAGTATGCTCATTTATCTGTCAAAAGCATAAACTTCTGTTTCTGATACTCTGAACAAAATATGTCTGTTACATATATTATGTTACTCATGTCTGGAATCTGAACACCGATTACTATCTGGGGTATACTGTTGGGTTATGTTATGAAGTCTCTGTTGGTACATCCCTGATCAAGCTGGTAAATCCTTATGGACTCAAGGTCTCCCCTTGAGTGGCACCTACGCCCATCGGGCCTAGGGTAAGTCCTTATGGACTCAAGGTCTCCCCTTGAGTGGCACCTACGCCCATCGGGCCTAGGGTAAGTCCTTATGGACTCAAGGTCTCCCCTTGAGTGGCACCTACGCCCATCGGGCCTAGGGTAAGTCCTTATGGACTCAAGGTCTCCCCTTGAGTGGCACCTATGCCCATCGGGCCTAGGGTAAGTCCTTATGGACCTAAGGCAGCCCCTTAGGTGGCACCTATGCCCATCGGGCCTAGGGTAAGTCCTTATGGATGCAGTTCTGGGGGACTACATATTGGTGTAAGGTTGGAGGGTAGTTCTTGTAAACTTCTGTATGAACATTGAACATTTGCATTTAATTTGTTATGTGCTCATAGGATATGATGTTAAGTACTTATGTATGTTGATCTGCACTTACTGGAACACACTAGACGCCAAACTCTTTGATTCCTACCTCGTATGTTACCAGCCTATATAATTTCCGTCTAATTCTCAAGGTTTGATTAAAGAACAAATACCATTATTCTTGAGTATGATGCAACCTCGAAATAGTAGAACAGAAATAGAGGATTATCACTGCTTGAAACATCATGTAAATGTTATACCTACCATATATCTGCATGAGCTTATGGCATCTTCTGGTAGTTTTGTATTACTGAGCTTTCCCAAGCTCATGTTGTTTTTACCATCGCAGGTTAAAAGATTATAGCATGGTAATGTTTGACATCAGTGTTCAGAGTTCCCTCGGCGTTGCCTCTGGAGTACGGTATTGTATAGTTAGTGGGCATGTATGTCATGTATTGTTTCATGTTAGTGTCTGTAAAATACTTTCTGAAATTTTGTTATGTGTTTAAATGATTTTCCTGAATGGTATTTTAAACAGAAGTTGACTTTACGGTTTAATAAGTGTTTTGGGAAAGAAAAATGTTTTCATGTGTATTTTTTCACTGTGGGTCGCTCTTGTGACCCTAATGTGACTTCCTAAGATCCGTAGTAACGCATAGGCGGGTCTAGGGGGTTACAATTTTTCACTAACAGTGTATCAAATAATAACTATATATATAGGAAAATATTTTTTGGTTGCATTTTCAGTTTCTAGAGCTTCGCCCTGACTAATCCTGATCGACCCGCATCGCACGCACGCCTCACTTTGATGGGTGAGTCTTCGAGTGGGGATTTTCTGCATACACAATGCCTCGAACTCGATATTTACTTGAGCGATACCAAGCTGCTTACTACTTGGGTTAACCTCTATTGACATATTTAAGAAAATACTTTGATACATAAGTTTGTGTAAACAAAATTTACATTAGCCTTTCAATTTTAAGGTTTAGAGATTTGGGTGCATAGTGTTTTTCCAGGGTGTTTTCCAGATTCGGTTTCTTTGCTGACTTATTGTCCAGCTTGCTGGTGGTAACAACTTGAGTATTGTAAAAGCATTGTGCAATTTGGGTGCATTCCATGGTGTTTCCCAGATTTGGTCTATATGCTGACTTATTGCCCAGATTGTTGGTTTGTAGCTCCTTGTACAAGTTTTTTTTTAAAAAAAAAAAGTAAAAGGCTTTATTAAAAATTCTCACCAAATTTAATTAGTGGGAGCTCCTTGGACAAGTTATATTCGGGATGTGTGTATTATTTTTCTCCACTTAAATTTCGGGATGTTTTTAATGAGGTACACCTTCTGGTCTTATTAATCAACAAAATTAAATTTACTGAGAAAAAAAAGCTGATAACATAAGTTAATTTAACTAACGGATTGCATTAGCTGATTATATAAAAGTGATTGGTAAAATTAACGGATAACTGATAGATGTTTGATTATTGCAACAATTAAAATAACATATAAAGACATGATTATATGCAATACTTGTTTGAATAATTTATTAGTTATTAATATTTTGTATATATTAATATTAATTAAATTATAAAAATTAATTTTTTAAATCATACTAAGCATATATGAATGATGTATATATTAATTTCTTATTTGTGAAGTTAATTTTAATATAATTTTAATAATTATTAAATTTAAATGTATATATTAATATTTTATCTATGAAATTACATTTTGAATATGATTTTATTAATTATTAAATTTATATGTATATATTAATTTTTTATTTATGAATTTATATTTTTAATTTTATTAATTATTCAAATATATGTTATTTAGAAATTTTTTGTAATTTTCAAGGACAAAAGAGTCTTTATATTTTTAATCTTAACTCCTAACTCAAAAATTCTTAAAAGAAGTCTTTTCAAATTGAAAGTTTTCACCCCGATCCACTATTACAATCACTTATTTACCAAACATATAAATTAACGAATTTAATTGGTTAAACTTCTAATTTTTACTAAAAAAACTGTTTACGAAACAAGGCAATAAAAAATTATTTAATACAGCTAAAGATAAAGTTTTTTTTCTCACTTGTACCTTTAATTAACAACCATGTGACCATAAAGTATTTATTTTAATATTAATTAAAGATGAACAATGATAAGTTAAAAGCGGCTTCCATTGCTAATGTATTAAATAATAGGGTAAACTACACAGATGACCACTGAACTATAAGTTTGGTGTCAAAATGACCACTATATTATTTTTTGCCGCAAATGCACCACATAACTATTTAAATGGTTCCATTTTAGCCACACGCCGTTAAAAAAACGAAAAAGTTGACGGAACTGTTAAAAAATTTGTATAATTACAGATTTGGTCCTCTATATTTATACAATATATCAATTTAGTCATAATTTTAATCTAATAAAATAAATTAATTATTCAATCAAGTGGTGACACGTGTCACCCTGATTGGAGTAGGAAAAATGAAAACCAAGGAACTACCCTTGGTAGGAATCAAACCTGGGACATTGGGGGTGTAGTGGGCGCGAGTTTGCCATTGAGCCAAACATATACTTGTGATATGCAATACTAGTAATAATATATGTGTTATACATATGGAGAAAGAAAAAACAAACTCACTATGGGTAGCAGACGTCTCTTACAAAGGCCGGTTTGTTAACCGGAACTCGTTTCCGGTGCACAAAAGTCCCTATCGTCCTGACCACGACACAAGTCACAAAGAAAATACCACCCACGATCCATTTAAAAGGACATGACCAAACAATGCATGATTGAGATCTCATTTTTACTTATGCCTCCCATAAGAATCAAAAAGTTTTCAGGGAGTTAATTGCTTGCTGTGAACCATCATGTCTGCGAAGCAATTCATTCAAATAATTTGTCAATCGAAAATCCTTTGTCAAATGGTTCTGCAATTATGGTACAAGTACTTGGTCTTAGTAGCAGATATTCTTGGCTATGTCTAAACTAAAATTACAGTATCTGAAAATACCTGGCTGAGCAATAATTTTCTTTGAATAAACCCACTTTTAAGTCTTGAACTCCCATAGAAATAATTGTGTCTATGATTAATACTTCCCTTTTGTGATGCTGCAAAATTTACACCCTTTGTTTAAGTTCATGATCCATATGGGCAAGTCCAGCGAACTGTGTCTACTCACGAGATTCATCATTCCATTGTGTATGATAGTTCTTCTTTTCTTATGCTGTGAAATAGTAGGAAGAGAGAGAAAAGAAAGCAAAGGTGACATTTGAATGGCTCCGATAGACTTCCTCCGCGTTGCTGCCTGAAATATTAAGGAATAAAATTGTGTTACAACTGAGTGCTATCTTTTAGCATGGTCGTGTCTCATAAACTGTTGCTACCTATGTTTCGTATCTACTTCTTTTCATGCTTGGTATGTTAACTTTCAACTTAGCAAACTCTTTTCTGTTGCGTGTCTGGGGTCGAATATTACATATGTGAAGACTCGAAAACAAATGATGTTCAAGTAAACTAGCCATGGTTGTTATCCTGAAGATTGTACATTTGGTTGTTATCCGGTTAACAAATCGGCCTTTGTAAGAGACGTCTGCTACCCACAGTGAGTTTGTTTTTTCTTTCTCTATATGTATAACACATATTATTATTAGTATTGCATATCATAAGTATATGCTTGGCTTAGTGGCAAACATGTGTGTGCGGCACCCCCAATGTTTTTTCTTTCTCCTTATGTATAACACATATTATTATTAGTATTGCATATCATAAGTATATGCTTGGCTTAGTGGTAAACTTGTGTGTGCTACACCCCCAAGGTCTTAGGTTCAATTCTTACCAAGGATAGTTCCTTGGTTTTTATTTTTCTTACTCCAATCAGGGTGACACGTGTCACCATCTTATTGAATAATTAATTTATTTTATTAGATTAAAATTAGGACTAAATTGATATACTGTATAAATATAGAGGACCAAATGTGTAATTATACCAATTTTTTAACAGTTCCGCCAACTTTTCGTTTTTTTAACGGCGTGTGGCTAAAATGGAACCATTTAAATAGTTGTGTGGTGCATTTGCGGCAAAAAATAATATAATGGTCATTTTGACACCAAACCTATAGTTCAGTGGTCATCTGTGTAGTTTACCCATAATTTATATATTTTAAAATATTTTGATATAAAAGTTTGTGTACATAAACCTATTAATTTTAGTGTTTAAGGTTTAGAAGTTTAGTTTGTAATATTTAGAATTTAAGATTTAGAGTGTTAGAGTTATATTTTTAGATGTTATATTTTAAAGAAGGGTTGTGTAATTTTTTACCCCACTTGTGTATTAAAATATAATCCTATATTTTTAGGGTTATATTTTAATACACAAGTTGTGTAAAAAAATACTAAACAACCCTTTTTTAAAAATTAAACTTTAAATTCCTAAACATTAAACTCTAATCTTAAAACCTAAATTTTAAATCATACGACATAAATCCCTAAACTTTAAACCCTAAATCTAATAAGCTTGCATATCAATTTACTTATTTCTAACACAAATTTTCTTCTTCTTTTACATCGTATACAAAATGTCAAAATCTAGTGTATTTAATGCAAATCTACTTTTGAAAATATTTAGGATTTTAAACAAGTGTTCGAAAAAAAATTATTTTGAGTATTATCGTGGTAAACAAACTAATATTTTCAATACATTAAAAAACTCAACAAAATGAATTCGAAGTGTAATTCAACCTGTTCATATAATTATTCCTAAAACATTTGATTAAAAGACTAAAAATAAAAGAAGAATGATGGAGGATGGGGGGGGGGGGGGGGGGGGGGGGGGGGGGGGGGACATGACAAGAGATTTAGACGACTCAAATAGAAATGCATATATATGAGAAGACAATGGTAACAAATAAAGGGTAAACAACACTATTAATCACTAAATTATTAATTATTCTCGTTTCTTTTATTTTGGTCACAAGAGAAGCCAATGTTGATGTAGATTTTTTTAAATATTTTTTAATCATTTCTACCACATCTAGACATTATTTCTCTTTAACTTTATTTGATCAATTAAGTGTCCCACTAATTAAATGAAGAAAATAAAAGAAAATTTTAATTTCAAACCCTTACCTGTTGCATAATAACGCCAAGCACGTACGAACTGTGCTAGGCCTAAATCTGCTTTATTTTCACTAAAACATATATTTAAGCTATATTACAACACAAATAAAATGTTAAAGTTAGGGGAGGGATTCAATCACAAGATCTCTTAGATAAATATTCAAATACTTAACCACTAGGTGTATTTAAAAATTTGTTATAATTTTAACTAATTTAATATTTAATCTTAAGTCTGATTAAAATTAAAAATCAAATTAGGTTTAAATTTTCCACTTTATTCGATAATAATATAACTAATTAAATAATGATTTATCTTTTTATAAAGTTAGTATTAAATTATTCTAAAAATTAAATTAATAATATTTATTTATAATAGAATATAAATTAAAAACTCGGAATCTAAACAATTATTTCTAAAAAAATTAAAAATTAATTTTAATTTAAAAAAGATAAAAAAGCGAGAATAGTTTATTATTCATTTTATAAGAATAAATAAATGATTGCAGTTATACTCCCGGGTTTTAATTTCTGATTCAAAATCAAAACTTGGAAAATGTATATCTCAAGTAGTAAATATGTCAAATTATAATTTAGTTATTCCCCGAATATCTTCAATGCCAAAGATTCGACATGGAGCAGGAGGAGGTCAAAGAACACAAGGCTTTAGAATATGGAATGTAATATATTGACATGGAGAAATGGGGGTGGGAGAAAATATCCGACTCGATTGACTCGTCCCGAAAACTCGACGACCCGAAACAAAAATACCGGGTAATTTTCGAAAAAGAATTACCCGACCCGGAAAATTTCTCGGGACACGGGCCGAGAGTTTTCCCTTACCGGGTACCCGACCCGACCCGATAAAATTTAATATATATTTTTTATATTTAAAATTATATTTTTATTTTATGTTTCTTAATATTTTCACTCTAAAATTAAGTTTAAATCCCTACATTTTTTCTATGTTTGTATTATATTCTTTTAAGTTTTAAGTTTAATTTTTTTATAAATATTTTTGTGTTTAACATATGATTTTTTTTAATTTTAAAATAAAAAATAAAAAAAAAATATGAACCGGGTACCCGGTACCCGATTACCCGGGTACCCGAATTTTACGGGAACCCAAATTCCGGGTACCCAGATATAATGGGCCGGGACACGGGCCGTTTAATGAGGTACCCGGATGAACCGGGTACCCAAATCCCAGGTACCCGACAATTCCCACCCCTATGGAGCAGGAGGAGGTCAAAGAACAAGGCTTTTTTATAACATTTTATATTGTTTTTTTATAATTCTTTTGAAACTTGTCGAAAAAACAATAAATTTATAAAAAAAATAAATTTCGAAACTTATTAAAAATATTAAATTAAAAATTATTAAAACGTATAATATTGTAGATTACTGAATACATTTTAAAATTTTAACATATTTAAACTTATTAAACATAGCCGCTTGTTTTTTTTATTTAAATATGGCGTTTTGCATTTTTTTGTTTTTATTTTAATCAACGATCGACGACATCAGTCTTAATGTTGGTTGTTGATTGTTGTATACAATTTTTTCATGTTTTCTTATATCTCGCTTTAGTTTTTAATAAAATTCTATGTGTTTTAGTTATCTTCTTGTAAATTTTATTACGTTTGTTTTTCTCTGTCTTTGTAGCACGTCTTGTCTCTGTTTTTATGGCACGTCTTTGTCTTATGACATATTTTTTTTTTTGAATATCTTTGTGGCTGCTTGATGCTCGTGTAGTGTTCCTCACAATTTGAGTTTGTTAGTGGTCTTGGATAGCTTGATCTCCTTTTGTGGTTGTTTGTTGATGTAATCAGAACTGTGTAGCGGATCAGAGCCTATAGAACCGACATAAAAGATATTTACGGTTTTCTATTGGGAATTTCGTTTAGTTCATGTTTTGACAACTCCATAGGAGACTCTTCCTACTATAGACTTTAGAGATTTGATGTGGTACATAGAGAAAGTGTCTGCAACCCTTTAATTTTTTTTGGATATGTTATTTTTTATTGTTTTTTGGATATTTGAAAGGTTATGTTCTTAATTTTTTTTGTTTATTAATAAAGCGGCATGGTTTCAATTTCAAAAACAAAGATAATATTAAATTGATACAATATATAATATATATTTAATTTTTCATGTCATAATATATAGGGTAAACTAACCCAATGACCACCATACTATGGTAAATGTATTAAAATGATCACATTAAAAAAAATCGACTCAATTGACCACCCAAACTATTGAAATTGGATCAATGTGACCACCAGCCGTTAATGGGCTAACGAAAGGTGATGTGGCAGTTAAAAAATTAAAGGTATAATCACACATTTGGTCCTTATTATTTACACATTCTTTCAATTTAGTCATAATTTTAAACTAATAAAATAAATTAATTAGGTGGTGACACGTGTCAACACTTTATTGGAGGAATTTAATTATTTATATTTGATTAATAAATTATTTTCCTCCTCCAATCAGGTAGTGACACGTGTCACCACCTATTTAGAGGAGAAAAACAAAATCTCCAAAACTGCTTTTGATGAGAATCAAATTTGAGTTCAACAGGGACCAAAGCAACGACTTAACCACTGCACCAAGCACATGTTTGTGCTATAAATCACCAGTTGTATTATATATCTTATTGTTTGTTACCATTCAAATTCTGCTTCTTCCTCATCACTTTTGTCCTTGCCATCGAATTGCTTCAATTACTTTAACCAACTCCTTGTAGAAAGCTCTATCCAAATTATCTGCATATAAGACATGTAAAAAATATGAACCATCCACTTATCAATCATCTACCTTAAAATCAACTTACATCGGGCTTTCGGAATTCCAGAAGAATCATTAATGCTCTTTCCCTCTTCAATACTTTGTTCTTTTTCATCATCCTCTAGTAAACCCATCTTCCTTTTCTTTGCCTAAAAAATCATAAAGATTCAATAGATGTAAAGTAAACAATAGAAACTTCATTAAAAAACTTGGAATAAAAAAAACTCATCAGAAAAACTTGATATCCGAACTAGAAGGCATTGTAAGCTAATGAAAACAAAAACTCTAAAGTAAACTTCCTAACAATTCAACTCATCATGAAACTCAATCCATCAATATACCACTATCAATGAAGATTTTCAATTTAAATGGTAACAAACAGGTGTTTATGAAAAAAGCATCAGATTCTCGCCATCGAATTGTAACAGGACAAAAGTGATGAGGAAGAAGATGAATTTGAATGGTAACAAACAATAAGACATATAATATAATTGGTGATTTTTAGCACAAACATGTGTTTAGTGCAGTGGTTAAGGCGTTGCTTTTGTCCCTGCTGAACTCAAGTTTGATTCCCACGTAAAGCAAGTTTGGGGATTTTATTTTTCTCCTCTAAATATGTGGTGACACTTGTCATCACCTGATTGGAGGAGGAAAATAATCTATTAATCAAATATAAATAATTAAATTCCTCCAATAAGGTGTTGACACATGTCACCACCTAATTAATTTATTTTATTAGTTTAAAATTAAGACTAAATTGAAAGAATGTGTAAATAATAAGGACCAAATGTGTGATTATACCTTTAATTTTTTAACTGCCACGTCACCTTCCTTTAGCCATTAACGACTGACGGTCACATTGATCCAATTTCAATAGTTTGGGTGGTCAATTGAGTCGATTTTTTTAATGTGGTCATTTTAATACATTTACCATAGTATGGTGGTCATTGAGTTAGTTTACCCTAATATAAATGAAAAAAACTTTGATACACATACCGTGTAAATTTTAGTTTGCACATGTTTTAAGTTTTAGGGGTTAAGAGTTTAAAGTTTAAGGTTTAGAATTTAAGGTTAGTGTTTAGAATTTAGGGCATATGGTTTAGAGTTCAGGGTTTATTTTTTAGGGGTTAGTGTTAGAAATTTAAGATTTAAGTTTTATAGTGTAAATATATATGCTTGTATAAATTAAATTTTGTACAACTTGTGTATTAAAATTTTTACCATATATATATATATGATATTTAGTAACTAATCAAAACATACAAGAAAAAAGAGAGGAACATACATGATAAAGGAGAAATTATATCATAGGCTTGACTCGCCACTTTATCCATGGTCCCAACCAATAAAAAGTATCAATTTCATTAATTTTTTTCATGCATTTTTTTATCGAGTAAATCTTCATTCTGAGTTACTATAAATTAAATTAAAAAATACTTTTTTTACCAATTTAAAATTCGCTTGATAAAAATATGATATAGAAAAATTTAATGAAATTGATGTCTTTTATTAGTTGGGACCATGAATGACGTGACGAGTCGAGTATATAATATATTTTTTTCTGATAAAGTTTTTATCATATGATTGACATCCGCATAAATAAACAATCATAATAATAAAATAATTTTAATGTATATTTAATGACATAACGAAGAATAAAAAGTATTCTCATGGGGTTGAAAGCTTGTATTATACACAGATATGTATATTATAAAGTACAGATATTAAATTAAAGCCACTTTATGATTTTTAGATCATTTTTTTATAATAAAGAAGGGGAGTTAAAGTTAAATTGGTGAAAGAAGTGCAACGCCGTTGAAAGCCTCCTCGGTTTTATAAGCCAAAGTTTGGTAGTTTGGCCGGCAGCCGATCTCAATTTGTCTGCTTTCTCCCTCCAATTTCCAATACATCGCTTTACCAAAACCAAAAATACAAAATAAAAGCTTTGAATCTTCCATCATTCTCTTCTCTGCACCCCCCAGATGGAAACTCTTACCCGCGCCATCACCGGTTCCGCTTCTCCAAACCTAAGCCTCCCTCAAAACGACAGCGTTAATCGTCGTCGTCTCCTCGGTTATCGCCATGGATTTACTTCCTTGAGTCTCGGCACCCTGAGATCGCAGAGAAGGAGTAGATTTTTCACCAAGGTTCAATGTAGTCAACAAACCTCCAAAAACAGCATTGATTTTAGTGATCCTGACTGGAAGTCAAAGTATCAGCAAGATTTCGAAAGGCGCTTCAATATTCCTCACATCACCGATATTTTCCCCGATGCTCACTCTTTTCCTTCCACTTTTTGTCTCAGAATGAGGTTCAAATACACTTACTTTCCCTCTTTTTACTGTTTTCAGCTAATTTTTGCTCCTCTTATGTGTTCCTTTTCCTTTTCGTTTACTCTAAGGGTGAGGAAATTCTACAATGTACTTGATAGTTATTTTGGAATTCAATGAATTGCTTGAAAATTTTACAATTTTTGTGCTTTTACCTTTAGAATATTTGATCGCGTTTATCCTTTTTATTATTAAAACTTTAATTAATTATTTACAACTTTGCAAATAAAAAAATCATATATATTCTTTCGTTTGGCCACAGAACTCCGGTTAATGAGGATTTTGCGGAAGGTTATCCCTCTGACGAGGAGTGGCATGGTTATATTAATAATAATGACAGAGTGCTTCTTAAGGTAAATATAATCATATCTTGATAAAAAAAGGTAAATATATACATATATTTTTTTAATTTGTTTCCTCGGTATATACTAAGTTGCTGAATTGTGATAAGGAGAATTGGAATTTTTACACATGCTTATAGAGCTTTGAGTTCATCTTCAAAATTGAAAAATTCCATCTACAGGGTATGTATTTGAAATGAGAATTCAAAATTACCTGAAATGGCATAAAGTGTTTTAGGAAAGAAATCCAGTCTTGCACCTTTAGAAGTAAACTGTTGTTTGCCCATCTCTGTCCTTATATTTATATCCTAAATCAAAACAATGCTTGAGAGAAATAATCTCGCAATGATTTCAATTAATCATCCACGTTTAGACTATATTGGTAAAATAATTCTGATCTTTTAAATATTTCAGGTCATACATTACTCTTCTCCCACTTCTGCTGGTGCAGAATGCATTGATCCTAACTGTACTTGGGTTGAACAATGGTAAGTATAACTCTCGACATATTAATAGGTTTTGTGAACTCATGCATCACATCTTTCTTTACAGGCTATGTTATTTTAAATAATGTGTAGTAAAATATTGTTATAGTATTTTTAATATTGTTTTCCAACTTTGGTATCGATTTAGTAGAATTGGTAACTTATAGATCCAATGTCATCATATATGTCCATATTTGTTGCCGTTTTGTATATTTCCTTATCACTGCTTTTGTTTAATGTATGCAACTTTAAAGTTTATTTGGCCGTTATTGATATTATATGTAACATCATGGCATATCATGTTAGGGTTCATCGTGCTGGGCCTCGAGAGAAAATATATTTCAAACCAGAAGAAGTGAAGGCTGCAATTGTTACTTGTGGTGGGCTTTGCCCTGGTCTTAATGATGTCATTAGACAGGTCAGCACAATATTTAAATTTCAATATGCTGCTGGCACGTTTGTAATTTGATTTGGCTCAGTGCTTTCATTGTTGTAGTTATGTAATTGTTAACTGGTTTTTAATTTGTATTTCATGCTAAAATCAAAAGTTCATTTTCACTGCCTACTGACTGAGATTGTGGACATGAAATATATCTCGTTTTTTTCATTTGGTAAATAAATTTCATCCTAATTTCAGACCATGTACCAAAGCTTTTCTTCTACTTTAGATGCGATTGCACAAACTTAATGAATTTATGGTTTTGCTTTATAAAAAAAGGTATTTACAGTGAATTAATTGAAGTTTGGTAGTTAAAGTCTGACTTCTGTCGTAGTGTAAACTGTAAACTGATGAAGTAATTATGAGTGGATCTTAGCACCATAAATATATATTCTTTAAATTGAAGTTTCATGTTTAGTCTGAAATCTGAATGATTTTGGTGTTTATTGATCAATACATGCTTAAATTAATGAATTTGTGCAGATTGTCATCACACTGGAAATATATGGTGTAAGAAACATTGTGGGGATTCCTTTTGGTTATCGTGGATTTTCTGACAAAGGTTTGGCTGAAATGCCGGTAAGTTATGTTTCTTTCCTTACAATGGTCTGTTAGAAATATCTTGCTCCATCCAAGATTTTCTATTGTTAATTTGGATTGATTTTCAGCTATCGCGGAAAGTAGTCCAAAATGTGCACCTTTCGGGTGGAAGCTTGTTAGGAGTTTCACGTGGAGGCCCCTCTGTCAGTGATATTGTCACTAGTATGGAGGTACTCAAAACTCTTCAGCTACTGTCAGATTAACTCAAGTTTTCTTGAAGGAATTGTAAATTTTGAATTAAAATAGCCAGACTCATGAGGCAAGTATGAAGTGATTTTCTGCCATGTTTCCAAAATTGATGTCAGGAAAGAGGAATCAACATGCTTTTTGTGCTGGGTGGAAACGGTACTCATGCTGGGGCCAATGCTATTCACAATGAGGTTCATATCAGATATTATATAATCTTCATCTTTAGCACTATTTATTAATCGTGAACCTGGTATTTCCTTTATTATTACCATCTTAAACTTGAAAACAGAACTCATAGAAACTAAGGTGGTTTCTTTTTAATCCCTTGAAGTGTAAGCTGTGTTTATAAATATGTTTTCATTGGATTTAACTTCAAGGCATTACAATGGTCTTGGCCTCTTGGGTAACTGAAAGATTCAGATTTATTTTCCATATTTGGTATTTCTAAGCTATGTTTTTCATTTCAAAGTTATATCTAATATATCAATCTGGAGGGATGTTAAAGGATCTGTGATTAAGAATTTATAAGAGTTGTGAAAATCTTCTGTCACAAATAGGGGCCGGCTTTGTGATTTCCTAGTACACTTTTGTTTTCAGTGCCGCAAACGAAAATTGAAAGTGGCTGTAGTTGGTGTGCCAAAAACTATTGACAATGACATTCTGCTGATGGATAAAACCTTTGGTTTTGATACTGCTGTTGAAGAAGCACAACGAGCAATCAACTCTGCGTACATTGAGGTATATCAGCTTGATTGTTGGTGTTGATAAAAAAAAATTGTTCAACTTTTAAATTCGTGCATTATATGACACTTAACTACTTAAATGTATGTGCAAAAAGTCCTTCATGTCTCTAACTATTCTTTTTTTCCTTTAATCAATTACCAGGCACATAGTGCTTACCATGGAATCGGTATCGTGAAATTGATGGGTCGTAGCAGTGGTTTCATAGCCATGCAATCATCCTTAGCTAGTGGGCAAGTTGACATATGTTTGATTCCAGAGGTATTTTGCTGATTATTAACCATAAATTATGATCAACTATGCACATCACAGTCCTTAAATGCAAGTTATTAATGCTGCCAAATCATGCATTCTCTAGGTACCTTTCAATTTGCACGGGCCTCATGGTGTATTAAGGCATCTGAAATACCTAATAGAGACAAAGGGATCAGCTGTGGTCTGTGTGGCAGAAGGAGCTGGACAGGTGAGTGGTGACTATATATAAGTGTGTGTGGCTATTTGAACCTTATTGGAAGTTATAATTGTCCACAAGTTTGTAGTTTTGATGGTCCTTTCCAAACCGATCATGATGCTTTCTTTTTTGGGTTGACAACGTCTCCATTGCAATATTTAGGATTTTACTTGCTGCTGGTTTGTTTTATTATTGCTTTTTCATGTTTCTTACTTTAATCTGTTGTCTATTCTATTGTGTCTTCCTTTCAATTCTATTAAGAAGTTTTGGTTCTTTCTCAATTTCAGTAACTTCTCTTATGGGAATTATAATTATGTGAAATTCACTTGCTTTACTGCAAAGAAGATTGTTCTATATTCATTTGGCAGCTATGCAAAGACATTCCTTCTAAAATAAATTCTTGGTGTTTTCTCAATTGTATCATGTTTTGTCAGTGTAAATGTTTTGAGCCTGATGAAATTCATAAGTACCTAGTTGAAGGGTAAAAGAACCAATATGTTGAGCTTTATTTCCCTTTCTAAAATAGGTATTTTCAAAAACAGGGTTAAGTTACCAGAATATATCTCTTTATATTTGTTTGAGAAATTGTTTTACTGTATTTTCCCTATTTGAAGACGGAGAGTCAATTCTTAGAGATGTTCAAATTTGATTATATGATACACATGAAAATATGTGAACTGAGCATTTCTGAGATGCTGCTTTTTGGTGCAGAATCTTGTTGAAAAAACTAATGCTACTGATGCTTCTGGAAACATTGTACTTGGAGATGTTGGTGTGCATATCCAACAAGAGGTATTCCATTTTCATCCTAGTGTTCACTATTTCTTACATTTGTTTGTTTGTAAACTCCTGGTTGAAGAAGCAAGGGGGATTTCCTGTCTTTTTCAAGTTACAAATCATACCTTATTTAATTGCCTTGCATAAGGATCGACATTTGGTATACAAATTTTATATGTAAGAATCTTATCTAATGCAGCAATTTATAAACATTTGAAACCTTGTTGGTAGGCACCCCTTTCTAGTTTTTGTGTTTCTGTGAGACGGCGAAGCAAATCGCATTCTATGTTCTTCCATTGAATGATTTGTTTATGTTTCTTACATTTGAACATTATAGGGTACTAAATGTTATTTCACTATCTTCCTACCAGACAAAGAAATATTTTAAGGAAATTGGCATCCCTGCTGATGTGAAGTATATTGATCCAACATACATGATCCGTGCATGCCGTGCAAATGCATCAGATGGAATTCTGTGCACTGTTCTTGGACAAAATGCTGTAAGTATCCATTACTTTTAACCCTTACATTTTAATTTTGGCACTGTGTGATTTAAAACCAGTCTCCTGAAATGGTATGCATTCATGTATTTACAGGTTCATGGTGCATTTGCTGGATATAGCGGCATTACAGTCGGTATATGCAACACTCATTATGTTTACTTCCCCATTCCTGAGGTCATTTCTCATCCCCGAGAAGTAGATCCGAACAGCCGTATGTGGCATCGATGCTTGACGTCTACAGGCCAGCCCGATTTCATCTAAAAGTTTTGAAATTGTTCATTTAAGGTTTTACAATATTTCTTGTTTAGGCTGCTGGTTATAGGATGGCAAAAGAAATAATGGTTAAAGAGGAAGAGGAACGGGATTACCATATTATTTGATTTTGAGTGTACCAGTTCTCGAAAATGAGAATGCAGAGTCAGTAAAAACAGCAAATTGTTTCATATGTAACAAACAAAAGCAGCTGTAATTTATTAATGTCAGAACATTCTATTTGGACAAATACTTGCATTTTTCTAATTCTCCCTTCATCACACTTTTCCTATCCAACATGTATATTTTTTCTTTAGATTTTGGAGTTCTTATTGTGTTGGTATATGTTAATAATTTATAATATATATGTATATATTTGTATCGCATCCATGTCCGGTGTATTCTTGTTTACTTGGATAATTAAGAAACTTAACCATCTAAAATAATGTTATCAGCAACTTTCTTGGTGCAGACTGAATATCTGAAAATGTTTAATTTTGAAAACTATGATATGACGTGCATGTATCGTTTTTTTTAAGTACAGTTAAAAAAGTGCCTAATCTATATCATTTTTTTAGTTTGGTGTTTACCGTTTTTTTCGAGTCATTTTAGCGTCTAATATCTCATTTCGTAACTCAAATCAGATTTTTTCATCAACGGCTGTTAAATTTTTTTTGTTATCCAATTATAACATGATACGTGGCTTGCTTATTTATTTATTTATTTGAATTTTTTTTAAAAATATGAACTTCTTAGTAAACCCTAAAGTTTTAATTTCTTTCAATCAACCCCTCAAATCACATCTCCCTCACTGTCCGGCATCCCCCGCATGTCGGCGGTTCACCGTTCCCCACCCAAGTGTCGGGTACCTCACCGTTCAGCATCTCCACCTTCTAGCCGTCAGTTAGAAGCCCAATCAGTCTATTTTTTTATTTTTGAATGTTCGTCGACGAAGTAATCGACAGTTTATTCGTCGATTTTTGACGACGGGATGATGGGGCTTTCAGTCGGGGGGGGGGGGGGGGGGGGCGAAGGCAAGGGTGACCGATAGTGGTTGAATCGGTGGTGAGAGGGGAAGAATTTAGGGATTTAGGGTTTTGGTTGGTGGGTTTTAGAAAAATTAAAGATTTGGGTTTTTTTTTATAAAATTAAAGATTTTCTGATTTTTTTTAAATAAAGATTAAAGAAAATACTAGAAATATGACACGTATAGTGTTTTTATTGGATAACGGAAAAATTTTAACATTTGTCACGGAAAAACTTGATTTGAATTACGGAATGAAACGTTAGGCACTAAACTGAAAAAAAAAATATAGGTTGGACACTTTTTTTACTAGGGTAAACTACACAGATGACCACTCAACTATGGGGTTGGTGTCAATTTGACCACTATACTTTTAATTTTGGCAAATATACCACTAAATTATTTAATTGGTTCCAATCAGGCCACCAACCGTTAAAGAAAACAAAAATGTTGACGTATTCTGTTAAATAAAACCGGTATAATTACACATTTGGTCAATGTTATTTACACAATCTATCAATTTGCCCCTAATTTTAATTAAATAAAATAAATTAATTATTCAATTAGGTGGTGACACCAATAAGAAAAAATGGAAGTTGGGAAAATGACCATGGGTGAATTCAAACCAATGACCTTGGGCTAAAAGTGGAGTGTGCTTGCCATTGAGCCAAGCACATTTTTGTGATATGAGGTACAACATTTAATATATCTCTTAAATACTTGTTAATGACCGAAAAAATGGAAACAAAGAAAAATAAACCTAAATAGATTTGAACTAACAACCTTAGAATGAAAGTGGGGTATGCTTATGTAAAACCGATAAACTAATTTTGATATAACTAAAGAATTTAAGGACTAATTTGAAAAAGATAAAAGAAATTTTTAAGTCCTAAAACCTCTCTATAAATTTCAAGGAAAATGGTTAAGTTAAAAACTCAAATTGTCAAAACTTTCTAAGTGTTTTTGAAGCCAAAACAGTGATTTTTGAGTCACCGTTTCGGAACGGCCATTAGGCGTTCCGGAACACTTTTGAAACTGTGAACCTTTGTTTCGGAACGGGTTTCGAAACGGGTGAAGAACATCGGAACAGTTTGACCCGTTTCGATACGGTAGTATCGAAACGACTTCAAACGTTTCGAAACGACACTCAAACTTAGTTTTAAAAATATGATCGTTGAAGTTTTTAACTGTTTTTATACTTGTCGTTAAGGCGTATCGAAACACTTCCAAGTCGTTTCGATACGGGGTTTGACAGTGGCTAAGTGTTTCGAAACGAGTTTCGAAACGGCTCTTAGCGTATCGAAACGATCATACCCGTTTCGGTACGGTCTATTTAATACACCCCAACGGCTCTTTCTTTTTTGGTCTGTTTCGAAACAGGATCGGGCGTTTTGAAACGGGTGATTGCAGACTGCATTTATGGAGGGAAGATAACATCTCCAACGGCTCTATTGATGAATGCAACAACCTCAACGGCTAGAATTTAATGAGAATGTGTAGAACTTATGTTTTGATATAATAATTGAAAAATGTTTTGGACTAATTTGAAAAGAATTTAAAACTTGGTTTTAAGTCCAAACAACTTAAATTTATGTTTGAGGTATTTTAAGAGGTTTTTGGCAAAGATTTTTCATGTTTTAAACAGCCAAACTTGTGTTTTCAAGTCACCAGTATCGATACGGTTGTACCCGTATCGATACCTTTTTGGCCCAGTTTGGCCACTGTCAAAACCCGTATCGATACGAGGGTTTAGCGTATCGATACGGACCGGGGACGTTTCGATACGCCACGTCAGCGTATCGATCCCTGTTCAACTACCCCAACGGCTATTTCCCAACGGCTATTCAAATATGCAGCCGTACCGATACGCCCTCAAGCGTATCGATATGCCTCAGCTGGCAAGAGCTCAACGGCTAGTTCCTATGAAGGCCGTATCGATACCGTTCTACGTGTATCGATACTGGTAGCTGCAGAACAGCATTTATGAAGGGAAATAAAGTCCTCAACGGCTCCAATTCATCCCCAACGGTCCTAAACGGCTATAAACTCAATTGGGAGTATAAAAGGGACCTCCAAGCATCAAGAGAAGACTAATGCTCATATTGTCAAACACCAATTGATCAAGAAAATGTCTTAGCTCTTAAATTGTCAATTCTTGTATAGACAAACACTAGTGAGCCAAAATTGTTAAATTTGCTCAAGTGTTTTAGGTTTTGGGTGAGTGCTTAAGTGTGCAAACAAACACCTATTAGAGGGTTTAAGTTTGCTTTCATTTGTCTCTTGTAAAAGAGGGTTTTGATCAAGGCTTGGGTAGAAGCTTGATCGGTTGTAAGGGTTTCCTCCTAATCCTAGAAAAGGGGACGAATCAATTAGTGAATTGGTTGAGAAATCCTTAGTGGGAAGCTAAGGTAGTGGATGTAGGTGCTTGTTAGAAGGCCGAACCACTATAAATCATTGTGTCTTTAATCTTTCTAGCTTCCACAACCCTTCCACCCAAACATCCACCTCTCCACCACTTGGTGAGCATAATTGGTTGATCGAATCGAGCCCCACACATCCCAACAGAATGTATAAAAGGGACCTTTAAAAGCTTCAGCAACAACTATTAATCTCAAAAGAAACATCCAAACATCAAATCCAAGCAATTGAGCCTAAATCCCATTATTTCTTGTAAACTCCAATTGTGAAATTGTAATTTTCATTCTTATCCTTTCAATTGGGTTGAGTGCTTGTAATTGGGCTACATTTTTGTATTGAGAGATACTTGTTTAGCCATCATCTTCTTTGTAATTCTTGTGTGAGGATTGAGTCAAATTTTGGGTAAAAAATTTGAGCGATATTGTAACGGTTACATCCTTAGCCTAGAAAAGGGGAAGATCAATTAGTGGAATTGTTGGAAAATTCTTAGTGAAGCTAAGGTAGTGGATGTAGAGTTCGATTGGAACTTGAACCACTCTAAATCCTCTTGTCTATCTTTTTATTTGTCAATTCCACTACCAAAAAGTCTAAAAATCCAATTCACCCCCTCTTGGTTTATATCGATCATTTGATCCACTCAACAGTTTGGTTACTATTTTGTTTTTTTACCAAAGTTCAATGACCGTCTATGTACTTTACCCTAATTTAGAATATATACAAAATATTTTTAAATTTATTTTAATTATTAGATTTATTTAATTGGGTTAGATATTTTTATGCATCATAAGTATGTTGTGTTCGAGTTTCCTAAAATCACATTTTTTTCAAGCATTAACAACGATATGAGACATATGTTAAATGTTGTACTTTGTATCTCAAAAATATGCTTGGCCCAGTGGTAAGCATACCCCACCTTCACTCTAAGGTTGTTGGTTTGAGTTCACCCAGGTTCATTTTTCTTTGTTTCCATTTTTCCGATCATTAACAAGCATTTAAGACATATATTAAATGTTGTATCTCCTATCACAAAAATGTGGTTGGCTCAGTGGTAAACATGCCCCATTTTCTGTCCAAGGTCGCTTGTTCGAATTCACTCGGGGTTAATTAATTAAAATTAAATAAAAATAATTAAAGTCCTCTCACCACCTAATTAAATAATTAATTTATTTAATTTAATTAAAATTAGGGTCAAATTGATAGATTATATAAATAAAAAGGACCAAATGTGTAATTATACGAATTTTATTTAACAGAACACGTCAACATTTTTGTTTTTTGGAACCAATTAAATAATTTAGTGGTATATTTACAAAATTAAAAGTATAGTCGTCAAATTGACACCAACCCCATAATTAAGTGTTCATTTGTATAATTTACCGTTTTTAACTATTAATTTTTTTAATCTATTGTTAGTATTTTATATTTGTTACAAGTTAACTGAATAAATCCAAATCATAGACGAGTACCATGAGCTTAGTAAACGCGCACATGAGGCAGCGGGGTAAGTCACGGTGCCGTCATGAGATTAAGGCTTTGTTTAGTATGAATGATGGAAAATTTGTTAATCAAATGGTTAAGATTCAAAGTAAGAGAGTGATTTGAGGGATAGTTTAGCATTGCTTTTAAAAAGTAATTTTTAAAAATATTGTTAGAAAAAAATTTTAAAAAGTTGGTTGTAAGATTTTGGTGTTTATCATTACTGTCAAAAAGTAATTTTAAGAAGATAAATGATGATTTTAGACATTATATTGTAAGTTATATATATATATATATATATGATATTCAAATTCTCTAATGTTATAATATATGAAATATATCAACTTCAATTATTATAAAAATATAAAAATATTTTTATTGATAAATATATTTTTTAACAATTATACGTGTTCCATAAAAATATAAGAAACTTAAAAAATTTTATTTAAAAAATTTGACATGAATAAATATATATCATTTTAAAATTAAAAAATAATTACTAATTATATAATTATATCTTCGTAAAGAATTATAAATAAACACAATAGCAAATGAAGGTTACAATTATAATTTGACTCTCAAAATCTCTCTTACAACCGCAAAAGTTAAAGAAAAAAATAACTTTTGCGTTTGTGTTGAAAATCACTTTTCAAAAGTAGATTTTTCTCTAAAAGCTAAGCTGTTTAGCACACAACTTTTAGCCTCAAACAAGCTTTTGGAACCAAAAATTGATTTAAAAAGCAATGCTAAACAAAAAGTATAAATATCCACAATTAGAATAACAAATTTTTCAACTTTTTTATTTTCATCATTCATACCAAGCAAAGCCAAAAAAACTTTCATTAAGCAAGTTAAGAAATCCGAGTCAAGAAGCGTGAAAAAGATGGAAGAAGTAAAACGAGAGATGGTCGAAAGAAAGAAAGCACTAAGATGTGCTAGGGAGGAATTGAGAAAATGGAAGAAGTAAAACCAGATCCGTCTATTCTATAGAACTGGACATTCTGGTGCCGTCAAGCTAAGATAACAATTAGCCTATAGAAAAAGATCCTTTATTTTTTTCGAAATTTTTTGAACAATTCGAAACTTAAAATATCTTCAGATTTTTTTCTGATATCCCATTCGAATTATCTTAAAAAAAATAGATGGAATATCTAAAATTTCGGATCGAAATATATGTTCACAGACCCAAGATTTTGTTGATATGCAATTCATCACCACTGCTACGTTGGTATTGGTGTTAGTGTGGTTGTTACTGTTGTATGAATAGGTGCATGTCCGACAGGGCCCAGGGGATACGCCAAGGAGATCTTCTTTCTCCATATCTGTATGGAACGGTTACCTTTTCTTGGTAGATAATTTAGTCCTTTTTGCGGAAGCCTCATTGGAGCAATTAGAGGTAATTCATGATGTTATGGCTAAGTTTTGTGCTTCTTCTGGCCACAGAGTTAGCGTCTCCAAGAGAATTGTGCTGCGGTTGATTGCAATTGGCGAACCTAGGAGAATACCGCTGATTAAACGGGAGGATATGAAATTGCCGATTAATGAGGGAGGCTTGGGCTTTTAGGATAACCAAGCACTTCTCATGAAGGTCGGATTCCAGCTTGTTGAGACTGTGGATAAATTGTGGGTAAGGGTCCTCACTCCTCAAGGCAAAATATAGATGGTCTGTCCATGTACCCGTGAATTGCTCTATCACATATCTGGCCTCATTTAAAGCGTAGTATTCGTTGGGAGGTTTAAGATCACTCTTGCATAAAAAAGGGTAAAATACAAAAATCATGACTCAACTTTTGCCTCTCTCCTATTTTACTCACTCATCTTTAATTTGAGTCAATTTAATGACTCAACTTCTAACATTGGGTATCAATCATCACCCAACCGTTATATGGTGGATGCCGTTACTGATGTGGCATTTTTTATTGATTTGGCCGCCACGTAAGCAAACACATGTTTTAAAATACCAAACCAAAACGACATTATATTTGCTCGTTTAACCCAAAATCTAACTGTTATAAAAAATCCCCTTTACTCAAATGAATCCCTAATTTCTTTGCTTGCGTTCTGAATTGAATTTTTGAGTTGGGTTAACAGAGGAATGAGAAGGTTGAAAGGAGAGGTTATAGGGGATGGGGGGAACGGCATCCCTATTTGTTGCTGGTGTGGTAAGGAAGCAGTATTGAAGACTGCATGGACTAATAACAACCCAGGTCGACGATTTTATGAGTGTTCGAATTACGGTAACCGATTTTACAAGGATTGCCATTTTTTTGAATGGTACGATCCTCCATTGAATTCTCGTACAAAGGTTCTTCTTATTGGTCTGCTAAACAAAATCAAAGCGAAGGACAGGGAGAGAAGAAATGAAAGATTTGTTTGGTTTTGTGCAGTCATATGTTCTATTGTTTTGACTGCGTTTTTTATGGGTATCAAATGAAGGAAGATTAGAGAAACTATTTCTTAGGAAGAATGGGTATTTCGAATGTAGAATTGGTGATATGTTGATGGAATTCGGATGTTGATGGTATTTTGAGTATGAATTTGTGTATTTTGTGACTGACTATTTTGTGAATTGGTGATATGTAGAATTGGTGTTTATGGAAAATGATGGGTGTTTATGACAGTGTTGATTGTTTAGTAAATTAAAGAACTGATTTACACCGGTGTAAGATAGTGTTGATTGTTTAATACATTAAAAACTGACTTACACCATTGCCAACAGAATACTTGCAATACATAACAAAGCACAAATGAGCAATCCTTTATAAAATTCTTTTTTTTCCTCAGTGATTTTGTTTTCCCCTTCAAACTCTTAATCTTTCCCCTTAACACTGTCTTACACCGGTGTAAGTCAGGTTTAGGGCTAAAATGACAAAAAATGTAAACGTTAGGGGCAAATTTTGGCTTTCTGCCTTTGTTAAATATCACCATTAGTGATCACAATTGTGTAACAAAATATCCACTAGTGACCATGACTGTGAGTGACCTAAACTTACTGATTTCTTTGGTCACATATACACAAACACCTACACAAAAAATAGTGACATTCTCTAGTGACCTAAAGCAACATTAAATCATGAGATTTTCCCAAATATGATCACAAGAACAGTGTTTGAAGCATTAACAAAATATCACAATTAGTGATCACAATTGTGTAACAAAATATCCACTAGTGACAGTGACCTAAAACACCATTAACAAAAGAAGTTGTATTCTGAAATTCATCTCCATCTAGTCCTTTTTGAAGCAGGGTCTTCTTGTGATTGATTCTGGACTGAGCCTTGAGTGCTTTGAGAAGGCATCCATCTGACAGTGGTGACTGAGCCTTGACTGCTTAGACCTGTTGCATTTGAAGTTGGTGCTCTTTTAACCTAAAATAAATACAAATGAAACATGTGCAGTCAGTTTATTGTATAAAATATAGATTGTAAAGAACAACAAATTAAAATATGTCTAAACTTACAGCAAGTTTAGGCCTCTGTATTGGTGGAACATATGCAGTGGATGAATTCATAAGTTGGACAGTGGATGAATTCATAGGTGGACCTGCTGCATTTGAACTTGATGTTTGCTGAGAGACATTGGATGAATTCATAAGTTGGACAGTGGATGAATTCAGCAAGTAATTCACCATTGTTGCATCCCTAAACTACTCAAACAAGTGTATAGAAATATAAAACTTACCATAATGCACTCTTGTCATCCCCTTCAAACGCAACACACGTTTCTCCATGACTAAACTGAATTTAAAAACGGCACCATATTAGAATCAATTTAATCCAAGTAAACTGAAACTGAAACAATTTAAAAACAGCACTCTTGTCATACCCTTTCAACAAGTAAACTAAAACAAAACTGAATTGGTTCAATATTTTACCCTATAAAATTAAGTTGAAAGAGAAGAAAACAAAACTGAAACTCCAACAATTTAATCCAATGCCATTCACCCTTTCAATTTCCTAACCCAAATAATTTTCGAAATGCTTTTCGAAAATTTGATCTAATGCCATTCACCCTTTCAATTTCCTAACCCAAATGATTTTCGAAATGCTTTCCGAAAATTTGATCCAATGCCATTCACCCTTTCAATTTCTTAACCCAAATGATTTCGTAAATTCAGACTTACCTTCTTGTAGCCGTTTGTAAATGCTGCACAGTAAAACACCCTTACGATTTTCTGATGATGAAAACTCTTTCAAACACAACGAAAATTCCCCCAAACGATTAACCCACACGATTTACTCAGAGGATTTCATGTTTACGCTCTGAAAACTTTTCAAATTCTCTGATTTTTTAAACCTAAACATTACGATTTGTCTGAAAAAGAAAACACATTAAAATGAGTTTAGGTTAAACGAGCAAATATTATGTCGTTTTGGTTTGGTATTTTAAAACGTGCGTTTGCTTACGTGGCGGCCAAATCAATAAAAAATGCCACATCAGTAACGGCATCCACCATATAACGGTTGGGTGATGATTGATACCCAATGTTAGAAGTTGAGTCATTAAATTGACTCAAATTAAAGATGAGTGAGTAAAATAGGAGAGAGGCAAAAGTTGAGTCATGATTTTTGTATTTTACCCCATAAAAAATTAAGGACTCATTCTTAATGGTTAACCAACGGTTAACCATGAACACCCCTACTGCATACTGCCCAAAATCACGGTCAGCAACCTTACTTCCTTTAGTTCTAGGGTTCCTACACACTCTCTCTTTCACGCATTTACTTAAATCTGAGTGCAATCATGGCTTTGAGGGAAAAAAAGTTAGGGTTCTGATTCCGAGGTTTTCTTGTTATGCTATTTTACACAACTAAACTCGCAAAAATGAAAGCCAATTTAAGAGAAGTCAAGGATGAGTTTGTCAAGGTTTTAGCTGGTAATTGTTCTCTTTTGTTTTGAACTTTCTTTTTAGCTTTTTGGGGTTTGAATTTTAACAATTTGTTATGAGTTGGAAAGAATAAGTTGTGCGAGTTTTTGAATATTCTTTTACAATGCTGTTGTATAGCGAAGACCCGTGAAGAGGCAAAGCAGATGGCAATGAGTGACTCGATATCTGTTGTAAAAACTAGAGTAGAATAACTTTAAGGGAAAACTACACCGGTGGTCCCCAAATTATTATCATTTTTCTATTTTGGTCCCTAAATTATGTTTTTCGGCAAAATCGTCCCTTCTGTTACATAGTTCTCATGTTTTAGTCCACGGCGTTAAATAGCTAACAGTTTTGCTGACGTGGCATTTTTAAGAGGAGAGAGAAATGATTAAAAAATATTTTAAAAATGCCACGTCAGCAAAACCGTTAGCTATTTAACGTCGGGGACCAAAGCAAAAGAACTATGTAACAGAAGGGACAGTTTTGCCGAAAAACATAGTTTAGGGACCAAAATAGGAAAACGGTAATAGTTTGAGGACCACCTGTGTAGTTTTCCCTAACTTTAAATAGCTGTTCAATTTCAAAAGACTAGGAGGGATGAGTACGGAGCAATTATATCTCGACAAACTCTAGGTAATCATTTACCCAAACTGCCCATGGACTGTATTTATGTTTCATGCATTCTCAAATATGAAAGATGGTGGAAGAGAGAAGAAATAAAAAATTGTAAATATGAATTATTAAATGTGAAATTATACAAATTATTTTTATTTTGGTAGTCAAAATAGATGTAAAGTAATAGTTTAGGGACTATTTAGGTGATTATCATTTTTTATTGTGCCAGATCAGCCTCCTATTTAAGTTTAGCGGCAAAAACGTCTCAGTGACTAAAAGTTTACAGATTGAAAACGTAAATGGCCTTACTAATCATTTTTTAAAATCGATGGTTAACCACATATCTGTCCATGTACCCGTGAATTGCTCTATCACATATCCGGTGGGTACATTCATACATGACCTTAGGTGTGCATGTATAGTGTGAAACATTAACGTGTCAAGGTTGTAATTCATTCAAAACTATTTCAACCGTATATTTGGCTTCAAAATAAATGATCTTAAACAAACCAAATAAATGATCTCTTAAGCTTGTAAGAAAACGGTTTGTATCGTTTTAAATATTTTGGGCCACTCGGGTGGCCGAATGTAGCACTGCAAACTCGTCGAAAATTTAGAAAAAAAAAACATGTTCGTTTTTACGTTATATAAAGATTTTGTTAACGTCATTTGGATAATTGGTCGGACTGAAGGCTTGTTTCTATAACGGATCAGAACAAAGAGTGAACTTAGTTCTGTGGTAATATGCAAAACAACAAGAATTTTGAAAATTTGTAAAATAATTATTGGATAAATATTCTATACACAGGCGGTGGAAATTGAAAGTTTCCACAAGCGCCTTAGTTTTAGGGTATAGGAAGTTAATTTAGGGTATTTGATTTAGGTGTTTAGGTGTGGTGGTTAGAATTTAGGGCTAATTGTTTCAATTTAAAATTTAGGGTTTATAGGTTAAAACCTAAATCCTCACCATATTACCCTAAAAACTAAACCCTAATGTATAAACCCTAAATTATAACCCTAAACCTTGAATTGAAACAACTATGCCTAAATTCTAAAGTCCTACACCTAAACCATATACCCTAAACTAACTCCCTATACCCTAAAACTAAAACGCTCGTGGAAACTTCTAATTTCCACCACCAGTGTATAGGATATTAATCCATAATTATTTATAATGATATTTTACATCGCTTTGTTATATTAATTTTATATTTGAAGATTGAGGACCAATTTACTATTTGAATTATAATTTAATGGTGCCTGGAACAGTTAATCCTACGTGTGCAACTGTGCATGACAACTCTTTATCTTTGAAAGGTTAAACTCTTAAAAATTCAGAATAAATTCTAAACTCTAAACACTTAAATCTTAAATTAAATCTATTTGTGAAAAAAAAAATTCACTGTCAGCGTATAAAATATTTTCTCATATATAAATATAAAATACCTCAAACATAATTATAATACAATAAAAATACGGATAATTGAGTTGCAAAGTCTAACCGTGTGGTGCAATCAATCACTTATTAAAATATTTGAGTTTTCTGCTAATGACAAGTTAAATTATACCAATGTTCATGGACCTATGGCCAGTTAAGCCCGAAACTGCCACCATGAAAAGTTCGTAGAACTGTGAACTCAAAGCTCAATAACCAAATAAGATAATATAATAGCATTAAATTGTGGATGCGGTTGCGGCTTAATTTCTCTTAAATGTAATTATGATTCTTTGCAGTGTCGCAGTGACCTCTAAAACCGTTACGATACGGCCGTTACACTGCGTTGCGGCTGCAATTTAATAAGTATATTATATACCTGAATCTACATCATTTCAAAGCAATATGCAGATAAACAAATGTACCCGTTATTGCATCAGATTTCAAGGATTCAGTCTTCACCCTGTTAATCGGAACCTATTCGACAAGGCAGTTGCATATAGCAAAATAATGCAGAAAGATTTGGTATGCTATCTAGTTATAGAAAGGATTATAGAAAGTCATGCTACAACAAGAGTTTAAAACAGAGCAGTTTCATTGTATTCTTTTCTTCCAACTTGCATATGATTTCCAGATACCTATTTTTTTCATTGCCATAGAATATTGAAGAGCACCCAAAGGAGAATTTTCTATCAAATGCCTCCACCAGTAGAGCAAATGCTCGCATGTGAAGGTTATGCTGGTAGAAATAGTATCACACAGATTGTAAGCTATGTTGTTGCAAAGCTTCCTGTAGGCATGTAACAGCACCATCGTAATTTAAGAAGCCCATGAACCAAAATTCATGAGTATCGACAGAGATAACTTGGAGGTACTTTTCAGAAGGGTTGGCTCGACTTGTTGAAGGATTAACTGCTTTAAGTTGATGTAATGGGATAACTACCTGTTTAAGCCAACAGAAGAAATGTCAAGAATCATAACTGAATTTCCTATACCATAAACGTGTAACCAAATGCTTTTATGCAAAGGGTTAGCGATGTGATGTAGCTTCAACATCATCAAGTGTAGAGGAAATATGATCTCATTGCTACCAGTCTTTTATAAATGGAAGCGTGCGAGGATAATGCAAACAAACCTTGTAGTAGCTCCATTCAGTCTTGCTACCATTTTGATAGGAAAGAGGACTGTCACTGCAATATGCTAGCTTTGCTGTAGATACATATAAAACTCCCATGACAGGACCAGCTGATGTGGATAAGTAACATGCAAATGAATTTTGAAGTTGCTCTTCTGGAACTGTCTCAAAAGTTTGTCTAAAAATCTTCTCATAGCCACCTTCTGCTAAAACCTTTGTTCCCTGAGCAATTCTTCCCATGGCAGCCTCAGCAAAACTAGGGCTTGTTTTTACTGATAAAGAAAAGAGAAAAACATATATTCTGTGATTTTATGCATATGAAACTGCTTGATAAGAAAGAATATATGAGACGGGGTTAGAGCATGGCTTGTGAATAAAAGGAAAAAATCCATAAAAAATAGAATATGATTTTAATTTAAAACTGTAGCCATAATTTTCCATGTATCTTTCTTTTACAAAATTGAATATTTGACAATATACTTCTTATGTCCAAAAAAAGAAACAGTGTGATTCTAAAGGAAATCACCATAAAAAACCGATAGAAAAGAGACCAGACATGATCAAGGATACGTAAGATCAGTATTTTGTGGCCATTCAATGTATGAATAAGTTGAGGTAATCTAATGAGTAATGACCCAAAAAAGCGGCGGCGGTAATGTAGCTAAAGGAGATACAAATGACCATAAGTACAGAGGGAATGTACAATTGGGCTACAGAGTTCTCAATGTCCACATTAAGAAAAGGTGATGCACAATTACATCATAGTAGTATGTACTCGAACAAAGTAATTGAGTGGGTGAAGTAGAATTCTAATATTATAGAACAGAATGTGAAAAGTAAATAAAATAAAATAAAATAAAAAGGAGACTTCAAACTCCTCAGATGGATAATATTTAGGGGATATTCATAGTGCAAGAGTTGTCATCAACAAATGTACAGGAGACCTGAATAATTAAATAGAAAACATGGTTTGGATGATGATAATTTAATTCATTAACAGAAACAAGAATGTATTGTGTGACATATTTAACACATTGGTAGGTTTGAGCGTCACTAAGGGTGAATCAGATGACCATATATTATTAAAAAAATAAGAATAAGATTACGGTTAAACTTAAAATAATAAGCTATACAACTGAATGCAGAATAAAGACACATCTAGCTTGCCTCTAAGTTCTAATCCAAGGTCAAAATCAAGAGATTGAAAACGATGAGAAAACAGACAAGAAAGATTCTTACCAACTATTGGGACATGAGGAAGCCGTTTAACGATGCAATCTCATGATCTATAGGTGTCTCATTAGTCATAAAAAAGAGACTAGAAAGCTCTTACTAACTATTGGGACATTTGGAAGCAATAACAACAAACTCTCTGGAAACAGAGCAATGTGAGATTCCCCACTTTTACTGACCCTTTCTAACACTAGCTCTATGTTTGGATACCCCCCTTGGCAAGGTTGTAAATAAGTCACATTTTTCTTTGTCAATATTTCATCAGTCTCTGCCCTTTGTTTGATAAAATGCAAGAGTATGACTAATCTCTTAAGCATAATTTATAAGAACTAACCAAGGTACCCTGACCTTAAATCTGGCATAAATTCTACTATTTTCGCAAGTAAATAGTGAAGACATAAATGTGAACTCCAACCAACATTTGACTAAATGGATAATTACATTTCCTTAAAAAAAACTGCTAAAAACATGTTTACAAAAAAGCAATGAAAGATTATTGCCCTATATTACTCTTAAACTAGTGAGCTAACACCAACCCTGCAAAAGGAAGAACAATAGAGTGCCCTAGCCTTAACCCAGATAGTAAGTTAGTAACCCTACTTCAATATCTCAGATTTCAATTTTCAGTAACTTAATATCAATAGCAACCACCCAAAACCCACATAGTTCTATCTCATCACAAACTAAAACAAATCAAATTACCAAGCACTCTTAATAAATTCCAAGCCTAAAAAAGCCCACAAATTGCAACCGAGTTCAAACTCGATACAATCACACAAATCCAATCAAGAAGGGAAACAATACGAATTGAAAATAAATTAAAAGGCAATCGGAACTTTTAAAAGAAAAATACAGTGCTGCCACGTGTTCCCGGCCAGATCCTCCGCTTTCTTCGTCGCCTCTGCCACTTTCTTCCCCCATCTCCCCAAGACACCCTTAACTACATCCATTTTCTCTGTTTCCAAATTCAAAAATAAACAATTTAATAATTAAAATCATCAAATAAAAGAGCAGTTAGAAATAAAATGTGTAATAGCTTGCCTTTGAAGGAAGCCGAAGAAGATTCCGGAGGCGGAGCGTGAGCAACGTAAGGATTGGATCCGTTAGGAGGTGGCATGGTGGCGCTGTGATCCACAGCAGGCGATTCACTAACCAGTTCCGGACTCCAATGAACTGATTTTCTCGACCCGGATGGTGTCTGGACCGGTGATTGCGGGCTTTGAATCTGACTCGCTTTCAGATCCTGAGTCTCTTTCTCTTCCTTTTCCCGTGGCTCTGATGTGGGCACCATAACAAAGCCCTCCGCGTCCATTGCGGGATCCGAGTCTTTCGGGTCCGGTTCTCGGGACAGAGATTGCATTGTGCTGGATTTTGGTTGAGTTTCAGTCTTCGATTCATCCATTCTTCTGGAACGTTCGACGAAAGAAAAGGTCACGCGTCAAGTGGTGCGTTTACTGGAAGCTTAGCAGGGGACTGTTATTTAAGCTTCAATTTTATTTTTGTTAAAAGTCCTTAAAAATCAATTGGTTAAAAGACAAGTCCATTTTTTTTAAACCGAGTAAATGTTATAAATATTTATCTATGTGGATCTCTATTATGGTAAGAATTTTATCGAGAAAATTTAACTTACTTTATCATTAGTAATATTATATACATTAATTAGAGTTTAATGTATTATGTACTTTTTATGCCTATAAATAGATGATTTATTGTAGGCATTGTATACAAGTCTATATTTGAGAATAATACAAATCTCTCTCTTTCTCTTATCTCTTTATATTTTTACTATTGTTCGTTGTTCTACGTTATTTTACTCACACCATGTTATCAACACAACTTTAATCAATCGAGATCTTCACCGTTTGAATCTAAAATAAGTTATTGAAAAGAATTTGATTCTAGGATGAACCAAAGATAAGTTTTTTTTTTCTCTTTTCATTTTTTTAAATTACCGATTGTATTTTTCTTTATATTTTAACTTAATTTTTTTATTTAATTTTTTTTTTTTGAAAATCTTGAAAGTATGTTTGATTGTATTTGAGCATTGGAAAGAAATGGGTTTGTGGCTTCTCACAAACCAAAAGATGAATCGACAAAGACAAAGAGATTATGTTTGATGTAAATTACATAAATTTAAGTTTCTCTCTTGATTAATTTCTCTTTGATGTGTTTGAACTAAAATCAATAAACCAAACATATTAATATAAATTAAAAAAAATATATTGGGTTAGAACATATTAACACGTTAGACTATGTACATGTGCGCCAATTTTCATAGAAAATGGATAATTTTGCATATGTTCCTCATGTTTCTATTTTATTTAGTTTATTGATGTAAGTTTATTGAGATTTTCTCATGTTTCTCAATTACGTACTAGTAATAGATTGTTTATTAATATTATTGAGAGTTAATATTTATTGAGATTTTTCATGTCTCAGTTAATGTTTTATATTTAAACAATACGTTTATGATATTCTATTACTATTAATGATTTAATATTTTTAACCGTGTTTTGAGTTTTTCATGTATTTAAATGACTTGGGAAGAAACGTGATATAAAGGGATTATGAGAGGTTGTCTCGGTCATTTGCTACGTCTCCATCATCCTCGAGAAAAAAATCATTATTGGTAAAATTTATTTTTCCCCCTTAAACTATGATTTTAAAGTGCGATAAATTACAATAATTTTGAATCTACAAGAAAACTATTATAAAGTCTATATTTGCTCGAAAAAAATAATTCTCCTGTGTCGAAAAACTCGACTATTGACTTCTTCTAAGTTCAAGTTACGAAAATTAGTCTCGATCCAACAAGTTTTATGGGAGACATTCCCTGAAGTGAATGCAAGCATGATGTTTATTTCATGCGATTATTGGATATGTTTTATTCCTTGAAGTGAATGCAAACATGGAAATTACTATTCAATTGGTAACATAACTTCGATATAATCCAAGTATATTGGTTGGACGTCCCGTTCTGCGAGGCTACTAGACTCAAATTAGGTTTTTTTTAAAAGGACCTTGTGAGCTGGTTTAACAATGTCGCGTACAATGATTAAATCTTTGTTCTTTGTGATGAGGATATATTAATAAAAACATACTCTATTTTCACGCAAATAATGTTGTCTTCAGACACAATATCGTGAAAAAGTTTTAAAGGTTCACTGGCTCTGCTCCATTCCCTGAAGTGAATGTGAGATTATTTATGGAAAGGATAAAAACAACATTATAAGTTGTGGTCGTGGTCAAGGCTATGAATATATACATAAAAATATGGTCATTTTAAGAGTACTTCTACCTACCGGTAGTGAGGCTATAAGAATGATAAGAGTGATAAAGATCATTCTAATAAAGTAAAATCCTTTTTATTACTAATGTGATGTTACAAACTATTGGTCTTGTACGCGTCGTACGTTGAAAAATCAACAATCATTGAATGATAAAGGAAAGAAAGTAAAAATAAATTTTGTTTGCCAAAAATGACAAAGATGATATTGGCTTAGTCATTTTTTCTTGGTTCATATAGTTAGCTAGGTATTCGAATCACGTATTACAGAAAATATGAATTATAATCATAGGCACTCAAGTATCACATTCGTATTAACGTATTACCTATCATCTTAGTGTCAATTACACTAAGTGAATAGGTACACTTACGTACCATAAAATCAGGTACACTCACGTACCAAATTAAAAAGAGCTCTAGACTCTAAGCATGTCGTACTACCTAAACTGACCATATAACCAAGGGCTTTATTATTCATGTGATCAGGTTTCATTCGTTTTATTAACAATCATAATCCATAATGCATCATTCGATTCTTTTATGTATTTCACGTACAAATCTAATTCCAAGTATAACATGTGTGTCCTTAATCACAAAATCATGTCATACAATTATCATATATCGAGTATATAGTTCAGCTTTCATATAAAAATTAATCAACATTTTTCACATACACATCAAGTGATTAAGCAACAATCATTTCAAAAATTAATTCCCTTTTTAAGCATTTAAGTCATATAACTCCTAGTCAATTTTTCGGGTGATCAAACAAATTACAAACATTGTATATTAGCATTCAAGTTTCATTTTATTCGAATCAATCAAAAATTGTACCATAACATTCAACATTATACCATTCGAATTAATCAAGCATTGCACCATAGCATTCAAGCAACATACGAATCGAATTAATCAAGCATTGCAAGTGGATATATTCCATTTACTATTATCAAGTCTCGTACATTTTACCAAAGTTCCCATTTAGGCATTCTTCCCTTAATCATTTATCAAGTAGAAATTAAATTCATTTCATGGCAAATTTATTTGAACAATAAAATAGGCATGCAAGGGTGGTTAGGACCTAAGTCCCAACCATAAGTATTGCTACACTCACCTTGTATCCCAAAGTTACGAGATACCCGAATCTTCATTCTTGTCCCGAAACTTATCCATCATTTCTACCATTTCTTAATCTAGTATTCATACAACATAAGCAAGTATTAAAATAATATCAAATTCAATTCACACATTTTATTACAAACACTAAACTGTTTTTCAGGTTCTGGCAATTTGCACACATTTCACAAATCCGCCTATATCTTTTAATATACATGTCAAAATTTCGATTAATTTATACCATTAGAAAGCTTATTCGACTAGATTTTTATCCATGCATGATTCCTATTTTTCCTATTTATACATCAATACAGTTTATTATTTAAACATAGATCATTTTTGCAGTTCTGGACATATTTAACTTTGGTTACTAATTTGGTCTTATCTCTTAATCCGTAAATCAGATTTTCAATTAATTTATACCATTTTAAGCTAGTAAAATTATGTTTAAAACCATATAAATTTTGTATTTTAATTTTTAACTAATTAATATAGATTATTGCTTAAAGGTATGACACTCATACATTTTGGACGACTTACACTTTCCGCACGATTTTGGTTCCAGATTTCTCTACGCAACTCGAAATTTAGTGTCGTTTGTTCCTAATTAAAATAAACATTCTCAGGTATATTATTTTAAAAATTCAACTTAAAATTCGATTCCTATAATTTATGCTGATTTTTCAAAGACACTACCCATAACAGGACTTCTAGACAGATTCATTAAAGCATGCTTTTAATAATTCAATTTTCCTAACTTATTACCAATTTTCATTTTAGGACCTTATACACATTTTCAATATATTTTTCCCTTATTTCATATATTTTAGATTAGCCCCTAAATCAATCAATTCAGTCCCCAATATTTTCAAAATTCCAGATTCAGTCCCTTTATTCATTTTTACTACAATTTCACTAGGATGATCAATCAGCTTCCTAACTTAGCAAATTTCTAGCTTATTAATTTGCAATTTAACCACTTCCCTGTTTCTAACAAATTTTTCTTGCGATCAATTAAGTACAGAACAGTCCCTAGATTTACTCATCCTTTCATTTTAGCCATCAATTTTACCAATTCCTATCAATCGATCACTAACTCATAAACTAACATGATTCGGCCAAGTCATAACTTCATAATCTAACATTCTAACATGCTATAAATTAGATTATTCTAATTTCCAGCATCCATAAACAAGCATTTCGACATAACAACATGTTACAATCATGAATTAAACTCAATAACATGAAGTAACCAAAGAAAAAAGCTTACCAAATTAAGTTAACTTGATTTCCAACTTGAAATTGTCTAACATGCAAGCTTTTTCCTAGCTATTCCCATGGCTGATATTTTTAGCTCCCTCTCTCTCTATTTTCTCTTCAATTTCGGTGAGCGGAGGAGAGTGAAGAAAAAGATGACATGGTGTTGTCATCCTTGTCTCATGGAATTGCCAAGTGTAGCTCTCTTTCACAACACCTTGTTGTCATGCAATATGACATGTGTTAAGCTCCCTCTTTATATTTTATTTAGCATGCAATTTTGCATTGTCATTAATGATTCATTTTAATCCTCTCAATTTGGTCACCATTCTTTCGTTTCTTTAAATTAGATCACTAGATATCCTAATTGGTTTAGGATTAAGCTTAATTAAATTAATTTAACTTAGGTGGCAAGCTTAAATACTTCTAGGGTACGTTTTAGGGTATTACACTACATGTTTGAAGAGGCGGGTCTCTGCAAAGATATTCGATTGTTTGCACGGGAAAGGAAGTGTATTACAATTCTAAATTCTTCGGGTCATCAGTAAGTCCTTCAGGTGTGATTTCAAGTCCTTCAGACTGACACCTCTGAAAATGATGAGAACCTTATGGATGGCGTCGCAGTAAGACAGATGAGGCACAATACTGACAAAGATATTAACCTTTTGGGCAACCGGTTAAGAAAAAGAAAATAGAAAACGAGATGATCGACTATGAGATCAAATAAAGAGAATTCGCAGTTAAATTGGTCAAAAGATTCAACGTTTCTCATTGAAACACTTGAAGTTTCTTAATGGTATACCCACGTTGTACATTTGCTTTATAGTTATGCTGGAAGATTAATGATAGATTTGACTTTTGCAGGTCATACAATTTTTGAGTGTAGAAAACGATAGAACAATAGAGAAAGCAACAAGAGATCTGATGCAATTTTTAGATTGAAAGATCCAGTCACCATAAGCAGAAAATCAGTGACTTTAAAAATTTCAATGCTTCAAGCGGAAAACTGAAGACATCTCATATTACACCAAGAAGAATCCTTATTAACTGATGATATTTCTTTTTGTAGGAATGGTGAGCTCCTAAAAAGAAGAGTTGGCCCAACAAAGAGTCTAGAATTACAAATAAGAAGAGCTCGTTTGTTCAACACCTTTACAGAGAGGTGGATAAGCATTTCAAAGGAATGAAGAGTATAATGATTCCAGGATTCGCCGCGTTTCAGGAGAATTGTAACCCCATCGTCCCGGTCTGGCCGAATGACCGGTCCGAGTGGGCCACATGGGGAAAACCAAAGCGAAACCCGTTAAGGTTCCTCCTCGGTTAACAACCCTATATTTTTTTCATTTTATATCTTGTCTAGACGAGTATTAAATCCTACGTGATCATACAGCGGAACAACATTCACGAAACAATCAAACGAACTCAAACTAACATGTTACAGCCCAATTTTAAACTTATACTGCATGTGGTATCGATACACCTAAGGGGTGTATCGATACCCCTTGACTAGGTCAACAGGTCAGAGTCAACCCGTGAAGACCGTATCGATACCACCAAGGAGGGTTTCGATACCCTCTCCAACGGTTGACTTCTCACGGTCAACGCTAAGATGACCGTATCGATACGCCGGAGACCCGTATCGATACCAAACTGGATAGTAGCTCCAGTGACCAAAAAGGTATCGATACGCCCCCTCGCGTATTGAAACACGGGGCCTGAAACAAGGGGGCCGTATCGATACGGTACCAACCGTATCGATACCCCCTACACTACAAGACTCCCAAACTTAGCTAAAACGAACAAGACACGGACCTAGATGCAAAATAGGACTTCCCTAGACCCAAACAAGCATTCATACAACATTCAAAGGTCATTGTTTAGCCATTCAAACACCCAACATGTATAAACATCAAGGAAATCATGCAATAGACCCAAGATGACATTTAAGCATTCAAAGTTCATACTTCAACATTCAAACATAAAGGCAACCTCTAAGGCATATAGCAAACATTCATACTAGGCAATCTAGGTATGGGATACAATTCAAACGTGGCATCACAAGCCATACAAAAGCAAGATCACAAGGAGTCTAAGCAAGCTCCTAAACAACCAACAATCATCCATAAAAAATAACACATGTCCCATTGCCTAAACTATTACATGTTCAACATTTAAAAGTCATACTTGATGTACTCAAGCCAACAACCACACTTGGAGGCCCTCCACTTGCTCAAGCAACCCACGAACTAAGGATCTGCAATGTTGAACAAAGAGAGCGTAAGCAATGATGCTTAGTGAGGGTAAGCTCTTAAAACAAACCTCAACATTGCAGGGTCCGAGCACGATCTAGCCAAGGCATTACACAAATATACCAAGGATCCACAAGAGCCACAAGATAAAGATGCATGAGCAATATACAAGTAAATGCCATGATCAACAAGCCCTAATCCTCAACACAAGTAGTCACATTGAACATCCAAATAAAGATCATAAATCTCAACACATTGATACATTTATCAATCAACATTGGCACCTAGTTATGACCCGAATACGCGGATAAACATGTTGGAACTCACATCCAACAACCACATTACCTCACGGTGGGATTACACTCATCACCGGTCTCGCGGAGGGGATTCCACTCATCCTCACGCCCCGTCAATGGGATTCCACTCATCGTTGACTATGTATAATTACAATTTCCGGGCGAACCCGTACTCCTCCTTGGTGACTCAACGCCACCAAGGCCACGTGCGACTTTTGACTCATGTGTACACACTAACATCCTAATGATCGATCATTTGTACTCAAGCATACTAGTGCCAACATTTTACTCATTTCACATTACTCATTTCAACCAATTCCGTGCTTAGCACGTACTCACCAACAACCATCATCATGCATGTCTCAAGCATCACAAGCCATGTCTCATCTCACATGTATAACACAATATACATAAGCATTCATATCACATTTCATACGTGACATACACAACCACATAAATGAGTTCATCCAAAGGCTCTAGATCAAGCTTAGGATTAGGCTACCACCCTAATCCTAACTCTAGGTGGGTCTACCAAGCCCGAACTAGTCCATATACTCGAACCAACCATTTTAAAACCAAGTAAAGCAATTAACCACTCACCTAAGATCCCAAGCTTAAAGACCAAGCAAGCGACCACCTTCAATTCCCCGGATTCACATCTGATGCTTCACCGATGCCCAAACTCGATTCTAATCAATCCCAAACACAAACAAAACATCCACAATCAATAACTCATCATCGGAACTAACCCAGATTAACGTTTTCAAGCATCCAACACTCAAAACCAAGCCCAAAACAGAATTCCCGAGCAACCCATAAAACCCACTGAAATCTTCCATTTCAAGCATCCAAACAACCATCAAATACACCCAAAGTGACCCTCATATATCATACTAACACCGGCCCTCAAAAACCAACATTAAACCACCCCAAAAACCACTTTAAAACCCTCCTAAAACCCCCTTGAAACCCAAATCCGAAAATTGCTCAAAACCATTTGAAATTCACTTATGTTATACCATTTGACCTCTATACATCATAACTAAACATATTAAATCAAAACATTTCACTTAACATCATAAAGCTTTCATTTTTAATCCAAACTTTTCAAAATGCCATTTTCTAAAACCTCCATGAAAATGAAAATAAAAGGTACTTTTATGGAGAGGGAGATGAGGGGAAGTCAAAAATGTCATTACCTTTTAAAATGGAGTTGAAATGAGGGAGCTTTGAAATGGAATAGTGGATTGGGGAGGAAGAGCTCTTCTAACGTTAAAGAAGAAGAGGATGAATAGTGAATGGGTGTTTTATTTGAAATAAGGGGATTTAAATTTGAAAAATGGGTAAATTATAATAAGGTCATTAATGAATGGCTATTCCCTTATTCTTTAAATAGCTCCTCAACTTGCAATTAAATCAATTTGGTCCCATTTCAAAAATTTATTTTGAAACCCGAAATTTTAAAGAATCGTTTTGATTATAAAATCGAGCCTAAATAATATTAAAATATTATTTTCACCTAACCCCTAAACCCGGGTGTTACAACTCTCCCCCACTTAAGGAATTTCGTCCCCGAAATTACCTGGCGGAAACAAATACGGAAACTGCTCAACCATATATGCTTTCCTCTCCCACGTGGCCTCTTCCACACCTCTATGTCTCCACAACACCTTGACCAACTCTATGGTCTTGCCACGCAACACCTTGCTATCAGAAGCAAGTATCTCAACGGGCTCTTCATTATAGGACAAATCCGGATTTAACTCTATCTCCTCAACGGGCATCACATGAGAAGGATCCGATTTATATCTCCTAAGCATAGACACATGAAAGACATCATGGATCTTCTCTAACTCAGAAGGTAACCTCAAACGATAAGCTACAGGCCCAATCCGCTCAACTATCTCATACGGACCAATGAACCTCGGACTCAACTTGCCTTTTCGGCCAAATCTCATTACCTTCTTCCACGGAGATACTTTCAGAAACACTTTCTCACCCACTGAGTACTCAATCTTTTTCCTCTTCAAATCTGCATAAGACTTCTGACGATCGGAAGCTGCTTTCAAACGATCACAAATCAACTTCACTTTGTCGGTAGTCCCCTTAAGCAAGTCTGGCATAGGTAACAATCTCTGACCTGTTTCAGCCCAACAAATCGGGGTCCTACATCGTCTACCATACAAAGCCTCATAAGGTGCCATCTGAATACTAGACTGATAACTGTTGTTGTAAGCAAACTCAACCAACGGTAAGTGCTTCTCCCAAGAACCCTGGAAGTCAATCACACAACAACGAAGCATATCCTCAAGAATCTGTATCGCTCGCTCTGACTGCCCATCAGACTGAGGATGATAAGACGTGTTGAAATGCAAACGGCTACCTAAAGCACTATGCAAGCAACCCTAGAACCTCGAAGTAAATCTAGGATCCCTATCTGAAACAATGGACTTCGGAACTCCATGAAGTCTCACAATCTCACGGATGTACAAGTTTGCCAACTTGTCTAAGGAATCCGTAGTGTTCACTGCTAAGAAGTGAGCACACTTAGTGAACCTATCAACAATCACCCAAACGGAGTTCTTCTTCGAAGGAGACAAAGGCAACCCCGACACAAAATCTATGGTGATCCTCTCCCATTTCCATTCCGGAATCTTCAAAGGCTGTAGCAAACCTGAAGGAACCTGATGTTCTGCCTTCACTCTCTGACAAACCATACAACGACTCACATACTCGGCTACATCTCTCTTCAAACCAACCCAAAAGTAATCATTCTTCAAATCTCGGTACATTTTGGTACTACTCGGATGCATAGAAAAGGGACTCGAATGTGCTTCGCTCAGAATCTGACGTCTCAACTCAACATCTTATGGTACTACAATTCTATCTCTAAAGAACAACAAGTTCTCACCACTGAAACTGTAATCGGTCGGTCTTCCTTCGGCTATGTCCTGAACATGAGGAACTAAACTCACATCTTGCAACTGCTTCTCTCTAATCAACTGAATCAAAGAAGGCTTCACTTGCAACTCGGTGATCAAACCACCATCATCGGACACACTCAATCTAGCAAACATAGCTCTCAACTCTACGGCCACCTTTCTACTCAAAGCATCGGCTACTACATTTGCTTTACCCGGATGGTACTCGATGGTCAAATCGTAATCTTTTAGCAACTCTAACCATCTTCTTTGTCGCAAGTTCAACTCTTTCTGTGTCATCAAGTACTCCAAGCTCTTGTGATTGGTGTAAACAATACACTTCTCACCATACAAATAATGACGCCAAATCTTCAATGCAAAAGCAAATGCGGCTAATTCTATATCATGAGTAGGATAGTTCTTCTCATGAATCTTCAACTGTCTAGAAGCATAAGAAACAACTCTCCTATCTTGCATCAAAACACATCCTAAGCCTATGTAGGAAGCATCACTGTAAATCACAAACTCCTTACCGGAAACAGGTTGCACTAACACTGGAGCATTTGTCAAAGCTTCTTTCAATTTCTCAAAGGCCTTCTGTCTTGCATTTGACCATTCAAACTTAACTCCTTTTTGCAACAATTTAGTCAAATGAGCAGCTACCCTAGAGAAACCATCAACAAATCTCCTATAGTAACCGGCTAATCCTAGGAAACTCCTAATCTCGGTCATGGACTTAGGTTGTTTCCACTCAACAATAGCCTCAATCTTCGATGGATCAACTCGGATACCTTCGGCTGAAACAACATGGCCAAGAAATACAACCTCTCAAATCCAGAACTCACATTTACTAAGCTTCGCATACAACTGATTGCTCAACAATCTCTGTAAAACAAATCTCAAGTGCTCATCATGCTCTTCTTCTGTCTTCGAGTACACAAGTATATCATCAATGAAAACAACCACAAAACGGTCTAGATAGTCTCTAAAAATTATGTTCATCATGTCCATGAATGTTGCAGGTGCATTCGTGAGCCCAAACGGCATCACAAGAAACTCATAGTGACCATATCTAGTCCTAAAAGCTGTCTTCGGAACATTACACTCTTTCACCTTCAACTGATAGTACCCGGATCTCAAATCTATCTTCGAGAACACTGAAGCACCTCTCAACTGATCAAACAAATCATCTATACGAGGCAACGAATACTTGTTCTTCACAGTCAACTGATTCAACTGTCTACAGTCAATACACATGCGCATACTACCATCTTTCTTTTTCACAAACAACACGGGAGCACCCCAAGGAGAACTACTAGGCCTAATGAAACCACGGTCTAATAATTCTTGCAACTGACTCTTCAATTCTTTCAACTCTTTCGGAGCCATACGATACGGAGCTATCGAAACTGGATTAGACCCTGAAACTGTCTCAATCACAAACTCAACATCTCTGTCAGGAGGCAAACCCGGCAACTCTTCAGGAAACACATCTGAAAAGTCACACACTATTCTGATATCTTTCGGTCTAGCTTCACTCATATCCGGATTCATAACATAAGCTAAATAAGCCCCACATCCAGAGTCCATCAACCTATGAGCCTCTAAAGCTTACACCACATTGGACAAGAACTTAAATGTTCTCGCCTACTACTACCACTTCGTAGTCATCAGAAAGCTTCAAAGAAATTCTCTTTGTCTCAAAATCCATACTAGCCCGATGCTCAACCAACCAATACATACCCAAAATAATATCAAAACCATAGAAGGGAAGTTCCATCATATCAACTAAGAACACATGACCCTGAATCTTCAGTGGACACCTCCTATACATACGTCTAACCACAACTGTCTCACCAAAAGAACTAGTGACATGCATACCTACATCTAAGATCTCAACATGGATATCTAACTTCTGTGCATGCTCACTCAAAATGTAGGAATGCGTAGAACTTGAATCAACCAAAGAAAGCAAAGACATAAACTGTAACTCGAAATTACCTGCTATCACATCAGTGTCGTTCCCAGCCTCTCTCTGAGCATAGACTCTCGCTGGTCCTCCCGCCTCTGGCTGCACAGCCACAACATGAGCAAGGTTCCTCTGAGCATCTACCCTAGGTGCATCAGCCCTAGGCTGGAAGTAGCCACGACTGCGCCCACGGCCTCTCTGAAAATCATTCGCTCTCGTAGGAGCCTGAGCAATGTTCAGTGCCTGAGCCGCCTGATGCGGACAATCCCTCCTAAAGTGGTCCCTCGAACCACAGTTCCAACAAGCATGGAAGTTACCCCAGCACTCACCAGCATGCTGTCTCCCACAACGGGTACACTCGGGCAAACGCCCTCCTCCTCTATGGCCCTGATGGCCCCTACCATGGTGGCCACCGCCACGTCTATGGTCGAACTGATGTCCGCCACCTCTGTGCCTCTTGGCATCTCTACCATCCAAGTGGTTATGCCTCTTACCAGAACTGGAACCACCAGATCATTTGGCCGAACCCAAACTATGCTCTAAGTCCTTGGCCCTCGCGACCAACACATCAAAGTCTGAGTAGTCAGAAGCTAGCGTGTACCTCTTAATCTCTTCATTCAATCCATAACGGAAACGGTTGCAGCGTTCCAGTTCAGTAGGAGCCAACTCTAGAGCATACTGACTCAAGCGAACAAAGCGGATCTCATAATCAGTCACAGAAGCATCTCCCTGAGTAAGGGCCATAAACTCTCGCTTCTTCTCATCTAAGTACCTCGGTCCCAAGTACCTCTTCCGGAAGGCGGTCTCAAAGAAATCCCAATCAATCTCGGTCTCTGAAACTCCGGTAGTAATGGTGACCCACCAGGTGTAGGCATCACCCTGAAGCAACGAGATCACACAACCCAATCTACGTGCACCCGCACAACCCATCTGAGCCAAGATACGAACTGTCTTCTCCAACCATAACTCCGACCTCTCTGGAGTAGATCTTCTAAACTCCTCGGCCCCCATGCTACGAAGCCTCTCCAAAGGTAGACTGGCATCGTCACACCTAGGCTGAGCTGCAGCCTGAGCTCCCGCAACTGCGGCCTGAAATGCTCCCGCTATCGCTTGCACTAGCGGAGTCATATAGATTCCTGCTGTACCTTGGCCACCTTGGCCACCTTGAGGTTCATCTCCTCTGGCTCCATCCTCGCCCCCAACTCCAGGCAGAGGAGGTGGTGGTGGTGGAGGTGGTGGAGGAGCGCCAACTCCCGCGGCCACCGGCCCTTCTATGTGAGCCTCCACACCAACTGTCGGCTCAACAGGAGCCGCAACTCGTGGTTCCTGGCGAACCACTCTCGGCCTACCTCTCGGTTTAGACATTGCTCTCACCGATATCAACTACAACCACAACAACAAAACATACAAGCTGGGTTAGCAAGGCAAGGCTTCCAAGTGTTCAAGTACGTTTCCTCACTTAAAAATCTTTTTTCCAATGTAATAGTAACAATGGGACACTTACACACATGCTTTGAATAAAACAATCAACATACTTGTCAAACAAGCAATCATACTTACAAGGCAAGCAACCACCGTGCAAATCAATTCAAAACTTAAACTTACCTCACTTACCTGCCCAAGGTCTCGGTAACCTTAGGCTTTGATACCAACAAGTGTAACCCCCTCGTCCCGGTCTGGCCGAATGACCGGTCCGAGTGGGCCACACGGGGAAAACCGAAGCGAAACCCGTTAAGGTTCCTCCTCGGTTAACAACCCTATTTTTTTTCATTTTATATCTTGTCTAGATGAGTATTAAATCCTACATGATCATACAGCGGAACAACATTCACGAAACAATCAAACGAACTCAAACTAACATGTTACAGCCCAATTTTAAACTTATACTGCAGGTGGTATCGATACACCTAAGGGGTGTATCGATACCCCTTGACTAGGTCAACAGGTCAGAGTCAACCCGTGAAGACTGTATCGATACCACCAAGGAGGGTTTCGATACCCTCTCCAACGGTTGACTTCCCACGATCAACGCTAAGATGACCGTATCGATACGCAGAGACCCGTATCGATACCAAACTGGACAGTAGCTCCAGTGACCAAAAAAGGTATCGATACGCCCCCTCGCGTATCGAAACACGGGGCCTGAAACAAGGGGGCCGTATCGATACGGTACCAACCGTATCGATACCCCCTACACTGCAAGACTCCCAAACTTAGCTAAAACGAACAAGACACGGACCTAGATGCAAAATAGGACTTCCCTAGACCCAAACAAGCATTCATACAACATTCAAAGGTCATTGTTTAGCCATTCAAACACCCAACATGTATAAACATCAAGGAAATCATGCAATAAACCCAAGATGGCATTTAAGCATTCAAAGTTCATACTTCAACATTCAAACATAAAGGCAGCCTCTAAGGCATATAGCAAACATTCATACTAGGCAATCTAGGCATGGGATACAATTCAAACATGGCATCACAAGCCATACAAAAGCAAGATCACATGGAGTCTAAGCAAGCTCCTAAACAACCAACAATCATCCATCAAAAATAACACATGTCCCATTGCCTAAACTATTACATGTTCAACATTTAAAAGTCATACTTGATGTACTCAAGCCAACAACCACACTTGGAGGCCCTCCACTTGCTCAAGCAACCCACGAACTAAGGATCTACAATGTTGAACAAAGATAGCGTAAGCAATGATGCTTAGTGAGGGTAAACTCTTAAAACAAACCTCAACATTGTAGGGTCCGAGCACGATCTAGCCAAGGCATTACACAAATATACCAAGGATCCACAAGAGCCACAAGATAAAGATGCATGAGCAATATACAAGTAAATGTCATGATCAACAAGCCCTAATCCTCAACGCAAGTAGTCACATTGAACATCCAAATAAAGATCATAAATCTCAACACATTGATACATTTATCAATCAACATTGGCACCTAGCTATGACCCGAATACGCGGATAAACATGTTGGAACTCACATCCAACAACCACATTACCTCACGGTGGGATTACACTCATCACCGGTCTCGCGGAGGGGATTCCACTCATCCTCACGCCCCGTCGATGGGATTCCACTCATCACCGACTATGTATAATTACAATTTCCAGGCGAACCCATACTCCTTCTTGGTGACTCAATGCCACCAAGGCCACGCGCGACTTTTGACTCATGTGTACACACTAACATCCTAATGATCGATCATTTGTACTCAAGCATACTAGTGCCAACATTTTACTCATTTCACATTACTCATTTCAACCAATTCCGTGCTTAGCACGTACTCACCAACAAACATCATCATGCATGTCTCAAGCATCACAAGTCACGTCTCATCTTACATGTATAACACAATATACATAAGCATTCATATCACATTTCATACGAGACATACACAACCACATAAATGAGTTCATCCAAAGGCTCTAGATCAAGCTTAGGATTAGGCTACCACCCTAATCCTAACTCTAGGTGGGTCTACCAAGCCCGACCTAGTCCATATACTCGAACCAACCATTTTAAAACCAAGTAAAACAATTAACCACTCACCTAAGCTCCCAAGCTTAAAGACCAAGCAAGCGACCACCTTTAATTCCCCGGATTCACTTCTGATGCTTCACCGATGCCCAAACTCGATTCTAATCAATCCCAAACACAAACAAAACATCCACAATTAATAACTCATCATCGGAACTAACCCGGATTAACGTTTTCAAGCATCCAACACTCAAAACCAAGCCCAAAACAGAATTCCCGAGCAACCCATAAAACCTACTGAAATCTTCCATTTCGAGCATCCAAACAACCATCAAATACACCCAAAGTGACCCTCATATATCATACTAACACCAGCCCTCAAAACCAACATTAAACCACCCCAAAAACCACTTTAAAACCCTCCTAAAACCCCCTTGAAACCCAAATCCGAAAATTGCTCCAAACCATTTGAAATTCACATATGTTATACCATTTGACCTCTATACATCATAACTAAACATATTAAATCAAAAAATTTCACTTAACATCATAAAGCTTTCATTTTTAATCCAAACTTTTCAAAATGCCATTTTCTAAAACCTCCATGAAAATGAAAATAAAATGTACTTTTATGGAGAGGGAGATGAGGGGAAGTCAAAAATGTCATTACCTTTCAAAATGGAGTTGAAATGAGGGAGCTTTGAAATGGAATAGTGGATTGGGGAGGAAGAGCTCTTCTAACGTTAAAGAAGTAGAGGATGAATAGTGAATGGGTGTTTTATTTGTAATAAGGGGATTTAAATTGGAAAAATGGGTAAATTACAATAAAGCCATTAATGAATGGCTATTCCCTTATTCTTTAAATAGCTCCTCAACTTGCAATTAAATCAATTTGGTCCCATTTCAAAAATTTATTTTGAAACCCGAAATTTTAAAGAATCATTTTGATTATAAAACCGAGCCCAAATAATATTAAAATATTATTTTCACCTAACCCCTAAACCCGGGTGTTACAAGAATGGATAGTTTAGCCTTTTCAGACCTTGTCCGACATGTTAGAAGAATGAAGAGTTAGAATGAAGCACTTGTTTGTTCAACACCTTTGTAGAGAGAGATGGATTAATATTTCAAGAAGACCGAAGAACTCTCAATGAGAAGAGTTCACCCTAGAACACCTAATGTGAAGAGTTCGCCCACAAAAGAAATGACTCCTAATGAGAAGAGTTCGCCCAGCGAAGATAGAGTTCTTAATGAGAAGAGCTAGTTCGAACCCTACGGTTACCCTTGACAGAAGTATTGGGAGGTTCCAAATGAGAATAACTTGTTCAATCTTCTAGAGGGGAAGGAGAAAAAAAAGTTCATGAGAATAAGACCTTACAGCTCAGAGCAACATTCAACAAGTTCTGACAAAATTCATGTCTTTTCAGTCTTTGCCCTATTCCTGTTCCACAGTAATGAGCAAAGAGGGGCAGCTATAATATTCGTATTTTATCCGAGAATAGTCATATATTAAAAGTTCAATATAAATAAGGCCATAAATAAATAAATCCCCATATTATATAAAAATTATCCAAGTGTCCATTTACATATCAAGGCCCGTTTACAGTGCAAAGCCCAAAACCACTTTACAATCCAAGACCCCTTTCTAACAGATCATTCCCGCCCATTTTGACAAAATAAACACAAGTTCAATATGTGTTTCCTTTTCCCGCCTACACTTGCCTACGTGGCATTTTCCCATTGGTTCAAAGTGGTTTCACGCGGATTCAATCTCGCTGACATCAGCGCCTACATCTACCTATAAAAGGGGAAGAGAGAAATGTCAGAACATTTTTTAATGGCCACATTAATTAGATACCAATAATAATAATAATAAAGTAATAAGTGAGAGGAGAGAGGTTACCTCGGTAACCAAATCGCCATTGGGAAGCCAAACACCACCAGAAAGCTTAGGAGACACCGAAGCATCACTGGGAATTCGAACAGGTGTCGGAGGAAGCACTGGTCGTCGTGAAAGCTGCTAGAATCGTCGTTTCGGCCACCAGAGAAGGTAATTATTACATAGTCATTTCTGATTCCTGCAAAAATACAAAGAAATATTAGATTTAAATGAAAAATAAGGTAAACTGAAGCAAAATATAGATCTGGAAAAGAAAAATAAAAAAAACAAAGATGAAAGGGGAATCAGAGCATTTCATGGCGGCCAGAGTTTTTTAGAGATTTGGTGGAGTCGAAGAGGGTATGGGCTTGGGTAGAGTAGTTTAGGTCGGGGAAGTTGGGTGTTTCTGTCGAAAAGGGAATTAGATTTAGGTTTAGGGCTTGAAATCGAAAAATAGAGATTTTTGGGTATTTAGGGTTTCGGCCCGCGGCTAACACGGCGGTCAAAAATCACCCGCGGTGGCCATATCGGCTGCCCGAAGGTGGACGGTGATCGAAGGTCAAGAGCGGTGGCTGGATAACACATTTGTTTGGTCAGTGGGGGTGGTTTTTGGATCGAACGCGGAAATATGAAGAATGGTGTTTGAATGTTGAGAAAATGGGTGAGTTTGATCCATTTGGATCATGAAATCTGGGAAATTTCGTGTTTGAGTCGAGAGGATTTAGAGAGTGAGTCATGGGTAGAGAGAAAAGCAATTCTTTAAAATGGGGAAAAAGAAATCGAAATTAGAAAAAAGGGCTTTATATGGGTACTTAAACGCACCGATTTGGGTGCGGGCGGGCCCTAGGATTCGCACGTTTTCAAACGGGTCGGACCTAGGATCTGCGCCCTACTTTGGGTTTTCTATGCTTTGAGCTTTCAGTTTTCCTCTTCTTTCAATTTAGTCACTAATGACTTGTAATTAGGCACCCGATTTTCAATATTAGTTCAATTTGATCCCTATTTTAGTTGCTTTAAATTTATTTATTTGTTTAATTCATCTAGTATGCAAACCTTTTAAATATGCATGTAGTATACTTTTCTAGGAGAATTTATTACACTTAGTATAATAAAGTTAGAGCCTTTTAAGGATTAGGTTCCCTAATTAAACTTAATTAATTTGATAGGAAAAAACATTATAGTAAATAAATAGATATTGAATAAAAACTTAAATATCCTAAGTTGATTAGTATCACATTGCAATGTGATGCTAATCAAGGGGTATTTAAGTAAGAAATTCAATATTTCATTTTTACATAGAAAATGGAAATCACTTGTAGTTAGTTTAAATAAAATTGAGATTAGGATTAAATAATTAGAGACATTAATGATAAGAATGTTGTTAATTTAGGGCAAGTATGGGTAGTGCCCAAAATTTTTTAGGTGTTATCACATAAGTCCTAAACTTGACAATATTCATAGATTTTAATTAATTAAATCAATGGAGCCCTAATTAGGTTTTGACTTAAAAATGACAAGACAATAATTGAACATGCATTAAACCTTTTGTGTTGAGATACATTTTGAATATAAATTGAAGTGTCATAATGTATTTGGACGTTTCAAAACTTATATTCGTCCAAAATGTATTTTCTTGCAAAAGAATATCCCCATTTGAAATGAAATCCATTTAACAATTAAAGATTTAATTAAATTCAGATTAATGTTCGAAATGCCAAAATGCCACGTGGAATTAATAAGGTGCTGATAATGGGCGTTGTAGGGGTGCTAACCCTTCCCTACGCGTAACCGACTCTCGAACCCAAATTTTGCTAAAAGAATCTCTGGTCCATTTTTTACGGTGTCCGGTTTACCAAAGTGATCGGTGGTGACTCCAAAAATTATTTTAAAGAATAAATAAAGGAAAATTGATTTAATATTAAAAAACCCTAACTTTCAAGATCAAATTAAAAATGGAAAAACCTCGATTTCAAAACCCTATATCGTCAGACTATTTTTTACACGCGATTTTAAAAGTAGTTGCGACAATTCGATTGTGCACAACTCCGCCTCGTTCGATTCGAGGAAACCGAGAGGACTAAAAAAATTGTCATAATCTTCCCCTGATCATCTCGCAACACCCTACTGAAACCTGCCGGTCCCGGTTTATCTCGAGCTAACCCATCGATATTGAACTTCAAGACACCATTTGACCGGAGGCTCCCAGCAAAAACCGGCATCGTTTTTCTGATGTAATGAGATTACATTAAAAAAAATACAATTTTAATTTTATTTCATGTCAGGTAAAGAATTCATCATTTGGCCTCTCTCTTAAGGGAATTTTTGTACAATTCGAGAATGATTTTTTTTGTTCAAAGATAACTGATATTCATAAATCCGAAAAGCAAACATACAAAATGGATCCGTAGGACCCATAAACATGGAAACCATGCATACAACATGGAACAAACATGCAAGACGTGCATGGACAAGCCAACCGCAACAAAAGACAAGACAGAAGAAAATCGCTTAACAGACAAAGAACCAAAAACGTCCCAGGGCAGAAAGTAAAGCCCGAGGAATCCAAAAACCACCTAAGCAAAGCAAACACAGGGATGGGAGTTTCCCTAATAACAGAACCATGGGCAAGACCGTGTTGACTGTTTCCCAGAATGAGCAAGCCTGACTGATGCTGGGCAAGACTAAAAAATGAGACCCTTCGTCACCTCTCTGGGTTTCCGACGATGATCGTGCCTGAGAGCTCTATCCAGAGGCAGGCTTCCGACGCGTGTGCGTTGGTCCTTATCATGGCATCAACCATTGTCACCAGGTTGAAAGGAGGCAGGGTGTTCATCGAGCCTCTCCCCAGTCCATACTTCTCACTACCGATAGATGCAAAATAAACAAAGATACAAAATCTAAAAGACAAAGGCCAAAGATCACCCAACAACATTGAGGATATAGAGATCCAAGGGGAAGGACAGAGTCGTAAGAAGAGCCTATGTTCCTTCCATCCATAGGCTACGACTCGTGTGAGACTCATGGTGATTCCGGATAACTCCCATTGGAGTTATCCGATTCCATGGCAGTTTCGGCAAAGGGATTAGTATAGTGCATTTTTGGAGCTTGAGAGATCAAATCCTCGCCGTCACTGATCTGTATCTCCTCGTTGAGTGAGAATTCATCGTCGATACACATTGAGGGGACCCTGGTAATGTTTTTCTCGAACGGATCAATTCCAAGTTCGATTAAGCCTGCTTCATTGATCATTATACGCGTACATTCCATAGCATATTTGCGTCTCGCCGCTTTCTTAATCAGAGTAAGCCTACGCGTTCCAAATATTTTCCCTCTTTTCTTACGTTCAATATTGTGAGTGATTGTTGAACAATTGAACACTGAAGAAGGGAATAGAGCTGCATTGAGGAATGCATCACTTGCAGCCGGGTTCCTTTCCGAAATGGCCCAGTTTTATGGGCTGATTTGGACTATGGTCTGTGACATTTGTTCCATCAATTCCCTTCTTTTAGCTGGACCAAAAAGAACATGTTCATCTTCATCTTGTTTCCTCTTCCGATTAGTAGTCACCTCCATCTTGTCTAGCCCAACAGCAAGCAGGTTCCCTCCAAGATCTTAAAGGATTTTCGACTGCTTTATCAGGAGAATGAAAAGAATTGGAGCATGAGGCAGAGATAGCGGAAGGGTCAAAGCTTGACAAATCTCTATACGTAGAATCTTTAAACACCTCTACGTAGTTCTTTGTGCAGACCCTATTTCCATGTTGAGTCCTATAAAAGGTTTTTGCCAGATGTTTCCTTCTATATCCGAACGGGAAAGCCCAAGTTGACTTTTCCTTTCTCTGAATGGACGTTACTAGCAACCTTAGATGAAAAAACTTTGTCCTGCAAATCTAGAATTGATTTGGATTGGGGAGTGTGCCACTTAGTTTTGTCTTTTCCACGTTCATTTTTGTCTTGTTGTGAGCTTAGGGCTTCATCGACACTGTCGAGACTTTTAGGGTTTGGCAACTTATGCTTTGCTTCGATTGGGGCTCACAGCCATGAACCATATCTACCGGCAAGTTTCACCATTACCAGGTTGGAGTTGCAATCTCTTTCAACGTGCCCTAGGCGACCGCAGCGGAAACAGAATTTCGGCATGCCCTCATACTTAAACCCTATCTCTAATGGCTTGTCTTTCTTTCGGTTAAGGACGAAGCCCGTTTTGAGGGGGTCCTCAACTCGAATGGCCACTCAGATACTTACAGGTCCATGCCACACCGTCTTGCTATCATCATCCATCGAAGACCCGTAAAAGAATGGAAAAAGTTTCCTAATTCTTCGTACGTTGCCGGGAGTGATCAACCCTATAGGGAGGTGGTTGATTTGTACCCAGAATTCTTCCACGGAGAAGTCAACTTCTTCCAAAGCCTTGTCCGGCTGCCACTCCTTCAAAACCAGTAAGGAGTCCTGCACCGACCATGGTTTACAGCCCAATATCCGGTGACGTTCTTTTATCGACTTAAACAGGAAAATGAAGAAGTTTCTTCCAAGGCCGTGGCATTCTAAAGTGTCACATTTCCAAGCCTTTCTCAAAATTGCCGTGATGGCCAGATGTTTGATTGGAGTAGGGGACATCAACTTACCTGACAATGCCAGATTCTTCAAGGAAAAATTAACTTCGTTATCTTCATTGGGTTCCACCTCATCAATGAACTCCTAACTCGGCTACTTTGAGTCAGATGGGTTGGTGGGGAAGTCCCTGTCCACGACCCCCAAGCTGAGTCCTTGACTAAGCTGCATCTGAAGTAAATGCGAGTGGCCTTGAGAAATAACGAGACTAGGGGAGAGATTTTCAGGTAAGCTATAAAGATTAACAAAAAAAAAACGAAAAAAGGTGGCTGGACTTCAATGCACAAGAGAAAGGAAAGAAAGGTGAAGTCACAAGGTTCTCTGCGTAGCAGTGGCTCCAAACCACCACCCCTCCAAGGAAATCCACACCAACAAGACCAAACCCTAAACCTAGAAACCAACTAGGATGAAGGTTCAAAGAAGAAAGAAACAGATGGACGGAAGAGAGAGCTTACTGCTCGGTTTCATAATAAAAAAATCTAACTCCAATTCGAGAATGACTTGCTGTCATGAGTTTGCGATAACTTAATTTTTGAGTTGGTTCCGACTCCTTAGTGCACATATGATATAATGAATTTAAAAGTTGTTGAGTAATTACAGATTTTCGAGATGGATTTGTTTGTCATTAGCTAATTAATCCTTCGTATTATAACGCTTATTTCGATTTAGTAATTTTTTTTCCGAAAATTTATTCTACTTTTACATAGAGGTAGAGAAAAAAATTTAGGTGAAGGAAATGTTGCACTAAAATTTTATATTCCTTTATCTAGTAATAATTTTAAGTTCAAAGAATTAATTTTGAAAAAAAAACTAAACGTTATAGATCAACGATACAATAATAAATAAAATTAATAAACACCATTTATATATTTTAAAAATTATTGTAGGAAACAATAACTTATATTCATTTCTCACGCGCAATATAGAAAAATAAATCAAGTAACAATCTTAGAATAAATTACATAAAAACTAAATAAATATGATTTATTGTATAAATATTTATATAAAGAAATGATAAAAAACATTAAATTCACGGCATTTCTATGTCTATATACGGCAAAATTAAGTCAATATTCCCTTTTAGGAAAATATTTAGAAAAATATCCCATAAATGATTATGTAAAAAAAAAAATTCTCTTTCAGTTCACGTAATATAAAATCGCGTTTAATCAAAAGCGAGTTTTAAACTTACGTTTAGTTAAACACGAGTTATGTGTTGAGTGGGTAGGTAATAAATCAAAAAAATTAATTTATCAAAATTCTTTTCACAAAATTTACTTCTAGCTAAACTTAAGTTTGAAACTCACTTTTGACTAAACATGAGTTTGTTTTATGTCGACTGAAAATAAAATATTTTTCTACATAATCATTAATGGGATGTTTTTCTAAATAATTTTAAAAAATATATATTCATTTAATTTAGCCTCTGTATCCCCAACACGAAATACGATATTAGCATATAAGCCCTAAAAGAAGGGAGTTGTGAAAATAAGAAATTTTGGCGCCTCGCAGAACAAATTCTATTGGTCTTTTCTACTTCACGCGGATCACAATCCTCGTCAAAGCCTCTCTCCACCGTACGATCAAAAAGAAAAAGGAAAAGAGGACCTTGTCTGTCCCTCCGCTTCAAATTTCCGAAAGTTTCAAATCTCCCACGTTTCTCACCTCCTCTATAAAACCACCTCAAACCTTTGCCCTATCAGGCATCCAAAATTCCCTCTCATTTTCTAGAGAAACAAACAAGAAGATATTTGATTTCATTTCCATTTTTCGCAAATCAAATGGCCCGTACGAAGCAAACCGCCAGGAAATCCACTGGAGGCAAGGCACCAAGAAAGCAACTTGCCACGAAAGCCGCTAGGAAATCAGCTCCGGCGACCGGTGGAGTGAAGAAGCCACACAGGTTCAGGCCAGGAACCGTGGCATTGCGTGAGATTCGTAAATACCAAAAGAGCACTGAACTCCTGATCAGGAAGCTTCCGTTCCAAAGGTTGGTAAGAGAAATTGCTCAGGATTTCAAGACTGATCTGAGGTTCCAAAGCAGCGCCGTGGCGGCTCTCCAGGAGGCGGCTGAAGCTTACTTGGTTGGGCTTTTTGAAGATACCAACTTGTGCGCTATTCACGCTAAGAGGGTTACCATTATGCCCAAGGATATTCAGTTGGCTCGTAGGATCAGGGGCGAAAGGGCTTAGACTTGTAAAGCCCTAATCATATTATTCTGTTTTAGGGTTTTATGCCTTCAAACTTGGTTCAAGGCTATTTGTCTGTTAAAAAGTCTATGAAAAATGCATCTTTATAATGGTAATGAATTGTTTTGTTGGATTGGAGAACTGGGTTTTCTTGTTTAAAGAAAGTAAAAGCAAAGAACAATTAAATTCATTATCAAAATTTTCTTTTACAGAAGACATGAATGTAAAGGAAAATAAAAAGCTGCACTTGGTCTTGGTCTTCATACCCGGGTCTCAAGGAAGCAATATTTGGCACAGATGGAACCAAATGGATGCCCATAACAGGGTGTTGCAAATGTTGCGTTTCTGTGAATGACCTGCATGAATGAATACAAGAAATGACAATTGTTCCTGATGTCTGAAAACAGAGTGGAGGTGGGCTTACTTAATTGGAGATAATTGTTCCTAATGTTCCATTCGAAATCCCAGTGCTTTCTATCATTTTTTAGTGTCCAATAAGCCCAACCAAAGGAAGCTGCATTATACACCTCTAGTTGAGCCCTTCCAAACTCTTCATAATCTGATTCAGATCCATCTGTAACATTCCACTCGTTCACCCACTCACCTGAATTCAAAACCAAAGACTAAAAATGTCGGCAACTGTGGAACACCTTTGACTGGCAGCAAGAATGTTGGGATAGGAAACATAGTTTAGTTACCGATAAAAATGAGGGGACCATTTGCGCCGTTCAAAGCTTGTAGCTGAGCCTCCCGGCTCTTATATATGAATTGGATGTTATCTATGGCACTCAAGTTAACGAAGAATGTGTCGAAGAGATTGTAGTAATGCAAATCCACCACTAGGTTGTGGGAGCCTATATCAGCTTGATAAAGTTCCAGGGGATCTGCATTGCCAATTCTTTGGCAGATTATCACATAAGCCGATGGAGAGTGTTTGCGTACCGCTTCATAGCCTTGCTTGTAATAGGAAACTAATGTATCCAATGGAACTTCTGCGGCAGAGGGCTCGTTCAATAGTTCGATTCCCAACAAGGAGGGATGTTTCGCGTACCTGTGCAATAGACAAGATGGTCCAATGGAATTAAACTTTACAAGGCCAAAAATCTGAAGAGTCCAAGGATAAAATATCTATAATATTGAACAACGTCTATACTTTCCTTTTGCTTTCTTTTCCAGATCCCATGGGGGGTAAGTATGCTAATCAAATATCATAGTGTGAATCACGACATGCAATTCCACAAGACGACGAGATTAGAGGCATAAATAAACCAGTACCCTTGATGATCAAATTGGTTCAGCAGTTTTTGCATGAACTTTGCAAATTGGCGTCTTAAATGAACCACTAGAACTTTTCTTTTCAACCCTCACCACTCTGGTAAAATATCACTTTCAGAGGCAAATCCAATAACTTTTGGCAGTTACCTGGAAGCTAGAAAATCTATAACATGCAATGTCCGTGAAATGTAATCGGAAGATGTATGCCAGCCTGTTGTGCCATCTTGGCTAGCACTATGTTCCATTCCATTTTGGGAGCCAGGTGCTGCATGAAGGTCAATAATGCACTTTATGCTGTAGGCTCTGCATCAAATATTACATGCTTATCAAATTAACTGAAGAGATAAAATCATAGCACACTAACAAAGACTTACTCTGCCCACGAGAATGCATTATCAAGGGCTTCTAACGTTCCACCAATGAATGGGGCAGGAGGATCTGGATCGTAAGCAATCCACCAGCCAACAGGGATCCTTACAGTATTTATTCCATGTCTGTATAGAAATTCAAAATCCCCTACGTTGAGAAATGAATTTCTATGCTTCTGCAGTTTCACCCAGGAAACACAAGTTAGGAAAATGGAAGATTGAACATGGAACCTAGTGCACAATTATGTTTTTTTGCCTTTCAAAGTTACAGCAATTCATCTGAAAGTCCATAATTTTACTTTAAAGAAAATCTGTCATTCCATAATTATCTGACAATTTTGCCTTGATTAACTACCTACAAGTTAGCGATTAAAATGCTCTCATTGGAGATATGCCTTTAGTCCAACATCTAGGGGATATCGTAATAAAATATAAATAAACTGTGTATGAGAACACTAATGCATGTAAAAGAGAGGAGGCAAGATAATAAAAAACTGCTGATATGTTCACAGCATACATTATCACTTATCAGCAGAAAAAAAATTTCATCTTGTTTCTTCAGAGATTCCAGGAACCAAACTATGTTACTGAAACTTTATCAGAATATGTTCAACATTTTATTCAACCTTTGCAAAGTGATACATGATAACCTACTGGACATGATTCAGAGTGGCTGGTGATAACCTACTGGACATGATTCAGAGTGGCTGGTGATAAGTTTCAATCATCCCTCCGCCCAGGGACGACGCCACGTTACTATCGGGAGGGGCTCTTGCACCCCTCCCACGCCCGGATTTTTTTTACCTTTATTTTATATATATATATTTTTTTTAAAAATTAGATTAATTATGAATTTGCACCCCCACCTTTCAACATTTATTTCCTGGCTCTGTCCCTGCCTCGACACCCTCGCACGAAGAAAAAGACAGAAAAATAGTTTGTACGTTACCTCAAGAACCTGTTTTGCCTTGTTATGTCCATATCCATTTGCAAGCTGATAATCTCCATGCAAGTTATTAGCTACAATCGACATTTCAAATGTGGCTGCATTATCATCCCATCCTGGTGTTCCCGGATAATCTGCTGTCAGCTGATTATCTATGGTGGCCTACAGAATAAAAACATTTTCATCAAGTTTTTTTTTTGAAGTTTTATTGCAAAAGTTTTGGCATCATGAACCTGTGAAAGAAATACCGAGTAATGTTATTTGCCATAGGACTGCGGTGCACACATTTTGGTCATGCTACCATTCTATAGATTTATTCTCCAAAGTAAAATTGTGATTATAGAAGTTTGTCTTAAACCTGGCTCAGTACACACTAAAAGCAATACTGAGACCTTAATCCTATGATTAACCAGTAATGTTGAGAACCAGACACTGGCTAAACTATTGGGTGCTTAAATATTTTAACCATATCATTTAATTAGAGGCAAGGGCAAAAAGCTGTCTGTCCACCATTATTTGTTGCCAACATACTGAACGGTTATTATTGATTCATCTCGACAAATGTGAAGAGAACTGGTATCATACCTGCAGATAGGTTCCACTCTTTATTTTGATGTGAACTTTACCATTATTATTTCTTTCAATTTGAAATGTTTCAGTTAAAGAAGCTGATTTTGCTGTTGCAGATACGGAGCATCCGCTACCATAACATGTTAGAAACTGGCCCTGTGTGGTGCGGAACTGAAACTCTGATTCAGAAACTCTCCATAACTGCATGACAAAACAATTGTTTAGGTAACAAATTTCATCGCGGAGGAAGATACAAGTCAGTGCAAGATGAGACTCTTACAATATCAATTGACAAAACCAGAATGACTGTTTGCACAAACACTAATCACAACTGCTAAAGGACATGAAACACTGCAATGCTTTTCTTTTTGAACTACAGATTGCTATGTAAGCAGAATAGATAATGGTTTTGCTTATTGTAATATCCGAAAGCATAAGATCAGCAGGTCCAGAGAGTCAATCAAGCTCAAGTTTAACATACAAGACAAGATCAAATTGTGAGACAAAGACCAACAATTTTGGTTTGGCTCCTTACCGTAAAGGTTTCCCATGAAGATGCATCAACTCTATCGACTGAAATGTCCATCCCACCGCCATTCTCTGCAGAAACATATTTCTGCAATGTCGCCGACTTGAATTGAACCTGTGTTCCATCCTACATTTCAATATCCATTTAACATATAATTAGAATTGTTCATTTTTAAAAAAATTAGAAAAAAAAGCCATAAATCATTTTAAAAAAAATAATACTGACAAGCATGTCTCCATTGGGAATGCCATCAAAGAGAGAAGGTTTGATCCAACCTTCAATGACCAACCACCCTCCTAAGTTCACCCCTCTCACTTTAGAATCTCCATGCACTCCCTCCACTTACAGAATTAAAAGAGAAGATTTTTTTTTTAACAATTCGGGTCTCCTACAGAATAAGCATTTATTTTTTCAAGGAAAGAAAGTGAAGCTTTAAGCATACCTGAAAATCCTACAGAGAAGATTAGCCAACAAATGAGTGAAAAAGCAAATACCCATTTGGTAAAAACAAGTTCCATGAAGAATGCAGCCCTCTTAACTGCATCAAACAAAAGCTAAAACATGGAATCCAGCATCAAAAAACAAAACAGAATAAAAGAAAAAGGAGAGAATTTTTAGTAATTCCTTATCAATCAATTTATACAAATTTCAAACTTGTAAATCACGGTATTTAATTCTTTAGTATGGGTTTTGAATTAATTCATTGCGTTAGTCGCCAAAACTCAATCTTCCTTCAAGATCAAGACAAAAACAACTCAATAAAAATAACAATAGAAGAAGAAGAAAAGATTATTTTTTTACAGTTGCCAAGGAATAAAAAAGAGGGGGGAACCTGAAAGCTTCTCTGATTTCACATTATTTTAAAGCTGCAAAACCAAATAAAGGTTAAAAAGGAAGCACCCTTTTGCTTAAAGATCATAAATGTATGGCTTTTGTGTCAAGCAAAAGGTCTGCTTTTTAAGCACCAAAGATTACAGTTTGAAGTTGAAAACGCCTTTGAAAGATAAGGCGGTTGGTTCCCATTTCCCATTTATGAATGAATGAACATAAAAATGTTTTTTTTTTTGTCTTTCTTCTATATTTCTATCTTCTTCTATTGTTGTTGCCTTGTTGGTACTGGGTGCCCAGACCCAAGATCAACTAGCCCCAATCCCCGGTCTAAACTATTTTTAATATGTTGCTGTGATACAAAAGTAATATATGTTTAATTTTTTAATAAGATACATATCATGTAAAATTAATGTTCGAATTCGAGTCACCTGAATGAATTACACTATTATGTATTAGCTTTAGTAATGACTTCTAGACTGGGCGTATAATCTTTTTTGATAATCAATTAATTTAGTACTAAATTATTTAAGCAATGTTAAAAGATTGAGTTATAGTATTGAAAATAAATTAAATTAAAAATATATTTTTTTATAATATTTAATTTATAATATTTAATTAATAAATTAAATATTGATAGTTATATAAAAATTAAGGAAAAAAAACAAGGTTAAATCTGTAGAAAAACGACGAAAAAAAGTTTGAAGGATAATTGAAGGACCCAAGGCAAGAGGAATCTTTATGCAACCGACTTTTCGGTCACTAAATCATAAATCATAATATAGTCGGTCTCTTTTTTTTTTTCTCTATCCTACGCATCTTTAATTAGAAATGACAAATTTGGATTTTTATACTTTTTAGGCAATGCATGATTTTGGAATGTAAGGTTATTTTTAGGGTTAAATAAAAAAACCAACCCTGAAGCTCCGTTATTTGTTTATTTTTAGTTTTTAAATTATTTTTATTAAAAACAATTAATTTATTATTTTTTACTATTTAAGTCAGGTCGTTGTCTAAGTTAAATTTTTTTGGTTAATTAAATATTGATGGGTCAAAATATTTAAATATTTACTTTGACCCAAAAGATAGTTTAAGGATTAAAAGAGAAAAACATAGTTTAAGAATTTCTTTTATAAAAATAATTTAAGTATTTAAAGTTGTTAAAAATATTAATTTAGATACTTGTTTGGACAAAAAATAATTTAGATACTTTGACATGACCAAAAAACAGTTTAGGATAAAATTGTATCCAATTTTTTTTTTGATGGGAGGCTCACCCACTAAAATTAGGTATGTCTAAAGTTAGGTATGCGACGCGTATCAAAGCAACAAAAAATGATAAATTGTATTTTGAGTTTTCATGTTTATTTTTGTTTAGCTTAGTAGTCCTTAATTTTTTTTATCCAGTCTTAATTTTTTTGATAAGTCAGTCTTAATTGACTCTTATTTATTTTTAAATTTTATAATTTATTCATATGTGGTTGTTATTGATTATATTATTCTATTTAAATGTAATATTGAGGCGTTGTGTATGCAGAAAATCCTCGCTAGGAGACTCACCCACCAAAGTTAGATGTGTGACGCATGTCGGTCTGAATTAGTCAGGCGAAGCCCTGAGAATCGAAAGGGCAACCAAAAAATAAAAAAATAAAAGGGATATTCAAAAAATATTAAATAAAATGGAAATTATTTAACGTTTACTTTTAAAGTTGTCACATGATTTTTTAGAGGCCAACTCTAATCCCTAAATTTTAAACTCTAAACTTTAAATTATAAAATTTATTCTCATGCCATAAATATAACCACAAATACTAAACTCTAAACTTAAACCTTAAACACTAACTTCTAAATCTTAAAAACTAGACATTTGTAAAACTAGTTAGTGCATAAAATACTTTTCCCTAAATAAAAATAGAATAAAAGGATGAGTCTACCACGTGCGACGAACACCGCTGAACACCACTAATGTTGAACACCGCTGAATACTATTATTAATTAATAAAGATTTAAAATTTCAAGGACCCATGCAATTAATAATTATTTTTAAAATTCAGTTAAATTATTTTTTATATATATTAAAATTTTATTTTTTAATAAGGGTAAACTATATATTTAGTACCTCACCTATTTTCGTATTTCTATTGAACCCTCATTATTTAAATATTATTTTAATTTGACCATATTCTTTATAAAAAAATAATTTTAACCCTTAACCCTCAACCTAAAACCCTAAACTATTAAACCTTAAACGCTTAAACCTATACCCTAAACCATATACTCTTAAAAATGATTTCACTATCATTGATTCAATTCATCGATTAATTTAATTCAATGAAAATTCATTAGTGGTTTGGTCTACTACATGTTAAGTTTCTTGCGGTCTTGTGTGGTTTCGTGGTTTTATTTGGAACTTAAATGAGAAAAAAATATAGGATTTTTTAGTTAACCTGATCGCTGGACTAGTTGCGGTTTTTATCACACTTTTTCAAACCTGTATCACTAACTACTAGTTTGTCCAGTAGACAAGTAAAAAGAGTGCTTTGTGCCTGATTTTTACTGGCTCTCCTGTCCTGCAGATAGGTTACATTGCGGCGGAGTTGTAAGGAATGCAGAAGGAGATGTGATTTTGCCGAACTTAGGGCAATAAGAAGTGCTTTAAAAGTGTTATTCGAAGCAGGTTTGAACGGAAAGTTTTCCCTGGTAGTGGAATTGTACTTAACTGGATTGATTCCTCGTTGCTGCGACTGTGGCGTCGATGAAATTGATGTCATGTCCCGAGATATCTCATATCTGTAGGGTGAAATTGATGTCATGTCCGGAGATATCTGTAGGGTGAAATTGATGTTTGGCGATTCTCCCCTGAAAAGCTTGATCATTAGATCGTTTGCACCACATGTGTCCCATTGGGTAATCATTTCCAGTATCACCCACACTTACAATTTGCCTTCACCACACTTCATGGCATAAACAGGAGCCATTGTCTTCACTCTTCACCAACCTTGATCTTCACTATTTTAACATTCATCCTTTATGCTTGGTTTTTTGTTAACAACTAACGATACAATATTAATAGCGCTATATATATGAGATAAGATTCTCTTTCACTGTGTAAAACTTAAGTTTTGCATTTTTTTGGACTATTGGATGAAGGTAAATGGATGATTGAGATTAAGAGTAGAAAATGAGAAAATTATCACAAGAAAAAAGAGTCTTTAACTTTTACACGTGTTTTGGATCGTTGGATGGGTGAAATGAATGCCTGAGATTAACCATGAGTTAAGTGAAGATTATCATCACTTGAAAAAAAATAAGGAGTTAATCTCAACCATTCATTTCACCCATCTAACGATATAAAAACGTATAAAACTATGAGTTTTACATTATATACAAGTGGACAATATTTATTTAATCAGTTAGATTCAACTATTTTGATTTTGGTAATATAGCATGTTCGATGTATACAGTTTGGATGTTTTAGTGTTAGAGTTTTATATGGTTTGGATAAACTTTGAAGTTCTGATTTCCGACTTAATAGATTTTAGAAAATCATATATGATGTCACCTAAGACCTCATCCAGGCCATGAAATCTTCTATTGCCTGCATTGTCAATAAGATTGAGTAAAACTCGACTCGACTGAAAAAATATTTTTTTTAAATTTTGAGTCAATTCAAGTCATTTTGAACTAACGAGTCAACTTTATAGTTTTAAGTCGAGTTTGGATTTTGCCAACTCGAAAACTGATATTTCTTGCCTTGCAATCTAGTCCTTAATTTCCTTATTTCTTCGATTAATCTTTCATTTTAAGTCCAATTTTAATCAAATTTGAATCACATGCTCCTAAACCACTACAAAATACATATGTAGATTCAATTTCTCTTTTTGAAAACAAATATCCTCTCTTTTTTTTTTTCAATTTAGTCTCTAAGCTTTGAATGATATTCTCATTTCTTCAATTCCTCATTCATTTTAAGTCTATTTTGAACCACATACTCCACTAACTCTATAGAATATTAATGTCATTTCAATTCATATTTTTAACAACAAATCACAAATGTATTATTTTTTAAATTTAGTACTTAACTTTGTATTTATTCAATTTGACCACTCGTCTGTAATTTTTTTGTAAATTTTTTCTTCCTATAAATTCCTTGACCCTACTCTCATCAATACTTTGTCCCCAAAATTTCCTTCCCTAAGAATAACAATATGCATATATTTTATAATTTTATATGATTTATCAAATAACATTACAAATATTACTTACATTGTGAAAAATAATATGAATATATATATGTACATCTTATATTATTAGAGAATTTTGTTTAAATTTTGACCCAATCTGCATCATAATATTATAAATAAATACAATTAAATTTAAAAAGATATTCGAACAACCCAACTCGAAAAATTTCAAATAAAACTTAAATTATAAACATGATTCGTTAATTCAACTATCTCAAAAAAAAATTACTCGACTCGATCGAATACTCGCTTTTAATTGTCCGTATGTGTATTGACCGATAGTGGTACCACTAAGCAATCAATAAGACAATAACACCAATAAGAATAAGTTAAAGTAAGGCAACCTCATCGAAATACTTGATTTTCTCTTACTCCTAAGCTTTTACATATGAGAATATTTTGAAATATTTTAGAGGGTCTTCTAGCCAGTTTTTGGTGGCGTAATTCGAAGGAGAAAAGGGGCATTCATTGGTGTGTGTGGAATGATTTTTGTTCTTTAAAGGATTTTGGAGGGCTTGGGTTTAGGGATCTGTGTAAGTTCAACGTTGCTCTTCTTGCAAAGCAAGGTTGGAGATTGATCACGAATCCATCCTCGCTGGTGAGTAGGCTCTTCCGGGCGAAGTACTTCCCATCGTCCGACTTCTTACGTGCTAATCTCGGTTCGAACCCATCTCTTGTCTGGAGGAGTGTTTGGAGCGCCAAAGGGTTGCTAGAAAAGGGACTGAAGTGGAAGGTGGGTTGCGGAAATATGATATCGGTGTGGAACGATTTTTGGTTGCCTGGTCCGACGCGCAGGCTGGTGTCTTCCCCACCGGTGGAAGGTGTAAACTGGGTAGCAGATTTACTGGATAATCAAAGTGGCTGTTGGGATCAAGATCGGGTTCTGAGTATTTTTTCAGAAGGGGAAGCAAAGGATATCCTAAGTATCCCTCTACCTATTGATCAACATATGGACTCTCTAGTTTGGAGTGGTGAACATACTGGAAACTACACTACTCGGAGCGGCTACAGGATGCTATTAGATCCTGTCCAAAGTTCACCTAATAATAGTACTTTATTTCGGAGAGTTTGGCTTTCGAAATGCCCAGCAAAGATGAATATACAGTGCTGGAAGTTTATCAGAAATTTCATTCATACTAAGACAAATTTATGCATTAAGAGAGTGGCCACGGATTCATTGTGTCGCAGGTGTAATCAAGCCCATGAGGATGTGATCCATGTACTTTGTGATTGTCAATTTGCAAAACAAGTATGGTCTATTCTATCCCTAAGAGTGCCGGTTAATGCAGACCAATTAAGCTTCCCAGATTGGTTAGAGGCAATGTTCAATATAAATGGCAATCATAAAGTCCAGGAAATAATTATTACATTATATGCTATTTGGCATGCTCGTAATAGATTTATCTTTGAAGGGTTTGAAACAAGGGCAACAGAGGTTATTACTTACGTCCGTAGCTATTGTCTGGATCTGTCGACTCTGAGGGGGCATTTTTTTCGGTGAGAGGTCAACCCCCCGTCCGATGGTCCCCTCCGCAGCCCACGATGGTAAAAGTGAATGTCGATGCCTATTTTCAAAAGGCTTCGAATTTAGCTTTTGTTGGTATTCTCATTCGTGATTGTGAAGGTTTTGAGTTGGGTGCTAAATGTGCAAAAATAGACTTTACCTCTACGAGTTTCGCAGCTGAGGCCTCAGCGGTGGTTCATGGGCTTCAGTTCGCTTTAGAGCTGGGCTTCCGATGTGTCACGATCGAGAGCGACTCGCTCAACACCGTCAGGAAATTGCAAACAAATGAAGTAGACAGGTCGGAAATTAGTTGGATTGTAAGCAACGCAAAAAAATTGGGGGGAAAATTTCAGATTTGCAACTTTTCATTCATCTCACGACATGGAAACAAACCAGCGCATGCAATGGCAAGGGTGAACCTTACCTCTTCATTGGAGAGAGTTTGGGTGGAGGAGGCGCCGGATTCAGTCGAGCGACTTGTGGCAGAGGATAGACGGTGGATTGATCCGCCGTGAAGGGCTCCCTCTCTTTTTGTGCTTTTATGAAGGGTTTGGTTTCTGTGGCTCTATCACCGACCCTTTTCCCCTCCATCGTGTTTATATGCGAAGAAGATCTACGCCGGAACGACTGTGTATGGAGGCTGCTGGTCTAGCCGTGGTTTTTTGTTTTCTTTTGTTGTGTTGTTTTTCTGGATACTTCTTTATGAAGTGGTGTCGGTTGGGTTTCCCACCGCCCACTTTAATTGTCTTTTTATTACTTCATTTAGTTTTTCAATAAAGGCTAGCTGGCACTTTTATTAAAAAAAAAAACAACTCAAATTCACCATTGGGGGACATTCTTCAAATTTTCTTAAGGGTCGACTCAAGAAAAAATCCCCAAATCCTAGGGTTCCATCATTCTTCAAATTCGCTCAAGGATCTATGGATGTTGTTCGTGATTCAGTTTCGGAGTGGTGTTATCTTTTGAGACGGCTCCGCGCTTCCTTTGACTCGCTTGACGGTTGTAGTTGTTGGACAAATAGCTTTAAGACATATTCGTTCGCTCCTCTAGTGCTCGAGAGACGTTGGATGTCTATCTCCCAGAATACAACAACAAAATGATCAACTGTGAAGAATACAACCGTATAGCACTAGTGTAGGTTGTAGACGATATACTTCAATTGTTATAAATATTATTTGTTAATTATCCGCCAACAATTTAGGATTAATTCTAAAGGGATAAAACTCTTATCTCCTAGCATTATCCTAGGATTCTTATCTCTTAAGGGATAGAGTTCTTATCTCCTAGTTAGATTTAAATTTAAATTAGAGTAATTTGATTGTAACATAACTCTTTATTTTCAGCCTATTTCAAGGCCTTGTACCGATGCATTATTTAATTCAATTTTGAGAATTCATTATTTCTCCACAAAACAATTTCTCAATTATTAACATGATATCACTTGCTTAGAGTTTTTTTCGATCCACAAAACCTAGAGAATGTATGTCCCTTCAACATCTGAAATCAATTTAGGGTCTGATCAAACCCTCCCTCAAGCAGATCTAGCGTATAGTACATGCGTCAACACCCAAAAGATCAGCAACAAGCAGCTTGGGGAAGTAAAACAGATGGCTAGGAAGACATTAGTAAAAACTGATCAAAGCATGATCATGGCAGCAAACGAAGGTAGCAAATACTGCTGGTAACAAAAATCTCATCCCTTGGATAGTTGATTTTGGGATTGCTGACCACATGATAGGAAATAAAAGTCTTTTTCTTACTCTTACAACGCAACCTTATCATAAGAATGTGAAGACAACTAATGGTTCGATGATTGCAGTAGAAGGGATTGGAACAATCTACATTAACAAGGACATTGTTCTTTCTTCTGTTTTCTATGTTCCTAACCTAAAATGCAATTTACTCTCAGTTAGTAGATTATGTGATGTTTTTTAGTGTTTCACTCAGTTTGATTCTGTTGGTTGTATTTTTCAAGAAATGGCTTCGGAAAATGAGATTGGCAATGCTAAGCTATGTAGTGGCCTTTATCTTCTTGAAGGCCAACCTCTTCCCAATGGACAATTTCACTCAAGTTGCACTTTTAAATTCGTTTGTTTACCCTTTAAATTTTTAGTTTGAGTTCAAATGAAATTCTACTATGCATCTTCGACTGGGTCATCCTAGTTTCTTTTATCTTCAGAAATTATTTATTAAATTATTTCTTACCGAAAATTCAACTTCATTTACTTGTGATGTCTGTCAAATTGCCAAACATAAAAGAAATTTTTATCCTCCATCTTCTTATAAAGCTTCACAACCTTTCTCTCTTATACACAATGACATTTAAGGTCCCTCTAATGTTAAGAATATCACAAGGGCTCAGTGGTTTGTTTCCTTCATTGATGATCACACTAGGAAAATTTGGACTTATCTTATGAAAACAAAATATGAAACTGAGGTAATTTTTAATAAATTTTATTCTATGGTTGAAACTCAGTTTTGCAGTAAAATTAAGATATTCAAGAGTGATAATGGGAGTGAATTCTTTACTAAAACTTTGGGTTTATATTTTAAAGAGAAAGGTATAGTTCATACTAGCTCTTGTGTAAATACTCCTCAGCAAAATGGAGTGGCCGAGAGAAAAAATCGACATCTACTAGAGGTTACTAGGGTCCTCTTATTTTCTTCTAATGTCCCTAAGCACTTTTGGGGAGAGGCATTACTTCATGCTACTTTTCTAATTAACAAGTTACCTAGTAGAGTTCTGGGGTTCAAAACACCGAGGGAGGTATTTCTTCAAACTTTTTCTTCCTTCAAACCAATGTCATGTACACTGCCCATTAGAGTTTTTGGTTCATGTTCTTTTGTTCACATGTCTAAACAATTTTGGGGTAAATTAGATCCTAGGGCCATCAAATGTATCTTCCTAGGATATTCTTCTCATAAGAATGGCTTTAAATGTTATTCCTTTGTCACTAGAAAATTTTATGTTTCTATGGATGTTTTATTTCATGAATCTCAACCTTTTTTCTCAGATTCTCAAATTCAAGGGTAGAGTTAGGATGAATTTCAGCCTCAACAGATTCAGTTACCTCTAAAAGAATTTACTGTTTTGTTACCTCTAAATGAACCTATTGTTACACCCAATTCTATTCCAGCACAAGATTCTATCCTTGAATCTACTATGATACCAGATTCTGTTCTTGAATCTTAATCTCCTATAGCTGGAATTGTACCAAAAACTCCATTAAGTCATCCTTCAGAGACCCAACTTGAAACTAGAGAACTCAATGTCTATACAAGGAAGAAAAGGAGGTCTATTCAGGACACTACACAGCTTAGGACTGCTCAAGAACTGGAACCGATCCTATTGTCCTTGGAGGAGGAGGAAGGTATGGAAAATTTGAATAATGATGATATTGAACATATTGATACATCTGACTTACCTATTGCTAAATGAAAAGGTGTCAGGAAATGTACAAGTCATCCGATACAAAGATATGTGGCTTATGGAAAGCTAATGCCCTCATTCAAGGCTTTCACAACCAAGATTGATAATGTTCAGACCCCTCAAACAGTACATGAGGCCTTGAAGGATCCAAGATGGAAAAAAGCTGTATAAGATGAGATTCAAGCACTTCATAAAAATAAAACCTGGGAGATGACTTCTTTACCTCTAGGAAAGAAGGTTGTAGGTTGTAAATATGTATTTATAGTTAAATATAATTAGTATATGAGCGTTGAGAGATTCAAAGCAAGGCTGGTTGCGAGGGGATTTACTCAGTCCTTTGAGATTGAATATCAGGAGACATTTGCTCCAGTGGCAAAACTCAACACAGTCAGAATCTTATTGTCCCTTCCTGCGAATTTAGACTAGCCTCTTCATCAACTCGATATAAAGAATGAAAGAAGGAAAGAATTCAAGCCAGAAAGATATCTTCGCCAAGGTAGTCCTCTATCCCTATATCTTTTCTTACTCGTCTCTAACATTTTGTCTTGGTCGATTGAAAGAGAACAACAAAATGGGAGATACAATGGGTTTTGATTCTGGAAAAGGTGTTCTACAGTCAGTCACCTCTTTTTTGCTGACAATAGCATTCTGTTCACGAAAGCTGATAGGGGAAACTGTGAAAGCATCAAACGTATCATCAAAGATTTCTAGGAGGCCACGGGGCAAACTATTAATATTGGGAAATCTTCGGTCTTATTATCCCCAAATATGAGCCAAAATTTAAAGACATCATATCATCAATATGCTTGGTGTTAACCTTATGATTGATGGCAACAAGTAATTAGGACTCCCTTCAATTTGGGAAAAGAGTAAAAAGGAAGCTCTCCAGTTCTTGCTTGATAGAGTCATAAGTAAATTACAAGGTTCGTAAGGAGGTCCTCATAAAGGCAGTTGTCACGATGTAATCACCTATTTTGTCCGGGGTGTCAAAACCCAATTTTATTTTCTTTTCGTTAATAATGGGCTTAGGTATTGATATTAATTATATATATTGAAAACCAAAAAAAGAAAAAAAAGGGAAAAAGAAGAAAAAATAGTACATGTACTACCTATTATTACTAGTATATCGTTATCTACTAACATCATTATCATTATATTAATTACTACCTACTATTATTACCCTATCATAGTATCATCTATATTACTATATTAATACCTTCATCATATCATTTCACTATATTTGTTATCATCATCTATTAAGTACTTATGTATTATTTATACATTTTATTATCTGTTATTATTTATCTATTATATTATCTATATTATTATTATTATTATTAAAATTACTATAATCAAATCTGAACACCCAAAAAATATTAAATAAAGCCCAAATTAAATAATAAATCCATATATTAAATAAAGCCCACAGTTTATTTTAAAAGTCCATTACATTATCAGACCCAAAAAAATTTAAATTAATTAATTATACATATTAATGGCCCGTTTAAGCCCAAGTTCAAAAACCCTAACACTCCCTCTTGTGTCTCTGATGCAGCCGCCCCCCTCATCTCCACCGTTGGATCTGGAGAGGAGATCCAACGGCCCAGATCGAGCCAAGACCAAAAACCCTAGGAGCTGCCCCGAGAAACCCTAGCGCCGCACGACCATCCTCCGTCGGATCGAGATCTTGATCAACAGCCAGGATCGAAGCTCGGAAGCTTCCAGAGCCCCACGCGCCGCACGCGCGACTCCCCAGCAGCCTACGCGCGGTGATCCGACTCCCAGACGCGCGCGTGCGGTACACCGATGGCCTCTTCGAGTTCCCCGAGCGCATCCAGATCCCACCGACGTTCAGGATCGGCTCCACGTCACCAGTTCATCAGCCAAGCCTACTGGTCCCCCTTGTACGAACCTCTCGGCAGCCACATGCAACCAAAATACAAGCGTCAGAAGCAGAAACGCAACGAAATGCAGAAATCACAGAGATGCAGCAACCGCACATGAATACAAACAAATCACAGCAGATATTTCAGCATTATACACATTTTAGAAAATAAAAAAATGTAAAAATCGGGGCTATAAATACCCGAAAGCAATTGTAATGAAGGGAGGATTTTTCAGAGAGTTTTTCGGAGAGAGCATTAGAGTTTTTCAGAGAGCATTTCCAGAGAGGTTGTAATCGAAATTTTGATATCAATACAAGCCAAGTTTCTGAGGTATATCAGCTTTCCCTTTTTTGTTTCGAATCTGAAAATAAATAAAAAAAACAGAAACGGGTCTAGTATTTTACCTTTGCGTCTTTTCATCCCCACGTCTGTCTGCCTTCCCCGCCGGTGACAAGCTCCACGGTCTCTTCGGAGACCATGCACGAGTGAATCGGTTGGGGGTGTTAACACAAAAGGGGATTTTGGGTTTCGATTTTTAGACTTTAAAAAAGACAATCGAAAGTTTTTTGGGGTTTTGGTTTCGAAAAAAGGAGGTTTTCGGTCTACTTGATTTCAGAAAGAAAAGAAAGAAAAAATTTTAGGGTTCCGGCGCCGGCAACGGCACCGGAACCACTTGGCGGCGCCGGACTTCACAGAGAAAAGGGGGGGGGCTCGGTCTGGTTTAGGGTTTTAAAAAAAAGGGGCTGATAAGTTTTTAATTTAGGTTTTATAATGTTTTAAAGTTTTAAAATCGGTCTAATCGCATTTAAGCCCCCTCCGCGTCACTGTAATTGCACGGGGAGGGCTTCCGCATCTCTTAACCACGACCGTGGTCCCTGCAACTTGGTAAAGTCTTTCAATTTCGTCCCTGCGTCCGTTTTAATTAGATTTCGGGTAGTCGAATCACTCTTTTAGTCCCTGTAGGTTCCCGCATTATTTTAATTGAGTCCATATTTCGGTTTTAATTGTTTTTTGAATGGTTTATTTACGTATTTGGTCCCTGCCAGTTTCTATTTATTTACTTAATTATTTATCTTTCGGCATATTATTTTTGGTCATATTGTGGTTATGTATGCATTTTTGTCCCCTTTATATATGTTGCATCGAATGTATATTGTGCACATTTAATATGGTATTCATGCATTTTGCATTTTCTTATATCAAATACATGTATTTTGCCATATTGTTTATATGTACATATATGTTCATAATGTTGCATGCCTATTTGTTTTAATGTCATTCGAATATATATTGGTTGTATGTTTTTTTTATGTCGTTCGAATATATTTGTGACATGCATTTTTATTGTCATTCATGTGACTTTTAGCATTTTAATTTGCATATTAATTAATTTTTAATTATAAAACGGAGATACTTATTAATTCGCGTATTCGGGTCGACATACCTAGCTTATTGGATGTCCCGCGAATATTCGGGTTAATTCGAATCGTCTAAAGGTAAATTCGAGATTAAAATGGACAAGACCATAGCATCATATTTTATCTGCTTGCACCATGCATAAAGGTGACGTACGGGATCCGAACCCTAAACTAACACGGCAGTCAGTCTTATATGATGTCGGTTTAGTCTTTGGTCCGGTGTACCGTCATCCTTTTTAATTAAATGTTTAATTAAGTCGAAACCACCAGTTCGAAAAAGCTCGCATTATTAAAGTTCGGTTTTCAATCAAGAACCCCTAATTAAAGTCTTCTTAAATTTTGAATAATTTCCATCAATTAAAGGCAACAATTGTTTTGGTACCGATTTCCGGGTGTGATGGGGACGCTAACCCTACCCCACACGTAACCAACTCCCGAACCCTTTCAAACGGATCTCTGGTTTTGTTTTTACGGTGTCTGGCCTACCATAGTGGCCGGTGGCGACTCCAAACCGAGAAAACAGATTCCTTTTAAAGGTTGTTTTCCCGTAACCCGAACCAATTTTTAAATTCCCCCCTTCTTAAATCAAATCGAACATTTTTTTTCAAAAGTAACGGGAACTTGATTTGCGCGGAGAAAAAACCCCGTTACAACTTGGCGACTCCGCTGGGGACAAATTTTGTTTTTCAAAACAAAAAGAGAGTTAGGCCAAAGAAATAATTGTTGCTTTTAATGATGGAAATTTTTGGAATTTAATTTGACTTTAACGAGATGATTCTTCTTTGAAAATAAGACTTTAAGTACACGAGCTTTGATAATTGGTGGTCTTGAATTAATTTTTCATTTAATTTCAAAGGAATCACCGACATGTGTTGCATCACGCATTAGGCTCTATACCCGAGCTTCGTCCCTTAAGTGGGAGTGAAACGCCCATACCCACGTGAGTCTCCCTCCACGGGTCGGTAATTCACTTCCGGAATCCACGCCTTTGACATGTGAGCAGCCCTCCACGTCATTAGGTCGTGCTTTCCCTCGAACCGAAACCAATTCGCAAGCTTGTAATGGGCCGGAATTGGGGTTCTTGTTACCTTAGTAGGTAATAAGATAGGTTCGGGTACCCTTGTTAGAACCGAACCGCATGAGTGAGAATTTAAGAAGCCTACCCCAGTTAGAGCCATGCGGATAACCATAGAATTAGAATTCATGCTATTAGGTCTTGCATCGTTGATCTGCTTTGGTATTTCCTGTTTATTTGTTTTATCCAGATATTCATTATTGGTGTTACTAACCCAGTTGCCTTCTTGTCTTGTTTTGCTTATTTTTGCATACTCATCGCATTTTCATACGAAATGTTGATTCGAGAACAATCTAAGTTGAAAACTTTCATAACGGGAGAAAGAGTCCACAGCAACGAAGTTTTCGGAACCCTAATGGAAAGGGACGAGGAAATTTATTTTATAGAAAAAATCATACCCTCGTATTTATTTTCTTACCGCGTTGTAAGAAGACTCGATCTCCGTTAGGGAAAGTTGTTTGATAAGGATGTTCGTCGAACCAACATTTCCTTGCATTCAGTTTTGTTTTTTAATTTGTTGCATTTAATCATATGTTTATGTTTTGCATTTGACATATCATGCATTGCATCATTGGTTCATGGAATCTAATTGTTCGGGGTCATGGCAGCATCCGTAACTACTAAAGATTCCGCACCCACACTTTACTCGCCACCAAAGGAGACAAATGGAGGAAAGTTTCGCTAAGTTGGAAGCTGATTTGAGAGGTCAGTTGGAGCGAGCTCAGCAAGAATTGAGGGACACCATTATCAAGTCCCAACAAGATATGATGAAAGAGATATCTCAGTTGCTACAAGCCAATTTGAAAGGAAAGGGTGCTGTCGGAAACCCTAGTCAGGATAAGGGAGACCCTTCGTTTTCCCCGGGTTTTGTCACTGATACCTCTAAGCCCTCGCAAGGAGCGGCTACTCAAGGAGATGGGACGACATCGCATCAGGCGGGCGCCTCTACCCATATTCCATCGGGTCTGATTTTTAATACGGAGAATGTCGGGGATAGTGTCCCGGACTTGGATGAGATCGAGAACTTAAACAAAGTGAAGGCCGAGTTCTCAAAACAACTAGAAGAGACCCGGAAGGACCTCGGGGAGAAATTCCGAACTAAAGAAGGAGAAGAGGGGGCATACGGGATGAATGCTAGAGACCTCAGCTTGGTTCCGGATCTGATAATCCCGCCCAAGTTCAAAACACCGGAGTTTGAGAAGTTTGACGGGACGACTTGCCCTACTGCTCACATAACCATGTTTTGTAGAAAGATGACGGGTTTCATCGACAATGAGAAGTTGTTAATTCACTGTTTTCAAGACAGCTTAGCGGGGCCCGCGGTGAGGTGGTACAATCAGTTGACTCGTGCTCAGATTAGGTCGTGGAAGGATTTGGCCAAAGCTTTCACCGATCAGTATAGGCATATAACCGATATGGTTCCAAACCGACTCATGCTACAAGGTTTGGAGCAAAGGCACAATGAGAGCCTCCGTGAGTACGCCCAACGTTGGCGAGATATGGCGGCACAGGTTCAACCCCCACTCCGTGAGAATGAGATCTCCCCTATGTTTGTTGACACTTTGAAAGGGACCCTCTATGACCGCATGATAAGCAACCCTATCGGTAACTTCTCAGATATGGTTATGACTGGTGAGCGGATCGAGGCAGCCATCAAGAGTGGTAGGATTGATGGGGGCGAGAATGCCCGAAAGCAATTTAAGAAGAAGGACCACGAGGTGAACATCGTCGGTACTTACGAGGCTTCTAAGCACTTTACAGTCTCAGCACCTCAAGCCGCAGTCGGGAGCGCGCAAGGCCCGAACCGAAGAGAGAACAGGGCCCTCAGGAAGGAGCAAGAGAGGATAACCTTCACTCCTCTACCCATACCATACAAAGAGGTGTACAAGCACCTATACGAGGCCGATCTGGTTCGTCCGTATCATGTTACTCCCTTCCAGCCGCCTTACCCTGCGTGGTACGATGAGAAGGCACACTGTGAGTACCACGGCGGAGTATCGGGGCACACGATAGAGAACTGCACAGCATTCAAGAAGCTCGTGCAAAACATGATTAACACCGGGGTCCTCGAATTAGAAAAGCCCAATGTGACGACCAATCCGCTTCCGAACCATGGAGGTCGAGGCGTGAATGCCCTCGAAGTGGTAGATACGAAGAAGACAAGGATGGAAGTTTCTGAGATCAAGTCACCTCTGAGTTGGGTGTACGAGCAGTTGTGTACAGCAGGTTTAGTCGAGAAAGGCCCGGATGAAGCACGTGATGGTCTTGAATCCTTCTGTGAGTTCCATCAGACTACGGGGCACGAGATTCAGGGTTGCCCAGAATTTAAGCAGTTGATCCAGGAGCTAATGGACAATAAGGAGGTTGAGTTCCTCGAAGGAGTTTGAGGGGAGGGATGGACGGCCAATTTAATCAAAAGTTTAATGCATCCAAGCTTGTTTGCTTTCATTTCATTGCATTTTAATTTTTCCCAGAAGTGATGTGTGGAATCCACTTTGCTACCCTTTGCCCGAAGGTAGCAAAGATTTTTGTAAGGGCCCAAGTCTGCATTTTTTTAATTTCAATGAAAGGATGCATTACGTTTCAATTGCCTTTTCATTTTGTGTGTATATATTTGCCTATTGAGTCCCCGTATATCAATTGCATAAGGGACATTGACTTTGACCCCAGTGGTTGACTTCGAGCCGCCTTTGTCTAGCGGAAATCGAAAGCTTTGAAGATGATGAATATGTGGCTTACACCCCAAGTTAATTTGGTCACCTAATTAAAATTAATGCCTCCGGGAGAATAACCGGAAACCCCCCGTGCCGAGAGAAGAAAAGAGAAAGAAAAAAAGAAAAAAGAGAAAAGAAAAGGAGAAAAAAAAAGAAAAAGAAAAGAAAAGAAAAAAAGAGAAAGAAAAAGAAGAGAGACAAAAAAGACCTAACAAAAGCACTCCAATGTTCGAAGCCTGGTAATAGGCATCTTCGGATATGAGTGTGGAATTTTTGGGGCACTCCGCTGTAGCAAAAGACCAACAAGGTTGCTATGCACCATCCACTTTAGCTACATGAGTGATGGTAATATTTTCAAATCATGACAATGCCGAGTAGCTCGGGGTTTTGTTGTTTGCTCCATCATTTATTTCGAGCCAAAGGAATGTGATGAGTTGACTTCCCCAAAATTATAAAGAATTGATAAAGGCAAAGCCTACAGAAGATAAATCTAATTGATTAAAAGCCGAAATAACTTGGAGAGTATGTCACATTTTCAGACATCAGCTCAGCTTTCGAGGTCTCCTAGACACATGATGCTTGAGGCAATCCTTGGTAAGCCACAGTAGTGTCGTTCGTGCACTTGATATTCGGGGTATTTAATTTGACTTGATATATCCCTGATGTGAAAAGAAAAAATAGTTTTTAAAAACGCATCTCATTTTTGAAATTAAAAAGATGCAACCTAAATCTTTTGTAAACACAATAATTTTCCCATTACTTCGGGGATAAAGCTTAGAATGCAATGCCCTGAATACAAATGACAGCTTGTCAGTGGCTATGGTGAAGATCGTAATAAGTTCCTACATGCTATAGTTCAGGGACTTGAAGCAAATTTTTGTCAGAATGTTTCAATTGCTTCAGAAGTTGAGAAGTGGGCCCCAACGAACTTAAGAGAAAAAGTTCAGGGACTTGGGGGCACGTGTTTCCCCCATTATTGAGAAGAGATGAAGTCGTCATGTTGAATTAAGACGAAGAGATTAAAAGGTTGAGTTTTGACAAGGAGAAAGCCAAGTTAGATTAAGAAGAAGAAGGAGGAGGTCAAGGTGGACCAATCCAAAGAATGAAAGTGTCCGAGCACTTCAGAAGATGAACTCCAGAAAAAGTTCAGGGATTTGGGGGCACGGGCTTCCCCTATCGTTGAGAGAAAAGAAGATTCGTCGCGTTGAGTAAAGACGAAGAGAAAGGTTGAGCACCCGGTTTGAATAGGGGGCAATGCTTTGAAAACGTGCACTACGAGAAGTGTTACGAGAATAGACCAAGATTTGGCAAAAGAGATTGAGAAGAAAAAGAGACCAAGAAACCGAGATTTGGCAGAAGTGAGGAAGCCCGAAGAAATTGAGAAAAAGAAGAAAAAAAAGATTGACCAACTCGGAGAGTAGAAGCATCCGAGCATTTTGATGTCGTAATTCATGCATCACTTGTAGTTAGGCATCCCTAGGATTAGGGGCATGCTAACTCACATAATCATATCATTTTTACCTATTTTTGACAGATATTTCAAAGCTTCTCCCATAAAAGGAAGCTCGCCTATCCGTTCAGGTTCGTGGAGAATGGAATATCAAAGCTTTTCTCATACAAGGAAGCTCGCCTATCCGTTCAGGCTCGTGGAGAATGGAATATCAAAGCTTTTCTCATACAAGGAAGCTCGCCTATCCGTTCAGGCTCGTGAAGAATGGAATATCAAAGCTTTTCTCATACAAGGAAGCTCGCCTATCCGTTCAGGCTCGTGGAGAATGGAATATCAAAGCTTTTCTCATACAAGGAAGCTCGCCTATCCGTTCAGGCTTTTGAAGAATGGAATATCAAAGCTTTTCTCATACAAGGAAGCTCGCCTATCCGTTCAGGCTTGTGGAGAATGGAATATCAAAGCTTTTCTCATACAAGGAAGCTCGCCTATCCGTTCAGGCTCGTGGAGAATGGAATATCAAAGCTTTTCTCATACAAGGAAGCTCGCCTATCCGTTCAGGCTCGTGAAGAATGGAATATCAAAGCTTTTCTCATACAAGGAAGCTCGCCTATCCGTTCAGGCTCTTGGAGAATGGAACCCGCCTATCCGATCAGGCCCTTGGAGAATGGAACCCGCCTATCTGATCAGGCCCTTGAAGAATGAAACCAGCCTATCCGTTCAGGCTCTTGGAGAATGGAACCCGCCTATCTGATCAGGCTCTTGAAGAATGAAACCAGCCTATCTATTCAGCTCTTGGAGAATAGAACCCGCCTATCCGTTCGGGCACTCGGAGAATGGACCTTTTTGCATACTTGTCTATATGTTCAGATCTCGAAGGATTGAGGAATGTTGAAATGAGAAAGACAACTTCAAGCCCCCGCGACCGTTGCATTTTCCCGTACTGACTTCTGAACCGCCAGTAGTTCAAGTGCATGATGACTCGGAATCCAAACAGGGAAGTCGGACAAAATCGGTGCTTATGGCCTTTGCTTTATTCTTGTTCCACAAGTATAAGCAAAGGGGGGCAGCTGTAATCACCTATTTTGTCCGGGGTGTCAAAACCCATTTTTATTTTCTTTTCTTTAATAATGGGCTTAGGTATTGATATTAATTATATATATTGAAAACCAAAAAAAGAAAAAAAAGGGAAAAAGAAGAAAAAATAGTACATGTACTACCTATTATTACTAGTATATCGTTATCTACTAACATCATTATCATTATATTAATTACTACCTACTATTATTACCCTATCATAGTATCATCTATATTACTATATTAATACCTTCATCATATCATTTCACTATATTTGTTATCATCATCTATTAAGTACTTATGTATTATTTATACATTTTATTATCTGTTATTATTTATCTATTATATTATCTATATTATTATTATTATTATTAAAATTACTATAATCAAATCTGAAAACCCAAAAAATATTAAATAAAGCCCAAATTAAATAATAAATCCATATATTAAATAAAGCCCACGGTTTATTTTAAAAGTCCATTACATTATCAGACCCAAAAAAAAATTAATTTAATTAATTATACATATTAATGGCCCGTTTAAGCCCAAGTTCAAAAACCCTAACACTCCCTCTTGTGTCTCTGATGCAGCCGCCCCCCCTCATCTCCACCGTTGGATCTGGAGAGGAGATCCAACGGCCCAGATCGAGCCAAGACCAAAAACCCTAGGAGCTGCCCCGAGAAACCCTAGCGCCGCACGACCATCCTCCGTCGGATCGAGATCTTGATCAACGGCCAGGATCGAAGCTCGAAAGCTTCCAGAGCCCCACGCGCCGCACGCGCGACTCCCCAGCAGCCTACGCGCGGCGATCCGACTCCCAGACGCGCGCGTGCGGTACACCGATGGCCTCTTCGAGTTCCCCGAGCGCATCCAGATCCCACCGACGTTCAGGATCGGCTCCACATCGTCAGTTCATCAGCCAAGCCTACTGGTCCCCCTTGTACGAACCTCTCGGCAGCCACATGCAACCAAAATACAAGCGTCAGAAGCAGAAACGCAACGAAATGCAGAAATCACAGAGATGCAGCAACCGCACATGAATACAAACAAATCACAGCAGATATTTCAGCATTATACACATTTTAGAAAATAAAAAAAATGTAAAATTCGGGGCTATAAATACCCGAAAGCAATTGTAATGAAGGGAGGATTTTTCAGATAGTTTTTCGGAGAGAGCATTAGAGTTTTTCAGAGAGCATTTCCAGAGAGGTTGTAATCGAAATTTTGATATCAATACAAGCCAAGTTTCCGAGGTATATCAGCTTTGCCTTTTTTGTTTCGAATCTGAAAATAAATAAAAAAACAGAAACGAGTCTAGTATTTTACCTTTGCGTCTTTTCATCCCCACGTCTGTCTGCCTTCCCCGCCGGTGACAAGCTCCGCGGTCTCTTCGGAGACGATGCACGAGTGAATCAGTTGGGGGTGTTAACACAAAAGGGGATTTTGGGTTACGATTTTTAGACTTTAAAAAAGACAATCGAAAGTTTTTTGGGGTTTTGGTTCCGAAAAAAAGGAGGTTTTCGGTCTACTTGATTTCAGAAAGAAAAGAAAGAAAAAATTTTAGGGTTCCGGCGCCGGCAACGGCACCGGAACCACTTGGCGGCGCCGGACTTCACAGAGAAAAGGGGGGGGGGGGCTCGGTCTGGTTTAGGGTTTTAAAAAAAAGGGGCTGATAAGTTTTTAATTTAGGTTTTATAATGTTTTAAAGTTTTAAAATCGGTCTAATCGCGTTTAAGCCCCCTCCGCGTCACTGTAATTGCACAGGGAGGGCTTCCGCATCTCTTAACCACGACCGTGGTCCCTGCAACTTGGTAAAGTCTTTCAATTTCGTCCATGCGTCCGTTTTAATTAGATTTCGGGTGGTCGAATCACTCTTTTAGTCCCTGTAGGTTCCCGCATTATTTTAATTGAGTCCATATTTTGGTTTTAATTGTTTTTTGAATGGTTTATTTACGTATTTGGTCCCTGCCAGTTTCTATTTATTTACTTAATTATTTATCTTTCGGCATATTATTTTTGGTCATATTGTGGTTATGTATGCATTTTTGTCCCCTTTATATATGTTGCATCGAATGTATATTGTGCACATTTAATATGTTATTCATGCATTTTGCATTTTCTTATATCAAATACATGTATTTTGCCATATTGTTTATATGTACATATATGTTCATAATGTTGCATGCCTATTTGTTTTAATGTCATTCGAATATATATTTGTTGTATGTTTTTTTTATGTCGTTCGAATATATTTGTGACATGCATTTTTATTGTCATTCATGTGACTTTTAGCATTTTAATTTGCATATTAATTAATTTTTAATTATAAAACGGAGATACTTATTAATTCGCGTATTCGGGTCGACATACCTAGCTTATTGGATGTCCCGCGAATATTCGGGTTAATTCGAATCGTCTAAAGGTAAATTTGAGATTAAAATGGACAAGACCATAGCATCATATTTTATCTGCTTGCACCATGCATAAAGGTGACGTACGGGATCCGAACCCTAAACTAACACGGCAGTCAGTCTTATATGATGTCGGTTTAGTCTTTGGTCCGGTGTACCGTCATCCTTTTTAATTAAATGTTTAATTAAGTCGAAACCACCAGTTCGAAAAAGCTCGCATTATTAAAGTTCGGTTTTCAATCAAGAACCCCTAATTAAAGTCTTCTTAAATTTTGAATAATTTCCATCAATTAAAGGCAACAATTGTTTTGGTACCGATTTCCGGGTGTGATGGGGACGCTAACCCTACCCCACACGTAACCAACTCCCGAACCCTTTCAAACGGATCTCTGGTTTTGTTTTTACGGTGTCTGGCCTACCATAGTGGCCGGTGGCGACTCCAAACCGAGAAAAACAGATTCCTTTTAAAGGTTGTTTTCCCGAAACCTGAACCAATTTTTAAATTCCCCCTTCTTAAATCAAATCGAACATTTTTTTTCAAAAGTAACGGGAACTTGATTTGCGCGGAGAAAAAACCCCGTTACACACGATGATCCCATCCTATGTCATGCAGTGTTTCATGCTTCCAATCACTTTCTGCAATGACTTCATTTCCTTGATTTGTCGATTTTGGTGGGGAAGTTTTACGGAAGGAAGGAAGGGCATCCATTGGCTTAGTTAGGAGAAATTGTGCAAATCGAAGGATAAAGGAGGTATGGGATTTAGGGACCTCTATTATTTCAACAAGGCACTCATTTCCAAGCAAACTTGGCGAATTCTGAAGAAGCCCTCTTCTTTGCTGGCATGGGTTCTTAAAGGGATCTATTTCCCTTTTGGTAATCTCATTAAAGCTCTTATGTGTAAGAATGCTTCATGGGCTTGGAACAACATTGTTAAGGGTATTCATCTGATAAAAAGTGGCTCGTTATGAATTCTGAGCAATGTAAAGACATCACGATTTGGGATTATTGCTGGATTCCAAACTTGCATGACCATGTTGTTTCCTCTAAAAGACCAGAAGATTGTAATGATTTCAGGGTGGCAAATCTGCTTGATTGTGAAAATAGAACATGGAAGAATGAGAAACCCAGAGATCTATTTACTAACGATGAAGTGATAGCAATTTCAACTATTCCCATTGGGAGGCCAAATATTGAAGATGAGTTGGTGTGGGCCTCTTTACAAAATAGTTCGTACTCGGTGAAAACGGGGTACAAATCTATTATGGCCAACTAACAATCATCTTTAATTGCCTCTATTAGTGATGACCCTAAACTTGACAAAAGTTTATGGCGTTCTATTTTGCAACATAAAATTCTTCCCAAAATTCAAAACTTCTTTGGAGAGCATGTCATAATGTTGTAGCCTCTAACGAGAACTTAAAATCCATGTTTGTTCCTATTTCCCAGAATTGCTGTCAATGCCAAGATAGGATTGAAAGTCTCGAGCACATCTTTTTTTTCTATCCTTTTACTCAAGCAGTTTGGAAGGCTTCAAGCTTTAGTATTGCCCAAAAGTTGAAGGTTTTTCGGGGTTTTGTAAATGGTTGGCTTCGTTTTTAAGCTTTGTGTTTGTGATGATGGAAATGATGTTATTTGTTTGTTATCCTTTTTAGTTTGGCATCTTTGGAATTCTAGAAATAGGATGACATTTTTAGGATTTTGCGATGATCTGATTAATGTTTGGAATGCTTGTGAAAGAGTCTTCTCTGAGTTTTTCAATGCGTCAAGATTGCCTTTTGTTCAACATATTTCTAGACCTCTAAATGAGAAATGTTAGCGCCCTCCTCCGGAGGTTTGGTTTAAAGCAAACTGTGATGCTTTATGGGATTCTCGCTCTTTCTCCACAGGTTTTGCATCTATTTTTCGTGACACTGCAGGCTTTGTAATCAGGGGAACTTCAAGAAAAATGTCGACTTTCTTCTGTGTGAGTTGCTGATGCAGAAGTTATGCTCTCATGCCTCATTTATGCTTCTAGTTTGGGACTTGATAATCTGATCGTAGATTTAGATAATGTTGGCCTCATTCAACATCTGAATTCCAAATTTTTCTCGTCCTGGGTTTCTGCCTCTATTGAAAGAGACATCATCTCCTTAGCTTCCTCTTTTGAGAATATTGCCTTTGTCTTTGTTAGTCAAAGTTGTAATAAGGTTGCAGATTGGGTGGCTCGTTCTGAAAGAATTAATTGCTGCCCTTTTGACTGGTCAACTTGTTTTCCTTTGGGATTATTTTGTCTTTTTTAATTTGCAGTTTTTGATCGAATGAATGGTTATTTATGATTAAAAAAATCACCATTGGGAAATTTTGGAATACAAGTTTGGGTAATTATTTCATACATTAGCTGTGGAAACTAAAAGTTTCTGCAAACGTCTTAGTTTAGGGTAAATGGTTTAGGGATTTAGGTGTATGAGTTTAGAAAACATGGATAGTTATTAGAATTTAAGGTTTATGGTTAGAATTTAAGGTTTATAGGTTAAAACCTAAATCCTCACCATATGACTCTTCAAATTAAACACTAACCTCTAAACCTTAAATTCTAACCATAAACCCCTAAATTTTAACCATTGCCCCTAAATTCTAAACCCCTAAACTAAATTCTAAACCTTAAAACTAAGGTGCTTGTGGAAACTTTTAGTTTCGCCTCATTCCAATCGATGTTTTATCTAAAAAAACAACTCAAATTCAGTCGAATTTTGCTAGACAAGAGCTTAATCTGGTAAATTTAATGATGGTATTTAAATTACTTAAATCATGAGATGTAATATCTAAATTATTAAAAATCATACAAATAAAAAACAATTACTATACTTGCTATTTAATCAAATCAGTTGGACAAATGGCAAAGGATCTGTCTATTTTAATTTTTTAGCATAATGCCAAAAATGTCCCTAACATTTAAATGAATAGTCATTTTGACCATATTCTTTAATGCAATTATTTCCAGAACAAGCATCCAGCATGTCAATGCCGTAAGCAGACTAGAGCTTGTTATTATTGTCATGAGCAAGGTCACTTCATTCATGACTGCCCATTGAATGCAACCAAATCTACTGACGCCCCGACTACTGTTGTCTCTCCTGCTCAATCCTTTCGAGGTAAGGGATCAAAGCAAGGATCAACGAGAACCTATGGAAGATCGAGTGGTTCAGGGAAACCAGTCAATAAGCAAGATTCTAAAGCCCCTGCCCAGATGTATCATGTGAGGAGCAGGGAAGAGGAGAACGAATCTAATTTCATTGCAGGAACCATTGAGTTATATTTACATCCTTTATATGCATTGATTGATCCTGGTTCTACTCACTCTTTTATAAGCATCATTGTAGTTAAGAAGTATAGCATGACTTCCAAATCCATAGCATCGAGAATATCTGTAACCAATCCTTTAGGAGATTGTGTCACCGTAAGGGTATGCGCAAGAACTGCCCCTTATTGATTCAAGGGATTCCATTCTTGGCTAATTTTTTGGCTTTACCAATCTATGAGTTCGACATTATCCTAGGTTTAGATTGGCTTAGGGAGCATCAAGACTGGGTAGATTGTTGTAAGAGAAAGTTGTACCTTCGGGGTCTTGGCAAGGAAAGCGTTGTTTTGATGAATGCAAGAAATCCTTCATTGTGTGCTTTGATGTTAGAAACCAAAGACAAATCTCATCTACAGGTCATTGACATCGTATGTGAATTCCTTGATGTATTCTCTAATGAACTTCCGGGATTACCCCCAACCCGTGAAGTAGAGTTTGGCATTGAGGTGCAACCTAGGACTGTCACAGTTTTCATTGCACCATATCGGATGGCAGTTGAGGAGTTAAAGGAGTTGACAACTCAAATTCAATAATTGTTAAGAAAAGGCTTTATTCAACCGAGCTCTTCGCCTTGGGGAGCTCTGGTCCTCTTTGTAAAGAAGAAAGATGGTTCTATGCGATTGTGTATTGATTACCGAAAGTTGAACAAAGTAACCATCAGAACAAATATCCATTGCCTAGAATAGATGACTTGTTCGATAAACTAAAAGATGTCTCTATGTTTTCTAAGATCGATTTAAGGTCGAGCTATTATCAAATGAGAGTGAATGGATGTGATGTACTGAAGACTGCTTTTCGTACGAGTTATGGACACTATGAATTCTTGGTGATGCCCTTTGGGTTAACCAATGCACCGACAGCTTATATGGATTTGATGAACCGAGTCTTTAGACCCTATCTTGATAAATTTGTAGTGGTGTTTATAGATGATATATTAATATATTCCAAGAATGTTGCGGAACATCGAGATCATCTTCTTATTGTGCTTCAAACCTTACGAGAGAAGCCGTCGTACGTGAAATTCTCTAAGTGTGAGTTTTGGCTCACCGAAGTTGCATTCCTTGGACACATTGTGTCAGCTTCGGGTATTCAGATTGACCCGAAGAAAATTCAAGTTATCGTAGATTGACATCCACCGAAGAACATTGGTGAAGTTAGAAGCTTCCTTGGGCTTGCTGGCTATTATAGAAGATTCGTCAAAGGGTTCTCTATGATAGTCGCTTCTTTAACTAAGTTATTGAGGAAAGAAGCTCATTTTGTTTGGACTGAGGATCAACAACATAGTTTCGATCAACTAAAACAAGTATTGACCCATGCACCAATCCTGACCCAACCCGAGTCCGGAAAGGACTACACAGTTTACAGTGATGCATCGCATCTCGGGTTAGGGTGTGTATTGATGCAAGAAGGCAAATTCATTGCTTATGCTTCGAGACAACTTAAGCCACATGAAATGAATTATTCTACTCATGACCTTGAATTGGTTGTAGTTGTCTTTGCATTGAAATCCTGGAGACATTATCTCTACGGAGAAAAATGTTATCACTTTACTGATCATAAAAGCCTTAAGTAATTATTGACCCAAAAGATTTGAATATTCGACAACGAAGGTATATGGAACTCCTTAAAGATTACGATCTTGTCATCGATTATCATCCGGGCAAGTCCAATGTTGTAGATGATGCACTCAGCCGCAAACCTTTGCCTGGTAAGTATTGATAGTACATATAGAGTTATATGTATCGTATGGCACATTGACTCATTGTAATGTTGCTATCTTGTAGTCCCTCGGGCAATTAACGCTCATTTCCGACTTCAGAAACAACGTTGTCTTGTAGCTGAACTTCAAGTTTAGTTTACCATCGTTTTGCGAATCAAGGTTTTACAAGAGCAAGATCCCGAGCTTCAATCCATTATCTCTAAGTTATCGGATAATCCCGACTTTATATTTAATTCTGAAGGACTCTTTTGTTTCCATGATCGGGTTTGTGTACCTAATGATGAATCTCTCCGCACTGACATTCTCTCTGAAGCTCATTCAAGTTCTTTTTCTGTTCACCCCGAGTTTGTGAAGATGTATAAGGACCTTCATGAACTCTATTGGTGGTCGGGCATGAAACATGTCATAGTCAATTACATATCCAAGTGTTTCACGTATTAACGTGTTAAGGCAGAACATTGTGCTCCTACCAGACTATTGCAACCTATCGATCCACCAAAATGGAAGTGGGAGAAGATCACTATGGATTTTGTTAGTGGTCTACCTTTAACTCCTGCAAAACATGATGCCATATGGGTCATTGTAAAACAATTCACCAAGTCAGCTCATTTCATACCGGTTAGAATGGACTACGGTCTCTCTAAATTAGCTTACTTGTACATCAAGGAAATGATCTAGCTCCACGGAGTACCCAAGTCTATTATCTCGGATCGAGACCCTCGATTTGCATCTCGATTCTAGAGAACCTTACAAGGGGCTCTGGGCACGAGAGTTAATCTTAGCACATCCTTTCACCCTTAATCTGACGGCCAGACAGAAAGGGTAATTTAGGTAATTATCGAAAGACTCTTCCATTGAACCCTTAGAAATCTATATTGTTATTGAACCTTCTTATACGGATCTTAGAAGATATGCTTCGAGCATGTATCACCGACTTTGGTGGAACTTGAGAGAAATCCCTACCCCTTGTTGAGTTCACCTACAATAATAGTTATCAGACATCAATTCAAATGACCCCGTATGAAGCATTGTATGGCAGGCGATGTCGGACTCCATTGTGTTGGTCTAAGCTTGGTGAAGGTAATATGTTGGGCCATGACTTACTTCGGGAAAATGAAGAACGAGTTACCATTATTCATGATCGCTTGAAAGCTTCTTTTGATCGACAAAAGGCCTATGTTGATCTCAAGAGAAGAGACATTGAGTAGGAAGTGGGTGAAAAACCTTCCTAAAAGCTTCACCATGGAAGAAAGTTTTAAGGTTTGGCAAGAAGGGAAAATTGAGTCCTCGATTCATTGGACCCTTTGAAATCATTGAAAGAGTTAGCCCTGTGGCATATCGATTATTGTTACCCTCTGGATTAAGTAAAATCCATGATGTTTTTCACGTGTCAATGCTCCAGAAATACCGTCCTGATCCTTCACGTATTGTAGAACCTGAATCTGTAGAAATTCAACCAAATTTATCTTACGAGGAAGAATTGGCTGGTTCAGATTCTTGCAAAAGAAATCAAGAGACTTCGTAACAAAATTGCACCGTTAGTTAAAGTGCTCTAGAGGAGCCACAATGTTGAAGAAGCTACTTGGGAGCCTAAAGAGACCATAAAACAACAATTTCCTCATCTCTTTGGTTCAGGTAAAAATTAGAGGACGAAATTTTCTTAAGGGGGAGAGTTGTAACACCCCAAAATCCGGTCTAGTTGGAATTAGGTTCTGGTGATCGGAAATCTCACATCGATAAAGTTTAAATATTGTATCGGCTTGTTAATTATTTTATATTGGACTCTAATTGAGTTAAATCATTGTTATTGGACCCCATCGAATAATATCGAAACCTAATCCGTGACTAAATTGAGGAAATTGCAAGTTTGAGAGCAAAACCATAGTATAATGGAAGTTGAGGGACTAATCTTGCAATTAGTCCATCCTTAATTAAAATCCCACCTACGTGGGATAGTCTGAGAGCTTTCTGTCATATGAAAGAAAGTCGAATATCCTAAAAGATATATAAAACAAGAAATAAGTAATAAGAAACAATAGACTTACCCGAAACAATGAAAGCAAACACCTCTCTTGTCTTCATCATCTTCCTCTAGGCACACACCTCCATTGGATAAAAATCGAAGCTTAGTTTTCTTTGACTTATTGATATCGAATTATTGCCATAAATCAGGTAAGTTATTTTCCTCTATCAATTGTTGGATTCCATGAATAAATCAAGCTTAACCTCAAGCTAGGGTTTTGACCATCCATGGATAATCTATCGTTGTTGTTTATATTGAAGTCAAATATCGATTTTGATATCGTTATATTGATTTTGATATTGTAATATCGATCCTAATAATCTTCCTATTGATTTCTTAGCTCAAGATAACGAAAAGGAGTACCCATCAAATTCACCGAAGGCTAGGAACAAGAGAGTTGTTATTCGAGAGCCGTAAGAGCATCATATTTTAAGGTGAGTGTAGTCGGAGTTTTGGGATTAGGCGAGGAGCCTTCCCGAATCCATTATTGTTGATTTTGGTCATATAGCTAACATTCCCTTTAAAGAAGTTACATCAGATTGTTAAACGGGTCTATTGGTAAGTATCAGTAAGTTTGGTAATGAACATCAGACATAGATATTGACATCGTCATTGTGCATTTTTATTGATATAGTTATTGCTATTGAAACATTGCAAATGAATCATCGGACATTTAACATTGACATTGACATCATGAATTATTGATATTGAAACATGTTCTCTAATAATAACATTGAAGGTATTGATCATTGGAATTCTCATTGAATATGGATATGGTCATTGAAACCTTGGATTTGAATGGACTTTGGATACAATTGGCATGCCATAGAATTTATGAGCTCGGTGTACGGGTGGACTACGGTCCTAAGGCTATGGCCTATATTGATTTGGCGAGGCGGAGGAATGTGTTTTGGTATTGGTCATATTAGTGAGGTAGAGGGACTAGACCATTTATTGATTTGGCGAGACGTAGGAATTCGCGTATCTACTATCTTGATTCAATCCAAGGGTTAATAATGGAATTGATATGTTAAACATTGTATATTGAAACATAATATTGATATTTATAAGCATGAGAATATGTATATGCATCATTCATTGTTATTTACATTTTGTGACTAACTCACTAGGCAATGTATGCCTAACGTGTCTCATCTTATGCATTTCAGGTCAAGGAATCGACCTCTTTTGATGATCGGATAAGTCACAGTAAGACAAATCACTACAAACCAAAGTAATGTATATTGATCTTATGAACTCCTAGAAAGGTGGAAAAGTAGTTGAACTAGTCTCTTGTGCCTATTTTGTTATGTTTATTATGTGTATAAGTTGAAAAGATGTTAAAGGCCTAAATATGAGTTTTGGTTTGGTAAAAAAGTTGGCAAAATGGCATATTTGGCTCACTTAGGTGAAAACCTAGTAAACGTATTCGAATGATCATGAAACTTGACATGCCGATAGTTTATAGCATTGAAATATTGTGTGTAAAGTTTCATTGCATTTTAATATTGTTCGGTTGGTGACTTCGATTAAAAATCAGCACAAATCTATCATTACAAGTCGGGCTGTATCGATATGGGGTAATGGCGTATCGATACGGTTAAGCATAATTGAACCTAAGGAATAGGGCGTATCGATACGATTTGGAACTGTATCAGAACGTTTTGCTACTGGAATTCTCTATTTCGATATGTGCCTAGCCTGTATCGGAACGGGTCAAAGTCAAAGTCAATAAAAGTCAACCCGTACCGAAACAGAGCTTACCTGTATCGATACAGGTAATGGGAAAAGTCAACCAAGGTTGACCATCATGTACTCGTATCGAAACAGCATCAAGGCGTTTCGATACAGGGTTAGTTAAGTTAGTTAAAAAGCATAAATTGAATGTTTACAATGTTCACAGATTAGTCATTAAATTTAGGATGAATCAATTGGATGAGTAAATGAACTCCAAATTGTATGAAATTTTACAGACTTGTTATTATTGTATTAAATTTCAGTAAGGTATAATCAATTGCATCGAAAGACCTCTAATTTATCAGATTTATAGTTTAATCTCTAAAATTTGTAATAGTTAAGAATTGGTCCTAAATGACTAATTATTGTTTCATAATGGGTTAGTTGGACTAAGATGCATATTGGTAATGTATTATTGTATAACATTGTTCAAGTATTGATTATAGATTAAAATTTTATTGCACCGATCACCGTACTATTCATCGGTAGCACCTTACGACCCGGTTCTCGACTAGGCCATGAAGGGGGTGTTACATCTTGTATATAGTTGACCCACCATAGCCATTTGAAACAAGTTAATATAAACAATTGTTGGTATCTAATACCAAATATTGAAAAAAATTAAAGATTACATTTATAATAACACGCACTGAAAATAATCAAGCCCTAGTAACAATTATTGAGAAAAAATTAAATTTTATGAGTATGCTCATATTAAAAAATATTGGGAAAAATCGGGCTCCTAATAACAAGTATTAATGAGTAAAATGTTAAGAGTATGTTCGTAATAACAAGATTAAAATTCAATTTTTTAATATTTGTTATTATGAGACCTAATTTTTCTACTATTTATTATTATGAGCATACTCTTAAATTTTAATTTTTTTCAATATTTGTTATTATGGGTCTAATTTTTTTTTCAATACTTATTATTATGGACATACTCTTAATTTTTTTTCCAATACTTTATATTGTGGATATGTCTTTAAATAGGGGTATGTAATCGCAACAGAGATTGTTATATAGCGGTAGCGACACCATCTGAAACCACAATACCTACAACCGTTATGTCCACAATAGTATATGTTATTAAAAAAATTCACAACTGCGAAACTCGCAATGATCGAAATAACATTAGTTATGTCTGCAACCATGATAAACGCAATATAACCGAAGATACGATGCAACCACAATTTTAAGTTTTGATGTAGGGCCTAATTTTTAAATTCGCCCTAAGGCCACCAAAATTTGAAGAGGAGACTGTCTATTACATACGAATATAATCACCTTTAAAGACATACATAGAGTATCATAATGTGACAGGATTTGTATTCTGTTTTGCATTATACCCTACTAATCCTTCAAACTCTCAAATTAAAGAAACAATCACAGGTAAGCATATTTAAACTCATGATCACCCCACGCTACCAATCAAAGTGCAACTACTAGGATAACGTGGCCGCGTGATGAGGAAATTGATTAGACTTAATTAACTTAATTAATCAATGCTGTGGTGTCACAAGGACAAGTCGGTTCAAAAAATTGACAACCACTGCCAATTTTTTCTTTCTTCAAGCTTGGAGCTTTGTTTAGATGCAAAGTAGCCGCCATTTGGATGGGACGACAAACATTAAAGAACAGGAAATCCAACCTCATCCTAATTAATTAATAATTGAACTAATCAAGAACTCAACAATCTGTCCTAACCAAGAATCTAATTAGTGCAACATAGACGACAAACATCATATCAAAACACTTACATCAAAATAATTAAATGAATTCGTCGCCCATAGTTTTGCTTACAATGAACTTTAGGAAATGAAACTGTAAACGTTTTAAAACCAGAACATATTGTCACGGGGCTAGGCTTATATGGCTAGCTCGTGCGGCACTTTGTCGGGAAATTAACTTTGAAAGGGACCAAGTAAGCCTTAAAGCTAAGTCTTGGCTTGGCTAGAGTTGCGGAAGCGTTGCGAAGAAAGAAAGAACAAGATGGCTCGAGTGATTTGCAAAACGAAGAGCCTCGTTAAAAACCCCCTCTAAGCCTAGTTAGGGGGAAAAGAGTACTCGACGTTGCTAAGCTTTTATTGATGAAAGAAAGTAGAAAACAAAGAGAATTCAGGATGATTACAAATGAGGGGGTGAGGCCCTTTTTATAGCCTAGCACCTCCCGATCTAACGGTCCCTATTGATTACAATGGATGGCCAAGATTGGCCTAAGCTATCTAATAAAGGTAATAGATTATTATTAAGGATTCCTTCCATCTTGGTTGATCTTCTTTCCTTGTGAAAGGGATTTGATTCTCTATGAATCGAGGGATGGATGGATGCTTGATTCTTGCCTTGTGTGCCATGGTCAAAGGGGTAGATATTCCCCAAAGAATGGGCTTGAATGGCCATGGATGGTGGAAATTCGGATGGGCCCATAGGGGTGGCTGGACGGGCTGCTTGGTGCTGCTCGGACAGGCCTATGGGTGCTGAAGGCCGGGCTGCTCGGTGCTGCTCGGTCAGGCCCTTGGGTGCTGCGCGGACAGGCCCTCGGGTGCTGCTGGGCGGCCTGCTCGGTGCTGGGCGGACAGGCCCTTGGGTGCGCGCGGGCAGGCTGAATTGTAGCCCCATGGGTGCGGCAGAGTGGGCTGAATGGTTTGAGGCCCCATGGGTGCTGGAAATGGCCCCTAGGTGTGCGGTAGATTGGGCCCTAGGGTGCACAACGGTAACATTCTCCTCCACCGAATTGAGCGACGCCCTCGTCGCTCGTTGGGCTTCGAAATCGACAATCTTGTCTTCAAATTGCCACAAGTCTTTGTCTAGCTCCCAACTACCCTCGGCTTCGGTTAGACCCTTCCAAAGCACAAAGTATTCGTGCCTTGGTTGGTAGCCTTTGCGTCGAATGACTCGATCGGCTTCAATGGCTTCGACTTCTCTCTCGAACGAAGTCCTAACTCCAACGGGTGCTCGCTTGGAGGTGTTTCTTTCCGGATCTTCCTCGTCCTTGTGATAAGGCTTGAGAACACTCACATGGAAGACGGGATGGACTTGGATGTTGGATGGAAAGTCTAGCTTGTAGGCCACCTTGCCTACCCTCTTGATCACACGAAATGGGCCTTCATACTTCCTCACAAGAGCCCTGTGAACAGAAGCATTTCGAAGTGTTAGATTAAGTTTAGCCAAAACTAAATCATTTACCTGAAATTCGACGTCGCATCGCTTCTTGTCGGCCCACTTCTTCATTCGCTTGCTTGCTTTGTGGAGGCAAGCGTTGGCTAGGTCTCTTTGCTCTTGCAAGTCCTTCACTACATGGAAGGCGGCTGGATTTGGACCTTGGTACTTGGTCACGATGGCATCGGGTGTGAGCGGTTGTTGGCCCATCACTATCTCGAACGGATTTTGGTTCGTGGCTTCACTCCTATGCAAGTTGTAGGAGAATTGGGCCACGTCTAGCAAATCAGGCCAATTTCTTTGAGATGCGCTAACGAAGTGTCGCAAGTAGATCTCCAATAGTGCGTTAGCCCTCTCGGTTTGCCCATCGGATTGCGGATGGAAACTTGTTGAAAGGTTCAAGGAGGAACCCAACAACTTGAACAACTCGGTCCAAAACTTACCCGTGAACCGAGCATCCCGATCACTTACTATAGACTTTGGAATGCCCCAAAGTTTCACGACATGCTTTAAGAAGAGACGAGCGGCTTCCTCGGCGGGGCATGTCTTGTTGGCGGGAATGAAGGTAGCATACTTTGAAAATCTGTCTACTACAACCATAATACTCGAAAAATTATTAACACAAGGAAAACCAATTATAAAGTCAAGAGAAATACTTTCCCATGGTCTTTCCGGTATTGGCAAAGGTTGGAGTAGTCCCATCGGCTTGTTTGCTTCGATCTTGTCTTGTTGGCAAACAAGACAAGTCTTCACGTACGCTTCTACATCTTCATTCATGCGAGGCCAATAATAACGCTCATTAAGTAAAGCTAAGGTACGATGCATACCTGGGTGTCCGGCCCACTTCGAGTCGTGACATTCCTTTATCAATGTCCTTCGCAAATTGTTGAAGTAGGGGACGAATAAGCGTTGGCCTCTTGTGAAGAGAAGATCGTCTTCAACCCAAAATCGGCGCGACTTACCCTCTTTAGCAAAGATGATTAGGTTCTTTGCGGTGGGATCATGCGTCAAGCCTTCCTTGATGGAATCAAGTAACTCACCACTTGGTTGGCTAATGGAAGCAAAGATGGCTTTTCGGCTAAGCGCATCGGCCACGGTGTTGGTCTTTCCGGGCTTGTGTTCCAATGTAAAGTCGAATTCCGCCAAGAAATCTTGCCACCTAGCTTGCTTAGGAGACAATTTCTTTTGGGTTAGAAAATAAGAAATTGCGGAATTATCGGTAAAGACGACAAACCTGGAACCTAAGATGTAGTGTCGCCATGTGCGAAGGCAATGGATGACGGCGGTCATCTCCTTCTCTTGAACGGTGTAACGCCTTTCGGTGTCGTTCAACTTTCGGCTTTCGAAGGCAATGGGATGGCCTTCTTGCATCAAAACTCCACCAATGGCATAGTCGGATGCATCGGTGTGGATGATAAATTGTTTGGAATGGTCGGGCAAGGCAAGAACGGGCTCACTTACCATGGCTTGTTTAAGCCTTTCGAATGCTTGTTGACAACTTGGACTCCATTCCCAAGGTTTGTCCTTCTTCAAGAGTTCGGTCAAAGGCGTAGCTATGGCGGAGTAACCTTGCACAAACTTACGATAATAGTTAGCTAAACCAAGAAAAGAACGAAGTTCGGTTACCTTAGTCGGCGGTTCCCAATCGTCGATGGCTCGAACTTTGCTTGGATCCATTCGGATCTTACCACCTCCAATGATGTGGCCTAAGAACGGAACTTCTTGTTGAGCGAAACTGCATTTTTCGCGTTTGATGTAAAGCTCGTTCTCACGAAGAACCTGCAAAACCTTCCTCAAGTGCATTAAATGTTCATGGAAAGTCTCACTATAGATGACAATGTCATCTAAGTAGACAACAACAAAACGATCAAGAAAAGGTGAAAGTACCTTATTCATTAAAGTGCAAAATGTTGTGGGAGCGTTTGTAAGGCCAAATGGCATTACAAGAAACTCAAAAGATCCATACCTTGTGATGCACGCGGTTTTGGGCTCGTCACCTTTGGCTATGCGAACTTGGTAATATCCCGAGCGAAGATCTAACTTTGTGAAGAATCTAGCACTTCCAAGTTGATCAAATAAATCGGTAATCAAAGGAATAGGGTATTTATTCTTTACCGTGAGTTTGTTTAGAGCGCGGTAGTCGACACACATGCGCAAGCTACCGTCTTTCTTCCTTTGAAATAGGATGGGTGCTCCAAACGGACCCTTGGATGGGCGAATGTACCCGGCATCCAAGAGCTCTTTAAGTTGTTTTCGGAGCTCTTCTAACTCCGGTGGCGCCATTCTATAAGGTGCTTTGCTCGGCGGCTCGGCATTTGGCACCAACTCAATGCGATGATCCACCTCACGCTTGGGTGGTAAGGCCTTCGGCAATTCGAAAGGCATAGTGTCCTCAAACTCCACGAGAACACGTTCCACTTCTTCGGGAACTTCTTCGGCTTCTATCGCCTCGTCTTCCTTGAGCACGGCAAGGAAAGACTCTTCCTCCTTTCGCACACCATTGCGGAATTGGATGGAAGACAACATCTTGGATTGGATACCTACATCTCGACTCACGGGGACCAAACATTGTTGGGCGCGATCGAGCACAACCAATACATCGGCAAAAGGCAAGAGAAGTGCATTAATCTTGTCCAAAAAAGATAATCCAACCACAAGATCATAATAGTCAAGAGGAATTACCTTAATATCCTCGCGGCCTTTCCAACTACCAAGTTGGATCTCGACCCTCTTTGCAACTCCGGCAATGGGCGCTTCTTTCGAGTTGACCGTCTTAATCCACCCACTCGTCTTCAACACTTTGAGATTGAGTTTTTGGGCGGCTCCTTCGGAAATGAACAACTCGGATGCTCCGGTGTCCACAAGTGCACGCAATTGCTTTCCGGCAATTGTGACTTCTACAAACATAAGACCACTTTTGGGCTTGTTAGATAATGAATTCACTTGGAGATTACTTACAATTGCTCCAAGTTGGGCGGTGGGCTCGCCATTGACTTTGACGGTGTAAAGGCTTGTCTTTTGTGGACAATTCCGGATATGGTGAGGTCCTTTGCAATGAAAGCATTCCAAACCTCGTCTCTCATGTGGCTTAGTAGATCGGCCTTGTCGATTGTTGTTGGAAATCTTTTCGTGGTTAACTCTCTCACCTCCGGCTTTGGCATTCTTGTCTCCCCAATTCCTAGATTTCGGCTTTGGTTAGGGCGAGTCTCACTTTTCAAACTTGGCTATCGCCTCGGCTTCATCAAGGGCATGAGAAAGGTCTTTGACACCACGTCTTTCCAACTCCATATTAGCCCATCGGTTCAACCCATCCATGAAAATCGAGAAGCCTTCATCTTCTCCTAAGTTGGTGATTTGAAGCTTTAACTCGGTGAACTTTCTCACGTACTCATGGATGTTGTTGTCGTGCTTGAGTTGGCGTAGCTTTGAGCGCAACTCTCTTTGAGCATTCTTGGGATAGAAGGCTTCATGGATCTCATCTTGAAGCTCTTCCCAAGATTCTACGGGGACGTCTCTATCGGACTCCTCGGCACACCTGCGTCTCCACCATAAAAGAGCATTGTGAGTAAAATAACTTGAAGCAATATTTACCTTGGTGGATTCATCCACGACGTTTGTGTTGCGGAAATATTGGTTCATGCTCCACAAGAAAGTGTCGGTTTCTTGAGCATCTCTCGATCCTTTGAATTCCTTTGGTTTCGGCACGTCGGCTAGCACTCTACTCGGATTTGAAACAACTCCGTTGGCTACGGCGGACTTATAGATGTTGAGCTCGGCCCTTATCACATTCATCGCCTTCTCTAGTTCGGTTAGCCCATCTTTGAGAGAACGATTCTCCAACTCCACGGTCTCGAGTCTATCTTCGAGGTCCTGGGAATCACCCTTGCAATCACCACCATGAGACTCTAACGTATCTAGTCGGCTCTCGACAACATCGAGTCTATCTCTCGACTCATTCGTGTTGTCCTCCAAACGGGTAACTTTGTCTTACAAGGTTGAGATGGCATCTCTCGAACTAGCCCTCTTGGTTTTTCCACCACGAGTCTCCATTGGCTTTGAGATGTCGATAGGAGCGTCACTTGGATTTGTCATCTCGAACAATTCTTCGCTAAAACGTTGGCTCTGATACCACTTGTCACGGGGCTAGGCTTATATGGCTAGCTCGTGCGACACTTGGTCGGGAAATGAACTTTGAAAGGGACCAAGTAAGCCTTAAAGCTAAGTCTTGGCTTGGCTAGAGTTGCGGAAGCGTTGCGAAGAAAGAAAGAACAAGATGGCTCGAGTGATTTGCAAAACGAAGAGCCTCGTTAAAAACCCCCTCTAAGCCTAGTTAGGGGGAAAAGAGTACTCGACGTTGCTAAGCTTTTATTGATGAAAGAAAGTAGAAAACAAAGAGAATTCAGGATGATTACAAATGAGGGGGTGAGGCCCTTTTTATAGCCTAGCACCTCCCGATCTAACGGTCCCTATTGATTACAATGGATGGCCAAGATTGGCCTAAGCTATCTAATAAAGGCAATAGATTATTATTAAGGATTCCTTCCATCTTGGTTGATCTTCTTTCCTTGTGAAAGGGATTTGATTCTCCATGAATCGAGGGATGGATGGATGCTTAATTCTTGCCTTGTGTGCCATGGTCAAAGGGGTAGATATTCCCCAAAGAATGGGCTTGAATGGCCATGGATGGTGGAAATTCGGATGGGCCCATAGGGGTGGCTGGACGGGCTGCTTGGTGCTGCTCGGACAGGCCTATGGGTGCTGAAGGCCGGGCTGCTCGGTGCTGCTCGATCAGGCCCTTGGGTGCTGCGCGGACAGGCCCTCGGGTGCTGCTGGGCGGCCTGCTCGGTGCTGGGCGGACAGGCCCTTGGGTGCGCGCGGGCAGGCTGAATTGTAGCCCCATGGGTGCGGCAGAGTGGGCTGAATGGTTTGAGGCCCCATGGGTGCTGGAAATAGCCCCTAGGTGTGCGGTAGATTGGGCCCTAGGGTGCACAACGGTAACAATATGTATGTTTTGAAGAAGATAAAAACTGTTCATTTCGAAAATATAAATGGCAGCTGCATTAATAGCTTCCGCAGCTTCAAAATCGAGAGGTTGGTTGAAGTGAATTGTGGGCGCCGGGTTTAGTGTACGCAACATGTGTGGAATTAGAAAATAAAATATGCTTTTGTCTTAGGAAAGAAGGCAAAGTAACCCTACAGAGGGTCAAATCAAATCACCTGCCACATCATCATATTGTGATAGAAGTAGAGCTAGTTGGCAAATCATACAAATATTAGCCCCCACCAAAGGTTTTTTTCGAACTGGCCTTTTATTTTTTTAGTTTTCACATATACTAAAATACAGTACCACACAGAAGGGGGTAATATGAGCTCCCGTTTAGGATTTTTATTTTCTATCATTATAGGGATAATAATTTTCTTTCTTTTTTAGTATTTTTTATGCCTAACGTTAAAAAATTAAATTTTAAGTATTAATTTTAAACTTATAAACTTTAAAAATAAATTATATTCATAATTTTTAAACCATAACCTTAAACATTAAAATTTAACTCTAAACTTATTTTATTTTAGTGTGAGACATATAATGAGTATCGAAAAAGGACAATATTTTATCTCCTTCACAGCTTTAGTAATTTCTCAAGTGACAATCTTGTAAGTTGGTCAATTGTACTTAAGATGTTTTCTCAACAAAAGAATAAAAATAATTTGTTCGACAAAATTTGATTATGTTTTTACAGTTTATTAATAAAATATTAAATTAATTATTTAAAAATAATTACATATACTTTTGTTCTATAAAGGTAATTTTTTTTAATTTTCGCTTAAGTCTTGAAATTGTCTAAGACTACTCTACTAAAATAGTCCTACACCTAGTTGCCTACCACTAAATGAACAAAAATCTTCTGCTTTCTAATTGCTTTCTAATTGTGCTCCTTTCTAAGCCTCACACTAAAAAATATTTAAAATTAAATTCTAAACTCTAACTCTAAATTTCACATTCTAAACTCTAAACCTTACACCCTAAAAATACATCGTACCCCTAATTCTCTAAATCCTAACCACAGTCTCTAATCTTAAACCCTGAACCCTAAACTCTAAATCATTTTTTAAGTGAAGAGTCCAAAATGAGCATAATTCGGGGTAGATGATTTCCATCCACCCCAAATATCTCAACCCAATTATAAGGATTGTTTTAGTTTAATTAAGATTTTAGATTTAAAATTTTGAAAATACAATACCATTCAATATTTGATAAAATATTTTTATTATTCTAATGATTTTATTTAACTCAATAAAATTAGTCTCTTCTTTAACCATTAAACAGACATAAATGAAGAATATAAATCATATGTCATTTTTTGCCTTTTCTATTTATTTTCGTATTAAAAAATAGATTTAGAATTTAAGGTTAGGATTTAGGGAATCATGGGTAGTGTGTATTTTTTAGAGTTTATGATTTATGATTTAAAATTTAAAATTTAGGGTTAAAGGCGTAAGGCTTAAAATTTAATTTTTTTAATATTCGGCATAGAAAAGGACACCGAAAATAGTAGAAGATTTTTTTTCAATAAATAGAGTGCATTTCATGGCCAGACGTTTACCTTATTGGTGAGAGCACCCGCGACGAGGGTATTAGTCACTGCTATCGGCGGTAGATACCTTAGCTCAAACAAAAAAAAGTATAAAAAAACAGGTAAATACAGGATTTGATGAGTGATGGCTTATTCATTAATAAACGATATATGAGTTGTGTAATCTGGCAACAGGTGGCGGATCATAAGGGTTTAAGGGGGTTTGGTCCCTGTCAACTTTTTTCTTAATGAAAAATATAGTAGATTTTTTTAGAAAAAAAAATAAAATTACCTTTATAATTCTTTCAAAATTTGTAAAATCTTAGTATAACCCTCTTAAAATTTTTAATTTTATTTTGGTGTTTCTTATAGATTTCTAATTTTATTAATTTTATTTTGACCCTTTATAAATTTCTAATTCCGCTCGGCTGCAACCTAGTTTCAACTTCAAACTCGGATGCCTCTTTGACCTGGACGTTTTTATCATTTGCATGACCCCACCAACTATGTACCCAATGACATCAACACTTATAATGCGTAAGAATTGTGCTATACATATATTTATGAGTTGGTGAGATACCAGGTTGAAATTAACCGTTTATAAATATTGAATTAAGATCCAGATTTTATTTTGATTTAAGATCCATCATTTATAAGGGGTGAAATTTTCTAAGCGATTCCAATTGAAAAGAGAATGTTGTTATCTCTATAAGATTTAGATTCAAATAATTTATCTGCAAGGTGTATATGGCTTATCATAGTATTAAGAAAAAAACGAACAGATATTGCCATGAGATCACACCAAAAGCAGGGGCAGAGCCATAAATTTATTTAAGAGGTGTCATTTTTCAACGATATTTAAGAGGATTTATTATTTATAAGGATTATTATCCTATGCACTGGCGGTGAAAACTAAAAGTTTTCACAAGTGCTTTAATGTTAGGGTTTAGGGGCTTAGTTTAGGGTGTATGATTTAGGAGTAGGGATTTAGAATTTAGAGATAGTGGTTAGAATTTAGGGATTAAGGTTAGAAGTTAGGGTTTAGTTTTTAGGGTAATATGGTTAGTATTTAGGTTTTAATCTATAAACCCTAAATTATAACCCTAAACTATAAATTTCAACCATAATTCCTAAATTCAAAATTCATACACTATACACCCTAAACTAAATCCATAAACCCTAAAACTAAGGCGCTTGTGGAAACTTTTAGTTTCCACCGCCAATGTATCAAATAATTACCTTATTTATAAAGGGTATTATTTTATTTATAAAGGGATGCTATTTTATTTATTTTCATTTTTACATGCACATTATATAGGGGGAAATTTTTCAAAAAATTTTGAGGTGTCTGTTGACATCCCATCCTTGCTTGTGGCTCCACCCATGACCAGAGGAGTCATGCCCCCAGAATTTGAAAATTTCATAATAAGTCCTTTAATCTTTTTGAAAAAGTTAACCTGACCCTCAAATTTTTAGAAATTTATATTGAACATTAAATTTTTTTGAATCTTTTTAACTAGATCCTCTAAAAAATTTAATTTAAAATTTTAATTTGACCTCTCAATTTTTTTATCTATAGACAATTAAGTCTCTGTAAGTTTAAATATCATATAAATTAAATATTGTCTCTCATTTTTAGTTTAAATACTTAATAAAATTTTAAATTTTTTAAAGTTTAATAATTTAATCCCTTATAGAGTTCGATTATGACTTTATCCCTGATTGCTTGTCTGGATCCTGAATCTCAATTTTTTTTTTCTTGTCAATTCAACTCAAGTAGCTATATAATTGTAGTTCTGAAAACGGGTAAAGAAGTAAGGAGAAAGGAGGTTGACTAAAACTCTAACTCAAACGAAAAATTATATCATGAGTTTTTCTTAATATGTTATTTATGGTATCAATCAATAAAAGTTATCCACTTCATTTCATATCATCTTTTTTACTAGAAGATTCTTTACTCATAGTTAACGTAAATTAAATTTAAAAATTAATAATTTAATAAAAAGTAGCATAAAAATTAATAAAATAAATAACTTTTATTGATTTACACCGTCGAGAAAACGATCGTAGAACGGGCGTGGCTCCCACGAGTTAGTGCAATAGAATGCCCAATCCAATGCACCTTTTCTTGCGGGGATTCGGTTTCGGGTTGTTCTTTACAAACACGGTTCAAGAATACAATAAAATAAGTAAAACCTTGGGGTTAATGGCAAGTGACAAATGCATCCACGTCACTGGTAGGGGTGCTTATTGATCGAGTCAATCGTGAGTAGAGCAATGCTCGACTCGTACTCGTTAAAAAATTTCATTGCTCGACTCGACTAATTGCTTGTTAAGCTCGCTAAAATTTTGCTTGACTCGTGTTTGTTAAAAAATCTTGTTGCTCGACTTGACTCGTTGCTCGTTAAACTCGCCAAAAATTTTACCTTGTTTTTTAAAAAATATATATGTAAAATCTAGTGATACTATTAGAGCTTGATATAAATAAATCCAGAGAAAGAAAAACGTGAGGCCTTTGAGGAGATAAATAAAAGAACATGTTATGACTGAGCTAGAGGTGAAGTCGATATTCGAGTGTGAGACTCTTTTTAGTTTTTAAACAATTTTTGATGAACAAAAAAAGAGAGAACGCCTTAGAAATTTTGTTATTTTAAATTTCAATCGTGTTTTTTATATGGCAACTAAAGACTTTTTTCTTTTTTTTTTACTTTTATACAAAAAGTAATAATAAAAGAAAAAAAACACTTTAATAAAAAAATAAGGAAAGACTAACTATTATAATTTAATTTTTTATTAATACAAATTTACTTTTGAAAATTTCGAGAAATACAAAACGTTTTGAAAATGTGAAACCAAATATTTTATTGGTAAATTATCTAGCAAGTCAATAATTTTTCTAGAGTTTTCAACTAGCATTTATAATTTTTGGAACATAGTTTTTTTAAGGTAACTCAAAAATCATTAAAATTTTATATAAAAAATAATGAGCTGCTCGCGAACTTATTGAGTCGAGTTGGACCTTGCTCGACTCGACTCGATAAGATCTTGAGTCGAGCTCGAATTCGATTCGAGTGTTGATCGAGTTTTGACCGAGTCGATCTCGAGCTGTTTGCGAGCTGCTCAACTCAATAAGCACCCCTTAGTCAGTGGCATCATGTGTGGATCTTGATCAAATAAGTTGTGGGGTTTACTTAAAATTTTTAAAACTTTTAAAAAATTTAATTTAAAAATTTAAATGTCTAATTAATTTTTTTTTAAAAAAATTTAGACTTAATGAGAAATTTTTTAAGAAAATTAAAAAGACTTAATCTAGGTTAATCTGGGTTTGTTTCATAGTCTGAAAATAAAGATGGATTGCTAGTAGTGGTTTTAATTATGTATTGTTAATTTTGACCGCAATCTTCTGTTGAGGAACTTTGAGTTGTAATATTGATTCTATTAATAACATTTTATCATGGGTACTCTTTTCCCCCTTTAATAGGAAGGGGGTTTTTAACGAGGTCCAATCAATTTTTCAAAAAAAAAAAACTTAATTAAAAATATTAAAAAAATAAAATTTATTGAGAACTTTAAAAATTTTGACAGGAGAATTTGTAAATTTAAAAGAGTAAAAGGTAAATTGTTCAAAATTTTAGGAGGGCAGGACCCCTCTGGCTCCCACCAAGGTCCGCCTTTAAGTGGCATGATTGTCGGATTGTGAAGACCAAACAAGCAAAATTAAGGAAATATTGAAACTGGGAATAATTATTAAGAAAATAGGGTTTATTTGCTTATATTTTGTAATATACAGCAAGAGCTATAGTGAAGCATAAAATCGTCATCTATAGAAAATATTTTTAATTATTTTAATTTTTTTCTCAAATGGTCACTTGCACTGCATATGGTGATGTGTTGCATGCATAGTAATTCTGTCGATTCACGTGAATGGCAGCCCTTATTACTTTTATAGAAGCCTTAAATCATTAAAAAATTAAAATAATCAAGGACATTACCTGTAGATGGCGACTTTATGTTTCACCGTAGTTTTTGCGGTATATTGCCAAATATAGGCCAATGAACCCCATTTTCCTAATAATTATTCTTAGCTGCAACATTTCTCTAATTTTGTCGATATTGTAAGCGGTTTAATTTTTTTAATTCTTCAAAGTATGTATTGGAACGAGTTTAATTAATTAAGAAGATTTAATTTTAATTACCTTTAACATTAATTATGGTATGGTATTGATTTTTTAAGGGTTGACTATTTAGAATAGTCATTTATGTTTTCTCCCGGTACAAAGTTGGTCATCGATTTTGAAAAACGACAAGTAAAGTCACTTACGTTTTTGAAGCGTAAACTTTAGGTCACTCTGCCGTTAAACATTGACGGCTTGTTGACCTGGCAGCGAAAAATAAGGGTAAACTACTACAATGGCCACTAAAGTTTATCCCGTGTACATTTATGCTCCCCAATTTTAAAAAATAAACATTATAGTCACTATTAAAAAGGTTTCTTTATAATTTTACCCTTGAATTTTTAAAAATTTATTTTTCAACCCTAAAACTTTACAATCAATTAGTACAATAATATTATAAAAGACTTAAATGAAAAATAGGTACCAAAAGTATACCCTTTTTAAATTTTAGGTGTCCAAATTGCTCTTATTTAATAACTAAACTTTCAAATTACTCATATTTTTGACTCTAAATTATTCTATTATTGTTTAATCAAAAGGGTGCATTGACAAAGTTTTGAAGTATAAAGGTTCAATTAGTTATAAAAAAATTTAAAGACTTAATTATTTTTTTTAAAGTTCAAGGATTTATAGTACCCTTGAACCTAAAAAAAGAACTGGAAGTCCTCGTACCCGTTGCTGCCAGTTGCTAGTTTACAGTGACATTTACTGCATAATTTGCTGGTTTAAAAATAAATTTTTAAAAATTCAAGGGTAAAATTATAAAGAAACCTTTTCAATAGTGACCATAATGTTTATTTTTTAAAATTAGGGAGTAAAAATGTACATGGGATAAACTTTAGTGGCCATTGCAGTAGTTTACCCTTTTTTTTAACTGTCAGGTCAACAAGCCGTCAATGTTTAACGGCAACAAACGGACGAGTGACCAAAAGTTTACGCCCCGAAAACGTAAGTGACCTTACTGGTCGTTTTCAAAATCGGTGACCAACTTTGTACTGGGGAAAAACATAAGTGACTATTCCAGTAGTTAACCCTTTTTTAAAAGTTACAATGAACAATTACAAATAAAGGTATAATTATTTTATTTAATAGATACAAATATAGTATAATTATAATTAATATATATATTTTTTGGTAATATGCATATCTATCTTATGGTATATGTTTGAGGTGCGAGATTGCCCCTCCCAAATTATAATTAATATATTGATATAACTATTAGTTTGTTTTGCTCTCTTCCTGACCGTTTACTTTTTTTTCTTTGCTTAATCAACAACAACATCAGTTTTAGTACTGGTTATCTATAGCTGGTAATTCATATTTTTCTTTGTTTTTTTTTTATATTTAAATTTATTTGTTGTGTTTGATTTTATTTGCACATCTTGTTGCGCTTTCATTTACTTCTGTGACACGTTTTCTATGCCTTTATGACACGTTTTATGACTACTTTTGCATGCATTTGATGTTCGATCGGTGACTCTCACAGCTTTGTTTCTGATTTGTGTTTTTCGATGGTCTTGAATAGTTTGATCTCCTTTTGAGTTGTTGGCTGATGTAATCAGAACTGTGTAGCGAATTGTCTCCTTTGGGAATAGACGTGAAAGGTGGTTGTTGATTCTGGAGATTTCATCTAGATGGTGTTTTGACAACTCCCTAATGACCATTCCTACAATGGACCGTCGAAATTTTCTTTGGTACAAAGAGAAAGTGTCCGATCTGATCGGTGCATCGCTTATTTTTTTCTTTTTAAATATATCATTTTTTGTTGTTGTTTTTTGATGTTTTAAACCTTTAATAGATTATGTTTTTGTTTTACTTTTGTTTATCAATAAAGTTGTCTGGTTGATGTGTCAAAATAATATTTAATGTACAAATAGTGTATTTTTTCACAAGCATGACTATTTACCTTTAAAACCTAAATCCTTAACTCTAAACCCTTAAGTCATGAGCCATAAACAATAAAACCTAAATTTTAATAATAAACCCGAAATTCTAACCCTAGTCTTTGAATTCAGAACACTAGAATCTAAATTATGTCAAGTTAAAATAATAATAATAATAATAATAATAATAGAAAAATCAAAGTATGTCAAATTAAAATATATAGACTAAATACTCAAGTTGAATATTGTGTAAAATTGTGACCTATAATTCAAATCTACTGAAATTTATATATTATTTAACTTGTGACATCAAGTTCAACTAGAAATCTGATTAATAACATTAAACTCGTCTTTTTTATTTCATGATACTAAATTTATATTTTTACTCACGATATCCAATCAATCAAGTAACATAAACTCAATTGAAAGTTGACAAAAATTAAAACAGCATTATTTGATAAATCAAAATAAAAAATAGAGTAGGTGACAAGCACATGCTTAATCCAGATAAATTTGATATTGCTATTGTTATTTTAGTGCGCCGAAAAAGAAAAAAAAAGTAACAGAATGGATATTGATTTAATGTAGTTGTATTTTTTTTAGAGTTGCATTGAAACGAAGTATTCATTGTTGATGAAATTATTTATTTAATTTTAGAGTAATGAGCAGTGGACTAATGGAGCACGAACGTAGTTCTATTGCCCAACAGAGAATGTTCAGATTTCAATAAGTGAATATGTATTACTAAAAAGACTAAAATACAGTTGGAGATCATTCCGGGTTACATTTAGTTCACCTAATTATTATAAATTATAATTAAATCACTCAATTAATATTTTAGTTACAATTGATTCATTCTCCCGTTTAAATGCAAACAAACATTAAAAATATTATCGTCCGGTAACAAACAGGGAACTCAATTATAAATGAAGTTACAAACAAATATCTAACAATTTAGTTCTAATTCAATAAATTTAACCATTCACACACACACACATATATATATTATCAATTTAGTCATTTTTCTTCTTCCAAGTCACTTGTATAGCTCATTAACACTATAATATTTCATTTGAAATCATTAATTAATTTAATACACAAATTTATGATTTTTACTAAAAAGTTCCAAGCAAGCCTGTGTGTTTTCACTAAAAGGTTGTATGATTTTTGCAATTATTTTAAATTTTTTGTTTTTATTTACAAATTTACTAGAGTAATTGTTAAACCGTTTTTTATTACGAAAATCTACAAATTTTTTATTTATGTTTAAAACATGACACATAAATTATTTTTACATACTGAAACATAAGTATGCATGAAGCGTTGGCAAATATATTTTCATTACATTAATATCTAATTTTTTTATATGATTCGATTGTGTAATTAATTATAAGCTTCTGTTAAGTTAATTAACATGAATATTAATTGATATATTTGTTAAACATGAAAGGTTAAATTTATTAAATTATTTTGATTTAAAAATATCATTATACCATATCTTGTTAGATATCCGTTTTAATTTTAACGTAAAAGTGACCCAATTGTAACCAAATTTTAATTGAGTGACATGTTTGTAACTTCACTAATAATTGAGTGACATGTTTGTTACCCGACAACAACATTTTTAGACTCAGTTTGTATTTAAACGAGAAGGTGACTCAAGTGTAACTAGAATATTAATTGAGTGACCTAATTATAATTTTTAATAATTAGGTGACCTAAATGTAAACTTACTGAGAATTTATGACCTTCACTGTAGTTTGTCCTGTTAAAAAAGTAAATATGTTTGCTAATCGGGTATATAAGTATCGTACTAAATATTTAAACACTTAGTCTTATTTTTTGAATTAACATTTACTCTGATGTAAAGTGAAGAAAAAAAATTCTACCATGTCATTTTTTGTTTTTAAATTTTTAAAGGATACATGTCAACGTCTTAAACTTTTTGTGTATTTGTGTGGTAAGTTTTAAAAAAACATCTTAAATACAGGTTAAAAAAGATATGTACCGAATTTATTACAAAAATCGTAAGAAATTTTGTATAATGTACCGAATTCTTACAAAAGTAGTAAGAAATATGAATTTCTTACTATTTTTGTAATGATATATATATTTTTGAAAACTAAGGTGATTACAAGTAGTATTTGTTCTCAATATACTCTCAATCATTTGACAATGCATGCTCAATCACCCTGCTACAGTTGCTGGTGCTCGTACCCGTAACCTTTAGGAACAACAACCGTTCCCTTAACCACTGAGCCATGTTAGTTCGTGCAACTATATACTATTTTTTATACATTTATAATTTGTGTTGAGTGAATTTTTACACGTTTGTGTATGTATTTATCATGTCGTTTTTGTTATAGAATTTATCATTGTGATCAAAGACAAAGCCGTTCAATGGTAAGGAGAGATTGTGCCCAATATTTTCTGGTATAATAGTATTTTTAAGTCATTTTAGTATAAATATTAATTAAATAAGATTTTTGTCCTAATTTTTAGTCAAGTAAGTCTCTTAAATAATATTTAGAGTTTAAATTTTGGTGATGTGAATAAAATAAATTGAATTGAGAGTATTTTTTCAACGCGCTTGCTCTTTTTATGTCAAGTTTTGCTTTTCTTAGTTCCTTGTTTATGTTATAATGTTGTCTTACTGCCGAGATAAGACACAGAAGGACCTACGAGGGTCATGACCTCAAATTTTTTTAAAAAAATTAGAATTTAATCCTTAGAGTTTTTAAAAAGATTGATTTATCCCTGCAATTTTTAGAAATTTATATTAAATCTTAAATTTTTTATCTTAAAACTCTTCCATAATTTTTAGAAGTTCTTATTAGGCCTCTCAAAATTTCAAAAAATTTAGCTATACACTATTTTTTTAAAAAAAAAATATCAGTTAAACCCTTCAAATTTTTCAAAAATTTTAATTTAAATCTCTAGATTTATTTCAAGTTTTAAATCGATCTCTACAAACTTTTTTAGCAAGTTTTCTTCTTCTTTTTTTCACAAAGTCAGCCTTTATTTTTTGAGAGTAAAGATCTTCATGGCCCCGGTTTCATCACTCTCATAAGAGAGCTGAGACCGCCTGGTTTTTTGGGGCATGGATTCGTTACTGTTGAAGCTATGGATGACAAATGAGCTAAGCTCCATGTGGCTTTGCACTTATGTTGTATCTCATGGCTTCCTGCACTCTACATAATTTAATAAATAACATAACTGCATTTAAGATTCTTTCTCTATTATTAAATTACAACATAATTCTTTTCATATTATAATACTATTCTATTTGTTCACGAAAATAATTTTTTTAAAAAAGGAGTAAGTTAGTCTTGAAGGAATATGATTGCAGAGACTGTCCCGTAAGTCACATGTCGTGGTCGTGGTCGTGAATGGATTCTCCCGGTTCCTGCAGCCTGTCAGAGTTAGTCAGCAAAGCCACACTTATACTTTTGTCTTAAACCAACCCTATTTGCCACGTACAGTAAAACTCTAGTCTTTTCTCCAGGGTTTTTCCTTAGTATAATGTTATTATGATAGATAACATATTGACTAATCTTAGATAATCTACGAGTAATTAGTCGCAAAATCTTTAACGAATATAAAATTGCATTTTTTCTTCGGTTTGGGAAAACGTTCTTTTATGTTCCACTGAAATATGCACTATTCATCTGGGATGTTTGCTAGTATTTACTAATTTTAATATTAATAGAAAATACTATGAGTTAGCGATTGTTAACAGTCGGTTAATTCAAAAAAACATATTAATAAATGTTGATAGTAAAGTGAACAATGACCGTGAATGGTGTAAGGACGGTAATTCTGGTGACCATTGTTGGTCAAGGTTTTTTGATAAAAGAATATGATTGTGTCCTTATTTTCTATTGCATGGTTATTTATAGTGGCTCGACGAGGTAACGAGAGAGAATTGTTGTGACATTGTAATTAGGCGTCTCAGGAAGTGATGACCTAAACTAATTTGTCATCATATGAGACCATGTATACCAACACATGGTCGTTAATAGTCGTCCGCGGAACGTATTCACAAAGATCACAGGTGATCGACACGTAATCATCGGTGATAGTTCACAGGATATGCTTGCAAGGATCATAAATGATCGATACATGATCTTTAATAATTGTTCGTCTGGTTCATATAACGGAAGTTCGCACGATGGTAATTGACATGTGGTAACAATAAATGATGAGCAAAGTATGCTTTTTCATTTAACCTTCAACAATGATTATAACAAAGAAATACTTTTAATATATTTACCCTTCAAAAATAGGATTTTTAAAATAATTAGAGAATCTCTCTGTCTGTGTGTCTTTCTGTCTGTTGTCTCTATTTCTCTCCCTTCAGCCCTTACAATATGAGCCTCGGTGCAACTTGATGACATAAATGAATAAAATAATCACCGGATTAATTTAAAACCCTTTATAAAGGGAATTAGATGGGAAGGATTCTTAGATCATACGAAATACCCTAAATCTTGTTGTGAGCACATAGTTTGTTTGGCAAAGCTCCCAAGAGAGATTTCCATGGCGTTGGAAGCTTTAGTGTTTCAGCAAGTTCCTTTTAGTTATGGCGTCGGTTTTCAACATCAACAACAAAAAGCTAATTGCTGCAACACTGAGGAAATGCTTGCTAAAAGTGAAGGCTTCGGTTTCAGTGCATCATGGCCGTGGGGTTCCAACTCGTCTTCCCCAGATATTGGATTTGCCACCGGTGGATCATTATTCTCTCCGACGGAGGTACCACCACTCGACGCCCGGTCTCGCCGGCGGAGGAGACGGCGAGCACAAGAGAAAGAGAAGCAGAGGATGACTCATATTGCTGTTGAAAGAAATAGGAGGAGACAAATGAATGGTTATCTTGCTGAAATTAGGGCTATGATGGCCAACTCTTACGTTCAAAGGGTACCTTTTTAATTTATTTTTCTTTTTTATTCTGTAATAGAAAAAGAGTGATATGATAAAACATTATTTTAATGATTTTGGAAGTATCTTTTTTTTTCTTCGTAGGGGGACCAAGCATCAATCATAGGAGGAGCCATTAATTTCGTAAAGGAGTTGGAGAAATTTCTTCACTCTTTAGAGGCCCGGAAAAGGATGGCAAATCCCAACACTTTTTCATCACTTTTCTCAGATTTCTTTTCCTTTCCTCAGTACTCAACTACCGGTACCCACGCGGCGTTCCCCGGCGAGTCTGTGGCTGAGAAAGGGTGGTCGCCGTCATCATCATCCTCCGTTGCGGATGTTGAAGTGACGATGATGGATAGCCATGCACACGTCAAAATTCGGTCGAAAAAACACCCGAAACAGCTCTTGAGAATGGTTTCGGGGATTCACTCTCTAGGCCTTACCGTGCTTCACCTTAATGTCACATCTGTTGAAAATATGGCCCTTTATTCCTTGAGTGTCAAGGTAATTTTTATTCAATCTAATCATATATATTGTCAGTTTCTTCAACATTTCAACACTCTTTTTGGGTTATTACTATGATTTAAATTTGATTTTCTGGGAACAGGTTGAAGAGAATTGTGAGCTAAGAACCGTGGATGAAGTTGCAGCCGCTATTCATGAAATGGTGGATAGGTTTCAAGAAGAGGCAACAACATCCGTAACCGTGACATCATATGCGGACATAAAATAGAGCAACAATAATAATCACATTGCTTAGTGAGTCATGCATGGAGAAAGAATCCATATCTTTTAAATATGTAATTCAACCTAACTCTTCAATATCATAAAATTTAAATTTTGCTTCTCCAAATCTAATTTAACACAGTTACAACTTACAATTAAACATAACAACTGCTATAATATTGTTGTCTATTTAGATAATTCACTTAAAAGTATTCAAACAGACGACTTAATTTTCTGTTATCCAGAGTTACAAAAGATAATAACAAGCATTGATGTTATAATTTTATAAATGTGTTGAAGAGCACTTCTTCCCCCAACTTAACATTCTTTCTATAAAACTTTCTTCGAATTTGGGAGTGACATCAAAAAAATGAATCAATACAAATAAAAATTCATCTTACAATATCTTCATTTTCTTTAATTAGTTAATAAACAAATCATCCAACAAAGCCACAAAATTCATATCTTTTCTCACACTCAAGGCATAGTTGTCCAGATATAAACATTTAAATCATGGACAAATCCATAAATTTAAATTTTATAGTTCATCAATTGACAACAAATGCAATAACATGTAGGGACATAGCTAAAAAATTTAAATTACAGCTGCTGTATATAATTTTTTATTATTAAAAGTTCTATACATAAATTTTTAAAACTGGACGGGTAAAATGCGGGTGTTTTCCTTTAAGTGGTGTCAATATTTTTAAAGGTGGTGTTAATTTCTTCTCTTTTTTTTTTACTTTTTCATATAAAATTTTAAAGATTTTTTTAAGAAAAAAAATATATCTTGGGGTGTCAAGTGTCCATGTGACTTCGCCAATGATATCATATAGGAAAATTCTACAACATGCGACGAACACCACTAATGTTGAATAGCGCTGAACACCATTAAATTACTTAATAAAAATTTAAAATTTCAAGGACTCATCAAATAATTAATAATTGTTTTAAAAATTCAATTAAATTATTTTTTATATATATTAAAATTTTATTTTTTTTAATAAGGGTAAACTATATATTTAGTACCTCACCTATTTCCGTATTTCTATTGAATCCTCATTATTTAAATATTATTTCAATTTAACCTTATTCTTTATAAAAAAAATTAACCTTACCCTAAAAGAATCGACCGTGAACACCGCCATGGTCATGTCACTCCAGCTCTCGGGCCGTATCACTCCAGCTCTCGGTCCTTCTTGCTCTTGCTGTGGTGCTGGCTTTAGCATTTGGGCATACACTACAGCAAAACAGGCTTTTCGCGGCGTTTTTATAACCCTATAGCGGCGTTTTTTAGCGCCGCTAAAAACACTCCCGGCGTTAAGAAAAACGCCGCAAGAAGTAGCGTCGCAATAGGTAGCGGCGTTTATATCGCATAAACGCCGCTAAAGGTTTTGATCTATTCCGGCGTTTGTATATACAAACGCCGCAACAATCAATGTTCTTTAGTGGCGTTTGTATTTCAAAACGCCGGTAATGCAATTCTATAGCGGCGTTTCAATATACAACCGCCGCGAAAGGTGAATGGTCTATAGCGATGTTTGTGAAATAAAACGTCGGGACTGATGCTTCAGTAGCGGCGTTTGTGTACATAAACGCCGGCATTGGCTGCTCTATGGAGGCATTTTTTTTAGAAACGCCACAGTACGTTATGGATTTTTAGCGGCGTTTATTCCTTGAAAACGCCGCTAAACTCACTGCTTCTATAAAAATAAATTTTAAAAATGTAAATACCCAAATAACCTGTAAAATAAATCCATAATAACATCAAATTCAAAGTCTACAGCATCAAATCCATAAAACTCCAACAATTAAGTAAACACAACAATAACAAATTCAAAGTCTACAACATTAAAGTGAAATATAGTTCAAACGATGTTCATAAAATGTAGTCCAACATTTTCATTTAAATTCACACATCACCATCATTTCTTTGGTTGGTTCTGCAACATCGCCATCATTTCTTCAAATTTCTCTTGAAGCTTTTGGTGTGCTGCTTCTCTCTCAGCTTCTCGTGCTTCTCTCTCGGCTTCCTTTCTTGCTATCTCAGCATCTCTCTCAGCTTCTTTCCTTTCTCTTTCAGCTTCTCTTCTTTCTCTTTCAGCTTCTCTCTCAGCTTCTTTTCTTTCTCTTTCAGCTTCTCTCGCTGCTACCTCGGCTTGAAATTGAGATAACTGTTGTTTTAACCGATGAACTTCTGCTTGAGAAGATTGGCTCTGTGATGGCATGTATTGAGACGAGTTAGCCCCAAAATATTTTTTCGGGGTAACGAATGATCCTTGACAGCGAACCCGACCATATCTTTCAGGACCCAAGACGTCAACAATAACTTGATTCTCGATCTCTTCCATATTAACAGAACCATTAGTTGAAGCTGTAGCTTCATACTCGGTCTTCTTTTCCCTCAATTTCTCCTGACAATCAAATCAAAATTTTATACAATTGATATTAATTATAATATAATCAAAATTTTCTGTCTAATTAACATACCATAATTTCTGCAGCTTCGGGAGTTATAGGAGAGCCATCCTTTTTTGTATGCGTAATGTCGAAGAGCTTTATCCGTCCAATGCTAGTGCCAGTTGCAATTTGCTACAACGTATAATAAAAATTAATACTAAACCAATAAAGTAATTCATTAAAAATTAATTAATAATTAAAAATAATAATACCTCCTCATTAGCTAAACGAGCAAAACTCTTCGATCCAGCGGTGTGAGTAAACTTCTGTTTTTGTCTGCTAGTAACTCCAACGCGCTCTCGATCCTACAATTTAAAATTTGCATTATATATAAAGTCAATATTATAATGACAATTTTTTAAAGTGCATCGATCATACCTCTCCTTTTGTTGAACTCCAAAACCTGACTGCATCTTCCCATTGATGTCGCATAATTCCCGGCGGGATATTTTGCAGCTTCTCTTGAAGAGTGAGATCCTTCTTGAAATATGTCTTCTTCAAGAAACTCTTACTGTCTCTCCATTTTTTCCCTAATGCATTCTTCAGATAATCATCTGAGACTTTTAAAGAAAATTTATCCTACAAATGATACAATCAAAGCAAATATAAATATTATTTTGAATTGTAATAAATTATTATTACAATGACATTATTACCTTAACAAGTTCGAGAGCTTGATTTTTGTTACCATTCGGCATCTAACGCCATGACTCATAATTAATCGGCAAAATCGCATGATTGCATGGAAGAATGCCTAAGTAACTGCCCAGAACACCTGCTTCTGCCCCAATGGGTTGGCTGACATCGTTTCTTGAAACTTTCACGCGTTCACCAGCGGGAAGATTGTATAATTCATTCAACGTCGTGCGCCCTCTACTCTTACGAGTTCGACCATTTCCACCTATATAATAAATAATTGTTTATATTCAATTTTTAAAATAAAGTCAATAATAACAAACAACTAACATTTAAATAAAGTGTTGAACATTACCATCAATCTCTATATTTTCAACTGTCTCCGGAACTGTCTCCGGAACTTGCGAGGATCCAACACCAGACAAATCATCATCATTTGTTTCTTCCCCATCTCTCGGTGCTTGAACTATCCGCAGATCACTTAATTTCCTCCTAGGCATAGTATCTACAATAAACAAAAGACATTTTAGTAACTAGAGACAACAATACTATTATAAATTAATAAGTTAAGATATAAAACTTACTACATTGTTATGCAGTTAGTTTTCATTAAAATCTTCATCCATGTCCTCTCGAACCCATTGGAATTGTGAACTAGAACTAGGGATTGTTCTATCTAGGTTTTGCGCTGCAAAAGGTAGAGTTTCTGATCTTATTTCAATGTCATCTCTATTTCCTTTACCGATGTCTATCAAGTCTCTAGGAGTGTTACGGAGTACAACATACCAACCCTCTTTTATTAGATCAGGGCAATAGAAAACTTGTTTGACTTGAGAAGGAAATACATATGGTTCGTCAATCAATTGGTGACCTGTGTGAATTAACCGAGAGAAGTTCACCATTGTAAAACCAAATTGATCTCTTCTAATGCCTCGAGCCGTATTTACATCGGCCCAGTCACAACGAAATAACACAACTTTCTATTTGCCATAATAACCCAACTCAATAATATCCGTAAGAATTCCATAATATTCTACATCTCCCACCACAGGATGATTGTCCCTAGCACTAGCATAACTTGTAGTTGAAGAAGTTACAACTACTCCACAATTTTGTGTCCTCCTTAATCTTTCTCGAGATTTCGTGTGGAACCTAAACCCGTTAATGAGAAAAGCATTATATCTTTTAACAATTCTATTTGGACCTTGAGAAAGCCACTTAACCTCTTCACTAACTTCTCTCCCACACCAAACCTATTACACATAAAAGGTGAATAAGTTATCATTTATATTGATGTAGCAAAGGAAGAAAAGTTATTAAGTACGTGTAGTACAAAGATTCAATTGCTTACCATCTTCGCTAACCAATCATGAAAATTTTCTATGAACAACTTATGAATTTCTCTTTGATGTAATCTTCGGGAGCGTACTTGAGATTGTAGCTCTTCTTTAAATTCACTACAAATTAAGCTAAGTGGTTAAAAAATGGGGGTAATATAAAAGATGAAGTGAATACATTAGAATTTATATAAACTTACGTCCGTAAGGGCTCTGTTGAGTCATGATGGAAGAGAACATATCGATGTGCTTGTACCCAAGACTTGTCATCTAACTGTGCAATTTCAACTTTGTCATCTAAATCTATGATTTTCATCTAACCACCGACGGTGTCCCATGTAAGAGAACTTCTTTCCATTATACAACCACTTCGAGCATGTCTGTGCAGCGCAACAAGGACAAGCATAACGACCTTTGGTACTCCACCCAGATAAATTTGCATAAGCGAGAAAATCATTAATAGTCCACAATAAAGCTGCACGCAAATTAAAGTTCTCTTTCTTCAACACATCATATGTTTCGACACCCACCCATAATTGTTTCAGCTCTTCAATAAGAGGTTGCATGTAGATGTCAATATCATTCCCTGGACCTTTCTGACTTGGGATTATCATGGATAAAATAAATGATGATTGTTTCATGCAAATCCATGGAGGCAAATTGTAAGGAACAAGTATAACAGGCCATGTACTGTATGAAGTACTCATGATTTTAAAAGGATTAAACCCATCAGATGCAAGACCGAGCCTAACATTGCGAGGATCTCCTGCAGAACTTGGAAATTTTTGGTCAAATGTCTTCCAAGCTAAAGAATCTACAGGATGCCTTAATAATCCATCATCTGTTCGTCCATCGTGATGCCACCTCATAGACCCAGCAGTCTTTGAAGACATAAAAAGTCTTTGAAGTCTGGGTATTAGAGGAAAATATCGCATAATCTTTATTGGCTTCTTTCTTGCTCGTGTTGCAACTTCGTCTTCACTCACATTTTCTGTGTCTTCATTCGTCCACCGAGATTTACCGCATACATGGCAGGACTCTTGGTTTTTTCTATCACCCCAATACAACATGCAATCATTCGGACAACTATGAATTTTCTCATAACCAAGCCCCAAATCGTTTATCATTTTTTTTCATATCTTTGCCAGATTGAGGAATTTTTGCAAAAGGAAAAATTTCAGTCAACAACTCTAATAATTGTGTAAAAGAGTTGCCGGTCCACCCTCCCAAGCATTTTAAATGGAAAAGGCGAATGCAAAAGGAGAGCTTTGAATACTTTGATCCCTCGTAAAGTGGTTCATTCATTTCATTAAGCAAATTGTAAAACTTTGACGCTTCTCCATTTGGCTCTTCATCACATCCACTTCTTCTCATCTCGGTGAAATCAGTAACACCAATATCACAATCTTCTCTAACAGACTGATGATAATCGTGCATATTAAATGCATCTCGTAACATACCCTCCATGTCATCTTCTCTAGGAGATCCATGATGAGAATTATAATGAAAAGGTGGATTGCTCGTTGAAGAAGCTGTACGAGATGTCAACTCTCCATGGAATGTCCATTTTTTATAACCCGGAACAAAGCCAAAAATAACTAGATGTTCGTGCACAACTTCACGAAAGTGCCAATTAACGTTAGCACACTTCTTACAGGGACAAAGAATCATATTTTCTTGGCTTGCATTTGCAAAAGCTAAATTCAGAAAATATTCTACCCCATTTCGATAGTCAGCGTTTACCCTTGGCAAATTCATCCAACTCCTATCCATTTTCAATTTCTGTCATATCCAAATTAAAGATATAAACTACCTATCAGTCATACTTGAAGGATAAAAATAGATGTAATTGGTTAGTGAATTAAATGAATTGTATAAACATTAAGAACAATTAAATGAATTGAATATGACCAAATCATGATATGACCAATTAGAAGTTGATTAATCAGGGGTAGAAGTTGATTTGATAAAATCATGAATGTACACATATATAATTGTATAAACATTAAGAACAATTAAGAACAATTTAGAAAAACAAAGACAGAATCTATGTTTTGAAAAGAAGAAGAAAATAAATACCTGAACTGAGATGACCAGTGGTGCTTGGTGTTGGATTATCAGCTGGAGAACACCAGCAGATTCCGGTCTTCAAAAATCTGTTAACACCAAACAAAGCAACCAAACATTTAAACTAGGAACTTTTTACTTTTTGAAACATTTAAACTGAGAATTTCTAAAACAAACCCCACACATATTTATTTAAATAATTTTTTGATCAAAGAGAATAAATAATATTAAGGCTTGCTACCATCCCTACAAAAATCAGCTAGACTTTAAATTTCTCCAACCGACTACCACATTTGTTAACACAACTTTCTCCAACCTAACTTTAGCTGCTGGCATCAATCAGCTAGACTTTAAATTTCAGCCTCTGCTGAAACCTTAACGCACAACCTTGTGTTTTTAAACTCAATGTTAGCATCCGAGAAATCATCGAAGACACAGTAACCTAAATTTAATCTGTCATCAATATCATTTCCACAATCTATCTTCTCCTCAAATACAGCCAATCTATCTTCTCCTCAAATACCATACAATTTATTTGACAGCCAACTAATAAGTCTAAACTTCGTTTTTCATTGTTGTGCCCAAACTTTAGTTGGAGCTGCAACAGTCAGCCCTTTAAAAACTAATTCGGCACTAAAAATAGTGAGCAAATGCCCATTCGCAAGCTAAACATTGACTGCTTGGCAAGAAAATGCTAGGCGTTTAAATTGTGTGAGAATTCAGATTGCAAGCTTCAATTTTTCTTATAATTGGCGTTTAAATTGTGTGAGAATTCAGAAGAAATGGAAGAGATATTGGGTTTCAATTAAGTGAGTTTGCCACTAACTTATAATTGGCGAACCAGAATCAAATAGGGAGCACTGTACCTTGAAATTTGTCGAAGTGAAGCGAGAGGAGGGACTGTCGACGGCGAGGAGGGACGGTCGGCGGCGAGGAGAGACGGTCGACGGCGAGGAGGGACGGTCGACGGCGAGGGGGAACGAGGCTGGAACGAAGAGCAGGAGGGGTTAGGGCAAAGCGATTTGGGGTTTTTTTAGTTTTCACGATAGGTTTGTCTGAGATTGAGATTTGGGGGATATATTTTAACCTAGCGGCGTTTTCCATTACAAACGCCAGCAAGGGTAGACATTGTGCGGCGTTTTTTATTAGAAACGCCAGCAAAGGTAGTCGTTTTGCGGCGTTTTCATTAGAAACGCCAGTAAGTGTAGTCGTTTTGCGGCGTTTTTCATTAGAAACGCCAGCAAAGGTAGTTGTTCTGCGGCGTTTTCATTAGAAACGCCAGTAAGTGTAGTCGTTTTGCGGCGTTTTTCATTAGAAACGCCAGCAAGAGATAAAAATAATATTCGCACGTACGTGTCGGAGACACGTGTTACCCGTACCCGTACCCGTACCTGTACCGGACGGCGGCGGCGGCGCGCGAGGATGTCCCTTATTATTTCCTACTCAACAAGGGAGGGGAGAAACTTTGGTATAAATACCCTTCATAAGTCTTTTTGTTAACCCATGTGGGATATAAGCTTTTGCCTTTGGTTTTCTCACCTTAAGCATTACCAACATTATATAGTGTCACTCCAAAATTATAATACTTTTGTTTTTTGCAAAATTCACGATCGCAATACTTACAATGGTCGTGATTACATCCGTTATGCGATCGAAAATACAAATAATTGTTTATCCGTGATTACATACGCGACTAAAAATACAAATTTTTATATTGAACCTTTAATTTCATTAATTGTTTATCCATGAATATATCTGTTACGCGACCGAGAATAAAGGTTGTAGTTAGGGTTTAAGAAATATATGGCGGCGTTTCTATTAATAAACGCCACTAAATCTAGACTATTGCGGCGTTTACGATAGGAAACGCCACTAACATGAACATTTTGCGGCGTTTGGTTTATCAAACGCCACTAGCCCGACACCTATTGCGGGGTTTACAATAAAAAACGCCACTGACATGAACATATTGCGGCGTTTATTGAAGAAAACGCCACTATATGTCACCATATGGCGGCGTTTGTCGTAAAAACGCCGCTAATGTTGTTGTTTTGTGGCGTTTGTTTTAAAAACGCCGTTATAAGTAAAATGGTGGCGACGTTTGTATCAAAAACGCCACAAATAGCGCCGCCATAAAACAAGTCTGGTGTAGTGATAACATATGGGCATCCTTCTTCAGCGACAGTCCTTCTATTATTACCTAATTTGCTTCAATGACACCATTGCTTTTAATCTCCATCACGGTCGATTCTTTTCAAAGAATCTTATCAGGTTTCAACCATATATTTTCTGAAGTATCTTATCAGGGTAAATCTATATATTTGTATAAATTTGGGGTATATATATTAGTTTTTCAGGGAATTGTTCATTCGATTTTCAAGTAGAATTAAAAAAAACGGAGCCATGTTTTAGGTTCACTGAAAGCTTTGTTTTTCGAATAGATTGTAAGCAAACTTGCTAGAAACTAAGTAGTAGCAGAGGAAATAGTTTTGTCTTGGGTACAAAACAAATAAAGAATAGGGTTTGAGGTTTAATAGTTTAGGGTTTTAGGTTAATGGTTAAATTATTTTTTTATAAAGAAGATGGTCAAATTGAAATAATATTTAAATAATGAGGGTTCAATAGAAATACGAAAATAGGTGAGGTATTAAATATATAGTTTACCCTTATTAAAAAAATAAAATTTTAATATATATAAAAAATAATTTAATTGAATTTATTAAAGTAATTATTAATTATTTGATGGGTACTAAAATTTTAAATTTTTATTAATTGATTTAATGGTATTCAACATTAGCGGTGTTCAGCGGTGTTCGTCGCACATAGTAGACTTATCCTATCATATAAGTCATATAAGTCAAAAGTGAATTGCTATCAAAGCTACAATTAAAAATCAATAGAAAATTACAAATTACAAATTATTAACACATAAAAGATTACTATAATTGTTTATGACGATTTTTTTATATTTTAATATCAACGTACAACAATATAAACTTATGTGCTCCACATGCATAAATATGCATCGTTTCAGTAAGGGGATGTCCATCTATATGCTCTGTTCTAACCTTTCAATTGTAAAGATCACTTTATGTTTCTAGAGAAGATAATTGGTTCCATCTAACTTGATGGAGATGATTTTATTTGTAAAAGGTTTAAAAGTTGCCACAGCTGACACATCGCCAGCGAGTGGGACGGAGCCAAGATTTATTCATGAGGGGACAAGTTGCATAACAAGTAGGGTCTTAAAAAATTATTAAACTATAAAATTAAAAGAGTTAAAGTTTTATTTTTTTTAATTTTGAAATTAAAGAATTTAAAAGTAATTAAACTAAAATAATGGGAGTCAAGACTTAATTTCATTAATTTTAAAACTAACAAGATCTTAAAAATTAATTAAACAAGAAATTTTAAGAGAGACAAGTATTTAATTACAAAATTTTGGGAGGGACAAAAACTTAATTACAATAGTTTTAAAACTATCAATAGCTTAAAGTGCAATTAAAGCATCAAAGTTGGGAGAGGTTGCCCCTTACAAAGCAAGCAATCACCGTGCATATTAATTCAAAACTTAAACTTACCTCACTTACCTGCCCAAAGTCTCGGTAACCTTAGGCTCTGATACCAACAAATGTAACCCCCTCGTCCCGGTCTGGCCGGATGACCGGTCCGAGTGGGCCACACGGGGAAAACCGAAGCAAAACCCGTTAAGGTTCCCCCTCGGTTAGCAACCCTATTTTTTTCTTTTACTTACTCTTTTCTAAAAGTTTATTTAAGTCCTATGTGATCAAACAACGGAATAAATACATGAGACAAACATTCGAACCCAAAACAGCAATTAAACAGCCCACTTTTAATCTTTTAAACATGCCGTTTCGAAACACCCTTGAGGCGTATCGAAACGCCTTGACCGGGTCAACTGTTCTAGAGCCTTTACAAGGGGTCGTATCGAAACGGTGGTCAATCGTTTCGAAACGCCCACGACGGTCAATATCTCGTGGTCAACGAGATTTTGACCGTTTCGAAACCTTTACACCCGTTTCGAAACACCTTCATCTCGTGAATTTCTCAGAATTCTAGTAGCAAAAACGTTCCGATACGCGTTTCGGAACAGGGGTTCCAAAGGCCATACCGTATCGAAACGCGTTCCTATACGGGGTCCCTAAAGCCTACCCGTTCCGAAACGATCCCTCCCGTTTCGAAACGCTGGCAGTCTGTAGCCTTTGAAATACAGATTTAAGGGTGTTTTGACAAGTCTAAAGGTCCCATAGGACCCCTAAAGGCACACAAAACCATCAAACAAAGTCTAGAGGCATACCTCCTAGATTTAACATACTCAAACACATACAAGCATGGATTTAGGCAAACTTTCATACATAGCAAATTACACATTACGAGCCTTTCATACAAGCATGCTTGAGGACATTAAAAAGAACCAATAAGCATCATACATATCAAATAAGTTTACATGCCATTCAAAGCAACTTAAGCATTCATAAGACATCCATCGCACTAGCATTTGGCAAGATATATCATGCTTACAAACTAAGTCAACCATAGACATACATCAAGACCCGAATCAACAATTCCTATCCCATTGCTTAACTATTACATTCTATTACTTAAAATTCATACATTGAGCTCACCAAAAGCAACACTTGGAGACCTTCCCTTGCCTTTGCCACCCACAAGCTATTTATCTGCATTGTCGAACAAAAGAGAGCATAAGCATAAAAGCTTAGTGAGGGTAAGCTCTTTAAAAACAAACCTCGACAATGTAGGGTCCAAGCACGAGCTACAACTAAGATAAAATGCATGTTCTTACCTCCGATCCACACGAGCCATAATTTTAAATGATGCATGAACGTATGATCAATATCATGTCATGCTCAACATGTTTAAATCCACAACACATGAATCACATATATTAAACCATGTTAGCAACACATCCCAAACCACACCAGCTCACAATTAATCACATATTGGCAACATAAACTACAATCCGTATTGGCACCTAGCTATGACTCGAATACGCGGATAACCGTTGGAACTCACATCCAACCACACAACCATTACCTGACGGTGGGATTACACTCATCACCGTTCACGCGGAGGGGATTCCACTCATCCTCACGCCTCATTTCACGCGGAGGGGATTCCACTCATCCTCACGCCCGTCGATGGGATTCCACTCATCACCGACATATAGATATATAAGAAGATTTCCGGGCGAACCCGTACTCCATCTTGATGACTACCATCATCAAGACCACGCGCGCATTTTGACTCACGTGTGCACACTAAACATCCTAATGATCGATCATTTGTACCCAAGCATACTAGTGCCAATACTAACACATTCCACAATATCATTTATTAACAACTTCCGTGCTTAGCACGTACTCACCATGACTCACTGTCATGCACAAACCACATTCCCATGCCTAGCATGTACTCGCCATGATCCTCGGATCATACAATCACCTCATAATCTCATTTCACATGACAACACCTGTAATCACCCATTTTGTCCGGGATTTCAAAATCCGTTTTTCTATTCTATTTAATAGTGAGCTTTATATATATGTTGATAAAAATATAAAAATTAAAAAAAACAGTATATATACTATCTGTTATTACTATTATTATACTTATCTATCATATTTTTATAGTACATTATTGTTATTATCATATCCTATCCTCATTATACCATATATCATTATTAGTATTATTTACCTATTTTATTGTCTATTAATATTTATTATTATTATCACCATTTATTATTATCATCTACTATTTCCACCATTATATTTGTTATCACCATATTATTATATTAGTATTATTATTATTATTATTATTATTAAATCTAGAAATTAAATTGAGTCTAATAAATAAAAGCCCAATATATATTAATCAAATAAAAGCCCACAGTTTTTAATTTAAAGTCCATTGTACATGATAAAAAAAAGGGGCCCAAAAAAATATATATATTATACATATATTACGGCCCAATTCGGGCCCGAATAAATAAATAAAGAAAAAAAGAAGAAAAAACCCTAATCTGCTAAACCTAACAGCCTTCTATTGTTGATGCAGCCGCCGTCCTCATCCAGTCGTCAGATCTGCTAAGATCTGACGGCCCAGATCGACTCTCAAAGAAAACCCTAAGGGGAGGCCCTCCTTCCTTCGCGCCATCAAACCCCAACCGTTCGATCTGGGCGAGATCAACGGCCCAGATCAGATCTAAAGGAAACCCTAATAGGGTATTGATCCGCGCCGCACGCCTTCCCCACCGTTAGATCAAGATCTGATCTAACGGACCAGATCTGCGCGTGCAATATACCCGACGCCCGTTCGTGTTCCACGCGCGCGCCTGAGACGATCCGGCTCCCACCATGCGCGCGTAGCCATACCCGTGACCCCTCGTCTGCATGCCTCTGCCAGTCTGCCCCGCCGCGCACCCTCGCCCGCCCCTATGCTAACACCATTTTGGGGCGGTTTCATCATGTAACAGAAAAGAAAAAAAAAGATCAGAGACCCAAGAATAGAAATGTAAACAGACAATAGGAAAAAGGGAGAGAGAGAGGATTGAGATTGTCTGGTTATTTTCTATGTAACTCGGGTATATAGGAACCCGAAGAACAACTTGTAACGACTCTTTTAAGGAGTATAAAATAGAATTTTTTTCAAAGCAATAGAAAAAACAAATTTTCCAGAGGTACACAAGCATTTTAAACTTTCAATCCAATGCATGCATGAGTAATAAAGAGGTTTTTTTGTTTTGTTACCTTTCGGAATGCTTTCTCTTTTCCTCCCTCTGACTTTTTCAGGTGCCGCCGGCAATAAGCCCTAGGTTTCCGTCTCGCAAACCATCGGGTGAGCCACCGGAGCCGTCACGCTACCCCTTTGATTCTTGTGCTTCCGGCAACAATCCTCGGGCTTCCGTCTCGGAAGCCGACGGGTGAGCCGTCGGAGTCACCTTGTGACTCTTCTTTCCTCAAGATTCGAATAAAGGAGGGTTGTGGGCTCGGTCTTTGTTTTTTTTTTTAAAAAAAAAAGAAGAGAAACTGGGAGAAAGGTCTGTTTTTCTGGTTTTTCTTGAAGTCACCAGCGCCGGTTAGTGGCCGACGGCGCCAAGATGTTTTGTTTTTAAAAACCCTAATCGGGCAAACATGAAAAAAGAGGGAGGAGTTTTTTAGGGTTTTCTGAAATATGCCAAAAGAGGCAAAATGGTTTTAAAAGAGGGTATTTATACTACCTTGTTTTTTTGGAAATGGTTTAACCCTCTTTAGGTCCTTCCGTGTTTCCATATTCCCACTATGGGGTTTCCGTTTTTTTTAAATCACATCCTTGGTCACTGATATTTTAAACCGTTTTGCATTTTCGTTCTCAAATTTGTTTTAGCCTTTGCCGAGTGGCTTAATAACCGTTTTGGTCCCCCAGGTTACGGCATCTTTTTATTTCGGTCACCCCTTTAATGATTCAATGATCGTTTTTCATGGTTTATTCCTTCAATTAGTCCCTGGAAATTGTCCAGAATTATTTTTTAACCATTTTCAGACTTACATTTATTTTGTATATATGTGTTCATGCATTTGAATGCTTTTGTTCATATGTTTTTATTTATGCAATATCTATTTCATGCACTTATCTCGTATATATTTGTCCATGCACTTAAATATCTTCGTTTATATATTTGTTCTTTATGTCATGTTTATTTTATGCGTCTTTTTGATTTATTCGTATTCTTACATATGTTGTTTATTTACTTTCGATATATATGTGTGGTTATGTATTACACTAAATTGCATCCGGATTTTTAAATTGCAATGCGAGTGTCTCTTTATTCGAGAACGAACGAGGCCAGTACCAGTCGTAGTGGTGGTGGTTCGGGCGTTCTTTCTCGAATATTGAGACCTTTAAAATTTACTCGCTCGTATAACCAAATTAAGATACGATTCGTCACTTTAATTCGCAAAATTTAATATTAATTAAGCGGTAATGTTTTTGGTACCAGTTTTCGGGCACGACGGGGGTGCTCATCCTTCCTCGCGTGTAACCGACTCCCGAACCCGTTTTCAAAAAAAATCTCTGGTTTTTTATTTTGGTGTCCGGTCTACCATTTTTAAATGGCCGGTGGCGACTCCTCTTTATTTTCTTTAATCCGATTAAAGTTTTCAAAACCAAATTTAAAAACCCGGTTCTTCTAAGTGACACCGGACCGAAGTATTTTTTTTAGTCGCAACAGATGGCGACTCCGCTAGGGACATTTTTTTGTTTTCAAAAACAAAAAAGAGAGTCAAGCCAAAAAAATTTTACCGCTCAATTAATATTAGAAGTTGCCAATTAAAGTGACCGGGTCGATCGATATTTGTTTATAAGTGCGAGTTTATTTTAAACGCATTTAAAATTGACATTTAAACCCGTTCGTTTAAGTGGGGGGAAAACGCTAGTGCTTTCGTGTGGATATTGTTCCTCCGTGTAGGCCTAGTAAGTACCTTCGGGGCTCGAATACCCTATATCTTCGTGAGAATATTGTTTCTCCGTGTAGATATAGCGAAAAGGGTCCCCTTGAATTGAACTCGGTTGAGAGGAGCCTATAATGGGTGATGACCGGGGGCCTTGCTACCCTTAGTAGGGGACATCGAGGACAATTCGAGTACCTCCTAGAACCAAAACTGCATGTAGAGAACTAGAAAGCCCACCCCTTTTAGAGCCATACGGATAACCTAGGTTTCGTAGATTAATAGGGTTGTTTGATTATTGCGTACTTTGTTTCCTTTCTACTTAATATGTAAAATTATGTTTATTCGATACTGACATGCTCTCTTTGTCTTTCTTTTTTCCCTTTTTTGCATTACTTTGGAATTTGCATTGCATATTCTAGGGGTGTTGAATCACGGTGGTTCTACTCAGTTCCAAGGCATTCATTATGGACAGGAGGTTACTTAGAAAGGAAGAGGTCAACTCGCAAGTCAGGCTGTGGTCAGAGACGAATCAGAGGGTTCAGGGGGACAGCCCACCAAGCGAGCGCGTTGTACCAGGATACACGTATGTAAGTCTCCAACAAAGCGATCTGTACGAATTAAGAGAAATTTGGGAAAGTTGAGATGAGAGGTTGCAAGGATTGTTCCGAAGTAATTATGGTGATGTGGCAGACCTGATATATGTAAGGATCAATGAACCTTTGTTCCGTGCTCTGTTTGAATTTTGGAATCCCGCTTTCTGTTGCTTTACTTTTAATGGGGAGGATTTGATGCCCACGATCGAGGAATATACAGCCCTCCTTCATCACAAGGAAGTAAACCGGGATTGGATTTATTCAAAACCTTCCAGATCCCAGAACTATTCAGCTAAGCTCCGGGAGGCGGCCGAAATGAGCCCGGATTGGGTTAAAGGTCTGATTCGGCAAAGAGGGGACAACATGGTCTTCTCATGGGAATGTATTCGGGACTTGATACCGTCGCACCCAGATGAAGTAATGAAGATGGATCTTTTTGCCATAGGAGTATACGGTTTGATTATCTTTCCGAGGGCCCTGAACGACATTGACGTGGCTGTCTTAGATATTTTTGAACGACTGAAGAAAAGAGCAAATCCTTTTGCGGCAATCTTAGCCGAAACTTTCATCTCATTAAATGCAATCCGGAGACATGAAGAAGGACGCTTTAGAGGTTGCGCTCAGTTACTCCAAGTCTGGATTTAGAGCCATTTCTGGGTAACACCGAAAAGGGTTTTGCAAGGTGTGTTGTTCGAAAACTTCTCTTCGTTACAAGCATACTTGAGCAAGGAATGGCAGGAGGATATCGAAAAGACGCAGTGGGTCACGATCCTTAGAAATATCCAAGAAGGTGATATAGTTTGAAGGGCACCTTGGTTGGGTCGGGTTTCCTACTTTCTTTATCGTTGTGGAGATTATGATTGGCTTATGCTTCTGGGGCTTTACGGGGGAGTTGGCTGTGCCCCTCTCTTGGTTTCAAGACAGTTTGGGTCCCGGCAATTTGTACCTTTTACTTCTGGTTTGAGCCAAAGCGAATTCCTTTTCAAAGGTGAATTTAGGGCGAAAATTGTGAACGCCACTCGGGCATGGGATCATTGCTACCGTATTCGGATTGAGGAAAATGCGACCAGTATGATTACTCCAGACTACGACTTTTGGAGGAAGTGAAGGACCAACAATGAAATTCCGAGACCCGATCAAGGGCCAATCAGGACAATGGAGGAACATATGAGGGTTGTGCCCTCCGAGGCGGACATAGCAAGACAAGAACTCGAAGAAATGAGAGAAAAGTTAGAAATTTTGCAAACCAAGCATGCCGACGAACTTTTCCAGTCGAGTTTGGACATCGACGTTAAAGAAGGTACAATCAAGGATTTGAAGAAGGAAAATGCTGAGTTAAAAGAAAAGATCACCCTTTATCAGCGAGACGCTATCAAAATGCAAACTTCCTTAAAGAGAGCAAGTCAGAGGAAGCTCGTGGCGGTCGAGAAGGAAAGAAGGTATGGTATGCAATTGGTTGAAGAAGAAAAGAAAAAGGGAAAGCGAGAAGTTGAAGAAGAGAGAAAGGGAAGTAAATTGGTGTTAGAGAAGGAAAGAAAAGCTCTGAACAGCGTGATTAGCCGGGAGAGGGGAAAGGCAAGACAAGAATTGGAAAGGGAAAGGGAGAACTCAATTGCATGGAAGAGAAAGGCACATGATCACAAGAATCGGGTGCAGGAGCTGCAAAGCTTGTATGAGTCAACCACCGAGAGCTTGGAGCATAGCCAAAATTACATCACTCAGCTAGAAACAAGAGTGGAGGAATTGGATGTCGCCTTTCACGAATATCGTGAACGCAATGGTTTCTTCGAGCTCCAGAACGCCCGACTAGAGAACGCTACTCTCCAAGAGCAAATCGAAACCTTAAGAGCCACGGTACAGGATTGCGAGGCTAAGCTTTTAGTTCTCGAAGAAGCCGCAACGGGTGGAGATGATTATTGGAGGCGGAGGCTCCGAGATGCGACCCGGATGATCCAAGATAGAGACGATTACTTTACTACCCTGATGGTGCAGGTACAAGAAGTGGCCCGGCACGTGAAGAGCTTGTCTGCAGAAGCTGAAGCATAACGCCCTTTCATCACTCCCGATATGGCTGAAGCCTCGAGACTCACCCAGCTACTCCAGGCGGTGGGAGAGTTAGGAGTTAGGGCAGCAGCCTATCTTTAAATGACTATTCTAGCTATTTTGTAAAAAGGGTCTCCCCTTTGTCGACGTTTGGTCCGCCTATCAGATAACGTCTTTTGTTAGTAAGCGGGGGGCCCGTTGGCAAAACTTTGATGTCACGACCTTTATTCCAAAGAGACTTCCCGATTAATGAAATGTGGCCTCTGAGGAGCCACCCTTATGATCAACACCTTAGCTTACATACATGTTTGCATACATTTGTTGCATCCCTCATTCCACAACATTACATGCATTTACTGATTAACATCAATAAGTTAACAATCGAAAAATTTTCAGAGAAAATCTCAATCTACAATCATTCCGCGCTCGTACGATACCCGTTCACAATCCAGAGCAATGGAGGAGAGAATGGCAAGGGTCGAACAAGGACAGAGAGACCTCGAATCTCGGTTAGACGGAATTGAAAACAACATCAAGGATCAAATTTCCCAATCACAAACTAGCATCATCGCCCAATTAACCGAACTACTCACAAAGAAGTTCGGTAAGGAGGGGGGCTCAGGGGAAGGAGTTGAGGAAACCACGTCACACATTCCGCCGGAACTGCCTGCTACGGGAAAGAGAGTCCACATCAATCTCGGAGGGACCTCCAACCCGGTTGGCCCTCAAAATCGCCACATGGGTTCCACGGCTCACCAACCATTGGACGTAGGTGAGGGCCCCGAACATGAGGTCCCATATTTGAACATGATGAACGAGGTGGAGGAACGAATTAGAGCCAAGATGGAAAGAAAATACGAGGAGAGGTTCCGTTTCTTTGAAGAAAGGTTCAAAGCTTTACAAGGAATGGATGAGCAAGGGGGTGACGCTAGCGATCTAAGCCTCGTGGCGGATCTGGTAATACCGCCAAAATTCAAGGTTCCCGACTTCGCTAAGTACGACGGGACGACTTGTCCTTCTGCCCACATCACCATGTACTGCCGGAAAATGGTAGCCTTCATTAAGGATGAAAAATTGCTCATCCACTGCTTCCAAGACAGCCTGACAGGTTCAGCAACCCGTTGGTACACCCAGCTCAGTTGAGCCAACATAAAATCATGGAAAGATCTCTCGAGGGCCTTCGTAGAGCAATACAAGCACGTGACGGATATGACCCCTAATCGCATCATGTTAGAAGGAATGGAGCAAAGGTCGAACGAAACTTTACGCCAATATGCACAAAGATGGCGTGATGTGGCCGCCCAGATTCAGCCGCCGATCCCCGAATACGAGATTACTCCTATGTTCGTGAATACCTTGAGAGGAACTTTGTTTGACCGCCTAATAAACAATACCACTCAAAACTTTGCTGATATGGTAAGGAACGGTGAGTCAATCGAAGTAGCTATAAAGAGCGGCAAGATTGATAGCGGGGAGAATTCCCGGAGAAACTACAAGAAAAAAGATAGCGAAGTAAATACTGTGGGGACCTACAATACCTCGAAAAACTTCACTATCTCCCAGCCAAGAAACGTGAGTGGAGGAGGATCAGGCTCAAACAACAAGGATTCGAGGCCCCCGAGGAAGGAAAACGAGAAAATTTCATTTACTCCCCTACCAGTCTCGTATGCCGAATTATACTCGCAATTGCACAAGGCCGACTTGGTTAGACCTCATTATGTCCCTCCATTTGAACCCCCATTTCCCGCATGGTACGATGGGAAGGCGAATTGTGAATATCATGCTGGTGTCCCCGGGCACACGATTGAGAATTGTATTGCGTTCAAAAAATTTGTGCAAAATCTGATCAAGACAGAAGTATTACAGTTAGACGAACCAAGCGCAACTAACAACCCCCTGCCCAACCACGGAGGACGAGGTGTTAACGCTGTTGAAGAGGATGGCGCTAGGAGGGAAAAACAAAGCGTGTCCGAAATCAGATCCCCATTGAGATGGGTTTTTCAGCAACTATGCATGGCCCGACAAATTGATCGGGGCATGGTGATCGTACAGAAAGGCTGCGGCCCTTATTGCGAGTATCACCAAGATCAGGGTCATGACATCCAGGACTGTAGGGATTTCAAACAACAAATCCAGAAAATGATGGACAATAAGGAAGTCGTTTTCTTTGAGAGAATTGAAGGAAAGAAAGAATGGGACATCTGTGCCTCGGACGGCCTCAAGATTTCATATGGAGTCGAGAGACCGTTTAGAATTTTGGTCAAACCAAAGGAAGAATCACTCCAAGAGACAGGTGTCAAGGAGACTCCCAAGATTGTAATAACGGCACCAGCATCGTTCCCTTTTAAGGACACTCGGAGTGTCCCATGGAATTACGCCGCCCAAATCTCTATACCGGAAATTCCCAAGTTGCAAGGGGGCGAAGAGACATCAAAAGGGAAGGAATCAATGCAAGAAGAGTCAACATAGTGTGACTCTGGACCGGTGAATGAAGTAGGACATTTCACGAGGAGTGGTAGGTGCTATTCCCCGGAGATGGCTAAGGCTGCCGAAGAGCCGAAGCAAAAGGACGAGAAAGAAGGAGGTAAACCCGATAAGATCTTCAGAGAGGATCCACCACCCAAGATCCACCAGCCCGTCACGGAGACGCAGGCTCAAGAATTCTTGAAGTTCCTAAAGCATAGTGAATATAGCATCGTGGAACAGCTCCAGAAACAACAAGCCAGAATTTCGATACTCGAGTTACTATTAAGCTCAGATAAGCACCGGGATGCGCTATTGAAAGTGTTAAATCAAACCTTTGTCCCAGATAACATATCAGTGGGAAAGCTGGAACGAATAGTGGGGCACATCGCTGCCAACAATTATATTATTTTCAGTGATGACGAGATCCCTGATGGAGGTATGGGATCAACTAAAGCTTTAAACATCACTACCCACTGCAAGGGGCATATCTTACCCGACGTACTCATCGATAACGGATCGGCTTTGAATGTATTGCCTATGGCCACCTTGCAAAGGTTGCCAATAGACAGTTCACACATGAAACCTTGTCATAGTTCCGTTAGGGCTTTTGATGGAACTCAACGAGAAGTGATTGGGAAGATTGAAGTACCACTAGTGATTGGACCGACCGAATATGTCATTGATTTTGTAGTGATGGACATCCGGCCAACTTATAACTGTCTATTGGGTAGTGTTGGGTTTTTAGGGGCTCGATTCGATCAACCAATATTGCTCACCAAGTGGTGGAGAGGTGGATATTTGGGTGGAAGGGTTGTGGAAGCTAGAATAAAGAAAGACACAATTATTTATAGTGGTTCGGCCTTCTAACAAGCACCTACATCCACTACCTTAGCTTCCCACTAAGGATTTCACAATCAATCCACTAATTGATTCGTCCCCTTTTCTAGGATTAGGAGGAAACCCTTACAACCGATCAAGCTTCTACCCAAGCCTTGATCAAAACCCTCTTTTACAAAGAGATAAATAAAAGCAAACTTAAACCCTCTAATAGGTGTTTGTTTGCACAATGAAGCACTCACCCAAAACCTAAAACACTTGAGCAAATTTGACAATTTTGGCTCACTAGTGTTTGTCTATACAAGAAATGACAAATTAAGCACTAAGACAATTTCTTGATCATTTGATGTTTGACAATATGAGCATTAGCCTTCTCTTGATGCTTAGAGGTCCCTTTTATACTCCCAATTGAGTTTATAGCCGTTTAGGACCGTTGGGGTTGAAATAGAGTCGTTGGAGCCTTTAATTCCCTCCATAAATGCAGTTCTGCAGCTCCCCGTTTCGAAACGCTCGAAGCCGTTTCGAAACACTCTCAATGTAGAAAGAGCCGTTGTAGTCTGTCAGGGTACCCATTTCGGAACACCCCCTTGCCGTTTCGAAACGCGTATCGGAACGCTATAAGCCCGTATCGAAACGCCTGCATTTTGAAAGTTAGTTGGGAAAGAGCCGTTGGGGTTTATGACCGTTGGGGTCATTGCCACGTGGGCGTATCGAAACGGCCTAGCCCGTTTCGAAACGCTGAGCATGTTTCGATACTTGTATCGAAACGATTTTGCCACTGGAAGCCCCTGTTTCGAAACGCCCCAAGGTGTTTCGAAACACCTGGCCAGTTTTGATAAGTTTGGCCTTTGAAAACACATGAAAACCTTTTAAAACATCCCTAAACATAGTTTCAAGTTATTTGGACTTTTGGAAATTGTTTTAAATACTTTTTAAATCAGTCCAAAACATTTTTCAATTATTATATCAAAACATTAGTTTTACAATCTCCCCCTTTTTGATATAATAAAACCACTTGAAAAATTGTTTGGGATCTCCCCCTTTAACTTTAAAAATGTGAATAAGAGATTTAAAATTTTTATTCAAATAAAGCTCCCCCTTATTCATTTGAAAATTCAATTTTTCAAACTCATTTCTCCCCCTTTTTGTTATATCAAAAGGAATTTAAAACATTAAGTTCAAAAATAACAATAGAGGTAAAAAGTTTTGACACAAATAAGAATTTGGTTTAAAAATGGCTCCCCCTTACTCAAAGCATCATCAAAAGTGTTAGTCCATCATATATGATCATCTAGTTGAATAAACTAAAAATAAGACGAATTAATTCAAAACAACTAGAAATTTTACCAACACTTGAACCCAAGGGAGGATGTGAAGCCTTCCTTCTTCAAGTGTTCTTCCTTGTGTGTATGGAGCTCCCCCTCAATGTTTGACTTGTTGGACATCTCCATCACACCTACAATAGACAATCAAGTAATTTTTGGTATCCAAATTGTTTTGGATCCATAAACGTTAGTTGCACAAAATTTAGTCCCCTTAGGAATCCATTTTTCAATTTCATCCTTTTTAGTTGAAGTGGTTAGTCCTTTTGGGACCCAAACACTTCTAAAACATTTTCCATTTACAAATCTAGGGGCACTAGATTGTCTAACATAAAATTTTGATTTTCCAAAATTGTTTTTCTTTTCAAGTTCTTTGGAAATCAAATCTTTTTCTCCTTGAACTTTTTGAAGCAATTTTTGTAAATCAAGACATTTTAGCTCAAACTCTTCAAGTTTTGCTTCAAGTTCAAGTTTAGTTTTAGAAATCAAATCATTTTGAATTTTTAACTTTGAAATCAATTTATTATTTTTCAAAATGTGGCTTTTAAAATCTAAAACCAAATCATCATAGGCATCTTGTGATTCATCAAATGTGTAAGAGCATGAAGTAGATGAATTAGAAGTTACCCTTGAATCTTCTTCGATGGCCATAAGGCAAAGGTTGGCTTGTTCATCGTCGGTGGAGTCTTCATCACTCCAAGTAGCCATATATGCCTTCTTCTTATGGCTAGAAGTGCTTGCCCTCTCCTTTCTTTTAGGTTCTCGTTCAAGCTCTCTCAAAGCTTTCTTCATGAAAGGGGCACACTTCTTGAAGAGATGAACTATCTCTTCATCTTCATCCTCCTCTTCACTTGAGTAGACATGATGGCAAGTGGAGGACTTGAGGGCCATGGCACTAGCATTGATGCCAAGCCCTTTGATTTTCTTCTCTCCCATAGCTCTAATTTCTTCCCTCTTCTTCGCATCCTCTTTGTTCTTCTTCATGATTTGATGAGTAAGGAGAGACCCCATGAGTTCATCAAGCTTCAAGGTCTTCAAATTTTTAGCTTCGATGATGGCGGTCCTCTTTGAGTCCCAAGACTCGGGAAGTGAGTAGATGAGCTTTCGAACAAGCTTCTCCTCAGGGATGGCTTCTCCATAGCCTTTGAGACCATTGGTGATGGTGGAGAGCCTATCAAACATCTTCTCGATGTTCTCTTCCGGATCCATTTTGAAGTTCTCATACTCCAAGGTTAGGAGCCCAATCTTGGTCTCCTTGACTTCATGTGTCCCCTCGTATGTGACTTCAAGCTTGTCCCATACCTCCTTGGCACTCTCACAAGAAGACATCTTCTCATAGATGGATGGACCAAATGCACAAAATAGAATGTGCAATGCTTTGCAATTTAGCTCCATCTTCTTACGATCGTCGGCACTCCACTCCGCTTTACTTCTTTGAGGCACGAACGGGCCATCTTCAACTACATCCCATAGCTTGTAATCTTTTGATTTGATGAAGAACTTCATCTTTGTCTTCCAATGGGCATAGTGAGCTCCGTCAAAGAAAGGCGGTTTGTCGATTGATTGAGCCATTGAGCCGGTTGATGAAAAAAGTGATCGAGCTTGCCGGATCTTCTCAATAGGATGTTAATCCTCACCGATTGAGCCAAGCTCTGATACCAATTGTTGGGTTTTTAGGGGCTCGATTCGATCAACCAATATTGCTCACCAAGTGGTGGAGAGGTGGATATTTGGATGGAAGGGTTGTGGAAGCTAGAATAAAGAAAGACACAATGATTTATAGTGGTTCGGCCTTCTAACAAGCACCTACATCCACTACCTTAGCTTCCCACTAAGGATTTCACAATCAATCCACTAATTGATTCGTCCCCTTTTCTAGGATTAGGAGGAAACCCTTACAACCGATCAAGCTTCTACCCAAGCCTTGATCAAAACCCTCTTTTACAAAGAGATAAATAAAAGCAAACTTAAACCCTCTAATAGGTGTTTGTTTGCACAATGAAGCACTCACCCAAAACCTAAAACACTTGAGCAAATTTGACAATTTTGGCTCACTAGTGTTTGTCTATACAAGAAATGACAAATTAAGCACTAAGACAATTTCTTGATCATTTGATGTTTGACAATATGAGCATTAGCCTTCTCTTGATTCTTAGAGGTCCCTTTTATACTCCCAATTGAGTTTATAGCCGTTTAGGACCGTTGGGGTTGAAATAGAGTCGTTGGAGCCTTTAATTCCCTCCATAAATGCAGTTTTGCAGCTCCCCGTTTTGAAACGCTCGAAGCCGTTTCGAAACACTCTCAATGTAGAAAGAGTTGTTGCAGTCTGTCAGGGTACCCGTTTCGGAACACCCCCTTGCCGTTTCGAAACGCGTATCGGAACGCTATAAGCCCGTATCGAAACGCCTGCATTTTGAAAGTTAGTTGGGAAAGAGCCGTTGGGGTTTATGACCGTTGGGGTCATTGCCACGTGGGCGTATCGAAACGACCTAGCCCGTTTCGAAACGCTGAGCACGTTTCGATACTTGTATCGAAACGATTTTGCCATTGGAAGCCCCTGTTTCGAAACACCCCAAGGTGTTTCGAAACACCTGGCCAGTTTTGATAAGTTTGGCCTTTGAAAACACATGAAAACCTTTTAAAATATCCCTAAACATAGTTTCAAGTTATTTGGACTTTTGGAAATTGTTTTAAATACTTTTTAAATCAGTCCAAAACATTTTTCAATTATTATATCAAAACATTAGTTTTACAGGTAGGCCCTTGATTCACTCGACAGGCGCTGTACCCTCATCATTGCATCAGAAAGTCAAGTTCGTCATCGACGGAAAGTTGGTAAGCGTGGGAGCTGAGCAAGACATCATTGCATCCGTAACCACTGACGCACCTTATGTGCAGACAGACGAGGAGGCCTTGGAGTGTTCATTCAGAGCCTTAGAATTTATCAATGCCACCTTTGTGGCGGAAGGAAGTCAAATTCCGCGCTATCGATTGTCCAACTGCACTAAAATGACAGTTCAAGAGACGTTGGGACGAGGGGCCAAGAAGGGAAAGGGTCTCGGAAGAAATCTCCAAGGATGCCTGCGTGCAAGAAGTGTGATTAACAAGCAAGATAAGTTCGGGCTGGGCTTCAAGCCCAATTTTCAACAAAGGAAACAAGAATGGAAGAAGAGAGAGGAGCGCAGAAAGGCTAGGCTCAGGGGCACAGACATCCAATGGGAGCCCATGACTTATGTTGATTTGAAAAAGATCTTTTTATCCGGGGGGATAGTCAACGTGGAGCAGAAGATAAATGAGAATGACCAAGAAGTCGCCCAGCTCCTCGAGGAAGAAAGACTCAATGAGGCTTTTGAAGAAATGGACGTTAACGTCATAACCAGTGACAAGCACAGTGGCCAACTACTGGCCGGAATTCGCCCATGTCGCCCAGGAGAGACGCTCAATAATTGGACTAGCATGGACCTACCTTTAGTTTCTAGGTCAGCATCAAAGTAATACTTGGAATCAACCCTATCCGCTTTTGCCCGCGAGCGATAGGGATCTTTTGTAAAGGGCTCCTATCTTAGCTTATTCAATGAAAGGGACGCTTCCCAATGTTTTCACAAATGGCAAACATCTCATTCATTACATTCTTTCATTATTTATCTTGAAATCACGTTATTCTTTCAATTCCCTATATATGTTTTTCTTAAATTTTGTTTCAGGACTCCCGTCATCAGTCATGTGAATGACCTTGAACCCCTGGCCAAGGTAGATTTTGATCAGCTCTTATACGCCGTCGAGTTCGATGAGGGGAGGAGGATGAAGACTGTGAGGTCCCAGATGAGTTGCTTAGATTAATGAAAAGTGAAGAAAAGCAAATTCTACCCCATCAAGAGGACCTAGAGCTTATCAACCTAGGGACCGACGAAGAAAGAAGAGAAGTGAAGATTGGCACCGTGTTCTCATCCCAGAATAAACATGAGCTGATCAAGTTACTCGTAGAATTCAAGGATGTTTTCGCTTGGACTTTTCAAGACATGCCAGGGTTAAATACGGATATTGTGGTGCACAAGTTACCAATAAAGCCCGAGTGTAGGCCGGTTCAGCAGAAATTGCGACGAATGAGAGCGGATATGTTATTAAAGATCAGAGAGGAGGTGAAGAAGCAATACGAGGCAGGCTTTCTCCAAGTCGCCAAGTACCCCGAATGGGTAGCTAATATAGTCACGGTTCCAAAGAAAGATGGGAAAGTTCGTATGTGCGTCGATTATAGAGATCTCAATAGAGCAAGCCCTAAAGACAACTTCCCGTTACCCCACATTGACACTCTAGTAGACAATACCGCGGGGCACTCATGGTTCTCATTTATGGACGGTTTCTCAGGGTACAATCAAATAAAGATGCACCCCGAAGATATGGAAAGGACCACTTTTGTCACTATGTGGGGAACCTTTTGTTACAAGGTGATGCCTTTCGGATTAAAAAACGCCGGGGCCACGTATCAAAGAGCCATGGTAACTCTCTTCCATGACATGATGCACAAAGAAATCGAGGTGTATGTAGACGACATGATAGCTAAGTCACAAACCGAGGAGGAGCACATTGAAAACCTAAGGAAGCTCTTTCAAAGGTTAAGGAAGTATCAATTAAAGCTCAACCCGGCCAAGTGCACTTTCTCCGTCACATCTGGGAAACTACTAGGTTTCGTGATTAGTCAGAAGGGGATCGAGATTGACCCGGACAAAGTCAAGGCGATTCAAGACCTCCCTCCACCTCGAACACAAAAGGAAGTCCGAGGGTTCTTGGGGAGATTAAATTATATATCTCGGTTTATTTCTCAATTAACCGACAAGTGTGACCCCGTTTTTAGATTACTCCGAAAAAACAATCCTGGAGTATGGGACGAACAGTGCCAAGAAGCTCTAGACAAGATCAAAGAGTACTTGACTAAGGCACCAATCCTAGTGGCTCCAGCGCCAGGAAGGCCTTTGATTCTATACCTAACGGTGTTTGATAACTCAATGGGTTGTGTATTGGGACAGCATGATGAATCCGGAAGAAAGGAGAGGGCCATTTACTATCTGAGCAAGAAATTCACTAATTGTGAGGCTCAGTATCCACCCATCCAAAAATTGTGTTGCGCTCTGGTATGGGCTACCAAAAGGCTACGACAATATATGTTATACCACACCACGTGGTTAATATCGAAGTTGGACCCTTTAAAATTTATGATGGAGGCGCCAGCTTTAACTGGTAAGATGGCACGATGGCAAATGCTCTTATCTGAATATGATATTGTGTATGTGAGTCAGAAGGTGATAAAGGGAAGTGCAGTAGCTGATTTCCTAGCCAGCCGAGCCTCCGAGAACTACGAACCTTTGGATTTTACATTCCCTGATGAAGACATAATGCATACCTCCACAATTGAAGAGGATGTCACAGAGGAGGGATCGTGGAAGCTTTATTTCGATGGCGCCTCAAATGCCTTAGGGCATGGAATAGGGGCAGTGCTGATCTCGCCCGAGAACGTCTACTATCCTTTCACGAGTCGATTAGAGTTCTTTTGTACCAACAATGTAGCCGAGTATGAAGCATGTGTCATGGGGCTTCGTGCAGCCATCGAAAGGAGGATCAGGGTCCTGCAAGTTTTTGGGGATTCGTCTTTAGTAATCTTTCAGCTTAGGAAAGAATGGGAAACCAGGGATTCGAAGTTGGTCAAGTATTACGACTTGATCCAAAGATTAATCCGGAATTTCGAGAAAATCAGCTTCGCATACCTCCCTAGAGAGGACAACCAGATGGCGGACGCGTTAGCCACTTTGGCCGCCATGTTCAAAGCAAGCACCGAAGCAGAAATGAGACCCATCGAAATGCAGACTTTCGACTCACCAGCCCATTGTTGCGCCTTAGAAGAGGAGGCGGACGGAAATCCTTGGTTTTTCGATATCCTCCAATTCATCAAGCTCCAAGTTTATCCCAAAGGAGCCAATGAAAATGACAAAAGAACCATCAGGAGAATGGCAACGGGATACATGTTAGACGGGGAGGTTCTCTACAAAAAGAGCAAAGACCAAGTATTGCTAAGATGTGTCAATGCTCAGGAGGCCAAGAATATTCTAGCCGAAGTACATGACGGATTGTGTGGAACCCATACCAACGGTTTCTCTATAGCTCGCAAGATTATGAGATACGGGTATTTTTGGTCGACCATGGAAGGGGATTGTATCGACTATGCGAAGAAATGCCACAAATGTCAGGTGTACGCCGACAAGGTCCATTCTCCACCATTACCACTGCACACCATGAATTCACCATGGCCTTTTGCTGTCTGGGGCATGGACGCCATCGGACAAATTCACCCAAAAGCCTCTAACGGGCATCGTTTTATCCTCATGGCCATCGACTACTTCACTAAGTGGGTAGAGGCAGCCTCCTACGCCAACATCACAAAGGCAACCGTGTGCAAATTCTTGAAGAAGGAAATCATCTATCGATACGGTTTGCCGGAAAGGATCATCACTGACAACGCTACTAACCTAAACAACAAAATGATGGATGAGGTGTGTAAACAATTCAAGATCACCCACCACAATTCCACCACTTACCGTCCCAAGATGAATGGAGCAGTGGAAACGGCAAATAAGAACATCAAGAAGATCATTTCAAAAACAACGGATACCTTCAAGGATTGGCATGAGAAGTTACCGTTCGCTCTCTTCGCTTACCGAACATCGATACGAACATCCACGGGGGCTACGCCTTACTCTTTGGTATACGGTTTTGAAGCGGTTCTACCCATCGAGGTAGAAATCCCGTCGCTTCGAATCTTGAATGAAGTAAAATTAGAGGATGCCGAGTGGGTACAAACACGGTTCGACCATTTGAACCTCATTGAAGAAAAAAGGCTGAAGGCCATCTGCCACGGTCAGATGTACCAGAGGAGGATGATACGAGCCCATGATAAAAAAGTTCGCCCGAGAGAATTTCGAGAAGGGGACCTAGTACTTCGAAGAATCCTACTTAATCAGAAGGACTCTCGAGGAAAATGGATGCCTAATTGGGAAGGCCCATTTGTTGTCAAGAAGGCCTTCTCTGGAGGGGCATTAATTTTAACAGAAATGGATGGAAACGAGCTAAAATACCTGGTGAATTCGGACGCGGTGAAGAAATACTACGTATAAGAAGAAGCACTCCTTAAAGAAGAGAGTACCCAAGGCGAAAACCCTTAAAAGGGCGCCTCCAAAAAAAAAGAAGGGGGCTCACAAACAAACAAAAGGAGAAGGAGGTGGGGGAAGATCATGTTCAAGGCAAATCACGGGCACTGATACCCTTAAGCCAGAACTTTTGGTATAGTACGAGGAATTTCAAGATCCAACTTGGTTAATGGGTTCTCGGCCATTCACGTAACTAATACTTGAAGTCTTGTTTTTTCTTCATTCCTTTTTGTTTTGTTTTTCGCTTTTTTTCGTTTGCCATGACTTTTAAATCATCCAGGATTCATCAATAAAATTATGTATTTTTCTTATCTTTCACCCAAGTGTTCCATGAGTATACTAAGGTAGGGATTATAATATGCAAAAGATTTCCTAGCATTACTATGATTTAACCATTTTAAAGAGTAGATTATCCAAGGGCAAGCACCAACGTCAATTACATCCAAGGCAGAACAAGTAATCAAGAGAGCCCTAGCAAAGGGATAGGGGCACCACGAAAAGTCAAACCTAGTGAAAACAAAAAAAAATCCCTAACGAAGAATAGAAGAAAGGGGAGAGGGAAAGAAAAGAGAAGACGCAATGGAAACCCGAAAGGCACTTTGCGAGTAAAGCAAAAATGAGAAGGACACTTCAAGATCACGACAAAGGAGGTAGAAACTCAAAGCCAAGAGATTGTAGAGCAAAAAGAGGCAGATACTCAAAGCTCGAGACAAAGACATGTGACATCTGCTCATCTATTCGAGCGTTTGGAGAATAGAGTCCACCTATCCGTTCGAAGAACCGAAATCCGCCTATCCATTCAGACCTCCACACACAAAAAAAAAGAAGAAGAAGATGAGAGAAGGGTCCAAAGTGAAAACCCGAAGGGGCACTTTGAAGTAGATAATTCCGTAAAAAGGGGTCAAGAACAACGGTCCGGGAGAACCGAGAAGAGAGGCAATCAAAGCAAGGAGCAGCACCAAAGGACACGATGTCAATAGAATTAATATGATTAAATGACTTGCAAACCCCAACCATGCATCACAAGTAATTAGGCATCCCTAGGTTAGGAGCATGCTAACTCATACCTCCATAGCATTTTTATCTCTTCACAGATTTTTACCTCTTGGGATAAGGAGAAAACGATGAAGCGAGAACTAAAAAAGACTTCAGGCGAAGCTTTTCAGGCCGCCGCTCCAGAATGTCAGGTGAAGCTTGCACGTTCGCCACCCAAGGATGTCAGATCAAAGCTTTCAAGCTTACCCTCAAATTCCAGAATGAAGGACCCTACAGAGAAAGGATCTGAAGAGGTTCCGTATAGGAGGAACGTATGGCTTCAGGATCTCGAAAGCGGAAGATCCCACGGAGAGGGGACTCGTAGATCCTTGATTTCGGAGAAGAGTTCAATAGAGAATGAACGACTACCCGAAGAGAATGCAAGGGGAGAGGAGTTCTGTGGAGAAAGAACTCAGAATCCTAAAACCTTAGGTCTCATAAGCGGAGGGTCCTACAGAGAAAGGACTTGGAGACCGCTGAAACGCGAGGACGGAAGTTCTATATAGAAAGAACCATCACTCGAGGAATAGGCAAAAAAAAAGAGGGGAGTTCCACATAAAGAGAATTCTTGAAGGCTTCAGAGAGGAAGTTGCTTAGTCTAACGCGTGGTGGTCGGCAATAAACCTAACAACAGGGAAGTGGGACAAAATTAGTGATTATGGTCTTTGCTTTATTCTTGTTACACAAGTATAAGCAAAGAGGGGCAGCTGTAATCACCCATTTTGTCCGGGGTTTCAAAATCCGTTTTTCTATTCTATTTAATAGTGGGCTTTATATATATGTTGATAAAAATATAAAAATAAAAAAAAACAGTATATATACTATTTGTTATTACTATTATTATACTTATCTATCATATTTTTATAGTACATTATTGTTATTATCATATCCTATCCTCATTATACCATATATCATTATTAGTATTATTTACCTATTTTATTGTCTATTAATATTTATTATTATTATCACCATTTATTATTATCATCTACTATTTCCACCATTATATTTGTTATCACCATATTATTATATTAGTATTATTATTATTATTATTATTATTATTATTATTATTATTATTATTAAATCTAGAAATCAAATTGAGTCTAATAAATAAAAGCCCAATATATATTAATCAAATAAAAGCCCACAATTTTTAATTTAAAGTCCATTGTACATGATAAAAAAAGGGGGCCCAAAAATATATATATATATATATATATATATATATATATATATATATATATATTATACATATATTACGGCCCAATTCGGGCCCGAATAAATAAATAAAGAAAAAAAGAAGAAAAAACCCTAATCTGCTAAACCTAACAACCTTCTATTGTTGATGCAGCCGCCGTCCTCATCCAGCCGTCAGATCTGCTAAGATCTGACGGCCCAGATCGACTCTCAAAGAAAACCCTAAGGGGAGGCCCTCCTTCCTTCGCGCCGTCAAACCCCAACCGTTCGATCTGGGCGAGATCAACGGCCCAGATCAGATCTAAAGGAAACCCTAATAGGGTATTGATCCGCGCCGCACGCCTTCCCCACTGTTAGATCAAGATCTGATCTAACGGACCAGATCTGCGCGTGCAATATACCCGACGCCCGTTCGTGTTCCACGCGCGCGCCTGAGACGATCCGGCTCCCACCACGCGCGCGTAGCCATACCCGTGACCCCTCGTCTGCATGCCTCTGCCAGTCTGCCCCGCCGCGCACCCTCGGCCGCCCCTATGCTAACACCATTTTGGGGCGGTTTCATCATGTAACAGAAAAGAAAAAAAAAGATCAGAGACCCAAGAATAGAAATGTAAACAGACAATAGGAAAAAGGGAGAGAGAGAGGATTGAGATTGTCTGGTTATTTTCTATGTAACTCGGGTATATAGGAACCCGAAGAACAACTTGTAACGACTCTTCTACGGAGAAAAAATAGAATTTTTTTCAAAGCAATAGAAAAAACAAAATTTCCAGAGGTACACAAGCATTTTCAACTTTCAATCCAATGCATGCATGAGTAATAAAGAGGTTTTTTTTGTTTTGTTACCTTTCGGAATGCTTTCTTTTTTCCTCCCTCTGACTTTTTCTGGTGTCGCCGGCAATAAGCCCTAGGTTTCCGTCTCAGAAACCATCGGGTGAGCCACCGGAGCCGTCACGCTACCCCTTTGATTCTTGTGCTTCCGGCAACAATCCTCGGGCTTCCGTCTCGGAAGCCGACGGGTGAGCCGTCGGAGTCACCTTGTGACTCTTCTTTCCTCAAGATTCGAATAAAGGAGGGTTGTGGGCTCGGTCTTTGTTTTTTTTTTAAAAAAAAAGAAGAGAAAGTGGGAGAAAGGTCTGTTTTTCTGGTTTTTCTTGAAGTCACTGGCGCCGGTTAGTGGCCGACGGCGCCGGGATGTTATATTTTCAAAAACCCTAATCGGGCAAACATGAAAAAAGAGGGAGGAGTTTTTTTAGAGTTTTCTGAAATATGCCAAAAGAGGCAAAATGGTTTTAAAAGATGGTATTTATACTACCTTGTTTTTTTTGAAATGGTTGAACCCTCTTTAGGTCCTTTCGTGTTTCCATATTCCCACTATGGGGTTTCCGTTTTTTTTAAATCACATCCTTGGTCACTGATATATTAAACCGTTTTGCATTTTCGTCCTCAAATTTGTTTTAGCCTTTGCCGAGTGGCTTAATAACCGTTTTGGTCCCCCCAGGTTACGGCATCTTTTTATTTTGGTCACCCCTTTAATGATTCAATGATCGTTTTTCATGGTTTATTCCTTCAATTAGTCCCTGGAAACTGTCCAGAATTATTTTTTAACCATTTTCAGACTTACATTTATTTTGTATATATGTGTTCATGCATTTGAATGCTTTTGTTCATATGTTTTTATTTATGCAATATCTATTTCATGCACTTATCTCGTATATATTTGTCCATGCACTTAAATATCTTCGTTTATATATTTGTTCTTTATGCCATGTTTATTTTATGCGTCTTTTTGATTTATTCGTATTCTTACATACATTGTTTATTTACTTTCGATATATATGTGTGGTTATGTATTACACTAAATTGCATCCGGATTTTTAAATTGCAATGCGAGTGTCTCTTTATTCGGGAACGAACGAGGCCAGTATCAGTCGTAGTGGTGGTGGTTCGGGCATTCTTTCTCGAATATTGAGACCTTTAAAATTTACTCGCTCGTATAACCAAATTAAGATACGATTCGTCACTTTAATTCGCAAAATTTAATATTAATTAAGCGGTAATGTTTTTGGTACCGGTTTTCGGGCACGACGGGGGTGCTCATCCTTCCTCGCGTGTAACCGACTCCCGAACCCGTTTTCAAAAAGAATCTCTGGTTTTTTATTTCGGTGTCCGGTCTACCATTTTTAAGTGGCCGGTGGCGACTCCTCTTTATTTTCTTTAATCCGATTAAAGTTTTCAAAACCAAATTTAAAAACCCGGTTCTTCTAAGTGACACCGGACCGAAGTATTTTTTTTAGTCGCAGCAACACCACATGTACATCATTATCAAACATATCACATCATATTTTGCACATATGTATAACCATATCACATCTATCATCGTCATGCATATAACCATACATCCAAAATGCCTCAACATACATGTATACAACATATATATAATCAACACCATCACAATTTAACACGAGGCATATACAACTATTAAAGAGTGCAACCAAAGTCTCTAATCAAAGCTTGGGATTAGGCTACCACTCTAATCCCAACTCTAGGTGGGTTTACCAAGCCCATCCTAGTTTCACATGCTTGAACCAAATACTCAAAACCATTTTAAAAATATTTAACCACTCACCTAAGTACCCAAGCTCCAAGCCAAGCAAGCAACCTCTCTCAAATTTCCGGATTTCTTCCCGAGGCTTCTCCAACACAAATTCTCGCTTCCAAACAACCTCAAACACAATTCAAACAATTCCAAATCAGCCCAACATCAAAATACCAACCCGGAATACAATTCAAATGCAATTTATCATGTTGCAAACCATGAACAAATCCCATTTTTAGCAATTTCGGGCAGCCCCTAAACCATGTCCAAAAACCATGTTTCCAACATCCATAGCACCCACAAACAATCCCAAATAAACCCCTAACCATAGCACTACCATTGGGCTATCAATTCCCACCTAAAACAACCCCCAAAACTCACCCAAAACCCTCCAAAAATTCCATTTTTACCAAATTTCGGAAATTACTCCAAATCATTCAAAATTCACATATGTTGTACCATTTGGCTCCTATATTCCATAACTAACCATATTAAATAAAAATATTAAGTTTAGCTACACAAAGACACCATTTTTAATCAAATCTCTTGAAAACCCCAATTTCAAAACTTCAATGAAAATGAAAATAAATGGTACTTTTAAAGAGAGGGAGTTGAGGAGAAGTCAAAAATGTTGTTACCTTTCAAAAAGGAGTTGAAATGGATGAGCTTTTTGATGGAATAGTGATGAAGGGAAGAGAGCTCTTGTTTCACGTTGGAAATGGGTGAGGAAGAGAGTGAATAGTGTTTATTTGTGAAAAAGGGGAATTTAAATTGAAAAGTGGGTAAATTACCAAAAGGCCATTAATGAATGGCTATCCCCTTTATTCTTTTAAAACTCTTCAATTTGCAATTAAATCAATTTGGTCCCATCTCAAATATTTATTTTTGAAACCCGAAACTTGAGGGATTATTTTAATTATAAATCCGAGCCCAAATAATATTAAAATATTATTTTCACCCTACCCCTAAACCCGGGTGTTACAACTCTCCCCCACTTAAGGAAATTTCGTCCCCGAAATTTATCGGACAGAAGTTTCCACAAAATCTGCTCTTACCCACTTTCCTTCTCACCACAACATACTAACCAACCGATAGACATATCGCGCAACAATAGATATCTGATGCTAAGATCTCAACGGTTCTTTCAAGGCATGCCAATTCTAAACTCAGCTCAATCTCTTCTACAGCCATAGCACAGAACAGACCTGACTCACACTTCCGAATCATAGATACACAGAACCCCTTTACAAACCTCTTTCTAACTCTGGTGGTAACCACAACAAATAAACAACTGAACTAGCCCGATTCACAACCGCATACAACACTGTTTGAACACTTGACTCATAACCTTCTCTGACTGACCATCTGACTCCAACAGGTAACCAAACACTATACAAACGTCTTCAAAAATAATCTAGTTGAAATCTCGAATCTCTATTACCCACTTCCATTAAGAACCTTCCACGGATGTAACAAGCTAGAAGAAAACTGACGCTCGGTCTTGATACGCTGGCAATTTACACACCTACTCTCGTACTGAACCACATTATTCCACAACTCTATCCAGAAGTACTCATCTTCAACCCACATTACGTCTTCATACTACTCGGATGCAATATAAATGAATTGCCGTGTGCTTCGGCCAAAACAATACGTCTCAAAACACTATGTCAATCGGTACCACTATTCTGTCTCTGTAGTGCAAAACTCTATCATCTCTGAAACTGTATTCTGAAGGTCTTCCTTCTACTCTGCCTCGCACGTGAGGTGTCAAGAATCTGTCTTGCAGCTGTTTCTTTTCAAACATTCTGACTCGAAGTAGGTTTAACATGAAACTTGACCACAAAACTACTATCATTCGGTAAGCTAAATTCGGAAAATACAACTCGCATCTCAACTAATAATCTAGCAACAAATATAACTCGGAACATCGGTCACTACGTAGGCTATCTTCGGATGGTACTCAATCTTGGGATCACAGTCTTCAAGCAATTCTAACAACTCATGTTATTCAAGTTCCAACCCTTTCTAGGTTGTCTAACAATTCAAGTTCTGATAATATGTACATACACACTGTGCATTCTTGCTATACAAGCTTTGTCTTTAAGTCTTCGAAGCAAATACAATTGTAATTTAACTCTACGTCTTGTGTCGGACAACTCTTCTCTCGGTCTTTTAACATTCTCGATGAATAAGCTACAGTTTTTTGTCTTGCATAAGCACACAACCTAACTCTACATGTAACGCACCACTATGGTTCACAAACTCTTCCGCTGATAAAGGCTGAATCAAGGTCGAAGTTCTCTTCAAGGTTTCTTTCAGTTTCTCGAGGGCTCATTGTCTTGCATCTGATCACACAACTGTCACAGTCTTCAATTTCTTTCAACTCATATCTTCTTCTGCCTACTTGGGATTTTCTCTAACACACTCGGCTGAACTACATGTCCTAGGAGAACATCTTCATTAACTCGGAGTTCACGTTTGCTCAACTTGGCATACAATTAACTCTCTAATAGGATCTACCACACTAACTTCAAAGCTTGTCATGATCTTCCTCGGTACTTGAATATACTTACGTGACATCTAGATGAGCTACTACAACTGATCAAGAAACTCAGGAAAATATTCTACTCAACATCTCTTACAAAAGTAACTAACATGCTAGTCAAACAAAGCGGCACAACTCAGGCTCAAAGCGATCATATCTTGCCCCCAAAAGCTGTCTTCGGTACATCAACTTCTCTCATTTTCAACTGGTAATAAACGAATCTCAAACTAATCTTCAAATAGACTGAAGCACACACTAACTGACCTACAAATCACTGACACTCGGAAACGGATACTAATCATTCACTCACACTTGTTTCGACTGTATGTAATCTGAACACATTCTCGTACTGTCACTCTTTCTTCTTCACAAATTGCACTGTAGTACTCTGAGATGATGCACTAGGCCTAATGAATCTAAGGTCTAACAAGTCTCGAAGTTAATTCTTCAACATTCTCAATTCTTCCGTAATTCATAAGTTACAGAGCAACAAAACTGAAGCAACCTCGGAGACGGTCTCAATAACGAACTCTTCTTCTCTATCAAGAGACAAACTGGGTGAATCTTCCAAACACTTCTAGGTAAACACAAACTAATTTAGCATTCTACGGTCTAATCTTCGTTCGAAAATCAAATCCATCACAATTGCTAAGCAAGCCTGTCAACTAGACTCAGCCAATCTTTGACCTCTAAAGCTGGATCAACATTCAATAAGGAATTCACATCCTTACCTACTACTACAGTCTCACAAAAATCTGTGACATCAAGGCAATCCTCTCTCTGTCTCAATGTATATCCTAGCTTTGTGCTCTACAAGCCAAACCATGTCAAAAAGGTACATCGAAACCGTAGGAAGACAATCACTTCACATCTACTAGAAACTAGTAACTCTGAACCACCAACAAACATCTTCTGTACATCTTTCTGATCACTACTATCTCCCAAAAAGGCTAGTCACATGTGTCCCTACATCTAAGGTCTCAACAATGATATCTAATTTCTTTGCATGCTCACACGAATGGACGAATCTGCAGAGATGGCAACTTCACAAGTACACAACTGATAGCCTTCGGTCCTCTTGTTTTCAGACTGATTCCTCAACAAAATCTAACTCTTCTAAATCATTCTTAGAGCATTGCGAAACCTCAAAACTCAATTCTGATTACACACAAACTATTATGTTGGAACCAATTCTATATCATCAGTCCCGACGACTCAAACATCCCATTACCAAACAATCTGAAGTTAAAGCTCAAGACTTCTTTCTCGGCTCCACTATATCGAAAGCGACTTCGTCTCTCCCTCTTGCTAGAAGACAACTCAGATGTACACTGGCCCCATCACACAAATCGATTTCCACTCACGGATACTGACTGACTGTCTTGTATGAAAACCATAGGCTGAATCCTAACGATCACCAACTAGCATTTCTGAACTTCAGCTTACTCACACTAGACCCTTACCCTGATCTCGCTCAAAGAACTAAGGTGCTCATACCTACCTCTAACACCTCATCAGGCACATTCAAACTTGCATGCTTGTTAACAACATACGGAAGTACGGACTCAGAACCAATCGGAAGAGACAAAATCAAAACTGCACCAAGGGCTAATCTACTATAACATCGATATCACTTTGACTCCCACTCATAGGCCTTCACTTCTTCTTACCAACTAATGCCAGAGTTGATCACATCGTCCCTCATCCATAGGAATCAACCCGCATACACACTGTCTCAAATGGACAAATTGTACCTCAAATCCGGTACATTCATACCTCCCTAACTAAGATGATAGACCCCCCTCAACATCATCCACCTTTTCAGAAACTACGACTTCTACTTACCGAAAAGCAATTAAATAAACAACAACATCAACAGTAAAACATACAAGATTGGGTTAGCAAGGCAAGGCTTCCAAGTGGCTCAAGTATGTTTCCCTCACTTAAAATCTCTTTTTCGATGTAATAGTAGCAATGGGACTCTACTAAACATGTTTCAAGCAAATCAGCACACATACATGCTCAACCAAGCATATAACAAAGCATACTTGTTAAACAAGCAAACATATGCATATGATCCAACAACGTACATTCTCGATCAATCAGTCACACGTCACAGCATACACGGGTAATGAGTAACATGCTTTTAAACAAACAATCAACATACTTGTCATACACGCAATCATACTTACAAAGCAAGCAATCACCGTGCATATCAATTCAAAACTTAAACTTACCTCACTTACCTGCCCAAGGTCTCGGTAACCTTAGGCTCTGATACCAACAAATGTAACCCCCTCGTCCCGGTCTGGCCGGATGACCGGTCCGAGTGGGCCACACGGGGAAAACCGAAGCGAAACCCGTTAAGGTTCCCCCTCGGTTAGCAACCCTATTTTTTTCTTTTACTTACTCTTTTCTAAAAGTTCATTTAAGTCATATGTGATCAAACAACGGAATAAATACATGAGACAAACATTCGAACCCAAAACAGCAATTAAACAGCCCACTTTTAATCTTTTAAACAGGCCGTGTCGAAACACCCTTGAGGTGTATCGAAACGCCTTGACTGGGTCAACTGTTCTAGAGCCTTTACAAGGGGTCGTATCGAAACGGTGGTCAATCGTTTCGAAACGCCCACGACGGTCAATATCTCGTGGTCAACGAGATTTTGACCGTTTCGAAACCTTTACACCCGTTTCGAAACACCTTCATCTCGTGAATTTCTCAGAATTCCAGTAGCCAAAACGTTCCGATACGCGTTTCAGAACAGGGGTTCCAAAGGCCATATCGTATCGAAACGCGTTCCGATACGGGGTCCCTGAAGCCTACCCGTTCCGAAACGATCCCTCTCGTTTCGAAACGCTGGCAGTCTGTAGCCTTTGAAATACAGATTTATGGGTGTTTTGACAAGTCTAAAGGTCCCATAGGACCCCTAAAGGCACACAAAACCATCAAACAAAGTCTAGAGGCATACCTCCTAGATTTAACATACTCAAACACATACAAGCATAGATTTAGAAAAACTTTCATACATAGCAAATTACACATTACGAGCCTTTCATACAAGCATGCTTGAGGACATTAAAAAGAACCAATAAGCATCATACATATCAAATAAGTTTACATGCCATTCAAAGCAACTTAAGCATTCATAAGACATCCATCGCACTAGCATTTGGCAAGATATATCATGCTTACAAACTAAGTCAACCATAGACATACATCAAGACCTGAATCAACAATTTCTATCCCATTGCTTAACTATTACATTCTATTACTTAAAATTCATACATTGAGCTCACCAAAAGCAACACTTGGAGACCTTCCCTTGCCTTTGCCACCCACAAGCTATTTATCTGCATTGTCGAACAAAAGAGAGCGTAAGCATAAAAGCTCATAATCTCATTTCACATGACAACACCACATGTACATCATTATCAAACATATCACATCATATTTTGCACATATGTATAACCATATCACATCTATCATCGTCATGCATATAACCATGCATCCAACATGCCTCAACATACATGTATACAACATATATATAATCAACACCATCACAATTTAACACGAGGCATATACAACTATTAAAGAGTGCAACCTAAGTCTCTAATCAAAGCTTGGGATTAGGCTACCACTCTAATCCCAACTCTAGGTGGGTTTACCAAGCCCATCCTAGGTTCACATGCTTGAACCAAATACTCAAAACCATTTTAAAAATATTTAACCACTCACCTAAGTACCCAAGCTCCAAGCCAAGCAAGCAACCTCTCTCAAATTTCCGGATTTCTTCCCGAGGCTTCTCCAACACAAATTCTCGCTTCCAAACAACCTCAAACACAATTCAAACAATTCCAAATCAGCCCAACATCAAAATACCAACCCGAAATACAATTCAAATGCAATTTATCATGTTGCAAACCATGAACAAATCCCATTTTTAGCAATTTCGGGCAGCCCCTAAACCATGTCCAAAAACCATGTTTCCAACATCCATAGCACCCACAAACAATCCCAAATCAACCCCTAATCATAGCACTACCATTGGGCTATCAATTCCCACCTAAAACAACCCCCAAAACTCACCCAAAACCCTCCAAAAATCCCATTTTTACCCAATTTCGGAAATTACTCCAAATCATTCAAAATTCACATATGTTGTACCATTTGGCTCCTATATTCCATAACTAACCATATTAAATAAAAATATTAAGTTTAGCTACACAAAGACACCATTTTTAATCAAATCTCTTGAAAACCCCAATTTCAAAACTTCAATAAAAATGAAAATAAATGGTACTTTTAAAGAGAGGGAGTTGAGGAGAAGTCAAAAACGTTGTTACCTTTCAAAAAGGAGTTGAAATGGATGAGCTTTTTGATGGAATAGTGATGAAGGGAAGAGAGCTCTTGTTTCACGTTGGAAATGGGTGAGGAAGAGAGTGAATAGTGTTTATTTGTGAAAAGGGGGAATTTAAATTGAAAAGTGGGTAAATTACCAAAAGGCCATTAATGAATGGCTATCCCCTTTATTCTTTTAAAACTCTTCAATTTGCAATTAAATCAATTTGGTCTCATCTCAAATATTTATTTTTAAAACCCGAAACTTGAGGGATTATTTTAATTATAAATCCGAGCCCAAATAATATTAAAATATTATTTTCACCCGACCCCTAAACCCGGGTGTTACAAAATAACAAGATGGAGAAGAACAAGAAATAAGAACAAACTGTTTGAAGAATGAAAACTAAAGTAGAATCTTTTATCTCAATACATTTTTATTGTGATTTTGTACAAAGTATTAATGTCATCAGATACAGAAGCCAAAGTTGATTATTAGCAAACTAACCATTATTAATTGCATTAGTAACTACTTAACAACCAATAGAGGAGTTGTTATATTCAATATATAGGTACAGAGTCACATAACATATGAGGGGTTCTTTTAATTAATTAAATAATCTAAGAGTAAATTCTTGAATCAGATGACATGTATCACCATCTAATTGGAGGATTAAGTTTATTAAATTAAATTAGAATTATGATCAAATTGATATAATATATAAGTAAGGAGACCAAATGCATAATTATACAAATTTATGTTAACTCTCACGTTACTCTCTCCGTTAGATTTTAAATTTTTAATGGCAAGTAGTGCAATTGATACAATTTAAATAGTTGAATGGTTTGATTGACAAAATTAAAAGATTAGTGGTCAAAATAGAATCAAACCTATAGTTAAATGGTCATTGATGTAGGTTATCCACGTTAAGTTTTAATGGTTCATAGTTTGATTGATATCACTTAAATAACAATTAATAGTATGGTGGTTCATGTAGTCATTCTTGTAGTCTACTTTTTTTTAATGATAGGTCATGTGATATAAGAGGCAAAATAACATATTTACCTCCGGTTAGACCTAGGGAAGGCTATGGGTCAGGTTTTTGATCAATTCAAACCCAACTTAAAAATTTAATACCTCCATTCAAATTCGACCCAACATAATATTTTACGATGTTCCACCTGAACCCGAATTCTAGAGTAAAAACCTGAACCCGACTTGACCCGATATAAGTAAAAAATTACCAATTTTCATTATTATTCGATAAAAATAAGGAGCTAATTGTAAAAATACAAATAGAGAGAGCATTATAATAATTATTCTACTTTTATTAGACAAAATAGGAAGATAATTGAAATATATATATATAATATAAATAAAGAGAGGAGCATTGTAGCAATTATACCTAAATACTTATAATAAAATTAAACTATTATCCTAGATCAAATCGAGTAGGGTATTTTCACCTTAAACTCAAACCCGATCCGACCCTACATTATCCTAAAAAAATCAGACATGAACCTAACTAAGTTAGAATTTTTTTTCTTCAAAACTCAACCTTATAAGATCGGGTTGGGTCGAAACCCATTGGGCATGAGTCAAATGGGCATCCCTAATTATACTTATACCGTTACCCATTGATCTTCTCAATTCCACATCCGCATACCGGCCAAGTTTTGACATGCTCTTTTCCTTAGCGCCGGTCTTTCAAAGATGAATCTGCATCTACCTTGAACTCCCGGTACTTCTCACACAACAGAATGGGTGACACTCCCGGTGGCACCTAGTACTACACATGCTCCATGGACAATTAGCTTTCAAGGAGTCTCGGGATCAGCAAGACGATGAGTCTCGGGACGAGCAAGACGTTAAACTGAAGGCAGACGGCCGGGCAAAACGTGTACATGCAATATAGGAACATTGCAACCTTGGTGGGCAGAGCATACCGGGAAACCATCCAACTTTTCTGCTATCAGACTCACATTTTCTCCAAGGAGAACATCTCATGCATATAAACCTAGTGCTCCTAATCTCCAAGGCACATGACGCCAACTTTTCAAGTTGTTCATAGGTTTTCTTCATTCTCCTTCCGAGTTGCCATTAATCGTACTTCCAACTTCTGCAAATCTTCAGCTCTCGTGCTCACACAAACAGTTCGAGTCCCATGCTAATATGCTATAGAATGAAGGTAATAGTTTCGGGAGTTGCCAATGAGGCTAGCAGCATTTTGTGATATATCAATTTGGACCGTGAAATGTCTCATAATTGTTGTGGAAGAAACTTCTATTCCAGCACTGATGTAAACTTGATACTTGAATCTATGCTGCAAAATTGTAATATCAGCACTTTTTTCTGCAAATCAAACTGGTTTTTTTGTGAAATTACATCATGTCATTGGACTGTTATGAGTAATCAAGATATATCAGTGCACGCATTGTCATTTATCAGATATTTTAATCTAAATTCTCCTACAAATATAGTTCACTCTGTCACTTCATATCGGATACCTTGAAAACACCATAGAGCAATGGAGCAAAAGATGAACATAAACTTCTAGATTATCATAATTATAGATATTGAGATTCGAATTTTAAATTTTCGTAACTATACTGAATGAACAAACTCGAAATCCGCTTTCCCTTGCATTTCAACTTATGCAACAGAAAAGAAAGCAAAAATAAAATAAAAAAGGTAAAGTTGCCTAGCATTAAGGGTACTCCAAAAAGCCCATCCACCAAGTGACTTTTATTTTTCCCTTTTTATTCTTTTTTCTTTTTCCATTGTTAGATTCTGTATGGAGTTGCTCATGCCTCATAGCCCCTTGGTCTTTGTAGCTATCCAAAGACAAAAAAAGATGTCTCTTTCCTACTTTCTAAAATATGGGCAAAAAACCCTTGTGAAAAAACAATTTTGAATACAGTCTAATGTTTGCTTCTGTATGCAGTAGGAAGAAAAGGTATCTGTTAGTATAAATCCTTTTTCTCAGGCTTGAAAATTGAGTGAATGTAAAATCCAGAAACAAGTTGAGGAGATGTTTAGGGAGATAAGGTTGGGAAAAACATGGGGTAGATGGCAGGCCACCATATTGTGATCATGTGTTCCTGTTTTGGATATGCAGTGATGAGTCATATGTAGCATAGTCTGTTGGGGGGCAAATTAATCACTTTGTTCAAAGGAGTCCTCATTACCCAAATCAACAAGCTAAGGGGAGCATTGTTTTCAAACATCAGTCAATGTGGAATCTATTATATATTCATCAGCTGGAGTTGTGATTACTGATTAGATGTTTGTAATGTGAGTTTGGCATCACAATTCACAGCAGACAGCCTTTCTTTTGTGATGTGCTTTTGTTTCCCTGTGTAGAGAGCAATTCTTGGTTGTTTTCAAACCAAAAATCCAACTTTTTCTCACATGCTCACAGCTCATCATTTTCTTCTTGCTCTGGGTTTCCCCCAACCCACACGTGTTGTTGTCATCAAACAAATAATCCCTTTGTCCCCACTGTTTTTTTCACTATTTTAGGGTTTCAATTCTTTTCCCTATCCATATTCATTACAAGTTTACGATGGGATTGAAAACGTACGTATAAGGATTAGAGCTAAGTTTTCCCACTTGTGCTGTAAAATTGCTTTCTATGAATCCTTTGGTTTGTTTTGATTCAGGAACATTGGTTACCACGGGAAGAAGAAATATTCAGCGATGATGGAATTGTTGCTCAAAGTCCCATCAACTTTGATCAGAGCCTAACTTTTGGCTTCACTTTAACTCAATTAGAGTACAGTGTCATGATTTTGATTTTTTTTTGGTGGCCCTATGTGTTCTTCATCTATGTCCCATTAAAGTTTGTGAACCATAGAATTTATTTACAAGAAAATCGATAATTTAGGCTCCAAACTTAGGATAGAAATCGTTTGTCTCAAACAATGTCTTCTTTAGTGCTCTCATTTAAAAAAGTGAATTTAGCATTTAAAGTTAGGATTAATATCCTATACACTGGCGGTGGAAATTTTTTGTTTCCACAAGCGCCTCAATTATAGGGTTTAGGGTTAGAGTTTAGAGTTTAGAGTTTAGGGGTTTTAGTGAAAAGGTTTAGAATTTAGGGTTCATGTTTAGAATTTAGGGTTTATGGTTAGAATTTAGGGTTTAGGGTTAGGGTTTAGTTTTAGGGTAATATGGGTAGGGATTTAGGTTTTAACGTATAAACCCTAAATTTTAACCCTAAACCCAAAATTCTATCAACAATCCCTAAATTCAAAACTACTACACTTATACCCCTAAACTTTAAACCCTAAACGGAGTCCCTAACCCCTAAAAATAAGACGCTTGTGTAAAAAAATTTACACAAGCGCTTGTGTATAGAACAATTACCCTTAAAGTTATAGTTTATGGTTAGGATTTAAATAATTATAGGTATGGTGTATTTTTAAGGTGTAGGGTTTAGGATGTGAAATCTAAGGTTAAGGTTTATAATTTATTTTTTTGTGTTTTTTAGTGTGGGACATAAAAAAATAGCATAATTAGGGGCGGAGCATTTTTTTCCCCAAACTTAACCCAAAAAATGAAAATGGTTGTACCAATAAGCTGGGTCACGGAGCGGACAACCGTCACGAACTTCTCTAAGATAACTCTGTTGGATGGTTTCCATGGATTGAGACTAGGGATATAAATGAGAACATTCGAAGAACTATTTACTTATTAAGTTAAATAAACAAAAATTTTATGTTCATTTAACTCGGTTCTCCTTTTTTTTCTTTTATTTTTTTTAAAATTTTGGTGAAGTTAGGGATTAAATTGAACATATGACGAGTTTTGGAGTTCAAATTGTAATGCCTAAGAAGCTGAGGACTAGTGGCATAATTTTACTATTTTATTTTATGAGTGTGCAAATTTTAAACAAAATGTTCGTGAATGAACACAAACACTTTTAAAAATAAATAAACAGAAATATAACGAAATCATTTTATTATTTTAGATGATTGAATCTCTATGTATCACATCATATCAGTTAAAAATAAACATTCAATTAAATCGAGTAAAAAATTTCGGCATATAAACAATCAACATAGGGATCTCTTCTTCAATATTCCTCAACTAGTGCCCTCTCAATCTAACAAGATAAGCTGTCATAAACTGTCTACCTTGATCTATGTATCAACAAAAATTGAGATCGTAAATTGTTCAAAATTTACGGGACATGGAGAATATAATATAATCAAGGTATGGAACTATAAATTATTAGTATATCAAAATTTAATCAAATATAAAATATTTTAAATATAGTTATCATAGGACTATATATACATATATGAAATGTCAAAGATATAAATTTTCAGTGCATTAAATATATAAGAATTGATCGACTGAGTTTCAGCTAAGTTTATATATATATATAAAGACGTGTTTTCAACACGTTTAAATATACATTATTTTTTATCGACAAGAGTACTATGATGCATTGGTAAGGTACATTGCACTTTCAAAGAGATGACGTGAGTTCGAATCTTGGAGACAACATTATTGGGAGGGGCAGCCACACTCCCAAATATAGACCATAGGACGGACATGTATACTATCAAACAAAATATACATTATTTTTTGTTTTATGAATGGAGAAAATTTTAATTAATAATGTATGAAAAAAATTAAAAGAATTAAAAAAACAAAACAAATCTTCGGACTCCAGAGTATCTTCAACTAACGTTTAACCCATACGATTGATGACTTCATGGAAGTGGGCAAGAAACACCTTGAAATAATATACTAGTATAGTTTTTTTATCCTAAAATCTTGTATGCCCATAAAATAAACGGCGCCAAGCCGTAATGAGCCGAGCCGTACAACCGCTTTCCAAATACACATTTCGTCGTTTCATTTTTATGTTTTACCCACAAAAAAGAAAAGAAAAGAAAATTGCATTTGGAATGAATTTTGTGTTAATTTGCATTTAGCCAAACCTTGAGTGGTGTTGTGTGTACCTAACCCCAGTCAGATTCTAACCCATCTCTAGTTTTATTTAAAGTGACAGCAACTGGTTAGAAGCAGCCGGGTTCTGATTTCCCAAACTCAAAACTCCTTCCCATTCTTCTCCATCTTCATCAACATTTTTCTAATTATGTAATAAAAACACACACACACACATTCTGTGGAGGTTGTTCATACAAATTCTTTGAAACCTTGGGTTTGTTTTGGATGGGAACTGAGACAAGTGAGGAAACTGTGTTGCAGAGAGAGAAGAAATATAATGGTGGGGGAATTGAGAGAGTGCAGCGCTTGTTGTACAGTTGTAAACTACTACAACCATGTACAACCTGGTCTTGTTCTAGACAAGGGTCATACTCTTCTTCCAAATCTCTCTAACAACATCCCTTTCAGCCCTTAACAAAACTTGTTTAACATCTGATTCTGACCAAAACAATTCACTCCGCAACAACCTTTTTTAACACAAAGAAGAACAGATCTGTCTGAAATTGCCATGAAGAGATCACTTGGCAGCTCAGACTCTGTGGGTGCTTTGATGTCCATCTGTCCTACTGCAGGTCCAATAAAACAATCCCAATTTCCCTACTTGGATTTACTACTATTTATACTTGAAACCAGGTTCTAAATTATGCTTGTTTTGTTTGGGTGCAGATGAGCATAGTCCGAGGAACAACCCCATATACAGCAGGGAGTTCCAGTCGATGTTGGACGGATTAGATGAAGAAGGTTGCCTTGAAGAATCGGGGCACGTTTCCGAGAAGAAGAGGAGATTAAGTGTGGATCAAGTTAAGGCCTTGGAGAAGAATTTCGAGGTCGAAAACAAGCTCGACCCGGAGAGGAAAGTGAAACTAGCTCAAGAACTCGGCTTGCAACCGAGACAAGTTGCCGTGTGGTTCCAAAACCGCCGTGCGAGGTGGAAGACCAAGCAATTGGAAAGGGACTACGGCGTTCTAAAAACCAATTATGATACTCTCAAGGCCAATTATGAAGCTTTACAGCATGAGAATGAAGCTCTTCTCAAGGAGGTAATGAGAATAACAATAACAAGATTTCACTTATTTTAATATGGGGTGGTTTGTTTAAAGTGTGTTAATTTTTTTCTGCAGATAAGAGAGTTGCAGGCAAAGCAGAGTGGGGAGAGCACCGAGAGCGATGTTTGGGTGAAAGAAGAGGTGATCGTGCCCGAAACTACTGATAACAAAACACTCGAACAAAGTGAAGCCTCTGAGCCTGCAGATCTCAACTACGAGACCTTGGACCACAGCAATGGATCAGTCGGCGGCACCACCCTTTTCCCGGACATGAAAGACGGGTCATCGGACAGTGACTCGAATGAAGACATCATCGTCAACAACAACAACAACGCGGCTATTTCTTCACTGTTGTTGATATCGTCGACTACATCTTCTTCTTCACCGTCCTCCATGGATTGCTTCAATTTCACCTATCAACAGCCCCAGCAGTACGTGAAGATGGAAGAACACAATTTCTTCACCGCAGATGATGAAGCTTGCAATTTCTTTTCAGATGAGCAAGCTCCGAGTCTTCATTGGTATTGTCCTGAACAGTGGAACTAAAGGCAAAACATGTATGTAATTATGGGTTATTGAAATGAAGATCCGAGAATTTTGTAAGATGGGAATCATGTAAGAAGTTAAACTAGTACCACGCGATATCCAGTAAAAAAATGAAATCTGGAGAAGAAGAAGAAAGAGAAGGGTTCACGTAGGATGGGAAAAAGGTGAGCAACACCAAAGTGGGGGGCGTGCGGGAATGATTAGATCGTAATTGGAAGCTTTTAAAATTTTTTCTCTTTGTGCTGTAAATGGAAAATTCTCCGTAATCCATTGGTGGAAAGTGAAACTTCCTTTAATGGAGATAAGCTGAACAAAATAACAGTAATCATCATCATTTTTCCTTGCCTTGTTTTTCTTGTTTCCATGTGCAAAACCCAGAAAATGGAACGCTCAAAACTCGGAGTTTAATCCAATCATAATTAAGACATGATTTTCACCTGGTAATAAATGTGAAAAAACAAATCATCCTACTGGGAAAAAGTGGTTTCAAGTGAATGGTTTTGTCCTAAATTCTAATGTTACAGAATATTTGCTTTCCATGAAAAGGAGTGCTTGTTTTGACAAAAGTATCATTTAGGTCCTATTTAATTTCCTTTCCTATTAGAAAATTTGACCAAGAACAGCTAAAGCTTTAAAATCAAATCAACTCAAAAACACTGTAAAATTTTCTTGAAATTTAAATTCTTGATCATGATTGTAAACTACTGCTTTACATTTAGATTGGGTTACACTCATAATTGTAAGTCGAATGAAAAATAAAACTTATACTATATATAAATTTGTTAGTTTCATATTTGATCTTCAAATAATGAGTTTTTGTTTTATTTAAGAAATTTTTAATAGTATGAAAATACAAAATTCAAAATTAGTACCTAATTAACTCGAGACATTAAATTTGGTCAAATGTAATTTTAATATTTAGGTTAACCAATATGAACATTTTTTTAAAAAAACATATAAAAAATTTGTAATGTTTGTTTGGAAGAATTTTTTTAAAAAAAAAAAAACCAATTAGTTGGCTATTGTTGTAAATATATTTGTTTCAAATAATAGTACCTAACATAAATTTTAAATTTATACTAAATTTATTAATGCAATATTATATTATTAATTCAAATGATAATGTTTAGATAATAATATGTAATACTTAGATGTTATTTTAATATTAAACACATAAAATAAAAGTATTCATTAGAAAAACAAGGGAAAACTACACCGGTGGTCCCCAAACTATTACCGTTTTCTTATTTTGGTCCATAAACTATGTTTTTCGGCAAAACCGTCCCTTATGTTACATAATTCTCCTGTTTTGGTCCCCCGACGTTAAATAGCTAACGGTTTTGCTGACGTGACATTTTTTAAATATTTTTTAATCATTTCTCTCTCCTCTTAAAAAAATGTCACGTCAGCAAAATCGTTAGCTATTTAACGCCGGGGACTAAAACAGGAGAACTATGTAACAGAAGGGACGATTTTGCCGAAAAACATAGTTTGGGGACCAAAATAGGAAAATGGTAATAGTTTGGGGACCACCGGTGTAGTTTTACCGAAAAACAATAATGATTTTAATTTTTAACCAATACAATAATGCCATTTATATTAATTTATTATTAAAATGTTTTTTATTTTTTAAAATAAAAATGTTTACATAAATTGATCGATTTTAGTTAATTACAATTTGTTTATTTTCAAACTATAATTTTTAATACTAATGTTTCAGATAGTAATCGGTTAATACTTAATAATAATATTCATTAAATTATTAAAATACTCGGTATTTAAAAATCATTATAACATATAAAAGTAAGAGTGATGCGAAACTTTTTAATTTATTGTGGTTATAAGGTAGTATTTATTCATACATATTTTTAACTCTTTAAAAATACATACACTTTGTAAATAAAAGTGTTTGAACTCGGGTCTTCTAAGATTAACATCATTCATGCCATTTGTTGAGTTCTTAACTAAAATACCTTTTATTTTTATAATATTGACTAATTTGATATTAAAAATATTTTTAAAAACAATTTTTTGATAAATCATAATCATTATAATGGATAGAAAACCATTCATATTAGGAATTATTAACCTGTTTTATAATTATTACTAATTGTTTACATAAATTATATTAGTAACCTATTCTTTTTAAATCATGATCAATTTTTTGATATTTATCTAATTGTTTAGATAAATTATATTATGAGTAACCAGGCTCGTGGTATAGCCCACACTTATTTATGAGTTAAGTCGTTTACAAAGCGAAACCCTTTTTTCATTATCTCAGCTCGGATCTATTCAAAAGTTTGGATCTATTCAAGATAAAATAATATTTTAAAATATATTTACATAATAAAATTTTAATTCTAAAAGTACTTAATAAATAATTTAAGTCCACAACTCGAATAAAAAAATACCATCAAAATCTATGTTTATTTCATTACAATGTATTAAAATAATGAATAAAACGCTATCAAATTGTTCCCATAAAGTAAAGTTAGGGGTTTGAATCACAGCGTTGCGAATGTAGAAAAACGAATTAAGAGAATCGCCTTCATATTAAACAACTGCAAAACACGATCTAAATTAGCCCGTCAATAAATTGAATACTAGTAGTAAAACTAAAAAAATAAAACGCTACCATATATGGGATAATATTGTCCTCTATGGAAGAGAAATGTAAGTAATTTAAATCTGGTATAAAATAAATAGATTTTTACTATGAACATTCCATTTTCATTCGTTTATTATGGGGGCAGATTGACCTTTTCCCACAAACTTAATTAGTGTAGATACAGTTTGTCAACATTGTTCAAAAAAGAAGTTTGTCAACAAAAAAATAAATGAAAAAATTGACCACATATATGTATGTATATATAACGGAAGTTAACTCTTTATAAAGAAAATAACGGGGTTAAGTAATTTTTAAAATATGTATTAATTTAAAATTCAAGGACATGCATTATAAATAAAATTTATGACATATCACATAACTAATAAATTAATTTAAAATCAATCAGAGTTGGGTGTATTGGGAAGGCACATTACACTCTCTAAGAGAGAAAATGAGTTCGAATTTTAGAGACGAGATTGTTGGGAGGAACAGCCACGCACTCCGAACATAGACCGTAAGACGAACATGTATACTACCAAAAAATAAATTAATTTAAAAGTCATACTTTCACACCAACAGATCAATTGAGTATTTCATCACTAAAATACTATTAGTTTATGGATTAAGATTATTTATACAATATAAAATTTAAAAGCATTACATGTTTTTCAAACGGTTAGATTAATTTAAAAGTCATACTTTTTACATTGCACACCCTATATGAGAACGTAAGTTCGAACTTTAAAGACGATATTGTTGGGAGGAATAGCCTCGCACGCCGAGTATGGACTATAAGATGAACATACATACTATCAAAAAAATTAATGGTTGATATTTAAACGTTTAAATCGAAACAGTTCCCTTTATTTTTCTCACAAATAAAAGATTATAATATTGAATTGAAATGAATTCTCTAAAAATAAAAATACTTGTAACAGCCCTTTTGAGTTTAGAAAATTTGGTATTAGAGTCGTAAACACTCTTTTGTTATTGACAATTGTAAAGGAGATTTTCCAAATAACCTAAATTTGAATAACTCAAATATGGTTATGAAGTAATATTTTCTCATATATAATTAAATAATTATTATCCTTCAAATATATGAAAGTAATACATATGTTCCAAACAAATTATTTAAATTTAATAATTAATAAAATTGTATTAAAAAGATATATATATATACTCTTTAAATATACTTAGTAATGTTATATTAAAAGAACAAGTTTTCCTGATATAATACATATTAATAGATATCAAATATTGATAGGATTAATATCCTATACACTGGAGGTGGAAACTGAAAGTTTCCACAAGCGCCTTAGTTTTAGGGTATAGGGAGTTAGTTTAGGGTATATGGTTTAGGGGTTTAGGTGTAGGGGTTTAGAATTTAGGGATAGTTGTTTCAATTTAAGGTTTATGGTTATAATTTAGGGTTTATAGGTTAGGGTTTAGTTTTTAGAGTAATATGGTGAGGATTTAGGTTTTAACCTATAAACCCTAAGTTATAACCCTAAACCTTAAATTAAAACAACTATCCCTAAATTCAAATCCCTTACACCTAAACCCCTAAACTCTATACCCTAAACTAACTCCATATACCCTAAAACTAAGGCGCTTGTGGAAACTTTCAGTTTCCACCGCATGTGTATAGAATATTTATCCTGATTGATAACTAATAAACTATTCAAACAAGTATTGAATATAATTTATTAGATGTGAATTTATTTATTCAAATAAGCTATCATCGATCAGCTGGTGTTATCAAACACTTTTATACAATCAAATAGTTAAATCAATTGGTATAATTCATTACATATTATCGACTAATAATTCACTATTAACATTCCATTAATTTCGAAAAGTGTCATTAACGGAAAGAAACAATGATACCTAGGTAAAAGCGTGAAAGTTGGGTGAGTCTAGGGTACAACGGTCTAATTTAAGGCTAAAAATGACGCAACATAAATGATAGAAAAGACACATGTAACCCCCTCGTCCCGGTCTGGCCGAATGACCGGTCCGAGTGGGCCACACGGGGAAAACCGAGTGAAAACCCCCTAAGGAATTCCCCCTCGGTTAGCAACCCTATTATTTTTTTTCATTTTAAATCTTGTCTAGATGGATATTAAACCCTAAGTGGTCATACAGCGGAACAACAATATATAAACAATCAAACGAACTCAAACAATCATGATTACAGCCCAATTTTAACCTTATACTACAGGCGGTATCGATACCCCTAAGGGGTGTATCGATACCCCTTGACTAGGTCAACGGGTCAAAGTCAACCCATGGAGGCCGTATCGATACACCCAAGGAGTGTATCGATACACTCCCCAAGGGTTGACTTTCCACGGTCAACGCTAAGATGACGGTATCGATACACCAGAGGTCGGTATCGATACCGAACTGGACAGTAACTCAAGTGGCCAAAATAGTATCGATACCCCTCTCAAGTGTATCGATACACGAGGCATGATCAAGAAGGCGGTATCGATACCGTACCAACCGTATCGATACCCCTGCACAGCAAAAACCTCCAAACTCAGCAAAAACGATCAAGAATCGAACCTAGATGCAATTTAGGACTTTCCTAGACCCCAACAAGCATTCATGCAACATTTACATACCACTTTATAGCCATACAAGCACCCAACATGTACATACATCAAGGGAACATGCAATTGAATCAAAGATGGCACTTAAACATCCAAAAACTCATACTTCAACATTCAACATAAGGCAAACTCAAGGGCACATAACCAACATTCAAGATAAGCAATTTAGGCATGGATTACAACTCAAACATGGCATCACGAGCCATACAAAAGCAACATAGCATGGAGTCTAAACAAGCTCCTAAACAACCAACAATCATCCATCAAAAGACACATGTCCCATTGCTTAAACTATTACATGTTCAACATTTAAAAGCCATACTTGATGTACTCAAGCCAACAACCACACTTGGAGGCCCTCCACTTGCTCAAGCAACCCACGAACTAAGGATCTGCAATGTTGAACAAAGAGAGCGTAAACAATGATGCTTAGTGAGGGTAAGCACTAAAAACAAACCTCAACATTGCAGGGTCCGAGCACGATCTAGCCAAGGCAAATCACATATAAACCAAGGATCCACAAGAGCCACAAGATAAAGATGCATGATCAATATACAAGTAAATGTCATGATCAACAAGCTCTAAATCCTCAACACAAGTAGTCACATCAAACATCCAAATGAAGATCATTAATCTCAACACATTGATGCATTTATCAACCAACATTGGCACCTAGCTATGACCCGAATACGCGGATAAACACGTTGGAGCTCACATCAAACAACCACATTACCTCACGGTGGGATTACACTCATCACCGGCCTCGCGGAGGAGATTCCACTCATCCTCACGCCCCGTTGATGGGATTCCACTCATCACCGACTATATTTAAACACAACTTCCGGGCGAACCCGTACTCCTCCTTGGTGACTCAACGCCACCAAGGCCACGCGCGACTTTTGACTCATGTGTACACACTAACATCCTAATGATCGATCATTTGTATTCAAGTATACTAGTGCCAATATTTACTCATTTCACATTACTCATCTCAATCAATTCCGTGCTTAGCACGTACTCACCAACAACCATCATCATGCATGTCTCAAGCATCACAAGTCATATCTCATCTCACATGTATAATACAATATACACAAGCATTCATATCACATTTCATACGAGACATACACAACCTCATAATTGAGTTCATCCAAAGGCTCTAGATCAAGCTTAGGATTAGGCTACCACCCTAATCCTAACTCTAGGTGGGTCTACCAAGCCCAACCTAGTCCATATACTCGAACCAACCATTTTTAAATCCATTCAAAACATTTAACCACTCACCTAAGCTTCCGAGCTCAAAGACCAAGCAAGCGACCACCTTCAATTTCCCAGATTCACTTCTGATGCCTCGCCGATGCCCAAACTCGCTTCTAATCAATCTCAAACACAAACAAAACATTCGCAATCAATAACTCATTATTGGAACAAACCCGAATTAACATTATCAAGCATCCAACACTCAAAATCAACCCCAAAACAGAATTTTCGAGCAGCCCCTAACACCCACTGAATTCTTCCATTTCAAACATCCAAACAACCATCAAACACACCCAAAGCAACCCTCATATACCATACTAGCACCAACCCTCAAAAACCAACATTAAACCACCCCAAAAACCATTTTAAAACCCTCCAAAAACCCCCTTGAAACCCAATTCCGAAAATTGTTCAAAACCATTTGAAATTCACATATGTTATAGCATTTAACCTCTATATATCATAACTAAACATATTAAATCAAAACATTTACTTTAACAACATAAAGCTTTCATTTTTAATCCAAACTTCCCAAAATTCCATTTTCTAAAACTTCCATGAAAATGAAAATAGAAGGTACTTTTAAAGAGGGGAAGATGAGGGGAAGTCAAAAACGTCCTTACCTTTCAAAATGGAGTTGAAATGAGGGAGCTTTTTGGATGGAATAGTGGCTTGAAGAGGGGAGCTCTTTTCACGTTAGAGAAGAAGATGAATAGTGGAAGATGGTGAGAAATGGGTGTTTTTAATTGTTTGTTTAAATTTAAAGGCTAAAAGACCACATTGCCCTTAATGAAATGGGGTATTCACAAGGGCACACCATCTATGGCTATTTGGGACTAAATTTCAAAACACAGTCAAACATTAAATCAATTAGTTTGGAAACGAAACCCGAAATTTTAAGGAACCATTTTAATTATAAAACCGAGCCCAAAATAATATTAAAATATTATTTTTACCTAACCCCTAAACCCGGGTGTTACAACACAACTTAAAATGTTACTAATCAAATTAAAATGTTACACTTTTTAATAACATTTTAGGTTGGTGGATTTTTTTATAAGTTTCAAGACTTGGTTTGTTATTTTAGGATAACTTTCAAAATTTGTCGTAAAAATATAAAACCTAAAATGTTATAAAAAATATAAGATCTCAATTATATGATAAAATTTTAAATTATGTATTTTTAACATTTTAAATTGCACTCATTATTAACCTTAAATTAATGTGTCATATTACACTGTATACTCAAAATTTAAATTAAGGTGCCACATTATAGACTTAGGCCCCGTTTGTGGTTGCGTTTGGCAACTCAAACGAGTTTTTTTAAGTGCTTTCACTTGTTTTTTGGTGTTTTTGGTTGCTTTTAAAACTAGCTTTTCCACCTAAACTAAAAAGCTAGATTTTATAGTTTTTTGGGTGGAAAAGCTAGTTTGAAAATAAAATTACTTTTTTACCTTTATTATTTAATTATAATTTATTGTACATTATGCATACATAATTGTAAAATAATATATATATTATAATATTTATATTGAGAATAAAATTATTTTATTTGTAATTTATTTTATATTTATTATTAATTTGTAAGTAATATGTCCGTATATAATCTAGAATAGTTTATATTTTCAAATTAAATTTTACAAAAAAATAAAATTTTTATTATAATTAAAATTGACTTATTTTATATATTATAACATTAACTATTTGAACATCACCCAAGTTTACTTTTACTTATTAATATTATGTCTAAAATAGACATTTTATCTCCTCAAAATTACTTTTTGACATGACAAACACTAACCAACTTTTCAAAACTATTTTTCAACAGTTAATTTGAAAATCATTTTTTTACTGCACTTTTTAAAATTAACCGCAATGGAAACTATAAAATTCAAAACTTCTTTTATATAAAAAATTAAAAGTTTAAACAATAAGAAGGCCAAAAGAGAGCGGGGATAAAGGGATCCCTAAAAAGCAGCGCCACATGATTGGATCCCCAAATATACGTGTCCGCTGCCACTTGGGACTTGGAGCCCCACCCTTTTTCTTAACCCCTTGGCTTTCCCCCCTTAAAGTCGCATTTCCACTTCGATTTATACTAATGAAATGAGATGTTAAGTCTCATAAAAAAATAATAGTTTGAATTTTAGTGTTTTAAATAGAAAAAAAATTAAGTTAAAATAATCGTTTTATATAAATACTTTCGAAAAGTACTTATATACTGATTGATTTTAAATAAAAGTGTTTGATATTATTATTAAAAAATAAATAAAAAGTCTATCTTAAATATTTTTTAACATATAAAAGTAGGTGATATAAACGAGTAATTATAATCAAAAGTATTTTTGGAAAAATTAAAATATTTTTGAAAAGCAATGAAAACTAGCCTAAAGGTTTGGATTTCAAACTTAAATAGGTTTTATAAAAGTTTTTTTGTTCAATTCGATGAAATTGATTTTTATGTTAACCATTAAATGAATAAATATGACACTTAAAGTTAAAAAAAAAACACTTACGGTTTTAAGAATTATTGAATGATAATTTTAAAATTTTTTATTTGACATATTATTTTTGCTAAGCTTTCCTTCAAAATAATGTAAATATTAGTTTCATTTATTAATATTTTCTTTTTTATAAGAAAGAATCATAAAATAAAAAATCTCCCACAACAAAGCACCAATCAACTGATTCCGCCACGTACTCTTCTATTTTGATCACCACCCAAAAGCAAACCATCTTTTTTTTTTGTATTTTTCTCGCTTTTTTCTTTTCTTTAATCTATTATTATTATTATTATTCAAAATGAAAATGTTACTAGCTTTTATACTTTTGTTTGTTTATGCGGCGTTATAACTTTTTATTTGTTTTTAATGAATACAAATTATTTGTATTTTTTATATTTCACACTAAAAAATTAAATTTAGAGTTTAGAATTAAAATTTAAAGTTAGAGTTTAGCGTTAGGGTTTATAGAATTTGTTTTTTCAAGTGAATGAGTACGAGTGTTATGGAGCTTCGACGGCGCCGTGGGGTGTCTCTCTTCATTGGCAACTTATCTGAGGGGATACATTGGGTTGGCCTAAGATTAGCATTTGACGGCTGTGCACAGATTTTGGACGTGTTTATCTCTAGAAAGCAAGGACGGGATGACCGCAAGGTTAGGTTCGTAAGGATGGGCACAATGGCTGACGCTCGCAAGGCTTCGGAGAGATTTCATGGTGCATATTTGCGTGGTTCAATTATTTCGGTTGCAATGGCGAGGGAGCCTGGATTAACACAGTTAAGGAGAGGAGAACAATGGGGTCATTCAGTTACAAAGAAACTTGTGGATCACGGGCACCTAGTGGGGGTACATCACAAGGAATATCCTGAGCGCCAATCTCCTTTAGAGGTGCTAGGGGTGCGAGATGTTTCTGCAGGTTCTCAACGAAAGGATTCTGATCCATCGAAATCATAAGGGAATCATACTGTATCGCGCATTCGTTCAGTGGGGGGGAAGTTGATTTGGACGCGTGTGAGATTCTGGATTTTTGTCTAATGGGTGGTGTATTTTTGCTTCACTTCTCTCATTTCTTTGGCGGAGGACTTGCAAATGGTTGGCTTTTGCAATTTCGTATCATGCGAACATCTGAGACTATTGTTTTGCTTATGTTTGATGGTACGAAATCTCGGGAGGTGTTTTTATGAGACGGGAATAAGCTGAGCGCTTGGTTTACTTAGGTGGAAGCATGGAACGCCAAGTTAGCCGAATTTTATAGCCGATGTGCATGGATTTTGGTGTACAGTTTGCACCTAAGTATTGATGAGCTATAAGGGTCATTTATTAATGTTGATAAGGAGACGACAGCTCCGCTTTGTTTCGAAATGGCTAATATTCTTTTATGCACTACTAGTTTATCAAGGATTGACAACTTTGTTGATGTTAGTTTACAGAGTCATGTTTTTAATGTTCGAGTGACAGAGGTTAAGCCAATCTTTTAGCCGAGCTTCAAATTGGATAATGATATGAATTTATTGAATTCATATTCAGATTGTGAGTCACAGTCTAAAAGACAATGGCACGACATTCACAGATAAGGGTTGTGGAAAGTCTGACAAGGAAAGTATGATAAGGGATGGTATTGAAAATGAATTGGCTTTGGTTGTTTGAAACTCAAGGGATGTGGGGACGATATGGGATATCACACCGGGTAGGGTGCATCAACTAGATTCTCCTCCGTTGGCTTTCGCAGATATGCAACTTATTCTGAACATACATATCGTGGAGCACAGGTGTTTGAGTGTTGATGAAATTGATCCTAGATTTATTACGGATGTTGTAGAGTCCCATTTGGAGTCCAAATCTAGTTTGTTTGAGGTAGCGGTGCAGCAAATTGATACCATCTCCCCTATATCCGAGGGTTTTCAAAATCAACCCCAATATAAGGTAAATGCTAAAACCAATACTCTTTTACTTGTTAGAAAAAAGAGAGACTGACAAAGAAAGACTCTACAAGCATTACCGGAAACTGCTACAAACAAGAATTCAACATTACGTCGTGAAGTTGATGCTACTATTCACTTGGGTAAATTGATTGGTGTTCAGGCGATGGGAATTGAGGATGACATAGTTAGGGATTTGGGCCAAGTGATTTTCAAGAATATGACAAGTTTGTAAGCATGCGTATCTTATCGTGGAATGTACGTGATTTGGGCAGTGTAATGAAGCGCCGGCAAATTGATGATGTAGTGAGAAGAAATAAGGTAGACATGCTCATGTTACAAGAATCCAAGCTTGATGAGGTCCCTTCCTTGTTTGTGGCTAGTCTGTGGCCCTCAGATTTGTTTAAATTTCTCTTCTCTCTTTCAATTAGACCATCTGGTGGAATTATGACAGTTTGAGAAGCGGTGAGGTTTGTGGTAGAATTATCGAAAGTGTCTCGCCATTTTATTTTGTTGCAAGGACAATGGACACAAATAGGACTGCGTTGTTACACTATTTCTATTTATGCGCCTTGTGAGGCTCGTGAACGTGTTAGCTTATGGGAGGCTTTAGAGCAATAGTTTGGATTTTGCAAACGCAACGTCGATCGTGGAAGTTGTGGGATATTTGTGTGCCGATCGAATCGTTTTGTTTTTCTTTGTTGAATGTGTGTTTTTCATCATGTCTTCCGTGAGGCCAATTCTCTTGCGGGTGTCTTAGCAAAGAAGGGTGTGGATCATGTGGTTTTGTTTCGCGCTTGATGGTGAGCATTTCATCGTTGTATACTGGAGATATTTTTTCTATTACTAGTTTGGTGTTGCGTATTTGAGGTGTGCTTTTGAGCTATGACTTTGCTACTTTCTATGCTTTGCTTTTTGTTTGGTCCCTTAGCTGGTGGTGTTGAGTGTTATCTTTGGTCGTGATTGTGTTTGGCCATGTTTTGTTGGTTACTTGCGTTGGGGTGGTCGGGTTGGTTTTTGTGTGCTTGCTTTGTTTTTTTGTGTTTCCTTGGGGAGTCCTTTGTTATGGCTTGGTTGTGGTGTACTCTTTTTGTAACCCCCTCGTCCCGGTCCGGACGCTTGACCGATCCGAGTGGGCTACACGGGGATAACTGAGGCGAAACTCGTTAAGGCTCCACTTCGGTTACCGACCCAAAGAAAAACTTTTTAATTAAATTATGTTTTCTAGGTGTATTATTAAACCATATATGAGAAAAGCAACAGCGGAAGATACGATGAGGCAAACAGACAACAGTCCACATAAAACAGTCCGTTTTAATCTTTTACTACAGGCCGTATCGGAATGCCCATGGGGTGTTTCGATACGCCTTGACTAGGTCAACTGGCCAAAGTCAACCTGATGAGACCGTTTCGAAACAGGGGTGACCCGTATCGAAACGACCCCAACGGTCAACTTCTCGTGGTCAACGAGATGAAGGTCGTTCCGAAACGCTAAAGCATGTTTCGATACGTTAAATTATCGTCAAAATCTCAGATTTCCAATAGCAAAATCGTATCGAAACGGCTCCCTAGCGTACTGAAACGCCTGGCTCGAAACAAAGGAACCGTATCGAAACGGGGCCAACCGTTTCAAAACGCCCTCTGTCTGCAGATTGGTTTTAGCTGGTTTGTGGTACAAGGCTGTCCCAAAAACACCACTAAGACCCCACACAACACACTAACATAAACCCTAAGGCAAAACCAAACATCTACCAACATGCTTAACACACCACAAGCATATAAGAACCATCCATTAAAGAATCAACAACATCCAACACATGCTTCATACATAAAACTTAAGGTTCATGCTTCACAAAACATACACTTAAGCATTTAAGATAGGCAAGCTTAAACATGGTTTATAAGCAAGACAAGGCAACCAAAAGCCAAACCAACATAACATATAGATGAGTCTAACATGCTCCTAAACAACTAACAACAACATACTTCAAAAGCTCAAAGCAACTACTACATGTCCCATTGCTCGACCATTACATCATATAACATAAAATCCATACTTGAAAGATTCAAAATTCCAACTAGCACACTTGGGGGGCCCTTCTTGCACTAGCAACCCACAAACTACGGATTTGCATTGTCGAACAAAAGAGAGCGTAAGCGTAAAGCTTAGTGAGGGTAAGTTCATTAAAAACAAACCTCGACAATGTAGGGTCCAAGCACGAGCACAACCAAGGTAAATGCATGTTCTTACCTTCGATCCACATGAGTCAAAATGTCAATGATGCATGAACATAAACTCATAATATGCCATGCTCAACAAGTCCAACCACATCATATGTAAACACACATAATAATCCATAAAGGAATCATATTTCATATCATATTGGCACCTAGCTATGACTCGAATACGCGGATAACACGTTAGAACTCACATCCAACACAACCATTACCTTACGGTGGGATTACACTCATCACCGTTCACGCGGAGGGGATTCCACTCATCCTCACGCCCCGTCGATGGGATTACACTCATCATCGACTATCATATATATATAAGAAGAATTTTCGGGCGAACCCGTACTCCATCTTGATGACTACCATCACCAAGACCACGCGCGCATTTGACTCACGTGTGCACACTAACATCCTAATGATCGATCATTTGTACCCAAACATACTAGTGCCAATATTAAACACAAACCACAACTTTTCACAACATCATTTCATATCCACTTCCGAGCTTAGCACGTACTCACCATGATTAACATCATGCACAATCCACATGCATATAACAATGCAACAATCCAAGCCTCAACATACATGTATAACACCATATACATAGCCAACACAATCACAATTAAACATGAGGCATAAACACATTCAAAGATCAACCATAGTCTCTAACTATAGCTTGGGATTAGACTACCAATCTAATCCCAACTCTAGGTGGGTCTACCAAGCCCAACCTAGTCCACATGCTTGAACCAAAAACGCAAAGACCATTTAAAAACATTTAACCACTCACCTTAACTTCCAAGCTCAACAACTAAGCAACCAAGACCTTCAAGCTTCCGGATTCACTCCCGATGCTTCACCAACACAACCTCTTGCTTCTAATCATCATCTCAACACAAACAAAACAACCTCGAATCAGTCCATACATCCATGTAGCCAACCCGGAACACTACTCAAGCATAAAATACATGAATTCAAGCTATGAACAACCCCCAAAACATCAAACTCGAGCAGCTCTCAAACCCAATCCAAAACTCTTGTTTCAAACACTTTTAACACCTCTAGAAGCCTCCAAAACAACCTTCAACCAACATACAACCAAAAGCCCTCAATTTCCAACATAAAACAATCCCAAAAACAACCTTAAAACCCTTCTAAAAACCTATCAAAACCCAAATCCGGGAATCTTTATAAAACACTCTAAAATTCATATATGTTGGACCTCTTAGGTTGAAAAAACTTATCTAACATTAATAAATCAATAGCTTTGATAAAATCTCATAAAGTCACAACCTTTAACAAAATTCTTGTAAAACCCAAAATATGAAATACATAGTTTTAATCAAAACTAAAGGTACCAAAATGTAAAGGAAGCCAAGGCCAAGTCAAAAATGCCATTACCTTTTGAAAAGCTTCAAGGATGAAGATGAAAGGAAATGGAATAGTGATTTGGAGAAGAGCTCTCTTCTTTGTCGTTTGAAAGAGAAATGGGGAAGTGAAGAAGAAGAAGACAAGGCCCGCTTTTAATTAAAAGAGGTTTTAAATGAAAGTTCATTTATTTACAGATTTGCCATTAATGAGATGGCAAATCTCAATATTCACAAATTCCATGGAAAATGAGTTTTAAATCTATTTAAGTCCAACATAAAAATGTTTGCTTTGAAATCACAAAGTCCAAATAATATATATTATTATTTTAATTATAAAATCGAGACTTAAAACATTATTTTATTATTATTTTCACCTGACCCTCAAACCCGGTGTTACACTTTTTCTCCATTTTAAGTTTAGAGAGTTTTTAATGAGGTTCACAATCGGGGTTTATATGATTTGTTTCTCTAATAAATTATACTTTTTGCTGAGAAAAAAATTAGGCATAGAAAGAGACACCGAAAAAAATAAATAATTTTTGTCCGTTCTTAATATTAATTTTTGGTGAGGGTAAAATAATATAAAATGACAGTAGTACCCCTAATGGCTAATATGTATAGCAATGTGAAGGGCACTGGTGCATCACATGTAGAGGGTGAGGTACTTGCGTGGATTTTTCATATGCTATCGCCATTCCCCTGATTGTACCTTCCCATGATATTTAATATATTTATCATTTTACTAACAACCAGTTGGTTTAACGAAATAAGACGATAAATTTTATAAGCAATATTAATGGTTTGAATTTTGGTATTTGTGAATTGAACAATTTAATTAAGAGGTCGCCCCATAATAGGCCTTTTTAATACCCAATTCAAATTAATCAATTAAAAAATTAAATACCAATAATTATATAAATTAAATCCATTATTTTTATTATATAAAATCCAAGCCATTCATTCATGAAATAAACTATCTCATACCTTATGGAGTTATGGTTTGAATTTTTTATGGGGCATTATGGAATAAACTAGGAGGCTGGAACCCACGAAAGCTCCCTAAATAATGATTATGCTAAGGTAGGACAGAATCATAAGGCCTATAAAATAAAATAGTGACAACCACAAATTACAAAATTTGAGAGGTCATTTCGAGGTTGATGCTCAAATATTTTACAACGACATGCTGTTTCATACGAAACTTTGCGAGGGTCCAAATTAGTATATCTAAATTCTAAAAAAATAAACAAATAGATATCATTTAGTTGACATAGTAATTAAAAATATTTATATTATTTTATTTTGTGTGGGTTCGAATCTTAGCTGTTATTTTATCTCTCTACGCAATAAAAAATAATAATAGCGGAATTAAAATAGAACGATAAATATATATAATTATAACTATGGATCAAAAGAGAAAATGTAAAGTATATAGATAGTCCCTAAACTATGATTTTTGTATCATTCTTATCATTGAACTTATTGTTGCACTTAATTATACCATAAGCAGAACAATGAAAGAAGAAATTATTTGTATATTTAAAACGTATCTCATTTGAATCCTCAATTTTATCTAAAATATCATTTTTGGTATTTTTCTGATATTTCTAAGCAATCAAAAAATTATTCAAAAAATCTATATTTTAAATCTATGAAGATTAATAATTTATCTTTTAAGATTATAATTTTTTGAAATTTATAATTTTTTGAATCATTTAAAATTACAATTTAAATGTTTTTTGAACGACATAATTTAAAATCTTAAAGAATATATAATAATTGCATTACACCTTTAGGTGTTTGGAATGTTGGTCCAAATATTTCTCTTTTGGAAGTTCAAAACGTCTTTCTATATTGGCCAATTCAATATCTATACTTCTTGATAAATTTCTATACAAGATTTTCATTTTCTTTCTTTACTTCTATAGAAGTATTCCATTTAAAATTGTTTGTAAAATCATTGGCGACAACTTTTTAATTTTCTGGTTCCATTCTCGTAGTGACATAACTCATCGAGATCTCTTCAAGATTTTAATCTTTATTTCAGGTACCTGAAACTCTTCAAGAGTTTTATTATTAGTTATGTCTTGGGTTTCTTCAGAAGCACCCGCCTCTAATATATGACCATCTCATACTATTTTTCATTTACGAGAATTTTGATCATTGAAACTAATTTTCAACTATCATGCTTCAAGCATGAATTGCATCCATTCGCTCTAGCATGTAATTTAAATTTAGAGCATTTCAGATGGTATATGAGACTTAGTTACTCCCATTGGGTCAGTATATATGACTGGCAGTTGACATTTAATAACATGAATTATCTTATGAACTTCTAGTTTATATACGATGGTCTAGATAATGATAATTCATTTTCTTTTATCCAACTAATTATTATCTCCCCTGATGTTGAAAAAAGCTATGTCATAAATGATTCTCCAATTAATGTTTAAGAATTTAAACATAAAAGGAGACTCGTACTCAATATATATATATATCTCAACCTTACCCATTTTGTGCGTTGTGGTGGAGCAATTCATATCGCACATTAGAAAATTATAAAATGGAAAATGTATGACTTCTGACCAAAAACCAATCATAACGGGGAGTTTATTATAATTCGTTGGCTTGATGCGTATAATTGCTGCTATATGAGAATACCATATAAATAATAAATGTCTTGTTCTCATAGTTTAGTTATTAAAGAGGAGGCATCCAATTGAAATTTTGCTAAACTGTATTTTTCATAATCAATAGGCTTTGTATCAACCGGTATAGCCTAAAATATAAACCCACTAGCTTATGCAAGACGAATAGTCTAATTGCATAATTTGAATCCTTTTAGAATCAATCTCACAAACTTCTGGTTGTAAGTTGATAAAATAATGCAGATGCATCTACTAAATCATATAAAACTTTCCACATTTGTGGATATACGAGCCCATATTTCATTCAGATATGCAAGACATGTAGTCTCAACTTCAGTACAAGAACATCAAGTTCTAGTTCTTTTGGTAAGTGGGGTCAACTAAATCCTTTGAGAACAAACAACACAAGAACTTCAGGTTCTTTTAGTAAGTGAAATTTAATCAATTCTTTTAAGTAACACAAGACCTTTATGTTATTTAATAAGTGAAATTATTCAATTACTTTGAGAATAAGCACCACGAGAACTCTAAGTTCTTTTAATACATGTGCATGTAAATCTCAATAATTTCCGCATCATTATTGATCAGGATGGTCTAACCGATCATGCCAACTATATAAAAATATGTATATACATTTTGAATTTGGTAAACTTGTAGTTTACCATAACATGTGATTCAATCTCACTCGTACATGTCTAGTACGATCATCAAAATTTTTCCTTTGAATAAGAATATATTTAACTCTTTCGGAGCTTTCAATAAAAATTATCTTTTGGTATCAATATATAGCTCTTCTAGAGCTTTTAACTGACTTTTTGGCTAGTAGAACTTATATCCACATTGGCTTATTTCAAATGTCAATTGATAACATATGTTATCTATAATTCCCAAAAGAATATTTTGCGAACTCATTTTTTTCTCTTAAAATTTTCACTTCTAGTGGTGACGATATTATTACCATTAGTGGTAATTATTGCAATATTCACAATTATGCACTTTTCATAATGTGTTTTTTCTCAAGAACTTATTGTTCTTCTAGAGCATCAATATTTTCAGTACTTTGAGATATAGTACTCACATTATCCCTTACATTTAAATGAGAAAATATATCTTATACTTCTACTAAGTATAAAGCGTCACCATAGATTGTATTTGATAAGTAATCATGTGAAACAAAATAAATAAATATCATAATATATAAATATAAATATAAAACGTAAATAATTAATGTGTAAAATAAATAAATATAAAGTAAAATAAATAAAAAGTTAAATAATTCTATTTAAGGTTATGAAAATAAATAGAATATGGTTTATTCCCTTCGAGGGTTATAAGGAAATCAACAACATTCAAATAAGTTGGACCAACAATGTCCAAATAAATTGGACTAATATCATCTTCATCATTTTTCGCAAACAAAATTTGCTTCTATTTTCTTTCCTTTATCATTCAATGATTGTTGATTTTTCCAGTGTACGATAAGTATGAGATCAATGGTTTATAACATCACATTGGTAATAAAAAAGATTTCACTTTCTTAGAATGATCTTTATCAAAATGACCATATTTTTCATGTATATATTCATACCCTCGACCACGACCACAACTTCTAATGTGGCTGTAACGCCCGAGTTTAGGGTCCGAAAGATAATCGGATTCGGCTCAAGTTCGGTTCGGGTTAGTTGGTTGGTTAGGTCTAATTTTGGGGACCCCTTTTCTAATAAAATGGTTTTTAAAGTATATTTGGGCAAAAAGGAAGTTTTTGAATGGAAAAAGAGGAATTTTCCCAAATAAAATTAAAAGGGGTATTCTGAATCAAAAAGTCATTTTCACAAAATGCTATCATCTTCATTTTGAACAAGGTTTTTCACGTTGGTTTCCTCCCTTCAATCCAAATCCTTTCCTTTTGTCAAGGATAGCAAGGTAACTTCTCATTTACTTTGGTTTTTACTTATTTGACTTGTCATCAATGAAATCTTCCTTCTAAACCCATTATATTTCATATTGGTTTTGGGTTGAAAAAATGGGTATTTTCACTTGATTTTCATGGTTTTGATTATCCATGGTTTTATATGTGTTTTAAGCTAAGTTTTAAGTGGTTAGACATGTCGGAATATTGGTTTAATAATGGGAAACCCGAAATTAGTCAAAAATAGGATTTTTGAGTTGAAAATATGGAGTTTTTGGCTTGGCTTTGGGGTTGATATCGTTGCTGTTGGTTCCTTAGTTGTTTGGGTGTTTCTAGATGATATTTTATGTGTTTTGATGTTTGAAATCGATGAGTTCAGTTTGGGGTTTAGTTAGAACGAAATTCGGTGAGGTTTTGGGTGAAATTTGGCTTTGAATCAATGTGTTTTTGTTGCAAGAAGTTAGATTCCAAGTTGCTGCTGGTTTACAAGTATATTTGCATCCTAATGTTCTGTTTTGGGTTGCCTAAAAGCAGAGGAAATTTAATTGGGTACTTCGGACGCGAGACCGGGTAGTTCAGAGGCTTGAATCGGTGTTTCGACTAGCGTTAGTGTGTTGGCTAGTGAGTGGAAATGTTTTCTAAGCCTTAACATGGTTAAGGATATGTTTTGGGGGTTTAGATTGAGCTTGATAAGCCAATCTAAACTCAAGAGTAAGTTTTAAGCATTTTATTCTTTATTTCTGATAAATTCTGCTATATGCTATGAATGATTTCCACAGTGCATGTTTGCCATGAATATCCTTGTGTTATGCATATGATTGCTTTAATTGATCCCATGCTGGTTATGGTTGTGACCATGAGAACACGAGGTAAGTGTTGGTTTGGTGGGTTATTGACAATGTGAAATCTTATTACCGGATATAGTTGGTCGATCAATAGGATGAGAGTGCACTCAGGGTAAAAGTCGCGCATGGCCTTAGTGATGCTAGATTCCACTAAGGAGGAGTACAGTGATGTGAGATTCCACCGGAAGCTATGTTTTACTAGACAAGTGAGTATGGTGATGTGAGATTCCACCGAAAATGTCTAGAGGTTTTGAGAACTATCTGCATATCCGAGTAAAAGTGTTAAATGTCAATATACCCATGGTGCTCTAAATTCTCATGTTGAGCATGTTTTATCGTTCATTTCCATTTATGTTTATGCATGTAGTTGGTTACGTTGTATGTATAATGAGAATCAACATGAGGTAAGCTTGTGGCTTGTGGATGCATTCGGTAAATGCACGAGATGTTAAATGGATGTTTGTTATGTGTTCAAGCATGAGGGAAATGATTTGGAAATGGTTTTGGTTTCAAGCAAACTATGGTTTTAAAACATCATTGTTGTAGCTATTGTTTGAGCACCGCTCACTAAGCTTAAGTGCTTACGCTCCTTTTCCAACAATGCAAGTCTTTAGACTTTCGAAGTAGCTCGGGGAACAAGGGAAAAATCTAAGGGGTTGATTTTGCTCAAGTATGGTTCTTAGACTTCAATAAATAGTATTAAGAAATGGGATATAACCTTTTGGTTTAAGGGGTTGTTGATATGTCTCTTTGTTTTAGACAAGTTTGTTTGGTTATGTATGTCTTGTAATGCCTCTTAACATGTTGATACATGCCTTGGTTTGACTTTTGACCCTTTTGTAAATGTTAAATATGAGTGGTTTTCTTTATGAATCATGGTTTATGAATCTTGTCATGTTGAATCTTGCCTTGTGGAATGTCTATCTTGTTTTAATGAGTATTCATGGTTGTCTTAAGTTGTATGTGTGTTTATCAGATGAATGAATGCTTCTTAGTGTGTTTGTGCTGGCATCCTTGTGTTTTAAATCTACAAAACTCTGTTTTCTGGGCATGGGGTATCGATACGCTCAAGGGCAGTATCGATATGGTTCCCTGTTTTAAGCCTATCGTACCTATACGCGGGGGCGTACTGATACCTGCTTTGGTCACTGGAAATCTGATATTTAGGCGAGAAATTGGGGTATCAGTACTATAGGGCGTGTAGGTGTTCCCTTTTTGTGAGAGCGCAAGTGCACACTCCTGCCAAGTTATAGTATAAAATATATCAAATCCCACGAGGATTGGACAACTTGTTTCGTTTCGTAGTTCCTACACAAGAGTAAAATAAAGCACAAGTAAATTGTTTGGTTGAGAAGAAAGGTAAATAAAAACACAAGTAATGGAAGTGGTGAATCAGGTTGATAGAGCAGGCAGGGTTATGCTGCCACTTAATGTGAAAACTGCGTTGTGATAGGTATGAGTTATCCTTTGCTGCCACGATATGCTGCCTCGGCGGGTACGACGGGCGGCAAACTACGACCTTGTCGCGCGGCCGCAGCAGGTCACTACCACTGCAGGGGTGTACTGTCTCGGCAGGTGGAACGGAAATAAGTCCTGGCGGAGAGTCTGGCAGATACTCCAAGTTCGGCAGGACAGTCGACGGTGATGCCTCCTATTTCTAGGTTAGGATGCTCGATATGCTAACTTGTGGACTAGTGTGGAACCAAATTAGTCAACTCGGTTGGTGATCCATTTTATCCGCTGAAACTTATGGACTAGTGTGGAACCAAGTTAGTCACGCCTCAGCACGTTGTGACCGTACTTAACCCTTTCGTGAGCCTTGCACTATCGTGCCCGACAAATGGATTCTCTCAAACGACTAGTGTAGAAAGATTGAAAGAAATAAGAACAATGGATTAAGTAAACTTGAAATATTTTATTAAAGAATAACTCCAAACCCTAAAACAACTGTTTCTCACTAGTTACAACATAACCCTAACCCAATGGAAATTAGAACATGGCGGCAGTGAAGAACACAAGAAAAGTCTATAAAAAACCTAGGATGATTTGAACTAGGAGTACAATGGGTATTTATAGACTCAAGACTAGGTTAAGTCCTCCTTAAAGCAGAAGTCCTCTAAAGTAGCTTTCCTTCTTTAATATAACTTTAAATGCCGACTTCTTTGCTTGGAATATGGACTCTATCTTGTTTGCCTTGGTTCGCAAGTAAGCTTTAGAATTTTGCTTCAGCAGCCCTGGCCGCTGCTACATACGTCGGAAAATCAAATGAACGCCGGCGATAGATTCAGGAGTTTTTGCTCTACATATTGCGCTCTGGTTCTCCCAACTTCCATAGTCAGCTGCCGAGGGCAGCAGGATCAGTAGCAACTCTACTCGGCAGGTGCTTGGCAGCAACTAACTTCTGCTGGAACTACTTCATTACAGCTCCTGGGTTTGCTCCTCAGCATTGTGTCCTCCGCTTCTCAGTTCCATCGTTCAGCTGTTAGTACCTACATACAAGAATACACTAAAACATTATCTCTTGTTCACCGAATAAATGATAAGTTATAAAGGTAAGGCAGAACAATGAAATACTGTAAAATGCTATGCATGATCCTACTTATGCCTAAAATATGCTTAAAAACAGTAATAATAAGAGTTGGCATGTGCATGAAATATAGGACTTTTAGACACTTTACAAGTACGGGCCTTAGGTGTATCGATACGGTCCCTGGTGTTGACTTTGAAGCTTGACCATTGAGGGCGTATCGATACCAGCCTAGAAGGGTATCGATACGATCTCTTAAAGTTGACCTTGGGGGTTTGACCATAGAAGGCGTATCGATACCAACCTTTGGGGTATCGATACGGCCTGTAGTAAAATTGTTAAAAATTACCCTCTAATGTTTGTAATTCTTGGTTCATGTTCGTGTTTGTATCTTCCGTTGTGTGTCTGTTCACATAGGTTACAAAATGGATTTTAGACAAGATTAAATTATAGAAAAAAATTATGGTTGCTAATCGGAGTGAAGCCTTAACGAGTTTCTCTTCAGTTTTCCCCGTGTAACTCGTTCGATGCGGTCCCGGGTCGAGGGGGTTACAGTGGCTTTTATTCTTTCCATAATATAATCTCACATTCACTTCAGGGAATGGAGTAGAACCAGTGGGCGTTTAAAACTTTTCACGATATGTGTCTGAGGACAACATTATTTGTCATGAAAAATAGCGTATGTTTTTATTAACATATCCTTATCACATAGAAAAAAGATTTAATCCTCGTACGCAACATTGTTAAACCAGTTCACATGGTCCTTTAAAAACCTCTTTTGAGACCAGTAGCCTCGTAGAACGAGATGCCCAGCTAATATACTTGGATTATATCGAAGTTATGTTACCAATTGAATAGTGATTTACCATGTTTGCATTCACTTTAGGGAAAGAAACAGATCCAATAATCGCATGGAATAAACATCATGCTTGCATTCACTTCAGAGAATGCCTCCCATTGATAATCGCATGGAATAAACATCATGTTTTACATTCACTCCAGGGAATGACTCCCACAGAAATTCTTGTCAAGATGAATTTTTGTAACATGAACTTGGGAGAAGTCTATAGTCGATTTTTTTTCGACGTAGAAGAAATATTGCTTTCGAGCAAAATAATCATGATTTATCGTACTTTAAAATAATAATTTAAAGAATAAAAATAAAAATAAAGTTTGCGGATATTGATTTTCCTCTCGAGGACAATGAATACATAGCAAATGACCAAAAAGCTTCTCATAATTTCTTTACGTCACGTCTCTTGCCACGCCATTTAAACATATCATGTAAAACTCAAAACATTTAAAACATCAATGATCATCGATAAATAAATATTGATCTTTAATTACAATATGATGTAAATATAACAATGAGGGGCTAGATCATTTTTATAATTGGTTTCAAAGTGTTGGAACATAGTACACCAAATAAACATGTTATGAGGAAATCGAATAAATTTGAACTAATAAGGAGAAACCTTATTACTAGTATCACTTTATCGACCAACATCTATCAAATTAATATTTATAACGAACAATATTATCAATAATATTATAATATCATTATTAAAGATGTTGTCAAACATGAATACCAGAACTAGTTTCTCTTTTTCTTCGATTTATTTATCATTTATTGTGGCCATACAATCGTACATATATATAGGATCACGAGTAGTCATAATTTATTTATAAAAGAGAATGTATCAACATATTATCGATCAATTTCAAATAATTCATAGCATGGAATAATCCACATATCATAATAAATAAAAATATAGCAATCGACTAACACAAAAGAAATATATTTATCTGAAATTATGGTGAATTTACTAAATAGATAATAAGTGAATTTACCAAATCGTCATGTCTTCTATTCACTCGAGAAAACACATAATAAATTTATTAACCAAATTAAATTACTAAGTGTGATAAAGAATTAAATATAAAATAATATATGAAGATACCTTAATTGATATACCAAAACTTGGAGCAATGCAATCAAGCTCAATCACAATTAATTATCACTTACGTCGTCAAAAAAGATATTGATCTAGTTTGCGCCGATCATTTGCCACTGATATAATAACCAAACAGAAGAATAATGGATCGAAGTACACCGTCATTAATATAAGAGAAAGAGAATCAGTAACTATAAAAATAAGGGAAAAACTTATTTTTGGTTCATCATATAATCGAATTCTTTTCAGTAACTTCTTTTGAATTAGAATGATGAAGACCTCAGTTGATTAGAATCTCGTGATGATAACGTGTTAGAAATAAAATAACGAATAACAACAAATAAGAATAAAATAACAAAGAGATAAGAGAAAGAGGGATGTTCGTATTATTATCCAAACTAGACTTGTGTACAGTGCCTTCATCTATTTATAGGCATAAGAAGTACACAATACATTAAACTCTAATTAATGGAGATAATATTCCTAATGATAAAGTAAATCAAATCTCTTAGATAAAGTTCTTATCATTATACACATCCACATAGATAAATAATTATAACATTTCAGGTTTTTTGTTGTTGTTGATATTGAATTATGTTTCTTGACCCTCTACTCAATCCCATTGGTAATGTTGTTAAGTTCGGTCTGACTAAATTGTCAAAACAAATTAGTCTCCGATGAGTTATCGGTTGCAACGTCAATACGATTTATGCCATTAGAACCTGTCATGTTTAACTAATTGTCCCATGTAGGGATGGGCCGAGAGGTTAGAGGGGGCGATCATCCTCCCTAAAAATATTAAATTTATAAATGATTAAGATTTTTGTAAAAAAGAAATTCTATGTATTTGGTATTGAAAATTTATTTTCTCCCCCTAAAATTTTATAAGTTCACCCACTAGAATTTAATAGGTTCTCCCTCCTAACATAACGTCATGCGTCCGCCCTGATCCATGAACATTTACATGATTTTTAGTTGTTTTAAATTTTGTATAGAATTTTATGATTTTAAAAATATACTTTAAAAAGTAATTTAAAAAGAACTCAACAAGTGTCCTAGTGAAAAAGTTTATGATGTTTATCACAGGAGACAAAGGTTCAAATCGCTTTCTCTACATGGTGTATGTGCATTGTCAAAGGGTTAAGAATATTTATGAACAAATATTACATTGTAATCACATTTACACTATTAAAAAGTATTTTTTTAAAAACATAACTTGAAAATATGAATTTTATTAAATGTTTAAAAAATTGAAAATTAGATTTTTTTTTTAAAATATTGGAATAGTACTTAAAAACTTTAATTATATTAACGTTATTATGACTATTTTGTAACAATTCGATTAAATTAATAATTATGTTATAATTTTTAAAAGTTTCATGGTAAAAAGATATGAAAAATATAGTTTAGAGAGTAATTGTGCATTTTACCCAAGGAAGATTGACAAAAATATAAAAGGAAAAAATGAAGAAAATGTATGGGAGGGATTTGGTAGGTTGAGGTTTGTCATGTAGCAGACAAAGGTTAGGGTAGTGCAGAATTCAGTGCAGAGACAGCAAAATTAAATAATTAAAATACTATTTTTTTTTATCAAATTAAAATAAATAAATAATAATATTTTAGATAAATGGCAGCTAGCTAGCCTAGACTAGTCCTCACTGTCGCACTACACTAGACTGGGGGCGCACCTACTGTACAATTTTCTGAACATGACGTGTGACCTTTCCATTGGATCCAGTTTTAATAATGTTGTTAGTAGTACTATGTAAATAATGTTATTATATTTACAGATTCTTGCAGCAGTTGCAGTGTACCTAGTGGGGAACATAAAACCAATTGCAATTTGCTTCGTAGCAAAATTAAATATATGGCCCTTCTGAAAAAGCAAAATTAACCGATTCGCACTTAACGAAAAAATAAAAAAATAATTTAGTTTTTATGAAAATTTTTCACAAAATTTAGCCTTTATAAATTAAATTACACCCAATTTAGCTCATCCGTTAGTTTGATCGCGTTGACCGTCAATATCATTTAACGGTCAAAATATAAAAGGACATGTGGCATGTTTTGGGCGTACCACATCATCAAAATCGATTTTTTAGAAAAAATGCTAAAAAATTCTTTAAAATATAAAAAATTATAAAAATTCATTAAAATTTCGAAAAATATAAAAATATTAGTTTAATTTTTTCTTATTTTTCTTTTTGTAATAGAAAAACATAAAACAATATTTTTTTAAAAACCTAAAAGTTTCATTTCTTTCAAAAAAAAGACTCATAAATCTCTAAATCAAGCATTAGCACCGATTCAACCACCGGTCACTCCCCGTTACAGAAAAACCCTCGTTCTCCCTCAATATTTCTTCTCACCAGCACGTTCGTCTGCCACAGTACCAACAACTTTCACCGTCCATTAAACTGATTTGAGGACTTGGGAATGTAGGGTTAGGATTTAGGGTTAGAGATTTAAAATTTTTGGGTATTTTTAAAATTTTTGAAATTTTGAGATTTTATAATTAAAATATATTTTTAAAAAAAATATAAAATTTTCAAATATTAATTCATTATAAATATTTATATTTTTTTAATAACTATTACAATTATTTTTTATTTTAAGTAAAAAGTATTTTTTATTATTTTATGCATGATTTTAATTTTTTACACATTTAAATATTTTTCTTGATTTTTTAAAAAAATATATTTTTTTGTAATTTAAAATATTTTTCAAATTTTAAATATATTATTTTATAATTTTAAATATATTTTTTTAAAAATTTCAAATGATTATTTACGATTTTGATGATGTGGCACGTCTAGAGTGTGCCACGTTTCACCATCATAATAATTACTTTTGAGTTAACGGTCAACTTAACGGAAGGACTAAATTGATTTTTTGGTAATCTTCACCAGTGGTCACTTTCATTAAGAGTGTGTTCTATTTTGGTCACCAGAATTCAAAAAATATTATTCCGGTCACTTACGTTTAGAATCGTTTCTATTCTGGTCCCTTAGCCGTTAATCTCCGTTACTTAAAAAAAATAGTTTTTAATTTAACCCTCAAACTTTCAAAATTTTATTTTTCACCATCTTCCCCAAAAATTATAAAACTAAAACCCCAGAAAATTAAACCAATGGCTATAACCCAACACTAGAACCCATCCCCCAAGATTAAAAGAGTCGGCTTCCATTGCAAATGGCTATAACCCAACACTACAACCCATTCCCCAAAACTTTCGAATATATATAATTAGACTAATATCATCGTATCCTAAATCTTGATTTTGTAAGGGAAAAGAGAAGTGCAACGTTCCATCGACTCGATTCAATACAACTTATTTGAAATCTGCGTTCATCAGTTTTGTTCAACTTTTCGGATTATTAAAGAAACATTGAAAAAATATGTTTACTAAGTTCTGGTTGTTAACTGCTTGCTGAATGGCACCAATCCATTGAGGCAGATGTGTTCTTGGCAGTGATTACCTATTGAAAAAAAAAATCACCTTTTGCTTCCTAAATGCAGAGATCACATACGTCATTTTTGATGAAAAGTTGAAAATTACTAACAAACAAGCACTAATCCAATGAGAGCTGGAAAAGAGAAACATATGCTTTTTAAAAAGACCAGTAGAGTTGTTATAATTAAGGATGCTTAAAAAGCTGAGCAGAGTAGAACTTTGGTGTTATAGAACAAGCCAACCAAATAGCATCAACTATCTTGTTTAAGTTTTCGGTTAAAATTACACCATAACGAAAAGGTAGTAAGATTTTAATCTTGGGGGTATATTCGAAAGTTTAGGGGAACGAGTTGTAGTGTTGGATTATAGCCATTTGCAATGGAAGTTGGCGCTGTTAATCTTTGGGGAATGGGTTGTAGTGTTGGGTTATAGCCATTGATTTAATTGTCTGATATTTTAGTTTTATAATTTTTTGGGAAGATGGTGAAAAATAAAATTTTAAAAGTTTGAGGGTTAAATTAGAAATTATTTTTTTAAGTAACGGAGACTAACGGCCAAGTGACCAAAATAGAAACGATTCTGAACGTAAGTGACCAGAATAATCTTTTTTGAATTATGGTGACCAAAATAGAACACACCCTAAACGAAAGGGACCACTGGTGAAGATTACCCTTGATTTTTTGATTTTTCGTTGAAGACCACTTTGACCTTTAAGCCACATTTACTTTTGAGTTAACGATCAACTTAACGAATGGGCTAAATTGATTTTTTTTATTTTTCGTTGAAGGTCAGTTTGACCTTTAAGCCATATATATATATATACTCTCTTATATAAATTATACTTCCTCCGTCTCATTTAATATGTCCACTATTAATTTTTTTTTTTATCTTTGACTCATTATTATTTTAAATTTATTATCGATAAAAATGTGAAAAATATGTTTTAGAAACCTTCAATCAAATAGTTTAAGTATATATATATTATAAAATTTAATTAATTAAAATATTTAAAATAATTATGGTTAAAGTTAAATAAAATTGACCAAAAAAGTCAATATCGAACATACTGAGAGGGACAAAGAGAATATATTTTTAACACTTACAAACCGCCGCCATGAGAACTTCTTAAAGTGTGAACCTTCACGCATATTAATAACTATATATGATTTCTCGCAAACATAACATGCAGACGATCATTAACGGAAGCTTATCAGATGTAAGAACTCAGTGAGTTAAAGTGTGTTATCTCAGACCATGTGGTGACACACGTAGTCTCTTTGATGACAAATCGACCTAGACCATCACTTCCTAAGACATCTAACCAGTGCCCACACCACGACAACTATTTATCGACGTTCTTCACCAACATCATTTGAACCACGTTCTTCCACCATCCAAGAACACTATTCATATTTCCTGTATATATATATATGTGTGTGTGTGTTTGCGCGCGCGCGGGCCCGCGCTAGGATCTCTTTTACATAGTGTAAAACTCTTTAAGTTTTACATGTTTTTTGGACCGTTGGATGAGTGAAACGAATGGATGAGATTAACAGTAAATATGTGAACTCTCTCTCTCTCTCTCTCTCTCTCTCTATATATATATATATATATGAGGTTTAGGATCCACTTACACAACGTAAAACTCAAGTAGTTTTACACTAATTCATGGCTATTAGATGGGTAAAATGGATGGATGAGATTAGCTCCTTACTTTTTTTCCATGCGATAAATCTTCACATATCCTACTTCTAATCTCATCCATCCATTTCACTCATCCAATGGTCGTGGGTAAGTGTAAAACTAGTTGAATTTTACATAGTGTAACTGCATCTTATATATATTTGTATATTCTAGTTGTATTTATTTGCTAAATATCAATCTTTAAAATTTTAAAAGCCTTAAAGGTCAAATTGACCATCATCAAAAAGTAAAAAAAATCAATTAAGCCCTTATGAAAATTTTACACCCAATTTAGCCCTCATAATTCAAATTACACCCAATTTGGCCCCTCCGTTAGTTTGACCGCGTTGACTGTAACGGTCCCCTAACGGTCAGAGACAGAAAGACGTTATCATCCGGTTCAACATGAGATGTATGCATTGACGTGTATAAAATACTGACGTGGACTGATGACGTGCAAAAAATTAAAAAAAAACATTTTAATAAAAAATTCCTAAAAAGACGAGTTATTGCGTAAAACTCATCATTAAGCAGAAAAACCTTTTCAGTTCTCAGAGTTAAACCCTTAGAGTTCTCTGAAAGATGTTGATCATAGTTTGGATTTACAGGTAACAACGGGTTTGTATAAACAAAAATTTTTTTGAATAAAAAAATCTTATAAAAATTTCGAGTTCATTTTGAAAAAGATTTTGAAACCTTTAAAGGAAAACGAAACACTTCTTTTTTATGAGAAAATCAAAACCTTTTATTTTTGCTGTCAAAATCGAAAGCTTCTTTTTTTATGAGAAAATCGGTACTACATGTTTTATTTGAAAATATAAACCTCCATTGTTTAGGAGTATTCAGTTTGTGCGAATTCGAACGGATGAAAAATCAAACCCTTATAAGTTTAGTCGATTATTAACCCTTTTGAGTTGACGCATATTGCAGAAGTTGAAAAGGATAGAGGCATTTGTGACCTACGATTGTGACAATAAAGAAAAAAGGAAAAGACATATAATGATCTTATTTTTTATTACTTTTTGATTGAATATGTACTATCATTTTGATTTTTTTATTATTGTTCATAGGATGGTTGATGAAACTCACGTTGATGAACCTCAAGTTATATATATTTTAAGATATTTTCATGGTGAGAAGTTGTTTCATCTCCTACATTTGATTATGTAGACTGAAAAGTGGATAGATTACAAGTTAATCCTGATAGATTATACTATTGGGATATCATAGGTAATGTGAATGACTTGGGGTATGTCAATAAACAAAATTTTGTTTATTATAGGATTTCTGCAGTGACATTCAATACTAATGTTCTAGTTTTAGTACATGATGATGACATTGTAAGAGAGGTGATTGAGATATTGAAAGATAAGGGCAATGTTGATTTGTATACGGCATTTATGCAGAAAATAAGTACTATTAATGATGGTGATGTAGGGGTTGGGAGAAATGATGATGGGTCAAGTGATGATAGTGAAGACAATGTTGATGGGCTAAAGCTTGCTGATGATGAGCCAGAGCATGCTGATATTGGGCCAGAGCTTGCTGATAATGAGACTAGTGATGATAATGGGACAGAAGATGGTATTAATGGGTCATAGGTTGATGTGGATAAAGGTAGGGCTTCTGACGATGAAGATACATTTTTATTTAATGTAGATATTGAGTGTAACCCCCTCGTCCCGGTCTGGCCGGATGACCGGTCCGAGTAGGCCACACGAGGAAAATCGAAGCGAATCCCGTTAAGGTTTCCCCTCGGTTAGCAACCCTAAAAATTTTCTTACGTTTTAATCTTGTCTAAAGGCATGCAATTTCCTAAGTGATCACATCAGCGGAAACATCAACTAAGAAGCACATTCGAACCACAACAACACATCAAACAGTCCATTTTAAACTTACAAGGCAGGCTGTATCGATACACCAATCAAAGGTATCGATACACCTTGACCAAGTCAACCCAGGCAGCCAACTCAGGGAAGATCGTATCGATACAGCCCTTGAGCGTATCAATACGCCCTTCTCGGTCAACATCTCGTGGTCAACGAGATAAAACCGTATCGATACGCCTCAACACCGTACCGATACGCCAAAAACTCACCAAATTCTCAGAATTCCAGTGAGCCAAGATCGTATCGATACACCCCCGTGTATCGATACGCCCAGCCACAACTGAATTCCAGTGAGTAAAGACCGTATCGATATGGCCCTTAGGCGTACTGATATGCCCTACTCTGCAATGCTCCATTTTCAGCAAAAACTCACAAGACTCTAACTCTAAAAGCATATTATGACTTCCCTAGCCACATACAATCATCCATACAACACACCACAACCAAGAATTAACATGTAAAGCCATTAGGATGGACGAATACACACATACATTAAGGCATTCGCACAAGAGATAAATTTTGCATATTTGGGCATACTAAAGAGTTCAAAAAGCCATAAGGCACAAGTTATCACACATTAGGTTTGCATATACAACCAAAGCAGCCTAAACATCCAAGAATGGCTTCATCAACACAAGCATTCATCAAGGCATAGTATGGTTTACAAAATCAAGCCAAACATAAACATTCAACAATACTTATGAGTCAAACAATGCTCATACAAAACACATAATAGCCCCATTGCTAAACTACCACATTAATTACTAAATCATACTTGAGCAACTACACTTGGAAAGCCCCTTCGCCTTGCTCCTTGCTAACACCACGCTAATGATCTGCATTGTTGAAAATGAGAGCGTAAGCTAGAAGCTTAGTGAGGATGCTCTAAAATCAAAAACAACAACAATGCAGGGTCCAAGCATGCAAATCCTTAACCTCACACGCAACATATATAGGTATCAACAAGGCAACCTAACTAGTCTTTCAAGAGTCATAATATGTCATCTCACATCATACTAAGCTCAACAATATAAACCAACATCACAACATCATAATTATAGAACAAGTTCATTGGCCACTATTAGTTTACCTGGATGTGCGTATTTACTCTCAACATCAACATTACCTCGATGGGATTACACTCATCACCGGGCCTTGCATGGGTGGGATTCCACTCATCACCACATGCCCTACGGATGGGATTCCACTCATCATCACGTAGAATATAGATAAATTTTCGGTGGAATATTACATCACTGTACTCCTCCTTGATGACTCAACGCCATCAAGGCCACGCGCATTTTGACTCAATTGTGTGCACACTAATCCTAATGATCGATCATTTACACCCGGTAAGTTAATTAGTGCCAATTTCTTTAACCACATCACACATCCACCAATTATATCACATATTCATCGCATACACATATCAAGGTATACACATACGAATCAATCCATATTTCACAAGATCAAATAGGCAATGATATAATAAGCATCTTTAGAAATTAAGGAGTTAAACTACCAATTTAACTCCCACCTAGGAATGGCCTACCAAGCTCATTCCAACACATCCACTACACACACTTGAACCAACTTTAAAACAAATTTAAAGTTTTACTCACCACCCATCCTTAGCAAACCAAGCAAGCAAGCAAGCCTCCTAAATTCCCGGATTCGATCCCGATGCTTCTCCGACGTCTCCTCTTGCTTCTAACCAAACAAAACATGATCATTACACACACATTCGATGCTAAACTCAGTCACCAACTCCAACCCACAAACACAAGCCAAACTTCACCAAATTTCAACTCAACTAACAACCAAAATTTCCATTTTCGAGCTCCCTCAAAACCCAGCAGAAAACTATGATTTCAATCACCCAAATGACATCTAAAAGGTCCCAAATCACTCCCCTAATACCCCTAAACCATCAGCCCTTCAACCCAACCCTAAAACACACCAAAAATTCAATTTTAGACACCTCAAAAATGGCCCCAAAGACTCACTTCGGGTTTTCACCCAAAATCAACCATTTCAAGATATTATGTGTATTTTGATGTGATTAAACCAAAACCCAACTTAACAAATCAAAATCAAATGTAAAACCCATTAAAAATTCAAACTTTCTTTAAACTTGAAATTTCAAAAAGATGATAGTTTTCAATTCTAAGACTAGGTAAATGAAGAGGATGATGAGGAGAGTTTAAATATATAATTACCTTTGAAAATGCCCTTTAGTAGATGAAGAAATCAAATGGAATAGTAGTTAGGGGTTTGGGAGGGGTTTAGTTTGGTTTTCACGTTGAAGGAAGAAAAGGGGAAAGATGATAGCTTTATTCTTCTTCTTTTATTTCAAAAAGGTTGTCTACCTTTTTGTTTTGGCTAAATTACCAAAATGGCCACTCCTTTTTATTTAAATCTCAATTAAATCAAAGCCTAGGTCTATTTAGATTAAATGGGTTTTGATGACTCAAACCAACTCACGCGACTAACTCCTAACCCCAAAACACGGGTGTTACATTGAAAGTGATGTGGATGAAGAGGTATCCTAATCAGGGAAATAGGGAGAGGCAGAAGACGTAAAGAAAAAGCTGCAAACGAGGAGTACACTATTGAAGATTGAGAGAGTCAACCAGTTGTAACGACGTTTTTTGAAAACTAACTTTTATGTGTCCTTCTTTTTGAAACAGATTTGTTAAAAGGGGATTTTTGTTCTAAAAATTCGAGTTTGGGAAAACAGTAAAAATTTGGAGTCGCCATCGGCCACTAAGGTAGGTCGTACACCATAAAAATTAGAGATTTATTTGAAAGGGTTTGGGAGTTGGTTACGTGTGGGGAAGGGTTAGCACCCCCATCACGACCGGAGACCGGTACCAAAATACTTGTTACTTTTAACCGATGAAAATTATTTAAAATTTAAAATGAATTTAATTAACTGTTCTTAATTGAAAATTGACTCTAATCGTACGGACTTTATCAAATTGGTGGTTTCAAATTAATTAGACATTTAATTAAAAAGGATGACGGTACACCAGACCAAAGACTAAATTGACATCATATAAGTCTGACTGTCGTGTTAGTTTAGGGTTCGAAACTCGTACGTCACCTTTATGCATGATTCAAGCAGATAAAGTATGATGTCATGGTCTTGTTCGTTTTAATTACTTAAGAATTTACCTTTAGACGATGCAAATTAATTCGAATATTCAGTGAATATCCAATAAGCTAGGATGTTAAAACCCAAATACACGAATTAATAAGTATCTCCTTTTTGTGATTAAAATTAATTATCATGCAAATTAGAATATTAAAAGTCACATGAATGACAACTAGGAGGTGCATGTCACGTATAAACATTCGAGCAATCATAAAAAATCTAAGCTATGCACTCATTAAAACCGAGCATATAACATATATAATAAAACTACACATTCTATAAGCCATATATTGCAAGAACCATATATTAAACAAGATTATATAAAAAAAACATATGATCATATACCACATCAACCACAAATCGTATATATGTCCATCCACATATCGCAAATCAACATGGCAAACACATACACTAAACATAAACATTATATTTACCGATATGGCGAAAATCATAAATAAGGACTGGAAATTAAAGGAAATAAAGATGCAAGGCCGAAAATTAAATATGCATGAAGACATGGACAAAAAAAAATTAAACCAACAGTTAGGGGACCAAATTGAAACGAAACTGAAATCGAAAAGGGTGAAAAGGATTTAAACCATTCAAAATTCAATTAAAATTAAAACATGGACGAAATTAAAACTTTTTGAAAAGATGAAGGAGCGCGGAGAGAGTTTCAAAACGCGGAATGGCTTGTGGCCGTAATTAAAGAGACACAGAAGTCCTTAAAAACGAATTAAACCAATTTTAATTTATTAAAACATTATAAAACGCGTTTTAAAACATTTCATACCCCTTTTGGCTAAACCTAGACTCTCAGTCTCTCCCGTCTCTCTCACGACATCGACACCTGAAATGCCAGTCGCCGTTAATCAGCGCCCGACGAACCCCTAAACACCCAAAAACAAAACCCTTTTCCAATCTAAAACCCTAATCGGAACAAAACTCCAAAGAAAATTCGTTTTCAAAACTGTTTTTCATTTTAGAGCCCAAAACCAAAACCCTTTAAAAAACAGTGATAAAACTCCTTTTCTTTGTTTCAAAAACCAAAATCGAAACCCCCTTTTTTGTTGGCCCCTCCACCGAATCACCATGCACGGCCTGGGGAGACCGGAAGGCTTATCGTCGATGGGAAAACGAGCAGACGCGGGGGAAGACGAATTGGCAGAGGTAAATAAAAAACCCTAACTTTTTATGTTTATGCTTCGAAACGAAAAAGAGATGATATACCTCTGAAATCTGAGGCTTTTGCTTCTATTGATTCTCTAGAATTTTCCCTTACTTGCTTCGGGTTACATCTCTTGGTTTCGGGTTTTATAACACCGAAATTTACAATTTTTCGAATTTCATAAAAATTATCGAAATACGCTATTGGTTGTTGCTATCATTTGTTTTCATTCTTCTGAAAATCCCTAAAATGTTTGTTTGTCCTCTGAAATTCAATTGGGAATGCTCTGACGTTTGTTTGTTTCTTTACATGTGAGGGCTCTCGTACGAGGGGGACCTATAAGGGTATCAAATGGTCGTGCATCGACGTGGCTGACGATGGTCCCTTCGATCGATGTGGTGAGGATCTGGACGGCCTAGAGAGCTGAAGAGTCAAGCGCGTGAGTTGCACGCGCGCGTGAGTGACACCAAAGGTCGCGTGTTGGCGCTTGTGGATCTGGAAGTTTCCTTCTTCGATCCCAAGCTGACTGATATTGCTTCGATCCAATGGACGAGAGTTGGCGGCGGGGAGCAAAGGTTAGGGCACCCTAGGGCTTCATCTCTTGGCGCGATCTGGACCGCACGAAGTGCCACAGATCTAACGGCTGCGAGTGGTGCGGCGCTAAAGGACTTGAAGGGCTCTTAGGGTTTCCATTCGAGGTTCGAACTGCGCAAGACACAAAATAGGTTATTAGATTAGGGTTTTAGTTAGGTTGGGCCCAAACCGGGCCATGTGTATAAAGATGTACATATTTTTTTGGGTTTTATGTTTTGTAAATGAACTGATAATTTTAAAAGAGACTTGGGCTTTAATTTATTTAATGAGCCGAATATATATATGGGCAGTTTATTTAAACTATCTTTTTCTTTTTTTCAGTTTAGTATGATAATAATAATAATAATAATAATAATAATAATAATAATAATAATAATAATAATAATAATAATAATAATAATAATAATAATAATAATAATAATAATAATAATAATAATAATAATAATATAATAATAATAATAATAATAATAATAATAATAATAATAATAATAATAATAATATAGTAATGATAATTATAATAATATTAATAAATAGATAGTAATATTAACATAATAAGATGGTAAGATAACATAATATATTAGTAATGTTTAGGTTTTTTTCCAATCGAATAGCAATGGCCAAATATAATAATCAATGGCATCATATATATATTAATAATATTTTGTTTTTTTAGTTTTTTTATTCATACGATATATAATTAAGATAAGTACACGAAGCCCATTATTGTAAAATAAAAACGGGTTAACACCTCGGACAAAATTAGTGATTACACTAGTGCAGCAAGATAATATAGATGAAGATGATAAAGTTGGTTATAGAGATGAAAAACTAAAAGATTTCAAAAGTGATTACATTTCATCTTCTGATCTTGGGGAATACGAAGATAGTGAGCAGTCAGATGATGATGCACCCAGAGTAAGACAATCTTATTTTTCAAGGTTTGATCCCAATTGTGTTATTTCCTGTGTGGAAATTAGGTTTAAGGTTTGATGATAATAAACAGTTCAAAGAAAAAATTAGGTTCAAAGAAGCAGTGAGAAAGTATGCTTTTGTAAAAGGGGTACAATTAAAAATTGTGAAGAATGAACCAAATAGAACTAGATTTTATTGTATGAAAGGTTATCCTTGGACAATATTTACTAGCATTGACAAGAAGCTTAGATGTTATACTATAAAAACCTACAATCCAATGCACAAGTGCTATAAGACTAACAAGAAAAATTTAGTTTATGCCAAGTACATTCAGAAAGAGTTTAAAGATAGAATATTAGTTTATCCAAAGATGAAAGTGAATACATTGAAAGAAATGTGCAAAAGAGGGTTGAGAGTTTATGTCACCTTTAATATGTGTCAGAGAGTTAGAAAATAAGTTTTTAAGGAGTTTCGAGAATCATATGTAGAGAAATATGCTAAAATTTGAGGGTATACTGCTGAACTGGTCAAAAGCAATCTTGGAAGTACTATAAGCACACAAGTTCATAGGAATGATGTTGGACAAGCTGTGTTCTTCAGAACTTATGTGTGTTTTCAAGCCCTTAAGCAAGGCTGGAATGATGGTTGTAGACCATTTATTGGAGTGGCTGAATGTTGGTTAAAGATTGCACAATAAAGAGAGCTATTAGTTGTTGTTGGCAGGGATGCCAATAACCAAATGTTTCTCATAGCATGGGCTGTAGTTGAAGTGGAATGTGCATCTTCATGGAGATAGTTTTTGAAGAAAAAAATTCACTGATCTATACCATCCAACTGGTGAAGGCATTACATTTAAGCCAAATCAACAAAAGGTATGCATGTCTCTGTCTAAAATATTTGTTTAATTTTTTGTGTTTATCTAAAACTTTTATATCTTTAAAGGTGTAGGAATTAGTAAAGGTATTGCTGGAAGATTATCCAGACACTACATATAGAATGTGTGCAAGACACTTGTATGTCAATTGGCAGAAAAAATGAAAGGGTATGAATGAAAGGGTATGAATAGAAAGACTTTGATGACAACCTTCAAAAGCTTGAAAAAATGAGTCTTGCTTCAACTGAGAATGTGTTACAGAATTCTGTCCAGCATTAGACTTGTAACACCCAAAAATTAAGCCCAAATTGTAATCTTTAGATTCGAAATGTCCTTAATTTTAAAATTCTTAAATTCAAAACCCTAGAAATTGGGAAACCCTAATTGAGAAATTTGAAAATTAATTGAAATTTTAAACGAATTTAGTGACTTTTTTATAAAGAATTGATATTAGGTACCTATTTTGTGAATCCTAGAAAAGTACAAGGACTTACCTTGTAATTTGTCCAGAATTTTGGTTATATAAGCCACCCAATTCCCCTACAATTTTTTTTCTTTTTGCCGCATCCATTCGTTCCCTCTCCCTCTCCCGATTTATATTCAAAACACATATTCCTTTTTTTCTTTTTTACTTTATTTAATTAGACCAAATCATAAACTTAGTCCAGTACGAATACAGTTGGATCTAATACTTCTGATCATGGAAAATCACGATATTCAATAGGTTGAGTTTGCTTTGGCTAAGGTGTGTTTTCTTACTGTGCTAAATAATAATGATTTTTCATGTATTTTTATTGGATTTGTGATTTGACTAAATATCATATTTATCGAATTGTGTGATATCGAATATATAGAACTATGAAATATCGGATTTATCGGACTATGTTTTGAGACTATTGTGAATGTGATTTTACATCATCGTCTGCATGGGTTGAGATTGTACGGTGGAAGCTGTAGTTTTTACCACACATCCATTGGTGGATGTAGAGAGTGGTTCTGAGAACCTTACTTTTCGGACGATGTTGTAGCTGAGATTCATTGAATTATTTTTATATGTTAAATCTTTTGAGTTGTGCATCGTCATTTGTGAATTTAAAGATTTTATCGATATATATATATATATATATATGTCTTTACGATTATGATTTTTCTTGCACTTTAGAGATACACTAAGCTCTTTAGCTTACTCTCCATAGTTTTTTCTTACAGATATCTTTAAGCTTTAGGCGGCGTGGTACTTGAAGGATCTTACTTTTATCCGGTTATATTATTATTCAGTACGAAACTGTTTTAGTTTAATCAGAGTTCTATTTATTATTTTGGGACATTGATGTAATTTTTGACTATTTATGTTTTGGGATTATTTTTAACATTCATTTACTGTTATTTTAATTCAAAGATTTTATATAAACATTCAAATATTTATTATGATATTTATATTTATTATGATATTTATATTATTTTATTTTAATTAAAGTATAATTTTCAAATTTAAATTATTTTAGAGAAAAGACGTAACTTCTTAAATTCTGTATATTCTCCTAGGTCGGGTTTAAGGGTTACAAGACTAAGGCCTACTTTTCTACAACATTAACATGTGATATTGTAGATAATAATATGGTTGAGACATTCAATGCTTGAAATACTAGATGCTAGATGCAAGTCAATCATTAATCTTTTAGAAGAAATCAGAGTTATGGTGATGCGTAGGCTCAATGTCAAGAGAATGTGGGCATCAAAATAGAGGACAAACATCAGTCTGAAGGCTTTAGAAAAATTAGAGCACAATATGAAACAATGCACACATTATAGACTAGTATGGAAAGGTGATGGAGGCTACGAGGTTTAGCATGGAAAAGACCAACATATAATTGATATGAAGCAATTAAAATATACATGCATGGCATGAGAACTTAGTGAAATTTCTTGTTGTCATGCTATTTGTTCTATGTACTAAGATAACAAGAGACCTGAAGATTATGTTTCCAATTGGTACACCAAAGAGAAGTACATAGTAACTTACAACCGTGTATTGCATAAGAGAAAAAAAAAATTGGCCTAAAACTTTTGATCCTATTCAACCTCTTCAAGTTAGAATACTACCAGGCATGCCTAAAAAAGAAAGAATGATAAAGATGAACCAAATAAGGGGTAAATTAATGTTGTCAAACAAAGGTATTGTACCAAGTGTTGTCAATCAAGTCATAACAAGCTAAGTTGTCCAACAAAATTGTCTCAACTAAACTTATTTTTGGAATTTTTCTGAAAAAGTATAAATTTAAATTTTTAAAAAATAACTTTTACGCCTTTTTGTTGTAAAGGTACAAATCAAAATGTTGCATCAACTTCAACAAGTCCATCAACAATATCTCATGTGTCAAATCAGAATCTAACCTTCGCTTCGCAAACCATGTTTCAGATAAACTTATAAATGCATGTGAACTCTGATTTTAAACTAATATGAGTCATGTTGAAACTAGTATAAGCATTTTATATTTTTTAGGGTACAAATTAGAACATTGCATTAGTTTCAATAGTTCCACCAACTACTCAACTAAAACCTACCAAGAAATTATACAAAAAAAAAGCTCAGGTTGGAATTAATTTACAGACTGATATGAAAATTGGAGATCAAATTTAAAAGGTAAGTCTGGTTAAAATTTAAATCAATTATTGCTTATTCCTTGACTGTATTGGCTTGCATTGATTGATTTTTTTACAATGTTAATACTTGTATTCGGGTACATCAACTGAACGTGTTGTCACAAGAGCAAGCAAAAAAAAATTGGTGAGGTTAATCCATTTCAATTACAACATCATTCGAAAGGCAAAGAATTGAGTTGGAAGAAAAATATTGTTGTCACTACAAGACAACTTCAAAAAAAAATGTTGAAACTTAGGAAGAAGAGAGGGAGGCCTCCAAAAAGTCAAATATTAGGCACACAATCAAGCCAAATTTAGTAAGCGTGTTTCACTAGTTTGAAGTATGGTACTAGGATACTTTTATTTTGAAAAAAAAATAGATGTTTAAACTTGTTTTGTCATTGATGTTTCTCATGTTGAAGCCATTGTTAAGTTTACTTTATTAAAGATGTTTGGCAACGATGTATCTTCAAAACATTGATTTATCTATTATTGCAGCATGACAATAATGTCTTATGATTATGATATTTTTTAATTTGTCTCATTTTGAAGCTTCTTAAGTTTACATTATTTATGATGTTTGACAATAATGTCTCATGTATTTTTATAATACAATTTGTAAAATACAAGATGCAACATTTTGATCTCTGTAAACTAGACCATCATTCAAAATGTAACATACATATGAGTTTTGAACAACTTCAAATACAGATTTTTAACCAAGTTATTCATCCATTACATCAAAAATCATTAATCATAGTAAACTAACACTAACATAACTATATGTTTTCGAAGAAATCACCTACCCCACCATACATATGATCCAAGCAATACACATTTCAATCAAGCACATATTCTTTTCCCTATTCAAACGCTTCAAATTTTTATATGTTAAACGCAGTTGATCCTTAGTTGTTCTCATTTCAACCTTCAACTCTCTTAATTCAGCTTTCAATTATGCTAGTTCATCTTAATTAATACTCTGACAGTTGAAGCTTATATTTTTTCTCTTAAACGTATCATTCTCATTCTTCATCTCATATAGTAAAAATTTAGCTCTTTCACTTAGTTCGACGTCATGTCATTTGAAAAACTCACACCTTAAAAATAGGACAACCAAAAAATCTTTTGCCTATGTTTTATGTCTTTCATGCGGTTCACCTTGGACTTTTTTCCTACAGTAACAGAAAATATCACCCTCATACTTGAAAGAACCTCCATGTTGAATGTTTCTACTGGCAACAGCTGATGAGGACGATGAACTCATTTTTTATCAACCAAATAAAGATAAGATCTCTTAAGAACAAGAAGAAGAATCGAATAAAATAACCCAAATCAAAATATGATTGATGATGAACACAATCACATAAAACATTAAGAATAATAAGAAAAATCGTTTCATTGCTTTTACCCATTGCTAATCGAAGCTTACCCACTAATAATTGAACCTAGTTGTGACAATCTTGGAATAGAATGATAAAATTCAGATGACATTGTTTAAGAACCCTAAATTCTTATTTCCCCACTTTTAAAACTTTTGTTGTTTTTTATAGGCGATAACTTATCTTTTTAGGGATTTTTTTATTAAAATGTTTTTTTTATTTTTTACACGTCATCGGTCCACGTCAGTATTTTATACACGTTAGCGCATACATGACATGTTGTATTGAACGATAACATTCTTCTGTATCTGACAGTTACGGTCAACGCAGTCAAACTAACGAATGAGTTAAATTGGGTGTAATTTGAATTATGAGAGCTAAATTTGGTACAAAACTTTTATAAGGGATTAATTAATTTTTTAATTTTTCGTTGAAGGCGAATTTAACCTTTAAGCCTTTTTAAAAATCTGTAAAACCCAAAAAAGATGTTAAATAAGTCGAGATGTATTAATTTTTAAAATTTGCTAATAATCAACAGGTATAATCACTGTCGATAAATTGGATAGTAAATTAGTAGTCGACTGGTATTAAACCGTTTAATAATACATATATAAATAAAACTCGATTCAATTTAAAAAAAAATAAAATTAAAGTAAATTTTACGTTAATTTAATCGAATTATTCTTTTTCTAAATGAACTTGAATATGTTTTTTTTTTCTTTTTTGAGTTCAAATCAATCTAACATTTTATAATTTGAATGTTTTTTTATAGGAATAATTTGAATATTTAAAAAATTGATTAACAAAAATATGTGAATACCCCTTTAGTCTTTGTTAATTTTAAAAATAAACAAATTGATCCCTCCAATAAAAATAAAATATTTGTAAAAGATATCTATAAAAATTATATAATACCCATAAAAATTGTTAAACAACTTATAAATATTTTTCAGACATAAAACGAGTATATTATCAAAGTTAGTTTATCATATTAAGTTCTCTTGATTTTCCTTTTTTATTTGAAAAAGTTTTATATATGCTCATTCCCTTGTGTCCTGGTGGCAAAGGTAGATGTTTATCATCCCTTGGGACCCGGATTCGAGCACCAGTTATACCATGCTGTGTGTGCCGTCTTTGAAAAGACTAAAAAAGTTGAACAGATGCTACCCTTGCATCGCACCAGCATATTCAAAAAAAAAAAAAAAGTTTTATATATGCTGTTTTAAGTTACATTTTTTTATCTAGAAATTTAGTCATACTGTCAACATTATTTTCATTAAACCTATTTAATAAATTTAAATTCAACTCAAATAAATGTATTTAATTCGAACTCAATTAGATTATAATAGACTAAAAAAATATTTAAATAAAATTTAAATAATAAAATATGACTTTTTAACCTGATTAATTAGTTTTTTCCGAATCTATTGAATACTCCCTTAAAAGAGTCGAGGTGTAACCTAAAATGTTTTTGCATACATTTTAGGTCAAATTATATCATTAACCCCTATACTATGCATAAATCACAAATTTACTCCATTTACTCTAGTTTTGTAAACTCTAATAATAACCTTTTTTAACATTTTTTAACTTTTAAATAATCCACGAACAACGTGACTAAACCACAAAACTTTAGACGATCAAATTAAAAGAAAAAAAAATGAATTTACAACTTATAGATAATATAAAGACGTATAGCTTAATTTTACTTATCGATTTTTACGACTACTATAACTTTGGAAAAATCTGAAATTAAAAACTAAAAAAAGTATAAGTATATTTTTTTGTTGCCCTTCTAGTTTCAGGGCTTTGCTCCGACTAATTTGGATCGACTCGCGTCACACACCTAACTTTGGTGGGTAAGTCTCCTAGCATGGATTTTTTTAACTTACATATTTAGGGTAAACTATACAAATGGTCAATAAACTATCTCAAAAGATACAAAATGGTCACCAAAGTTTTAAAAATTACATGATAAGCATTAAACTTTAGTTTTTATTATAAAATGGTCACTGAACCGTTAACTGTTATTAGCTGAGCAACATAACAATTATAAAAATTTATATAACAACACATTTAATCATCAATATTTACACATTTAACCAATTTAAACATCAATATTTGCTCATTCAAATAAAAAAATAAAAAAAATGTTCGTAGCACCCGAGAGAGAGGGGGGGTGACCCCTACATGTTGATATTGTATTCAAATGGGTCCCATTTGTTCATAGCACTTTTATGAAAGTGCAGGTATTGGGTGAAGGCATGTGATGTGGGACCCACAGTGTTGCATCAAAGTGGAAGTCGTTTTCATCAAAGGTCACGGTCCACATAAAAATTTGTAGCCAAGGTGGGGCAGAGGAGATTGATAGGAATGTCACTATCAAATTAACGTGTGATTTATACTCTTTTGTATCACAGCCGTTTGATTGGTGACAACTCATCCACTCTACCAATTTCTTTACAACCGCAACTGTAGGGAATATAAAACTAGTTTACCATCACCATCTTCACACCTCACGGCTCACACTACTCTCTAGTCTCCCCCATCCTTTATCTACGGAGTAGCTCCTAGGGTTATTGTTAGGCTAAATTATATTATCATGAGTAGATTCAATTAAAATATTATTATAAATTGACTATTAATTGTTATATATTACACGCATATGACGACGTGGCTTGTATAATTGTACTAAAAATTTTAATCCTTAAAACTTACATCATATTATTTTACTCATAATTCAAAAATTTCAGTTCTAAATTATGTGTTCTTATTCCATGAATGTTTATATTACTTCCATGTTGCTCTCCTATAATAATAAAAAATTAACAGTAACTTATTTTTTATGGTAAAATATCGCTATTCAACTACTGCTTTAATTTGATGGGCTCGCTTGCTTTGAGTTTGTTAGTATTACAAAAAAAATTAAATTGATGAAAATTTTAAATATGAAGAGTTAAATTTATTAAATTGTTTCAAATTGAACAACATTAATAGAACGCATAAGTTTTAGGACTAAAAATCTTATTATATCATATCACATTAGATGTATGTTCCAATTTAACAACCAATGACATGTTTGTAACAATATTTTAATTGAGTGATATTTTATAATTTTAGGTGAAAAATAATTTCCTTGTTATCAAACCACCATCATCATCATCATCATCATCATCATCATCATCATCATTATTATTATTATTATTATTATTATTATTATTATTATTATTATTATTATTATTATTATTATTATTATTATTATTATTATTATTATTATTATTATTTCTCCTACGGATATACACTTAAATATGCTAGTTAATTATTAAAGTGATTGTGTGGCTATTGTTGTAAAAGTTTAAATAATAATAATAATAATAATAATAATAATAATAATAATAATAATAATAATAATAATAATAATAATAATAATAATAATAATAATAATAATAATAATAATAATAATAATAATAATAATAATAATATGATTTTCATATTATATTTATGTTTTTATATTATATTTGATTATATAATTGTATAGTTTTTGTTATTCTAGAGACACCTCCTACACCTAGTATAGATTGACAAGTTAAATGATCTTTTTCGTTAAGCATAAGAAGTCTTTCGAAACTTAAAAAACAATAAAATTTTTATGTTTTAAAATTTCATCGGTTGATATCTTGATTACCGTTGGTCATTAAATCTAATATTTTTTTCAATTAATTTTACATGTCGTGTCTTGATATTTTCCATGACATAATTTTATATATTGTATTTAAATTCCAATACAATTTTAGATTTTTATTAAAAAATCTACAGATACCACGTTATAGAACAACAATATGCACATGAAAATATCTGAAAAAGAATAGAGATTTAACAATCAAAATTTGTCAAAGAATTAAATTAATTTATTTTCTCGTTTTAAAATTTTAATTGAATCTATTTTTTCAGTTCGAAAACCTAATTAAATGTAAAAATATCAATAATTTAAATAATTTTTCTCTCCAAAAGTTTGAAACCCTTCTTAAGTTTTCTAATAACAATTTTTTAAAGACCCTTTGGCCACCTATGAGGGCAATTGCAATTTGCATGGATGACAACATACGAAAGCAGCAAGAATATTATAAAAAGAAATTAAATTGGGGGGAAATGGAATCTTGCTGTTGCTTCTTTCTCCATTTCAGGTGCTTCACGTTATTTTATTTTAATACACCTCGTTTACCTCCACTCTTTCCCAACTTTTTAATTATGCTTTTGGATCGCCTTTGATTTTGTTTAAATTTTCTATTTAATTATTAAATGGATTATTCTTTAATATATTAAAAGTTTGGGATTAGTTTGAACTTTGAAGCAGCTAACACATGGGGTGGTATGCTCCACTTTGTTCATGCAAAGAATACTATGTTTGGGCTCTTTATAATTAATCAAGTGTTTTGCTTTTGCTTTTATTCCTTCTCTTTATTTTAATTATTTCTTTTTTTTAGGTGATAAAAAATTATTATCATCAAGTTTATTAAAAATCTCTCTGAATCTAGTCAGAAGAAAATAATACTCATAATAATAATTAGATACAATCAAAGATTTTCTAAATAACCTACAGAACCGGCAAAACCCTATTCAATGCTGAAACATCCGAATCTAACAACGGTTTCAAACATAAGAGTTCATTTATTAAAAATATATTTTCACAGTTTGTGTTAAAAAAGTTAATTACTATTTAACAAAGTTAATATTTTCTCGGATTGAATTTGATTCCGTTGGTCGAATTATTTGAACCATCAATGATCATTCGATTTGATTTGTTTCTTGAATTTTCATGATAAGTTTTAGTTTGATTTTTTGGACTTTATTTTGATAAGTAACTTTGTTTATGGTTGCGGTGTGCTCCCGCACATCCGTGAACTCATTGGTCGTAGTTGGGAAGTCCGGTTTATTTGAACCATGGACTGATCTGAAGGTTTGGACGTCTGATGCGTTACGTGTGGTGTTGTAGGAGGACCAGCTTGTCACGGAAATAGCCTATGAGAGTTGTTTTTTTTTTTTTTATGTTTTTGTTAGTTTCAGGTTGTTTTTTTTTTAATGTTTGTGCCGTGCATGGCATGAGTTGGTATGTATAAATAATTTAATATGGTCTGGCGTACTCTTTTCTTTTACATAGGATTATGGAGGTTTTTAACAAAGGCTCGGACATATTGTTTCTTTCACCTCTCATCTAAAAAAATATAATATAATTACATTAACAAAAATTGAGTTTATATAGGTACGGCTTTTAAGCTTGTAAACCATGAATTGTGTAAATATATGGTTCAGTTTGGTTATTGATTTCTCGATTCTTTTGTTCAGCCCTAATATTTTTAGAACTTTTATAGTTATACAAATGAAATCTTTTATTTCAAGTTAAATTTTGATGGAAAATATAATTTTTAAACAATAAATGATAAATTTGTGAAAAATGACCTTATTCGATTACTTTTATTAATATATGGATGAAATTGATTCATTTAATAGTGAAAAGATTAATTTGAACTGCTTCTTTTTTATTACCAATTGATCCATTTAGTTTGGCAAAAAAAACGTAGTATAGGGAGTAATTTGAACAGTTCCGGTAATAGAGGACCCAGAAATACCTTAACCATAAAAGGATTGAAACCTTGAAAATAGATATTAAAGGAAATTGCAGAAGAAAATAAATATGGGCAGAAAAAAAAAAGCCCATTGCACAGGTTACATTGATAAGAACAAAGTAAGGCATCATATAAAAAATCAAGTACCCTTTACATCATTCATTTAACATCAATTGCATAACATAACCACTAAATGGACCCCGATATTTATCATCATCAATCCAAAATATTTGCCTCACTCTTCAGTCTTGGCCTATCCTTTTCTTTAGGATTCATTTATATTGTATACAAATTATTTATTTTTATGTCTTTTTAAATTGTTAGATGCGAGAAAATGGATGAAAATATTTTTTTTGTTTTTTCGTAAATTTTTATTTTATTTTTTTATTGTTAATCTTTAGCCATCTATTTACATTCATCCAATAGTCAAAAAAAATATAATGATTGATAGCAGATTACATTAGTTGATAGCTGATTGCATTAGCTGATTTGACTAACGGATTGTATTAGCTCATTGTATAAAAGTGTTTGGTAAAATTAACTGATAGCTGATAGTTGTTTGATTACTTAAACAAGCAAAATGATATATAATGACATGATTATATTCGATAATTGTTTAATTAATTTGATTGTATTAATTTATTATTTATATAATTATTTTAATACAATTTAATTAATTATTAAATATAAATATAAATATGTGAGAATAAATATAAAAAACAAAAACTATTAGTTTACAAATGTCACAATGTAAATATGTGATGGTTAAGAATTAAAATAGAAAATGTTAAATTTAAGTTATTTGAAGATTTTTTATAATTATTAAGAGTAAAGAGTCTTTATAATATTTATGTCAAAACTTCTAATTTTAAAAAAGCTCTTATTAGTAGCTTTTTCAAAATTAAAAGTTTCACTCCAATCTGATATTCACCAAACATCTAAATTAACGAATTTAACTGATTAAACCTTTAACATTAGTTTAAAAAGACTATTTACCAAAGGCCAAAGTTTAAAATTTTCACATAATACAAGAAAATCCTACCCCCTGTCTCTCTCACACACGTGTGCACATATATATTCCATTGTAACATTTTTTTCTTGGTTTACTAAAAAAGCATTTTCTTGGTAATATATATGTTTATTTTAGGTAAAATGACAAGAGATGCTTTCAACGTTTGCATATTTTATCATTTGGCCATTTAGTTTTTTAGAGCAAACAACTCCAATGTTTCAATTTGATCTAAATATGCCCATGTTGAATGGAAATTGCCAGTCAACTAACGGTCAATGATTGATGTTGACTGGACTTGTCACGTGTTAAGATCTACTGACGTGTCAGCGTCATATTCACCACGTGTCAACCATCATACTCATCATGTGTCATCATCCGGTTCAGCCACATGTCAGCATGATAGTCATCCACGTGTCACCATAATGAAGGGTATAACAAAATATTTTTTTAAATTTGATGCGACATATGTCGTGTCAGTCGATCTTAACGCGTGGCAAGTCCAGTCAAAATTAGCCGTTAGCTGTCAGTTGACTGACAGTTTCCATCCAACAAGAGTATATTTAGACCAAATTAAAACATTAGGGTTGTTTGCTCCAAAAAAATAGGGGGGCAAATAATAAAACATGCAAACGTTGGGGGCATCTTTTTTTCATTTTTCCTTCATTTTATAGTTCACGTTTAGAATTTTTAGTTATTTTTCAAAAATACCGTCTCTAAGATTCAAGCCCGAATCCTCTATAGTTAATTTAATAATTTGTGGCTTAACTACAAGACAAATTATCATGATAGTGTTTTGTGGATATATATTTTATGGGTTTTGGGTTATAAATGAGAAATGTTAAATTAAATTTTTAATTGGTAATGTCATCAGGGTTTAATTTTTTATTAGAAAAATGAAAATTGATATATCTTTTTAAGATATGTTCTAGTAGAGATGTGTATAGCTATTAGGCTATTAGCTTTAACTTTGGAGCAATCATGCAATTGCACTATCTAAATTGGTATATTATATGTTTCTAGAATATGATGAATGAACCTCTTAAAATATATCTATGATCAATTCATTAGTCAAGTTTCATGAATTACTATTAATATATATATATAAAAAAGTATTGTTCATGATTGTACCTGAAATTTAAATTTAATATTAACCAAAATTAAAATGATAGTACATCAAAAAATTTTGACAAATTTAATATTTAATTTTTACTATACTATAATTATATTAAACTGTACGAGAAATAAACATCTATCAACTTGATTTTTTTTCACTAATTAACAGCAGAATTTAGTATAAAATTCTGTTAGTAAAATCATCGTTGTACTCAATTGCAATTAGAAGAAATAATTAGAAGGTAGTATATGTTCATACATATTCTTAAGCCTTTTATAATGTGTATACACCTCGTAGACAGAGCAATTTGAACCTGTATCTCCTTGAATGAACATCATTCGTTTTTCCACTGGAACAATCGTTAGGTTCAGAAGAAATAATTAATTAGATCAGTTTCAAGGTTTACATGTGTGTAATTTATGAATTTTATATTAATTAGATTTTGTCACGTTTATGCCGTAGATAAAAAAATTATATAAAAGATATATTTTGTGAAATATAAAAAATTATAATAAAATTAATTGATAGGTGAAATGAGTTTCACAAAGATCATGTCGAGAGACTATAATTAATGAAAATATAGAAAAGTTACCCCGAGTGAGTGTTGAGACATCTCACAGAAACTAAGGAAGCTTTGAAAGTCGTGCATGCAGAAGGCTGACAATAGAGGAGTGATAGCAGAAGACCTTGAATAGGGGTGGCAACGGGGCGGAACGGGGACGATTTTGTATTCCCCACCCCGTGCCTAACATTTGCGGGTACGATTTTGGGGAATCCCCATTAAACATTTCGGGAATTTTTTCGTCCCCATACCCACCTCTTACGGATCCCTGCGGTTTTCGGTTAATCCCCATACCCAAAAAATATAAATTAATTTATAAAACAAATACTCAACATTAAATCTCCAAAATTACAAACATAAAAGATAAATTTATTTTATCAAACAACAAACAAATAATTTCAAAACTATAAAACATGACTTAAATATTAACCGTTTGAAACATGGTATCTTGAACTACCTTTAAAAGAAAATATGTGATTAACAATCTATAATTTCAAATAATGGTATGTTTGTTCTAAAAGAAATTAGATTCGATAATTTTTTCAATCATATAAATTACTTCTTCTAATTTTACTCATACGATTTATGGTAAATTTCCGAAGTCACTGTTATTGTTGTTTTTAGAAACAATATGTTGTCTTTTCTTCTAACATTTGCTTACTCAAAAATTAATAATTCCTAATATGTAACTCGAATCCAATAACTGTTTGTTTTAAACAAATTTAGACTTTCGTGTGATTATATAAATATAACGCTCACTCCCTAATTTAACTTGTAGAATTTTTGGTGATTTTTCAAAGTCATTACTAAAACTTTTTTAAGAAATATGCTGCTAAATTTTTATGACCTTTCAACATTCAAATATTCATATAAAATAGAATACATATCTAAATCAATCACCAAGTATTTTAAACAAAATTAGAGTAAATCATGTTTACAACAATGCACAGATAACATTCTAATTATTTGTATATAATTTACAAAGAATTTTCAAACTTACTCTAGCCGGACATGCTCAGGTGAGAATAAATTTTTGATGAAACATGGGTAAATTACCCTTACGGCCATCAAACTTCGTAAAATATCAGGATCCCTATGGGTATTTTTGGGGATTCTTGCAGATATTTTTGGAATCCCCACGGTGATTTATACAAGTACGGTTCAGTTATTCCCACGATTCGGATATAGCAATCCCCGTCCCCATCCCCATTTGAGCTCCGGTTATAAAACTTCCCCCATCCCCGTCTCCATGGGTAAGGATTTCGGTTATTCCCCATGCTCATCGGTTCGGATCCCTACGGTTTTCGGTTATTCCCCACCCGATTGCCACCCCTAACCTTGAAGGTGGAGAGATACAACAAAATTAAAGAACATTACCAATAAATAAAAATATTAAACTTTAATAACAAAACAAGTTCCAGACTTTAATCGCATCAAAGCATCTATTAAAGTATAGAGCAGAATGATCCTCGTGAGAATAAATTAATAACTTGTTTTTGGAAAGAAGAAAATAATAATAGAAAAGAGAACATCAACGGCCAAATTTGACCGGAGGGGGTACAGCCTTTGATATCGACAGTAATTGGTCGACGGATTCGGGAAGTCGAACGAGACATCGCCGTTCACGACAAACTACTCTCGAGGAAATCACACAGCGTTTCGCTATTTTTCGTTTCCCGGATAATATTAAATATAATACAATATTTATTATTAAATAAATACACATATATGGTTTAAAATTATAAATATAAAAGTCATATTTGGTAAATATCGATTTGAGTTAAAATTAAAGATTTGACCGGTCAAATTCGCTAATTTAAATATTTGGTAAATAGCAAGTTGGAATAATTTGAATGTTTGGTAAATAACGGATTGGAGTGAAATTTCTATTTTTGAAAAAGCTGCTAATAAGTGTTTTTTTAATAGTTTAAATGTAATTACAAGGTAGTATATGTTCATAGATATTCTCAACCCTTTGACAATGCACATACAACTTGTAAACAAAGTGATTTGAACTCGTGTCTTCTAGGATGAACATCATTCACTTTTCCACTGAGACATTTGTTAGGTTCTGTAATAAAAACTTTTTAAAATTAGAAGTTTTGACATAAGAGTTATAAAGACTCTTTTACCCTTAACAATTATTAAAATCTCCAAATAACCTAAATTTAACTTTTTTTCTATTTTAATTCTTCACCATCACGTATTATACTGTGATATTTGTAAACTAATATTTTTTTATTTTTTCTATTTTTATTCTCACATATTTATATTTATATTTATTAATTCATTAAATTTTATTAAAAATAATTATATAAATAATAAATTAATATATAGATCCTTCAAATTTACTTAGTAATGTTATATTAAAAATTATTTTTCATAATATAATTAAAGTTAATAAATATAAAATATTGATAACTAATAAATTATTCAAACAAGTATCAAATATAATCACGTCTGTATATGTCATTTTGTTTGTTTAAATAATCAAACAGCTATTAGCTAATTTTACCAAACACTTTTATACAATCAACTATCATCTAATTGTCAAACATGGTCAAACTATTTAATAGACAATACAATAAAATAACAATGGCTCTGTTTGGCAATTAGCGTATAGCGGATTACATTAGTTGATAGCTGATAGCATTAGCTGATTTGACTAGCGGATTACATTAGCTGGTTGTATAAAAATGTTTGGTAAAATTAACTGATAGCTGATAGTTGTTTGATTATTTGAACAAGCAAAATGACATATAAGGACATAATTATATTTTATATTTTTTAAAATAATTTATTAGTTATTAACATTTTGTATCTATTAATTATAATTAAATTATAAAAATTATTTTTTTTAATATCATTACTGAGCATATATGAGGATGTACATATTATTTTTTATTTGTAAAATTATCTTTTAAATATAATTTTAATAGTTATTAAATTTAGATGTATATATTAGTTTCTTATCTATGAAATTATATTTTGAATACAATTTTATTAATGATTAAATTTATATGTATTTATTAATTTATATATTAATTCCTTATTAATGAATTTTTTAATTTTATTAGTTAATCAAATTTATGTTATTTAGAGATTTTTTTATAATTATCAATGATAAAATAATCTTTACAAGTCTTTTATTCAAACATCTAACTCAAAAAACTCCTAAAATGAGCTTTTTCAAAATGAAACCTCAATCCGCTATTGCTATCCTCTATTTGCCAAACATCAAAATTAGAGGTTTTGACTGGTTAAAACTCTAAAAATGCTTCAAACCTTTGATTTTAGCTCAAAAAGTTCTTCCCCATGGATCCCTAGGGGAGCCGCCAACTCCAACTACCGTCCATGTATGATCCATATTAGATCTGACCAACCGCCCATCCTACCTCTTCTACGTTCTTGACAACCCATCTTTGTCTCGGTAGAGTCTTTCAGTGGCATGTTTCGGTCCTCTTCCCCATTACTTAGAAAAAGTGAGCCACCAGTTCAGGTACAAGATACTATCATTACCGCCTGGAAAATTAGACACCCAACCCGTAATCGCAATGACCCAATTGCAAGAGCGGAGCTCTACCAACTGAGCTATATCTCCCGAGCCAAGTGGAGCATGCATGAAGGAGTCAGATGCTTCTTCTATTCTTTTCCTTGACGCAGCTGGGCCATCCTGGACTTGACCAGAGACCTCGCTCGTGAAGTAAATCATCGCACCTACGGTCCAACTAATTGGGAGAGAATCAATAGATTCCTTTTCGGGAGCGATTCATCCTTCCCGAACGCAGCATACAACTATCTGTTATACTGCGCTCTCCAATTGTGCTTGTTCCCCCCTCCTTCCTTACCATGGCAAGTATTTGTGAAATAAGAAATAACTCCGATGGGAAGAAAAAAAAAAGAGGGCGTTAAGAGACCCTTTTGGCCCAACCCTAAACACTCTAAGATATTTTTTCAAACATGCTCCCATTTCGAGTCAAGAGATAGATAAATTAACATATCCCATTGCACTGAACGAGGGCGTTTGCAGTAACTGAGGGGGTCGAAGACCAAAAAGTGAATTATTTATCAGCCAAGCATTCTTCTTACGGCTAGACCCAATCTCCTGGTCCCTTTACCAAACATGAAAATATATCATTTATATATAATTTTCATTAGATTAGTGTTATGAGTTAATGAATATAAATCGATTAAAAAAGTTAATGAATTTAAACTCAGTTGAAAAATATTAAAATACTTTTTTATAGATCATTTATCACTCCACTTATAGTTATTTGTTGAATAATTTTATATAAATGTTGTAAATAAAACAAAGAAGAACAAAAAGATGAGAGAAAGAGAGAGATTTGTATTTATTCTTAATATGAAGTTGTGTACAATGTCTTCATCTAATCATCTATTTTTAAGCATAAAAAGTACATAAAACATTGAACTCTAATCAATGGAGACAATATTTCTAATGATAAAATAAATCAAATCTCCTAGATAAAGTTCTTATTGTGATAGACATCTATATAAATAAATATTTATAATAATAAATATATTTTTATAAAATATTTTATCTCACTAACATTGTGCGTGTGATAAATTCCAGTAATATATATATAGTATATACATTAAACGTATACGTATTATTAGAATTATTTATATTTTTTATTTAAAAAAACTATAGTTAGTACTTAGTGTTGAGTAATCGTCAAATCTATATTTTAGCCCTAATTCACTTAGTTTTATTGTTATTCTCAAGTCAAATTATTGTGCAAACCGAATCTGTGATCGCATTACCACCAAGAGTCATCGACTCAAACTTAATTATCTTAAACACCTTCATATGATAAGTATTCGGATAAGATTAAGAGCTTAAATCTTGACGTTATAAATATAACAAATTGAGTTAAAAATGACTCATCATAGTAAGTGTTTAGATCAATCGATTAATGAATTTGATATCGATATTTTAAAAAATCACATTTAAATTAAACACATTAGAATAAACTAATAATAACTCAGCCATCGATATGTTAATGCAATCTTAAGGTTAAAATATTATTCAAAAGTCAAAAGTGAAATTAACTTGTCCCTTAAGTTGATACTAAACTACTTTTACGAGAGAGAGATGAGAGAGTGAGAGAGAGAGAGAGAGATAGGGAGTTCTCGGGCAGCTTTCCGCCGGCATCAACAAGCTGTTGGTAATCAATCCGGTTTCTTTTAGAGGAATGAGTTTGCAGTTTTCGTGAATTATGTTAGCAAAAGGATACATCCTACATCTCTGCGAGAGGCTTTTTCGGAGTATGGTAAGGTTCATAGCGTCTTCATAACGTACCAACACCGTAAGAGACTAAAGTCGCCAAGTACCTTCGCTTTCGTTCGTTTCGCCAAGAAGGATGAGGCTTTGAAAGCGGTAAATCAAGGCAATAATCGTCGGATGGATGGTTTCGTCATCAAAGGTTTTTTGGAAGAGAAAAGAACAAGGGGTGTGGTGGCCCCTACTATTGTTCCAGAGATAGGTCAAACATGTTCAAAGTTTAAAAAGCGTCCTGTCTCTAAGGGTCTTAGGGATAACCGGTCGTACAAACCAGTGTTATTAGAAAATTTTCATTCAAGATCAAATGGGATGGCTCAACCTCCTTACCCTAAGGTCCCTGGTTGCGCAACTTGTAAGGGGAAGGATGGTCATCTGTTTGTTATCACGAGTGAGCAAGTTTTACCTCTAAACCTAGAACTATCTATAGCGGAAGATTGGCTGAAGATGTGCCTAGTGGGTTAAATAAAAGGAATGTATGATGCAGGTTGTGTTCAACAAGCTTTGAGAGCAGACGGTTTCAAAGTTGAAGTTTGCACATGGTCTGGGTTCTATGCGATAATTAGGTTCGAGGAGGAAGAGCAAATTCCCATTTTCTGGGATTTGAGAGATTCCCTATTAAGAACCTAGTTCTCCGATATAGACTACATAAAAACTTTAAAAAAGAAAATAAACTCAAAGTGTGGGTTTGTATGGAGGGGATTCCGTTATCGATATGGCATGATTCTGTTTTCTCCATGATTGGAAGTCGGTTGGGATCTGTCGTTAAAATAGATGATGATACATCTAAAAAATCCAAACTGGACGTGGCAAGAGTTATCATCGTTGTTGGATGTTTATCAGATATACCACCCTTTGTTACTGTGTCGGCGTTCGGAAAAGAATACAAAATCCGATTATCCACGTCGGAGTACGAGGATGAACGATGTTGGTTAGATCATGGGTAGACGAACAGTCAGTTTGAAGAAGAGTTTATGTGTCAGACTAATGACATTAATTAGATAAATCATGATGCAACGGCGGGGCTGAGTCCCAAAGTTTCGTTTTCTGGGTCTCAATTAAATTTCCCAACGGCTGAAAATGGTTGTCCTTCAGATTTTGATCTTGCGGCTGTTGGGCTTCAGGGTGGGCAAGACAACTCTGGGCCTAATTTGCTGGCTGAGCCTTCGGAATCCACCAATCTTATAGACGTTCCAATTCATTATGACAATGGGCCAGTTGATTTTTCGGGCCATGGCACTTTTTGTGAACCCACCCTGGATGCAAATTTTGGTATGTTCTCTATCAAGCGCAAACTCATCAAACAAAATAACAACAACAATATGTCACTGGTTCTCAGATCGAAATTGGAGAAAATGCAAAATTGGACATCTTTTAGCCCTGCTATTTTTTCTGTGTCCGAAAATTCCCGGAAAATCAAAGCGGAAAAGGACCGAAATCCCCAAATCACACTAAACCTGATGAGACTGGTTCCAAAACCTCGAAGCATAGCATACCCATTTTGGGTTCTAATTCTGAAAATCAAGCTGGAAATGCTCTTTCGGAGGCTACCGTCGCGCTTGAGGTATGTGAATCACTTGGTCTTTCCTTTGATGCGAATAAAGAAGAAGTTATACACTGTTTTATGGAGATTGATAGGGAAGCTAGAGTTTAATCCAGAAGTCTCCATGTTTTTCGTTAATTATTGGTTTTTAGTGTGGTTTTCAAGATGCTCATGAAGAAATGTCTAATCTTAACTTGAACATTCGGGGGCTTGAAAGATTCGAGAAGAAGGTTTCGGTGAAAAAAATTATTCGCAGCCTAAAACCTTCCATTGTTTTTATTCAAGAGTCAACATTGCAATAAGTTAGTGACAGTGTTTTCAGACTCCTCTGTGGAAATCTATCCAACTACAAATTTGCCTTTTCCCATTCGATCGGGTCTGCTAGAGGCCTTATATCCATTTGGGACTCCACTGTCTTTGAGTGCGATTCGTGCTGGGTCGCTAATTCTTATATAGGGATGGTTGGTAAGTTCGTAATTCCTAACCTTAAATGTGTTTTAGTTAATATCTATGCTCCAAGTACTATTTTCGATGGGCAAACTCCGTTCTTAGAGTTGAGAAAAAAGTTGTCAGGGTTCAGTTGTCCTTTGCTACTGGGAGGGGATTTTAATACAGTGAAGTCATGTAACGAAAGAATTGGAGTTAGTTTTAATAAGGGAGCCATTGAAGATTTTGTTGATTTCATTGATTGTCTAGGTTTGATTGATTTACCTTCTCATGGTGGTTACTTCACATGGTCCAACTTTAGAGAATCTCCCTCTTTTAGTAGGTTGGATAGATTTTTGGTTTCAGCTGGCATTTTAGATAGTTTGCCTGATTTGTTTCAACTTATTCATCCAAAGAAGATCTCGGATCATAATCCTGTTAGTTTACCATTCATGGATGTGTCCTGGGGCCCTCGCCCGTTCAAATGGTTTGAATCTTTAACAGACAATAAGGAATATGTGGAACAAATTATTCAAGTTTATAGCAGTGCTGCGAACAATGGTATTATGGCTATGCTCGATGATTGCAAGACAACATCCAAAAAATGGGTCTCAGTGAATAAAAGAGAGGCAAGTGGTACTGTTGAAACTTTGGAAAAGCATTGTGCAAATCTGGAAACTGCTATTTCTAAAGGTGATACACATTTGGTTGGTGAACTAAAAGCTGTTAAATTATAGCTGTGGAATGCTATTCGAAAAGATGAAAGAGATTGGTTGCAGAAGTCTCGTCTCAAGTGGTTCGAAGCTGGTGATAAAAACACTAAGTATTTCCATTCCATCGCTTCAGCGAGAAGGCGAACAAATTTCATAGATAAAATTACTCATGGCAACTTAGTGGCTACTTCCCCTCCTGCAATCAAAAGAATTATCTCAGATCACTTCAAAGAAGGCTTCAACTCTTCTAAGACAATCCCCATTAAGAAGCTTGAGTGTAATATTAAGAGCATTAGTGTGGTAGATGTTGGGTGGCTCGAAAAGCCTTTCTCGATGAAAGAAATCTGGGATGCTTTATCTATGCTTGACGGATCCCGAGCGCCTGGCCCCGACGGATATAATATGAACTTCCTTAAGCGCTTCTGGCCATCATTAAAAGGGGAAATCTTAAACTTTTTTGATCTCTTCTACAAAGGGGAAGTAACTAACTTTTCTTTCAATCGGTCCTTTATCCAGCTCATTCCAAAAATTACTTCCCCTGCCTCTGTAAATGATTACAGACCAATAAGTATAGTGGGATATGTTTTATAAGCTATTGGCTAAGACACTTACGGTCAGGCTCAATGCTGTCTTGCCAAATATTATCGGAGAAAATCAATTTGCCTTTTGTGTTGGCCGTCAGATACTCGACTGCTCCTTAATTGCGACCGAAGTCATCGACCATACTAAAAGACTCGGTCTAGAAGGAGTGGTCTTCAAAGCTAATTTTCGTAAGGCTTATGACACAGTTGATTGGAATATCCTACTGTTCATCATGAAGACTACGGGTTTCAGAGATTTGTTCTGTCAGTGGATTTCAACTTGTATATCGACGACCTCCATTTTAGTCTTGGTAAATGGGTCTCCCTCAATTCATTTCTCTATTAACCGCTGCCTTAGACAAGGGTGTCCCTTATCTTCATTGCTGTTTAACCTTGTTGCTGAGACTCTCAGTGCTTTTTTATCAAAAGTTGTTGCACGGGGTTTTTTCAGTGGTGTTAAAATTGGTCAAGATTCGGTGGAGGTCTCTCACTTACAATTTGCGGATGATCTCATCCTATTCAGTGGAGCTAGTGAAACTCAAGTAAAAAATGTGGCGCGAATACTAAGAGGTTTTGAATTAGCTTCTGGACTAAAGCTCAATTTGAAGAAATCTTCTTTATTTGGTATTAATGTTAATGAGTCGGCTATTGATTATTGGGCATCCTTACTCATATCTAAGGCTTCCTTTGGGAGCTATTAAAAATTCGACTCAGTTGTGGGAACCGATTATTGCAAAAGTTAGGTCAAAATTGTCAAGTTGGTCTTCTAAGCTGCTATCCTTCGCCGGCAGAATCACTCTAGTTAAATCAGTTCTATCGAACTTGCCCATATACTTTATCTCCATATTTCCAATGCCAAAATCGATTAGCGCGTCTTTAACTAAGCTAGTGGTTAACTTCTTGTGGAACCGAAAGGATAAGAAAAATATTCACTGGATTAGCTGAGAGACTATGTGTCTCCCAAAACAATTCGGAGGGCTTGGTTTATATAACTTCAGCATAAAAAATAGAGCGCTTCTAAATAAATGGTTATGGCGGTTTGGTTCGAAAAGTAACAGCTTGTGGCGTAGGGTTATCTCAGCAAAATATGAAAATGGCTCCTCTTCTCTGTTGCCTACTAATCTCAGGCCTGCCAATAAATTTTGGATTTGGAGGGGAATTATATCACCTCTATCCGACACCAAAAACACTTTTCTCCGAAATATTAAAATAGTTATCATGGACAGCAAAAGAATATCTTTCTGGACGGATAACTGGACTGGTCTTGGCCTTCTCAAGACTGCTTTTCCTCGAATATTTTCATTGGCAGTGAAAAAACTTGGCCCTCTTGTTGATTTTGGTAATATTGGAAATGGTAAATGGCAGTGGAATATCTCTCTACGCAGAAGTTTGTTCAGTTGGGAAGGTGAAGTTTGGCATGATTTTCTCAGAACAATCAATAACGTGATTTTGGGTAGGCTTCATTTTGATAGTATCCGATGGGCAGCAGCTCCTAATGGGATGTATAATTCCAAATCTTTCTGTGAACAAAGCATAAGTGGTAGTGTGCAGTGCGATGTCATTTGGAAAAAAGTTTGGATTAACTTAGCTCCACCTAAGGTCGAAGCCTTCATTTGGAAAGCGGTCCATGGGAGAATTCCTACAAAAGATCAATTAGCAAAAAGGGGAGTGTCGGGTTTGCCTGACCAGTTGTGCCCTTTATGCCAAATTTCGAATGAATCTTTGAATCACATTTTTTGCAGGTGCTCTTTTTTGTGGCTGATTTGGCAACATTGGTGCAACTTGTAGGGAATTAATTTTATTTGCCCTGGAAATTTCAAAGAACTGATGACACTTTGGTTCTCAATGACAAATTTCTTTAAGTGTCAAGCAGTCTGGTTAATGGCATTTCAGTGCTTTGTGTGGTCAATCTGGCTTTATCGTAATGAAGTTCTATTCAACGGTTCTAGCGCATTGGTGAAGACTCTGTTTGATCTTTGCTTAACTCGTCTTAGCCTTTGGTGTAAGGCAAAGTGGCATCTAAGCATCTCCTCTGCTTCAGACCTTTTAAGAAGCCCAATTTTGTTCAAATAAATTGCCGATATTCAGAACAAACTTAATTGCAAAGGTTGGCAAGCTCCTCCTGTTGGCTTCTTAAAGTTCCAGGTCGATGATGCAGTGATTGAAGGCTTCGGAAAGGCTGGAATTGGTGGTGTCTATTACAATCATAGTAATTCTATAATGATTCAGTTTTTCAAATTTGTAGGCACCTTCGACGCTACTACAATTGAGCTACTCGTTGTCTTAGAAGCATGTTACTTGTTCCGGTCTTCTCCATGGTTTTCCAAAGTCGAGTTAATAATCGAAACTAACTGCTCCCTGATTGTAGACTGGATTAACAAGCCTAATCTAGCTCTTGAAATTTTCAGCTCATTCGTATCTGCCTGTTTGAAGTATTGCTCTGAGTTTGGTTGGAGTATTCAAGCGATACCCCGAGATTGGAATGTCACAGCCGATAAATTGGTGAAATCTGGAATTTCAAGAACTGTGCCTTTTATTTGGGTTCAATCTTCGTCTTGAGTTCAGCTTCAGTATGCGATGGTGCTGGTAGTTTGAAACAACATCTAGGCATTCAAACTGTGGCAGATTCAGAATCAATGTTGCGGTTGATGTGGTCCCATTGTTTGTCCTTTGAATTCGATGTTAGCTCTGGGAAAAGGACTGTTAGTTGTATTTTTCTGTAAGCAGCATTCACTGTTTGAACCTCTTGCAATATACACTATTTCGGTGCACTATTTTTCCTCCATTCTAGGTTTAGGAAGATTTTTTAACGAGGCCTGAAATAGTGTCGGTTATAATAAATTTTACCAAATTTTCAAAAAAAAAACTTGTCCCTTAAGTTATAATGAGACGAAGATGTTTATGATACTTATGGGGGATTCACTGTTCCGCCAAATGGTTTTCATTTTTAAAATTTTTCAAACTTCATTTGAATATTATTACGGACTGGGACAACAAATGACATCAAATGCCATCATTATGGTGTCGTTTTCCATTAGAACAACAACTTCGCAGTCAAATTTCTTCTCCAACATTAGAAATCTCAACTTTTTGTTTTCTTTGTATAGCAATTCGTAAAATCATTTGATTATTAATAAAAGGTTAGATAAAGAAACACTAAGTTCTCCATCCATGATGGCTTAGCCGCTATCAATTTTTAAAGCTCTATATATATATTATAGGGTTAGGTTCCCCTTACAAACAAATGTAAAACTGTGAGTTTTACACGTTTTTCGGATCATTAGATGGTTAAAATGGATAACTGAGATTAACTCCTTACTCTTTTTTAAGTGATAATTTTCACATATTCTACCGTTAATCTTAGTCATTCATTTCACCAATCTAACGATCCAAAAAACATGTAAAACTTAAAATCTCTCACACTGTGTAAGCGGATCCTATCCATATGTATATATGTGTGTGTGTGTGTGTGTGTGTTCTACAATAAACGACATGTATCGTTATGTACCACTAATCATGTGTACCGCTATGTACCATTAATTATTTTATTTTTTTTTAAATCACATGGACTGAAAGCGTTATTATCTATTTTTAGAATAAAATCTAAAAACAATTTTTATATTATTTTTTCTTTTTTTTCTTTTCGGGTAAAGTACAAAAATGATAATTGAACTTTTATAAATTATTCAATTTGATAACTAAACTTTCAGTTACTTCAATATTACTATTAAACTTTTAGTTTTGCTCCAAATTGGTCACTGACTCGTTAACAACCGTTAAAAAAGGTGACATGATAGTTAAACAAAAATACCTTCAAATCAGCCGAACCAAATCAGCACGGGGAGACTTCCTTGTAGTAATGTGAAGAACCTTGGTGGGCATTCTTACTGGTCCATTAACTCTCAATCTCTTATCCTTGGCTTAGTGTAACTAAATCTCATCCCATATAAGGTTAGGATCCAGTTACACTATGTAAAACAAAATTAGTTTTACACTAATTGATGGCCATTGGATATGTGAAATGGATGGATGAGTTTAACTCTTTACTTTTTTTCCCAAGTGATAATCTCCACATATCCTACTTCTATTCTCATATATCCATTTTACTCACCCAATGTCTATGGATTAGTGTAAAACTTGTTGAGTTTTACATAGTGTAATTGGATCTCATCCCATATAGGGTTAGGATCCAGTTATACTATGTAAAACTAAATTAGTTTTACACTAATTCATGGCCATTGGATGGGTTAAATGGATGGATGAGATTAACTCCTTACTTTTTTCCTAAGTGATAATCTTCACATATCCTACTTCTAATCTCATCCATTCATTTCACTCATCCTATGGCTATGGATTAGTGTAAAACTTGTTGAGTTTTACATAGTGTAACTAGATCTCATCCCATATATGGTTAAAATCTAGTTACACTATGTAAAACTAAACTAGTTTCACACTAATTTATGGTCATTGGATGGGTGAAATGGATGAGATTAACTCCTTACTCTTTTTTTCAAGTGATAATCTTCACATATCCTACTTCTGATCTCATCCATCCATTTTACTCATTCAATGGCTATGGATTAGTGTAAAACTTATTGAGTTTTACATAGTGTAACTGGATCTCATCCCACATAGGGTTAGGGTCCAGTTACACTATGTAAAACTAAACTAGTTCTACACTAATTCATGGTCATTGGATGGGTGAAATGGATGGATGAGATTAACTCCTTACTTTTTTCCCTAAGTGATAATCTTCGCATATCCTATTTCTGATCTCATCCATCCATTTCACTCATCCAATGGCTATGGATTAGTGTAAAACTTGTTGAGTTTTACATAGTGTAACTAGATCTTATATATATATATATCATTAATGGGTAATAAATGACTAAGATGATTTCCTTATTTATTTTCCAAGTGATAATCTTTGTATTTTCTACCGTTAATCTTATTCATCCATTTACCTTCATCCAACGATCCAAAAAAATGTAAAACTTTCAAGTTTTATATAGTGTAAGAGGATTATATATATATATGTGTGTGTGTGTGTGTGTGTTAGAATCCACTTACATTGTGTAAAACTCGATAAGTTTTACACTATTTTTGGATCGTTGGATGATGGAAATAAATGGCTAAGATTATTTCCTTACTTTTTTACCAAGTGATAATCTTCACATTTTTTACTGTTAATCTCATCCATCCATTTCACTCATCCAATGGCCATGGATTAGTGTAAAACTAAATGAGTTTTACACCATGTAACTAGATCCTCTCTCTCTCTCTCTCTCTCTCTCTCTATATATATATATATATATATATATATATATATATATATATAAACTTTCTAGTTACATTGTTTAAAACTCAAGTAGTTTTACACTAATTCATGACCATTGGATGAGTGAAATAGATGGATGACATTAGAAGTAGGATATGTGATGATACACAAGTTTGTGTAAACTTTCAATTTTAGGGTTTAGAGATTTATGTTGTAGTTTAGGATTTAGGGGTTTAGGTTGTATGATGTAGAATTTAAGGTTAAGGATTAGATTTTAGAGTTTAAGGTTTAAGGTTTAGGTGTTAGGACTAGGGATTTAGGTTTTAGATTTTATAGCTTAAACACGAAGAATTGTGTAAATTTTCTTTACACAGCTTGTGTATCAAAATATAACACATTCTTTAATTGTCGATTGAGCATAAATTCGGTAAACAAAGTTACAGTCACAACATTTAAAAAAGTTGCAGATTTGAACGTATTTAAATACATTTTTCTTCGATTTAGGGATTATAAGAATCATAGAAAAATTCAAGCATTATAATTTGTAGGTATGTAAATGAACGAAATGAATAAGAATGAGGGTATGTACATATTCGTTCGTTTAATTTTAACTGAACAAACAGACAATTAAACGAATATCATTTTTGTTAGTGTCCGTTCGTTAAGGAATGTAGCTTGTCCGTGTTCGTTCATGTCCGTTCATTAAAATGATAAACGAACGCAAACGAACATTGAGTATTGTTTAAATTTTTTTAAGAAGTAGGAAGTCCAGTGCGTTGAGTGTTGTTTAGTTTTTTTTTTCTTTTTTCTTTCATATTTTTAATATATGTTTTTAATTTTTAAATATAATACTTTCATTGTGAGAAATAATAAATATAAATAGACATAAAAGAACGAATATAAACAAACATAAGCGAACGGATTATTGAATGTTCATGAATGTAAATGAACGAACATACCATTTGTTCATGTTCGTTCATTTAATTAAACAAACAAAAAAATCTTGTCCATATTCATTCGTTTAATAAATAAATGAACATCATCGAACAGTTCACACATGGTTCTTTAAACGTTCAGTTCGTTTACAACCCTAACAATTTGTATAATAAAAAACACGTACTCATTAATTGAGAGCCTTTGTGTTTGATATTGCTACACCAAAACTCCAAATAGTAATTGAGGACTAAAATTGTTATAATGTTCATATTTTATTCAAATAAATTGCTAAAATTCAAATATTTTTATAGACACTCTAATGGAATCTTATATTAGAATAATAAAAGCGGTGCCCATTTTATCTATTTTCTTTATTAATTTATAAAGTTGGGAATGGTGGGTACCGAAATATTGATAATATATAAATGCCATCACAAATATATGCAATTGGCAGAGACAAAAAAAAAGTTTATGGGTCTTATTTTTTTCTTTGAATAGTATCACTATTTTTTTAATAGTATGGGTCTTATTTTAAAAAACCTACGACTACTACAAATGCACGGTATATGGATACAATTAATATAATAAGGTCCAACCGTAATTATAATTTTTAAGGTTACCATTATAATTCTAAATAAAATAAAATATATTTCAATAGTTATCACAAGGAATTAATTATTTCAAAGTTCAATTAGACTAATAACTAAAATATATCCGGATATAACCTAAATATGGTAGAACTTAAATAGAATAAAAATTTCAAGTTAAAAATTCCAATACAGTATTTATACATGATTGAACTCAAAATTAAAACATCAAATTTTCAAGAGATGAACCTCTACATTGATAATATTTTTTTTTAAAGAGATGTTATATTTTTAACGCAAATGTCTAATTTAAACTTATACAAAAATGAACATTATTTTTTTTGACCACATGATCAATTATTGAATCTTTGATAATATTGTTATTAAACGCAACATAAGTATTGTTTTTCTTAATTAACATGTTGTAAACCATCACAAACTCAAGAATTTAATAAAACTATTGTTTTTAAAAATATGAGAATAAAACAAATTTGAAGTCTATTTACTTTCCCTACTCAACCTTATGTACTATTTTGACAAAATCATTACGTATATATAGCGAGTTTGATGTTTCATCTATCAACTGCTGAATATGAAGTAGACCGGATGTATTTAGGGTAGGAAGGGATTTTATGACTATTTAAATTTGGCTCAGCAAGAAATATGGATAGGATTTTATGTCAAAAAGCTGATCATTTATGTAAATATTTGTGTGTGTATCCAAAGTGGGTGAAGTTTATGTGAAAATAATACTGATATATATGGTATGGTATGGTGTTGAAAGATACTTCAAAAGTTCAGCAATGGCTATTATTTGATCTTAATAAAGGAATGGATAAGGTCTTTGAAACATTGAAACATATATATGATGTCTTCATCAGATAATGACACATAAATTCCCCACTTATGTGTACCCTAAATTCATGATCATTCCATTTCTCAATTACAATATATATATATATATATATATATATATATAATAAAAAACAACTAACGAGAACTGGTCCAAGTGATAAGCAGATTGATATCCTTTGAGCAGATTTCGAATTTGATGCCTTGTGTATGCTGAAAATTACTACCGAAAAATTCACCCCTTCCATTTTACTTAGCAGCATCCTAGGATGACATAACTTTAAAATAGAGTTAAGTTATTAGAGTCAGGTGCACGATAGTAAGAATAAGGCCCTAAAAAATCGGAAAAAAAAAACTCATTACTTTCTTTGGAGTTGACTTATAACAAATTATTATGTGTGCATGAAACATTTTAAATTAAAAATAATGATTAACGAATAGAATCTATGTATAAAAAATTTCTTATATCGGATAAAATTGCCTGACTACAAATAAATTAGACATACTTTCTCAACAAAATTTTATGAATAATAATGCATATATTCAAAAAGATGAAATTATAGAAAATAAAGAGTGGAAACAAAGTGTGGAAAAAAAAGTTAAGAGAGAGGAAGAGATGGCTATAAATGTAAATGCAATGGGGTCTTGGGCTAGGCCCATGGCTGACAACGGGAATACATGGATTATTCAGAAAGGGTGTCTTTTAGGTGGGGCCTATAAAAGAAAATTATACTGTTTTGTGGGCCCTAACCCCAAGGAGCCCGGACACAATGACCCATTTAAGGTTGCGTATTCAAACAAATCGAATGGATTTTTTTAATATGCTGGTGTGATGCAATGATAGTATATGTTCAATTTTCTTAATTTTTCAAAGACGGACACACAACATGCATTGCTGGTGCTTGAATCCGGGTCTCAAAGGATAATGAACATCTACTTTTGTCACCAAGACATAATGAATGAGCGAATTTAATGGATTTTTTTAATTTAGTAGAGATATTTTATCATCTTAATTCAATTTAATTTTTTAAAAATTAAGTTGAGTGTAATAGTATTCATGATGAATAAATTTGTTCAAGTTATATTAAAAAACCGATCAAATTAAAATCTTGTCAATTGAGTTAAGGTGGTCGTCTGTATAATAAACATATGCAGTTTTTTTATTTAAATTAGTCGGCTAATAAATTAAATGTGAATGATTATATTAAAAAAATAATATAATTAAATTCTAATTTAGAGCACATAAATTTAATATTATATAATATTTAAAACTCTTTTAAAGAAAAATATTCTACTTTGGGTTTAATAATTTATTTGTTTAAGATCTAACAATTTTCATTTTGGAAAAAGTTTTAATTTTTTTTATAATTTACCAATTTTATGTGTTTTTATTTTGTAATTTGTGTTGAATAAGAACGATGCACACATTTTGAAAGGCTATTTCATGCTCTAGCGTTTGTGGAAACTTTGTTTACACAAGCGTCTTAGTTTTAGTGTTTATTAGTTTAAGTGTGATAGCTTTGAATTTAGGAGATATTAATAGAATTTAAGGTTTATAGCTTAAAACTTAAATCTTTATCATATTATCCTGAACCTTAAATTTTAACCATAAACCCTAAACCCTTAACACTAAAACCCATGAATTATAAACTCCAAGCTCTAAAATTAAAATGTTTTGGAAACAAAAAATTTACCCCGCGTAATATAAAATAATAATTCATTTTAAAATATTAGAAACTCTTTTTTTAACAAGTAAAATATTAGAAACTCAAATGAGTAATATTTATATAAGTTTATATTATGGATTTATTGGATTATAAAATTCAAGTGGTAAAAGATGAGACAATAAGCTATCACATATTCACATGGTTGGTGAGAAATAGTCCCCACCTTCCACAATGTGCCACACGTCTTATGTCACATCAAACATAAAACATCACAATCACTGCATTTTATATTTATTTAATTAAATAATTAAAAAAATGGCCTTTGGATCCACCCCAACAGTTTTCTTCTTCTTTTTCTTGTTTCTTATGGATTAGGAAACTCGGTTTTTTCCCCTCTCTTCATCCTCCAAACACATGCTTAGCAATAGTGTTCATATCTGTAAAATATTTGAATTTTTTTGTTTCTTTTTTGAATAGATTTTTTTTTTGTTTTTCTTAATGAAAGATACTCCATATATTTTTAATTATAATTTAGAGTAATATTATTCGTTAAAAACACTGTAAAGTACAATAAAAATCACAACTATTTAAATCTATAATTCAAATCGGTGTTCTTATTCAGCCACGTTAAATTTGAGAGTTCACAAAGATTTAAAACTTGAATAATTAATTTTTTTAGGAAAGAAATAAAAATGATGGCCCATACATTAGACATATGTATGGATGGATGTGGAGGAGTTGGTTGTCTTATGCGGCGTCAATCACATTTTTATCCACTCTCTCACCGCAGACTGAGTGTGGCTAGTTTTTTTAAAGATGCACCACACCACACCTAAACTCTACTCTTCTCTTTCTTTCAAATATGTTTCATAGTCGACTAATTCAAATCAAATTTTATAAAAAAAAAACTTTCACAATTTAATATTTTTATTTATAATACTAAAATTTGAACATCTGAACTTATTTAAGGAAATTACCATCTCATCTTATTATATCAGCTTGATGTTATTCTAATTTATTTATGTTAATTCATAAATAGAAAAGGAGGCACAGATCCCTAGAAGCATCTTAATGCCTTTTTTTTAACAGCCTTATCCTACAATTCTGTGCACCCTGTTTGTGTTTTGGGGTTCATCCATTCTAATCTTTAACATTACCCACTCCTTCCCCACCTACCCCGCTTCAGCTGTGTCCCAAGCCAAGCCAAGCCCAAGCCAAGCCAACCTCTCCTTTACAATGTTTTGCTCCCTCTGCTCCTTTTTCTTTTTCTAATATTACTATCTCTATTGATTATTATATCAAAGTTTTTATTTTTTATCTTAATTAAAGTAATTGTTATTTTTTTAGGGGCTAAATTTTTATTAAAAAATTCGGTCATTTTAAGCCCCGCATTTAGTCCTATGATCATTATTTTATTTGGATCGTGATTAAATTTTCAAAATTTCAAAAACTTTAAGAACTAAATTTGAATAAATTATAATACACAAACTAAATCCACAATTTGGACTAAATATACTGTTTTATGTAAGGCTAGAGTGAATCTTTGATAGTTGTTAGGTTCTAATTCCTTTTTAAGTTTAAATCTAAATTGGGAAAATATTTTTCATGCAATGCAATGTAGTTGAGTTTTTATGGTTTAATTTTTAGAGTTAAAGATTTAGATTTTAGAGTAAAATTAAACGTGTTTGAAATATTTTTTCACTGCTAGTACATATAATAATAACTCATCTAAATTTTGTTTACTCTATCTCGATGATTTATTTTTATATACTTCAAAACTAATTTATGTTAATATTTATATGTTTTAAAATTAAAAACAAATAAAAATACCTATAAATATTTAATTGAAATTGGGTCTCACCTTCCAAAAAAAAATGAAATTGGGTCTCAAAATAAAATCATATTGTCCAACAGCCCTTCTTCTGCAAGTCAGGCCTTTGAGCCAGACGGTCCACTTCAACTATACACGGGTTTAGGAGTTAGGACCTTGGGTCGAAGTATATACTAACAGTTTTCTAAAAATATGGTATTATTAATATACCTGACAAACTTGACCCAAGACTCAAAATCGACTCAAAATCAATTTGAAATTCGAAATAAATAGAACCCAACTTAAATTTCTGTTAATCGAAATGGACCGAACTAATTTTCAATTGAACCTAATGGACCAAAACTGAATGGACCCGAAAATAACCAACCGAAAGTGAACTGACCCGACGTCCAAATCCAATACCTGAACTAAAATCACCATATACCCTAACTAGACCCGTAACAACCTAAATCGAACTTAAATTGAATATAATCATACCTAAAATAACCCGAAGTGAATGACCCGTTTACCACGTATTATAGTTGTGTAATTTAGTTATGGTTATTATTGTTATTATTATCATTATAAAACTAAGTCGAAACAAGTAAATTTGTTAGTAATTTTACGGAAGAATGTTACTGTCGGTTCTAAAAATTCACATTTTTATTAGAGATCATTTGATTTTTTAGAATTTTGTAAAGTTTTGCCTATTAGATAGTTGAAACTCATAATAACATATATTGTATTTACGATATTTAATTTTATGTTTGAGTTCAGTATGAGATATCATATTTCGTGCCCTTAAAAGAGTGTCGAGAGTATCTCGAATGAGGTTCATATGATATAAGACCGTACTGAGAGTTAGTAAAGTTGTCGTAGTACTTGCACCAAGAGAAATTAACGATGTGTTTGGTTTGAGAGGATGAAGTATGTTTTTGTTTTTATTTTTATTTTTTTAAAAAAATAAAAAACGATGAAAAAAATGTGTTTGTTGTAAAAATAAAAAATTATTTTTAGAGAATGAAAACAAAAATAAATGGAAATTTGAAAAGATGTTTTTATTGAAAATGTTTTAGGAAAATGGAAAATATAGAAACAATAATTTTTTTAATTTTAACCTTATTTTAATCCGGGTTCAAATCCTTCTAATACTATTTTTTAATATTTTATTTTATTTACTAATATTTTATTTATTAATATTATTATTATTATGTTTTCTAACTGTATTTTATTTCAATTATTTAATAATTATTTTTTTATTTCTATTTTAAAAAGCCACATATCAAACACATTTTCATTATTTTCAATTATTAAAATAGCTTTCTATCTCTATTAATTAAAATGTTTTCTAAACTTTAAAAAATTAAGAATGAAAATTAATTTCTGAAAAATAAAAGCAGAAAATAAAAAAGAATATTTTTTAAAACTAAAGAGACCCTGAATCTTGCTCATGGTGGAAGTCGAGTCCATGAATTACACCCTTGGGAATATGACACTAGTTGTAGCGGGTTCCGACCAAACTCTTGATGAAAGACACTTCACTAACTTCTCTCGATTCCTCAACAAGTAAAAATTGTTACATTGATCCAATAGATGAGCTGAAAGTGTTTATATAGAAAATGAAGTTTATAAAAACTAACTTAAACTATTCATCTAAACAATGATGCTTCTAAGCATTAATTTAAAATGTTCCTTACTACAAAAAAAGTGATATTCCTAAGTACGAACTTAAGTTATTAATCCAAATATATATATTACCAAACATAACTCTAAATTGTTTAATCAAAACACACCTAAAAAGTTTAACAACATAATGACTTCATTTTTTTCTTCAAAATGTAACTAGTATCTCCAAGAAATTATAAAGACTATTAGCTTTCGATTTTGTTCAACTGATTAAGAAGAGGCAAAACATATTTCCGAAATCAACTCTAAAACATTCTTAAAGTATACTCATCAAACCAAGAACAAAACTCAACAACTTTAGACAAAACTTCATATTACTCAACACAATTGAGCTCCTTCTTCACCATCAAGTCCCTTAAGTTGAAGATTCTTTGAAGAAATAAAAATAAACATATTTCGACAAGATGACTCTAAACTTATTTTTAAGATCAAATTTGGACAACCTTTATAACAGTGAATAGAAGAAGAGAATTTTTATTCATTCACTTAACATTTGATACAAGGAAAACTAGCTATTAAATAGCTAGGAAAAGTACCGCCAAAACTAACTAACTTTTGAACTAACTAACTAACCTACTAACAAACAATACAAACTACAGTGTTAACATATAATAGCCCTCCCCTCAAGATGAAGGCGAATGAATGTTCAAGAGACCCATCTTGAGAATAAGAGAATTGAAAGCTGGTGAGTGAAGAGCTTTCGTGAAAATGTCAGCAAGTTGGTCAGCAGATCGAACATGAAAGAGCTTGATAAAACCATCTCGAACCTTGTCTCGAATGAAATGACAATCAACCTCAACGTGTTTGGTGCGTTCATGAAAGACCTGGTTGGAAGCAAGATGTATGGCGGATTGATTATCACAATATAGTGCAGCAGTGGAGACTTCAATCTGGAAAGAAGACAACAACGATCGAAGCCAAACTAATTCACAAACAGCTGCAGCCATGGCACGATACTCAGCCTCGCAAGAAGACCGACTTACAATTTGCTGCTTTTTGGCTTTCCAAGATACTAAATTATCACCAAGAAAGATACAAAAGCCGGTGACCGATCGTCTGGTGTCCGGACAAGCCCCGTAATCAGCGTCCACAAACCCACTGAGCTGCAATGTGGAAGTTGAGGAAAAAAATAAACCGAGAGCAGGATTGCGCTTAACATAGGCAAGGAGATGATGCACAGCTGCAAGATGAGGGGATCGTGGGGAAGTAACAAACTGGCTTAGGTGATGAACAAAAAATGCGATATCAGGCCTGCTGTGAGTAAGATATAGTAACCGCCCAATGAGCCTTCGATAAACCTGAGGATCAGGAAGCAAGTCACCATCAATTGCATTCAGCTTATGAGAAGGTACCATGGGCAAGTCAGCAGGCTTTTTTGCCAAGGACCCTGTGTCCTCCAAAAGTTGCAACGCATATCTCCTCTGGGAAACTGGAATACCAGAAGAATTCCGAACAATATCAAATCCAAGGAAATAACGCAATGTGCCAAGGTCCTTGAGCTTGAAATGTTTCTGAAGAAAATTCTTTACATCCTCTAAATGCACAAGACACTTGCCTGCGAGGATAATGTCGTCAACATAGACTAAGAGGACCACCATGTTATCACCACAACCCTTAACAAATAAGGAATGATCAAAAGGGGATTGGGTGAAGCCAAATTGAAGAACGACACTGGAAAAAGCAGCAAACCATTGACGGGAAGCCTGCTTAAGCCCGTAAATGGATTTATTCAACTTGCAAACTAAATTCTGACCTTGAACAGGGGGAGTGTAACCGAGAGGAAGACGTATGTAGACCTCCTCATCGAGAGAGCCGTTGAGGAAAGCGTTATTAACATCGAGCTGCAAGAGATGCCAACCATGAACCGCCGCAAGAGCTAAGAGAACTTTAAATGAATTCAACTTTGCAACAGGAGAGAAGGTATCCACGTAGTCATTCCCTTCAATCTGAGTGAAACCCTTTGCCACCAAACGGGCCTTGTAACGATCAACGGAGCCATCGACGTTGTACTTGACACGATACACCCACTTACAATCAATAGGATGCTTGCCAGTAGGTAAAGAAACAATCGTCCAAGTATTGTTGGAATGCATTGCTTGCAGTTCTTCATGCATGGCATGTCTCCAATCAGACGAGGTTACAGCCTGGTGGTAAAACACAGGTTCCTTAATAGCAGAAATATTGGCAATAAAAATATTGAATGCTGGGGATAAACGCACGCTAGAGACACAATCTTCAATAAGATAAGAACATGAAGCAATGCTATTCAAATGATACTCCTGAAGATAATGAGGCCGCTGGACAGTGCGAGATGAACGTCGAATGGGAACTATGGGCTGACTTGCTGGAGCTGAAGAAGCAGTAGTGGAGATAGGTTGATCATGACCATGCACAACCTCAGGTATGACATGTGGCAAGACAGTATCAGGAAACATATCAACATCAACGTTCGAAGAAGAAATCGAATGGAATGGAAATATGTTCTCATGAAAAATAACATTCCTGGAGACAACAAAAGAACGAGTCTTCAAAACATAAACTTTGTAGCCTTTAACACCCGGAGATTAGCCAAGAAAAACACCAGGCAAGGCACGCTCAGAAAATTTGTCCCTGTGAGCTTGCAAAGTTGAAACGAAGCAAAGACACCCAAAAACCTTGAGAGACAAGTAATTGGGAGCAGAGTTGTGGAGTAGTTCATAAGGAGACTGATTCCCTAAGACAGGAGATGGCAATCGATTAATCAAAAAGGTGGCAGTGAGCACGCATTCACCCCAAAAACGAAGAAGAACCCTGGATTAAAAAAATAATGCTCGAGCAACACTGAGTAAGTGCTGGTGTTTGCGCTCAACAACTGAATTTTGTTGAGGAGTCTTAACACATGAGAACTGATGCACTATTCCCAACTTGCCAAATAGCTCAGTGACCTTTAAATCAGGAGCATTGTCTGACCTAAACATCTTGATATCAAACGCGAACTGCCGCTTGACCATGGAAATGAATTGAGGAATAATAGCAAACACATCAGATTTATGTTGCATAAGATAAGTCTATGTAGATCTTGTATGATCATCGACCAAAGTCAAGAAATAACGTTGGTTCGCATAGGTAGCTTCTTTAAATGGACCCCATACATCACAATGAATCAACGCAAATGGAAGATCAGCTCGTGTTGAAGATGAAACAAAAGGAAGACGCTGTTGCTTTGCTAAAGGGCAAATAGAACAAACATCATCTTTATTAATTTGCAAAGAAGGCAATACATCTTTTAAAGAATTCAATACAGGAACACTAGGGTGGCCAAGCTTATTGTGCCACGAGATGTTATTTACATGATTCTGAACAAAACATCTATCATCCTTAGCATGTGAAAGATCTGGCAGACTCAACAAGTACATTCCCTTATGCAAGTTACCCTTCCCAATCACACTGCAACGGTCCTGGATTAAGCAAGCAGTAGGAGAAAACGAGACATTAAGGCTTGAATCTCGAACCAAACAACTAACAGCCAGAAGATTAAAGTGAAATTCTGGCACGTAGAGAACATCCCGGAGAACTATGCGAGAGGAAAGGCAAACAGTTCCACAAAACTGTACTTTGACAACGGAATTATTAGGCAACAAAATATCACTTGCATCAATAGACCGCAAAGACTCAAACATGTCCTTGGATGAGCAAACATGTCTGGAAGCTCCAGAATCAATTACCCAACAATTCACATCATTAAAGGAACTAAAATGATTAACAAAAGAAGGAATCTTGCCTTGCATTGCGAGATTGATGAAAGAAGAAGGAATATCAGCTACCGAGGCTGCCTGCAACTGATTGGTCAACATGGAAATAAGCTGGTGACACTGCTGCGTAGTCAACGAATCATTGACAAAAGCAGAACTAGGACGAGAATCAGAGGATAAAACCTCAGAAACAACAGGAGCAACATTCACATGAGATTGTTTAGAACGAACTGTATAACCTGGAGGAAAACCATGCAATTGATAGCACTTATCCTTGATATGGCCCAATAGACCACAATGGTTGCACTGGGGACGACCTTTCTTAACACCATTATAAGTCTTGACAGCAAAAGTTGCTTCAGCGATGGGGTTGGACAATCGAATCGATCTTTGACTCTCTTCCTGTGCCACTAGAGAAAAAACCTTTGTGATTGAAGGTAATGGATCAAGAAGCAAAATCTGGCTACGAACATGGGCAAAAGATTCATTCAAACCCATGAGAAACTGCATTGTCAACTCTCTTTGCTGTTCTTCGATCATCTTGCGTACACCCTCACAAGTACAAGTCGAGCAAATACAAACCGATTTTAATGAAGCAAGTTCATCCCAAACTATTTTTAGTTGCGTATAGTAAGCACTTACTGTAAAAGAACCTTGGATTAATTCATGCAATTTCTTTTTCAGATGAAAAACACGAGGTGCATTATTTTGTTGAAATCTGTCTTCAAGATCTTTCCAGATATCAACAACACAAGAATGGAAGATTAAGCTCGCAACAATGTCTTTTGATACGGAGTTAAGAAGCCAGGAATTAACGAGATTATTGGCCCGTTTCCAAGAATCATAGCGTACTTGATCAGTAACTGCAGGAGCAGTGATTGAGCCATCCACAAACCCAAGTTTGTTTTTGGCAGAGAGGGCCATCGCCATAGATCGCTTCCAAGAATTGTAGTTATCATTGGACAGGAGCTGTGTCACCAAACTCATGCCATGATTATCGGATTGATGAAGGTAATAGGGATTATTACCATTGTTGAAATCATCGTTAGGATTAACAGCCATGGAAACAAGAAAGAAAGGAGAAAAAGCTTGAGAAAAGCTGGGAAAAGATGAAGAAAAGCTCGAAAAAAAGCTGTGATAAAGGAAGAAAAAGCTCAGGGAAGCTCAAGAAATCATCTGATACCATATAACAGTGAATAGAAGAAGAGAATTTTTATTCATTCACTTAATATTTGATACAAGGAAAACTAGCTATTAAATAGCTAGGAAAAGTACCGCCAAAACTAACTAACTTTTGAACTAACTAACTAACCTACTAACAAACAATACAAACTACAGTGTTAACATATAATAACCTTAAAGCGGATAAATATCCTTATAAAATCAACTGAAGATGACCCTTGAATTGAAGATTATTTGAAGGAATAAAAATGATTTATTAATATTCAAGAAACTTCAAGATACTGTACTTTTCTTTTTAGTAATATGCATGTTAGTCTTAACCCTTCCAATAATGTTGTTTCCAAGGTTCGAATTTACGCCATCTATTTGGGAATGCAATGTGCTTTACCAATGCACCCAGCACTTGTTGGTTAAAGATAGTGTAACTTTCAAAGTCCGGTAAAAACAAATATTTGATTTCTCTTCAATTTTATTATTTGATTTGAATTTTCTATTTACACCATTATTAAGTATTTATTATATCTTAAATAATTAGAATTTTTACGTGTATTATATTTATATTAAATAATTTAAACTATATAATCAAATGTTATATAAAATAAAAATAATAAAAACTTTTGTTAACTTGTAAAGTTTAATTAGAGGAAAGTTGTAAGGCGGGCTATGTTTTATTATAAAATCATTATGTTAACTAATGAAAAAAAAACTAGAAATAATCTATTTTTAATTATATTTGACATGAGTAATTTTTTAATAGTTTTAAAGTGATTATAATTAATATATGTTTATGTTTTTTAACCCTTTAATAAGATACATATTTTACAGATAAAAATACTCAAATTTAGGTGTCCTAAGTTGAATATATGAGTAACTTGAAACAAGCCTTGTGTTTATAATATCATAATTCCTCATGTTTAACAAAAATGTATTCAAATTTTAGTAAAGCCCATGGGCTGTACCGGCCGAAACCTAGTTAACAAGCTCATGGGCTCTGGGGAACCAGCATCATTTCTCTTTCGGTACACCATCTAACATTCTACATTAATATCAACGGATTTGAAACTTTTACAATTTTTTTTTGAAAAATTAAAATTTATTAATTTTATCAGACGAGAGTATATTCAAAATTAGAATGAAAGTTGATAACTTAATAAACAAAACATTTAAATTCAGACATAATCTCAATAAACAAAATTAGTGTCTCGAAATTAAAAAAGACCATAAAAATAAAGGTAAGAACCAAACTCAAAGACTCGAAATAAAGGTAAAAAACTTTTACAATCTTTACTACTAAAATTAATAGTTTGTTCACATTTACTAGAAATGCAAAGGTAAGAGTTTATTGGTAATCTTTTGGTGTAACATCATATTAATCACAATTATGATAACATTTCCCGAAATAATTTTTTCTTTCAAATCTAACATTTCCCAAAAACATTAGACCTAAAATGCGTTTTCCGCAACCACCAATTAGAATCAAGTACTCAAACAATCACGATCCGTGTCTTCCCCTTATAATCCAATCCAAACCGTCCTTTCCCTCTCAGAAAACACAACTCGTGACCGTTCTGACCGTCAGATTTCGTACCCAACAAACACACGGATAGTAAATCTTATCCTTCCGATCCACTTTAATTAACAAATCCCCCAGCCTTCTATAAATACCTCTTAACCGCTGCCCTCTTCTAATCTTTGAACAAATCAGACAATAAAGTTCTTTTCTCAGATCTCAAGGTTCGTTCTTTCTCTCCCTCTCAGTTTTTTTTTTTAAATTTTTGTAATTTTCGATTATTCTGTTTGTTATTTGTTTCTTTTTCATGGTGTTTTAGTGTTAGGTTAGAAATTCCTTGAAATTGTAATTATGTGATTTTATAGGGTTCAGATATTGCTTAGGGGGTTGACTTCGATTATTTGCTCTTTTGATTCTGATTTCATTTCTTTGGGTTTTGTTAATTAACTCGCTGAAGAACTAGGGCTTTTACTTCTTTTCTTTCAATTGGGCTCGTCATTAGCTCAGATCTGCTATATCCGTCTTATGTTTGGTTGATGAGAAAATGTAGAATGAGTTTCTTCTTTGTCGTCTGAAATATTTCTATCTGTGTAGAGATGGCTCGTACCAAGCAGACTGCCCGTAAGTCAACTGGAGGAAAGGCTCCTAGGAAACAACTTGCTACCAAGGTTTGTTCCATATTTAACCTTTTATGTTTACCCAGAATTAGCTTTTCTGTTCTTTTCAAAAACTTATAACCTATCTCTGCTGTATTTCAGGCTGCACGAAAATCTGCCCCCACCACTGGAGGAGTGAAGAAGCCTCACCGATACCGTCCTGGAACCGTTGCTCTTCGGTATTCATTAATATTTTCTTCACTTTTTTAATACTCTTTTGGATGAAATTTTCCATTATATGGGTTTTGATCTGTTGTATTGTATTGTATCTTCTCAGTGAAATTCGTAAGTATCAGAAGAGCACTGAGCTACTTATCAGGAAATTGCCCTTCCAGAGGCTTGTTCGTGAAATTGCCCAGGACTTCAAGGTTCAAATTGGTCATGTTTATATGTCAAATTCTTGTTTATTGATCATATTTTCATTTTGTTGATTATGTTTTGTTGACTTCACTTTGCAGACTGATTTGCGTTTCCAGAGCCATGCCGTCCTTGCTCTCCAGGAAGCTGCAGAGGCATACCTTGTGGGTCTTTTCGAAGACACCAACTTGTGCGCTATCCACGCCAAGCGTGTTACGATAATGCCCAAGGACATCCAGTTGGCTCGCAGGATCAGGGGCGAGCGTGCTTAATTGTCATGGAAAGAAGAAACTATAGTTTGTTTGTTTGTTTGTAGGCATGTATTGTTCGCTTTTTAGGCCAAGATTAGGTTGATGGTAGTTGGGTTTAATGTGATGGGGAAGTCTTGTATTGGACAAATTCTCATAACTCGTATATTTAGTTTCAATGTGTTTTTGTTGAACATAATATGCTCTGCCACTCTAGTGGCTTTGAACATTTAGCTATTATTTGCCAATCAACTCCAGTTTATGTTTTGTTAATTCGTCTTTTGTTTTATTTTTATTTTCTGGATCAATGTTAATGGTGGCAGCCATTATGAGGTTGTAATGTACACGATTAGACATAATTTAGTTCTTGGTCAGATGATTCCAGCAACAACCATGACAACACCCTCTTCTTCCTAGAGCATGGGTATTTCAATCTAATGCGGTATCGTGTTCCTTGTGATTTTAAAAAGGTTGATTCTAAAAAATTCAGAATGATTATCAAACTTTTAAGTTTTTTTTGCTTTTGTTATAAAATGGTCACCAAGTATTTAATTGTGGTTAAGTGAATCACGTGAAATTTTCAATGATTTGAATAATAACACATTTAATTATTGATCTTTATACAATCAATTTAATTTTAATTTAACTTTTATTGCTGATGTTTAAATTAATTGAATGTGTAAATATAGATGTATAAATTTAGTGTTATAAAATTTTTGTAACTTTCATATTATTCAATTAACAATAGTTAACGATTTAGTGACTATTTTGTAATAAAAAATTAAATATAATGTCTACTATGTAATTTTTTAAAGTTTAGTCACCATTTAAAATAGTTTAATAACTATTTGTGTATTTTACTCTTTTAAAAATGATTTAAATTGTCGCACGAACCAACTTGACTCAGTGGTTAAATGAACGGTTGTTGTTCCTAGAGGTCACGGGTTCGAGCACCAGCAGCTGCAGCAGGGTGATTGAGCGTTCATTGTCAAATGGTTGAGAGTATATTCAGAACATATACTACTTGTAATCACCTTAACTTTGTCCAAAAAAAAAAAAGAATTAAATTGTCATTTTTCGTCTGCATCCTCATCCATCACTCCCATCCTCGACTTTTTTTATAGTAGAATAGCATACTAGTATTTGAGGGAAGATTTGTTAGAAGTTTATTAGTTTTTTGTATAGTTGGGTAGTTAGCTAAGTTTGTTAGCTTGTAACTACTAGTTGGTTAGTTAGTTTTTTACCTTCGGTAGTTGCTATAATTTAAATAATAACACATTTAATCCTTGATTTTTATACATTCAATTAATTTAGTTCTAATTTAACCCTCATTGTTGATGTCTAAATTGATTGAATGTGTAAATATGGATGATTAAATTTACTGTCATACAAATTTTTATAACTATCATGTCACCCAATTAATAACAATTAACGACTCAGTGACCATTTTGTAATAAAAACTAAAATTTAATATCTATTATGTATTTTTTAAAATTTAGTGACCTTTTTATATATTTTTTAGAATAATTTAATGACCATTTGTATACTTTACTCTTTTAAAAATTACTTAAATTGTCGTTTTTCGTCTCTGTATATTCATATCATTGCAACATAGTTACTACCGGTAGCACACCAGCAAATGCATCCCCATCCATCACATTTTTTTTAGAAAACTAGAGTAGCATACTAGTATTTGAAGGAAGATTTGATCAGTTTCGTGTTTATTTTTTTTGAAAACGAATAGCAAATGAATCGACGCAATTCCAGATATTACAGTAGAAATGACAAGTGCCAACAGCACACAACCAATACTAAGGGACTATTTAGAAAAAAAAAGTACTTGTCTTTGTGTACATATATCGCTTGACACACCAAAGAGGATTATTTAATGGACTCAAAATGACTATACTTGTAGTTCTACAATTTAAATTTCGAAAAAGGCATAATTCATTTTTAGAACCAACGTCTTTGTGTAATGAAATATGTGTACATTTTGATCGTCTTATATGTTCATTATTTTTTCAATTTTTTTATAATATTAAAACAACAATTGTAGTAAAAATTTAGATCCCAAAATCTTCTATTAAACCAATTTTCTCTTTCTTTTAGAGGAAAACCCTCAACCCACTAATTTGTAAAAGTCAAACTTGTATAGTTGTTGTTAGAGTCAAACCATAACTAAATATGAAATTTAACCCATGATCTATCATGTCAAATCATCAAGAACAATAAACTAAATGTGGAAGCGTACCTAAATTCATTGATAGACTAAAAACCTTGAATCTTTTGATGAAGATCGCCTAGAAAATAGTTGTGATCTTCCAAGAAGATAGGTTATCTCTTGACGTAAAACTCTCTAACGAGGAAGGACTATAAGTTCAACAAAAGATCACCATTTCACTAAATTACCTTTTTATTGTTCAACCAAAAAACATATGACATTGCAATAACCAATACCAGTTATAAAATATTTTCAAAAAGATATATGATAATATGCCATGAAATATAATCATCTTCTTCGGCTAAATTTGCCACCATTTCATCTCCATCAAGTGAATGGTAGCCTTCATCGTCTTCCTCATCTTCATCTCCATACGCTTATCTAATGGACTCCCTTAAACTACCATCTCTTCCTTCTTGTGTGCTTCTCCCTCTTGATCTCAAGTTAAATCACTCTTCATGAACTCCAGCAGCAGTCACAATATGTCCCCAATCATCTTCGAATACAAATTCATCTTGAGCATCTTCATATGTCCTTCAAGTCAACCATTCATTACTGTCACCAATATCTTTCAAAGCTATTGAGTTAATTTTATTACGCAACTTGAATCGTTGAATCAATGCTCGATTGTACTTGACATAAACTGAGTCATTTAGCCTAGATTGTGTGAGCCTATTTCTCTTTTTAGTATGATTGTGTGAGAGAAATTTATTTAGTTCATAATATCAAAAGACCAACAACTTAACATTAATAATTACGTAAATTTAGTTAATGATTATGACTCACATGCTCAAAAGTGCTACAGTTTCTCTCGCATCATGATGTGCTAAGGGCCAAACTTAAAATTTTGATGGCAATTTGTTGTTGAAGAACCATAACATGCCTACCACTCAGCTGCAACATAAAATTCAGATTTAAATAAATAAAAATATACAATATATTATTAATGAAAATTAGTTAAATTATCATTACATAGAGCCTTAGTCTTCCTATGTCTAGTAGTCATATGATTCCCAAATAATCCATGTGCTTGCTTGTAAGCAAGGAGCTCTTCCATAATCATGTCTTGCTTGTCAATTGTAAGGACCAATCTCAAGATAGATTTATACAAACTATCTACCACTTCTTCCCAAATAATTCACATTACTTGTCAATTGTAAGAAAGTGGCTAGCAACATGTAAAGGACGATGTAAATGATATTCCTATCTCTTATCTATCATTTTAAAGAATTCGAAGTAATTGGACTCGTTTCCATTAAATGAAGTTGTAATAGCTTCTTTAGCATGATCCATAGCTTCATATATGTATCTACGGTAGGTTTTTTCTCTCCATCAACCTTTCTTAGTGCATGAATTAGAGGACCACTTAACTTCAATGCATATACAGTACCATTCCAAATGGAAGGCATCAAAATAGTATCAACAATTTTTTTCTCCCAAATTTCCTTGCCCATTTGCTATCTCTCCATTATTGAGATGTAAACATCTTTCTTAAGTTATCTTGTTGCTTGTGTGTTGATGAAAGTGTGATGAAAATGGTTACAAATTTTATCTTCGCCAGCCTTAGCAAGTTTTTTTGTTTAATTATTTGTCTCATCATATTCAAAAGACCCCGACGTTGATAAATAAAGCTATTAACCTAAGTTATCCTCTTTAATACTCCATCGATAACAGGAATTGCTCCAATATTTTTAAGAATTAGATCAATACATTGGGTTGTAGAAGGAGTGCAATATAAATGTGGATACTTTGCCATCAATAGTGCATCTGCAGCTAAAAGTTACTTTCATTATCTGTTATAACTTGTTCAACATTGCCATCACCTTTTGCATCCACAATTTTGTTTACCAGTTCAAATAACTTATCACTAGTTTTTGAATAGCTTGATGCACCAACGGACTTGAGGAACATGCTTCCTTTTGAAAAATTAACTAAAAAATTAATGATGGTCTTTTCAAACCGATCGGTCCATCCATCCGACATAACAGAACATCTTGTTTACCCATTTTTTTCTATGGTTTTCCATACACTCATTGGTATTCACAACTTCTTTATTCTAAAAAGAGAGTTTTACTTCATAAGCACTTGACGGCTTTATTCCAATTCCAGCTCTAGTGATTGAATCGATTGCCACCTTAAAGCTAGGATGGTTGAGAGCATCAAAAAGGAGTTGCAGCATCATACATTCATTTGGAAAAATCAGCACATACTTTCTCCCTTTGTTCTTTCTTGCAGGTCTCATTAATGGTCTTCTGCTTGTTATTTTTATAGATTATTTGATGAAAGCATCCATTGGACCAACTTGCCTTGCCCTTTTAATAGTTGAATTCATTGTTGTTTTGACTTTTTTCTTTCAGGTCGGATTTTAACACTTGCATTTCAAGTTCCTCATCAAAATCACATGTTTGATCATATTCATGCTCCAAGTTCATCTTCTCTCGTTCTTGCTTTTTCTTGAGAAAGTATTCAATAATTTCTTGTCTCACATGCTCATGACACTTAGTACAACCTTTTATGTTTTGATATCCAGATGCTAGATGTTGTTTAAATCTATAGATTCCACTTTTGGCAACTATCGATCAATACTTGCAAGTGACATTATTTGTGTTCTTAGGATCAACCAAATAACTATGATTCCAGCCCAAACTAGTCCTTCTCTCGTTTTTCATGTCTGTCAACAAAAAAAACAGTTTACCCGCTAAGACTTTTAATTTCGAAATTTAGTTTCTAATACACAATAGTAACTAAATTCTGTGACATAGTGGAAATATAATAAGTTAGCAAGTAACAAAAAAAACTTTGTAAATATAATTAACATAAGACTCATGTTAGAAACTAAATTTTGTGAATATAATTAACCAAAAATAGTCACGTAAAGGCTAAATGATTGAATATTTTTTTAACGAAAATAAAATAAAAAATTATAAAAGATAAATAAGATAAATATAGAAAACATAAAACTCATGTTTTCTTGTTTATTCAATATAAATAAGAAAAATACAAAAGATGGAGTGTTAGGATATTTGTTTTGATATAATAATTTGAAAAATGTTTTTGGACTTGTTTGAATATTTTGAAAACTTATTTAAAGTCCAAACAACTTGAAAATATATTTGAAATGGTTTCATAAGTTTTTAACATGATTTACAAAGCTTTTAAATAACCAAAATGTTAATCTTTTAAGTCCCGTACCGATACACCTTTGGTCCGTGCCGATACACTTTTGCAAATCATTTTCCAGAAACCAAAATCCGTACCGATATAGCATCTGCCGTACGGCTACATGCATGAAAGTTTCGAAACTTTCCTGAGTTTTCCTTTTTCAACGGCTATTTTCATAACAGGACCGTATCGATACGCTCGCACGAGTATCGATACCAAAGGCACCATAAGTGGAAATTTTGCTTGAAAATCAATCTGCAACGACTCCAATTCATCCCCAACGATCACCAACGGTTAGAAACTCATTTGAGAAGATAAAAGGCACCTCCAAGCATCTATGGAAGTGTAACCCCCTCGTCCCGGTCTGGCCGGATGACCGATCCGAGTGAGCTACACGGGGAAAACCGAGTGAAAACTCCCTAAGGAACTCTCCCTCGGTTAGCAACCCTATACCCTTTTTTTTATTTTAATCTTGTCTAGATGAAAATTACATCCTAAGTGATCATACAACGGAACGATATTTACGAAGCAGTCAAACGAACCCAAACTAACATTTAAAAGCCCAATTTTAAAGTCAAACTGCAGGCGGTATCGATACCCTAAGGGGGGGTATCGATACCCCTGGACTTGGTCAACAAGGTTTGGTCAACTTGAGGAAATAGTATCGATACCCCCAATGAGGGTATCGATACCCTCTCCTAGAGTTGACTTCCCACGGTCAAAGCTAAGGCAACGGTATCGATACCCTAGAGGCCAGTATCGATACCGAAATCGACAGTGGCACCAGTGGCCAAAAAGGTATCGATACTCCCCCTCGAGTATCGATACACGAGGCCTGAAACCACAGGGCAGTATCGATACCAGACAAACGGTATCGATACCCCAGCTACGAATATGCAGGTTTGAACTGATTTAGAGCACAAGGAGGCCCCTAATCCCTTTAACTCATAAACCAACACACTAACATCAATCCCTAAGGCAAACCAACCATAAAGCATGCTTCCACAAGGCTTAAACATGTATAATACAAAGGCAACAATCCACATCATGCATTCATTCATGCTATATTCAAACACATGTAAAACTCTTAAGGCAATGGCTAACAATGCAAGCAAGTAAATAGGCATGAGTTAACACACACATCATGGCAACACAACCATACATGTAATCACATTTAACATCCAACTGCTCATATATCTCAATACATTGTTGCATATATCAACCAACATTGGCACCTAGATATGACTCAAATACGCGGATAGACTCGTTGGAAACTCATATCCAACAACCACATTACCTCGGTGGGATTCCACTCATCACCGGTCTCGCGGAGGGGATTCCACTCATCCTCACGCCCCGTCGATGGGATTCCACTCATCACCGACTATATTTAAATACCATTTCCGGGCGTACCCGTACTCCTCCTTGGTGACTCAACGCCACCAAGGCCACGCGCGACTTTAGACTCATGTGTACACACTAACATCCTAATGATCGATCATTTGTATTTAAGTATACTAGTGCCAATATTTTACCCATTCCATAACACACATTTTATAACACCCCTCACCCTGATTAGGGGCAAAGAGCGTTATATTAACTTTAACAGATTCGTATTAACACAGCGGAAGGGTTTAACAAAATCGTATAATATTTATTTTTTATTACTTATAGCCATTTCGAATACATCATGTATTCTTAACTAATTCATACCCAAACAATACACATCGAAATCCATATACAAACATTCTCAATCACAACATAACATATACTCATTTCAGTTTGGCTTATACCATTCGACCATCATCCAAGAATTCATAATTCATTCTAATTATAATTATCTTTAGCATCATGTATCAACTTACACATGTGGACCATTTCTTTAACTTCTAAGTTCAATAGCTATACATAATTGGATAGCTTAGCATATTTTCTATCGGGTTGATATTCATTCTTATAAACTAATTAATTATTATAAATACAACTATGTCACAAGTGATGTACTAATTAACTAAGGTCAATTTATAATTTTCATTTCATTCGGTTATCATAAGATCATTGCCATTTAACTCATACAAATTTCTAATTGCTATTCTTTCCAATTTAATCCATCGAATACAAACATACATTCCAAGCATACATAACCGAACATACTTCATAATTATATATAATTTAAGCATAGTAATCGGTTCATACAATCCATATAATTTAGTTTCCCTTTACAAAATAACCGGGGTATAAAACGGCTAACCTAATGGTTGCCTAAACAAAACGTGACTATCGACAAAAAGAATCGAGCCCTAACATATAAACGGGCTAACTATACCCCATATTTACCCCCTTACTTACATAACAAAATGTAGGGAAACATTTAAAAGTCTACATAGATCCGAAATAGTAGTTCATAAATAAAAACAACAAGCCGAACTGCACTAACATGCCAAATGCTAAGCCACCCACCATGAGTATGACAAAAACAGGGAATATCATACTTAATATGAGTACGGAAAAGTCTCGGGTTGAGGTTGACGATGTTAGAACCTGAAATTAGGGGAAGGCATGAGGGTTCGAGTGGTAAGTACATTTTGTACTTAGTGAGGAAACCCTATTCTAACCGATTTCCAATTAATATAGTGATCAAACAAATTTAATCTCTCTTTGCACATTAATTCATTCGAATAAGCCAAACAATTAGGCCACATCATTATCAATAATCAACATCAACCATTCGAATATGTATACACAGAATTCAAGTAATTCCAATCGAATGAACCAAGTACAATGAGTCACCATATAATCCATAACAATATTAATCATTTAATCATATATATATCACAAATTCAATAATCTTCCATTCAAATACATACCTCAAATATACAATATTCATAGTCAAAACACATACAAGCCATGAAACCTAATTTAACTTCTAAGTATCATATTATCATAAATCAAGTCATAGCATATCAAACATAACAAAATCACCAAGCTTAGCATGTCATTCGAATGCTTCTATAATTAATTTTATTAATTTTCCTTCAATTTCAGATTTCAAATAATCAAATTGCAATGCCTTGGATAGTATAGTTTGATAGGTAATCAAGTCTCGTGTGACAGAGGTTGTGAATCAAATTCACCATGTTAAGGTACCACGTACCATATCGTATTACATGTAACGTATTAAAATGTCCGCAGACATTTACAAGTAGGTACACTTACGTACCACAATATCGAGTACACTAACGTACCGATTTTCTTATTGAGCTCAGACTCTAGGCTAGCCGTACTACCTAAGCAGACTGTACACACCAAAGGCTTTGCATTTAAATCTTTAATTTAATCAAATATAATATCAATCAAATTTCGGAAGTTCTTAATTAATCCTTTCGATTAATTATTCAAGATCCCAATTTCCTTAACATGTCATCATACAAGATCATATACAATGGTACATGCTCAATTCGCATACTTCAATCAAAACTCATATAATTCCATGCTCATATCATAAAAATCAGATTCACATCTCATGGTTCAACACTCAATTGAACATATCAATCTTAAGCATACATGGAATTGTCATCATATAGCCATGTTACATAATTCAATGTCATGATATTCACCAAGATAATTCATAACAATCAAAAATCAGCATTGCCCAATTCATATATATAGCAACACAATTAACAATGGAAAATTTCAGATTCAAGCATAGCAAACATCAATTTAATTTCAAACACATAAGCATCATAATCGCATATCACAACACAAGAATCCGAATTCCATTATTCCTTCTTCCCATTACTAAATCCAATAATTAATTAGTCCAATTCATGCTTATCATACTCAAAAATTCAGATTAAGTAGTTGGAACTCTAATTCCAACTCTAAGGGTCGTTTCACTCACAAATCGCCGAGCTAGTTCGTAATCCGTACGCCTTTTGCTCGATCCGTATTCGATCCCGGAGTAGCCTCTTCTTCTATCCTTTCACTTCTAGGATCTAGAGCACTCAATACAAACAAAATAACAAATTTTCAGAATGCAATTCATACAAATTAAGGCTGAATTTCTCAATTTAATCGAAACAGTCCCTGAACTATTTTAATCCAATTCGACAATTTGCTAAACACTCTAATTCTTCCAATTAACTCTTAAAACCTTCAAATTGACCTTCGATTTTACTAAATTTCATATCCTTAAACATAAAACTCGACTTAATAATACTTATTAGGCTTCAATTTGACCAATTTTACCGATTCCAAATTCTAATTTTCTTATTATTCCAATTTTGTTCATTTCTGACCATCCAACTTGACACCCTTCGTTCTCCTTGTATACAACTCCAAATTAAGTGCCGTTTGTTTCAAATTACAGATTACATTCCCAATTTCAACATACTAAAATTTCAGATCGAACCGCTTAGTAGATTATTTTCTACGAATTTTCAAAGTTCACTGTCCAGCTCGAATTAAGGCTGGACAGTTTTGCATGCTTCCATATCTTACACTTCCAGATTTTTCTACAGTCATCAAAACTCCTTTTTACAATTTTTCTACCATTTTAGACATGTCAAGGTGGAACATATCAAAAATTCAGACTCAAACTCTCATCATAGAATTTCTTATGATTTTCCAAAGTTGCATGTTATAAACTTTGCAAATCTGCCAACAATCTTTGCATGCATGTTCTTATTATTTAATGACTCTTAACTCTTAAGAATTCATATAGATTTCCAGATTTCCAGCAACCACACTTAAGGTATCATCTTTAATGTTTTCTAGACACCTCATATCATTTGATCTATTATAATTTTCACCCTAACCGAAACAAGAAGGGAGTAAGCTACTTACTTATAATTTTTCCTTGATTTTTCTAATGAGATTTCACCACCATGCAAGCTTCTTCTTCTTCTCTACCGATTTCTCTATTCTCTCTAGCCTTCTATCTTGTTTTGAGTGTGTGTGTGAAAGAGTGAGGAAACTTAGTTGGTGGGATTTGGTGTAGCCGGCTAAGAAAGGGGAAGTGGGGAGCAAATTAATTGGGATATGACTTTCATGTCATATCTCAACTAATTCTCCCTAATTAATCATACTAATATCACCACTTTAGACATAATAAATCATATATGTCTTATAATTGCATGCCATTTCATGATCTAAATCCATTTCTTTTACCTTAGCATGCAAACCTTATAATTTCCACCCTATTCGAATTGGTCACTAATCAATTTGACCGAATTTTTCTTATACATTAGTTCACATTTTAATTTGGTCCTCATGAACCAAATTTCAATTCGAATAATAATAAGTTTAATCTAATAATTCACTTAATAATTAAATTAAACCTCTAATACTTCTAAGCTAATTTTTGGGATGTTACACATTTCAATCATTTCCGTGCTTAGCACGTACTCACCATGGACACAACCATGAACCATCACCATGCATGCTTTAAGCAATACAATCCATGCCACAACTCACATGTATAAAACAATATACATAAACATTCATATCACATGGCATACGAGGCATATACATTCATACAATCGAGTTCATCCAAAGGCTTAGATCAAGCTTAGGATTAGGCTATTACCCTAATCCTAACTCTAGGTGGGTCTACCAAGCCCAACCTAGTCCACATACTCGAACCAACTAATTTAAAATCATTCAAGGAAATCAACCACTCACCTAAGCTTCCAAGCACAAGACCAAGCAAGCCACAACCTTCAACTCTCCGGATTTACTCCCGATGCTTCACCGATGCCCAAGCTCAATTCTAATCATCTCAAACACAACCAAAACGTTCGAATCAATAACACATCATCGGAAACAACCCAGATTAACATTAACAAGCATTTAACACCCCAAACAAAGTCCCAAAACAGAATTTTCGGGTAGCCTCTATAGCCCACTGATTTCTTCCATTTCAAGCACCCAAACAAGCCTCAATTTCATCCAAAATGATCCTCATATACCATACTACCTACAACCCTCAAGAACCAACCTCAAACAACCCCAAAACCCACTTTAAAACCCTCCAAAAACCCTCTCAAAACCAAATTCCGAAAATTGCCCCAATTCATTTGAAATTCATATATGTGGTATCATTTGGCCTCTATACAACATTACTAAACATATTAATTCAAAACATTTAACTTTGCAACATAAAGACACCATTTTTAATCAAAACATTCAAAACCCCTATTTTCCAAAAACTTCATGAAAATGAAAAAGAAGAGTACTTTCATGTAGGGAATGATGAGGGAAAGCCAGAAATGCTATTACCTTTCGAAACGGAGGTGAAATGAAGAAGAGAGGTGATGGAATAGTAGATTGGAGAGGGAGGGCTTCTTTCACGTTGAGAGAAGAAGATGAATAGGAAAAAGAAAAATAGGGAGAAAGGGGGTGTTTTAGTTGTTTCTTTGAAATCAAGGCTAAAAGACCATACTGCCCTTAATGAAATGGGGCATTTACAAGGGCACACCATTAGAGGCTATTTAGGATTAAATTTCAAAACTTGATCCACATTAAATTAACACATTTGAAAATGAAACCCGAAATTCTTGGAAATCATTTTAATTATAAGACCGAGCCCAAAATAATATTAATATATTATTTTCACCTAACCCCTAAACCCGGGTGTTACAGGAAGACTAATGATCCACAAGTCAACAACATTATGATGTCAAATGTGTCTTAGTGCTTAAATTCTCATTCTTTGTATAGACAACACTTGTGAGCTTACATTGTTATATTTCCTCAACTATTTAGGATTGAGTGAGTTCTTAATAGTGCAAACTATCTACCTTGTGTGAGATTTCTTGTTTGCTTTTATTTCTCTTTGTAAAAGAGAGTTTACTCAAGCTTTGGGTTAGAAAGCTTTGAGTGTGTAAATGTTGCCTCCTAAGCTTAGAAAAATGGAAGAAATTCAAGAGTGAATTTAGGAAATCCTTAGTGGGAAGCTAATGTAGTGGATGTAGGCTTTGGTTAGAAAGCCGAACCACTCTAAATCCTTGTCCAAATTCTTTCAATTTTCGCTTCCACCAAAAACACCCAAAAATCAATCTTCTTCACACTTGGTAAGCAATTCGGTTGAAGGATATCGAGCCTAACATAGAGGATTACTTGGAGTATGGAAATGGAGCCAAAACCTTGTTTTCTTTCCTCAACAAGTTCTTATGTTTTTGTTTCGACTATTCCTCTTTTATACTTTTTTGCTTTGATTTTTTACCCTAATTTTACTTGGATTGTGCTGATCCAATTGATTAGATTTTATTAAATAACTAGGAGTCGATATCTAAAACATAATAAAAGAATAAAAACAATAAAAATACATAAAAGACAAAAAGTTGAAAAAGGTAGTGCCTTTCAACGCCTTCTCGCCTCTACCTTTTGTGCACTTTGCTGTGCCTTCCATCGCCTCATCAGAATCGTGTCGCCTACACCCAGACAAGGCGCTTCAACATCGCATCGCTGTGCCTAGGCGTGCCTCATCCTCGCCTTTTCAAACACTGGACAAATGTACAACCTTATGATCTCAGAGTTTGCTATCATATAATAGGTATTCTATAACAATCTCGTCCATCAACTATACCCATATAGGATCAAAGCAGCTTTTGTCATATTTATCATAACTAGACCTATCAATGGTCACATATACAAATATAATCAAATGACATAGATCAATTATGAATGTGTAGTATGAAAAATTACATGAAATATGAACCAAACATGCATATTTTCAACTGGTCCTCCTAAACCTTAGTGAGATCAAAATTTACTTAGCTCAGAGTGTGCACAAACCAAAAGAACTTTACTTTTGCAGAAAATAATCTTAAAATAACTTAAACTGAAATAATCGAAATTGTGCCTAAAACGAATGAGCATTTTTCAAAATTACAAACTCCCACTAAAACTGAATAACTTTAAATAACATTACACCCACATGAGTAGTGTGCTCATGAAAGACCTAAGGTGATAGTTTCTTAATAAACGTGCAATTATGGAATTTGTACCAACATGCTCTATAAATACACAACCACTCTGAGTTTTCTTTAACAACTAGGAACTAAATATTTATGTGCTTTAATTTTGAAATGTTCCTATTGTTTATAGAATAAATGAATGCATATTTATTGTCACAAAATAACTGATGTGGTCTTTCTATTCAATTTATAATTAGCAGCCCATGTGACAAAAATTCTTTTGCATCAATATTCTAATATAATCAAAGTCTGTACACTTGATGATCTCTAACTTACCAAAACCCCGATATGTAAGCATGCAATTTTTGTTCTCTAAAGATATCTCATAACCTTATTAGCTTCTATTCAATAGTTCATACTAGAATTGCTTAAATATATGTCTAACATTCCAAAAATGTACACAATATCCGAACACATACACACTTGAGCATAAATTAGATTCTCAATAGCTTATGCATATGGAATCTTTTGTACTTTTAAATTTCAAGGTTACTTTTAGGGCCTTGTGTAAGACTAAATTTGTCTTCTTTAGCAATATGAGTATCACTTGGTTTACTCCCACTGAACTTGTAGTATATACAATTTTCAACCAAGTTTATCACAAAACCGAATGAGATAATCATTACGAAATTTGTAATATCATTAATGAGTAGAACCCATCTAATGTAGCTTAAGATTAAAATGAGCAACAAGAGTCATAAATATCCTGAAAGAGTCTTTCAATTAAACTGGAGAGAAAGTCTCTACAAAATTAATGTTTCTTATAGAATATATCCTTTAGATACAAGACGTGCCTTATACTTATCCACATTATCATCTGCATCCCTTTCAATTTTAAATATCCATTTACAACCAATTGGTTTGCACTTTAAGATAATGAGATAAGTTCTTAAACTTTATTGTCTTGCATAAAATTATACTCTTGTGGTATGGCATCAATCCACTTTTGAGAGTTAGAACTTTTTATGGCATTATAAAGATATGACTGAATCATTTTTTTATTTCATTATTATCCTTATTTTCTTGAAGAAATATAATATAATAATTTGAAATAATATTTTCTCTTCCTCTCGTGGACCTCTTTAATGACACTTATTTTTGAGATTGTTGAGCTTATTCTTCTGAAACAATTACCTTGTTTTGAATAGAAGTTATTCAACATTATGTTGTTGAGGTTATATATTCACTTCTTGATCAATGATACGTGTGAAAACCTAAGCATCGTCAAAAGTGATAGTATGAATTAAATTATAATTCAATTCCTCCTCAAAAGCAATGTATCAAACCTTATTTCTCCCTCCAAACTCAACATCCTAAAAAAGTTATAGATCTCTGCTTAAATAATTTCTAATTGTGGGATCATAAAACTTATAGCCCATAAATCACTCAAAATAACCGATGTAGTTGCTCGCTCTTGAAGTGTAGTTTCTTCACATGTGTCCTAACTTATACAAAAGAATCAATACTTTGTAACTTATTGTTATTTCTTTTGAGTAGAACACTTAGCAACTTTATTCTAATTGTTTCTTTTGTTGCCCTTATTCTTAGAGATACTAACTAAATGAACAATAACCAAATGAGTACTTTTACACTTATAATGCTTCAACCTTTCTTCCTCTTTAATACAATGAGAAATGAGCTCAGTTAGAGCTTACTTCCCCTTTTGACAGTTGTAACTAATTTTGAATTGGTTAAACTATATAGGAAGTGGTACCAAAATCATAAGAACAAACAATTGTTAGAAAGTTTGATCATATGTGCCTTAAATTTTGAAGCAATATTAAACAATTTCACAAGTACTCTCTCACATTTTCTTTACCCTTATACTTCATAGACATCAAAGAAGATATAAGTGATGTCATCTTAATCATAACGTTTTGAGTAAAATATTTCTTAATTTCGTCAAAGAAACCCTTAATATGAGTAATCTCTTTAGATTTGTGCTCATAAACACTTATAGAATATTGTTGTTTTTTTATGATCATTAGACTTATGCAATTTGAACAATTTCACCTCTCAAAATCCCTTTTATGGGTGCTTACCATAGTGAGAGGTGCAAATTATTCATCCCTTAACGCGGAGTCTATGTTCATACAACCAAATACTATATGTAAATGCCTTTTTTTATTCCTTGAAATTAATTTCACTAAACATGAGTAAGGAGTAACTAATAAGGGGTAATTAGTAAGGAGTAATTAATAATTATCCTAATTTAAGATTTTTGTGAAAAAAACCCTAATTTAAACAAAAAAAGTTACTTAAGCAAAAATTACTATGTCAAAGGAATAATTAGCAAGGAGTAATTAATAATTATCCTACCAGTACATTACTCAAAAACAAATATATCCTACCAGTGTACATAACAATATTTCTCTCGTATCAATATATTAGTATCGATACATACTTTTTTTAATAATAGTATATGTTTGAATAAATATATTGTTATTTTTTTGGGTAAACTACACTGGTGGTCACCCAACTATCACCGTTTTCCTATTTGGATCCCCAACTAATTTTTTCGTCAAAATCGTCCCTCCCGTTACATACTTCTCCTGTTTTGGCCCCCGCCATTAAATACCTAACGATTTTGCTGACTTTGCATATTTTATATTTTCTCTAATTTCTAGGTCATTTATTTATTATCTAATTAAGCACACACGTGTAAAAGAAATTTTAAACATCATTAAGAAAAGTAAACCACACTCTAATCAGATTACTTGTTTGAACAAAATCAAAACTAATCGTATTCCTAGGATTTTTCTTCTCTGGAGAAATCGCACCCAAAATCAAACCACAAATAACGTCTAATTGAATCGAATCTAAATTAGGATATATTCTGGCAACGCGAAATGGTTCGGAAACTAAGAATCAAAGGGAAATCAAGCCCTATGTATGGTACGTTTATAATTTCTACCCCTCTTTTGGAACACTTCTTGAATTTATGTAAATTTTCTTTAATATTTTTGAAACAGTAACAATGTTGAAACTTAAAAAGTGTTGTAAAATTATTGTTGATGTTTTTTTTCTATTGAGTTTGAAACTTATATAAAGAGTTGAAAGTTGACTGATGTTTCTTTTACTGGTGTTTACCCTTTATCGAAAGAAGGCATGTTTTTATCTTTACCGATGGAACACTACAATTTTTTAGGATTCTTTATGTATATAGGGAGTGGGAAGTACAATTATTAGTTTATTCATATAATCTAATTTTTTTTGTATTGAATGCAAATTACAGTGGTTTGTGGATTCTGTTTTCTAAGATTCTTTATGTAGATGGGTTCATGTGCATTACAATATTTTATTGTGTATTTATGTTTTCATCAAATGTTAATATATGAACTTGAATGTTATTTGTAACCCCAAGTTCAATTATTCACAACAGTTATACATCATGGTGGAACTTTTATCAATTCACGCAAACTGAAATGTAATAGTAACCTTGTAGCTTATTTTGATTTTTGTGATGCTGATCAAGTGTCTATGTTTGAACTACTTCACATGATTGAGACTTTAGGGATAACTAAAATAGTGAAAACCTTTAGAGCAGTACCAGGAGTGTCATTTAAGGTTCTACCTTTGAGAACTTGATGAGTGTTTAAAAGTACTACTTTTATTACTCCTTTTTACTCATATTATTGTTAGACTTAGGGACATTTTAGTTACATTATTAAGCATCATGCATACTTTCATAATTTCCTTCACCGTTATGCTTGAGTTCATAATTTAGTTATTTTGTGGAAAAAGGTACTGCTAGGTATGCGTTTTGTGCATATGCAAGTTATGCCAGGGATTGCTGAGCCTTGCCGTAGCAACCTGATGTCGCGACAATACATGACGATCATTGCCGAGCCCGATGCCATGGACGAGAGACCATCACCAGTTCATTGCCGCATCGAACTATGCCGAGCCATTGCCGAGACAATGCCCGGGCAATTTTCGACAAGGGAGAAAAAGAGAAAAGTGGTAGGCGATGTGAAGAGTGTAAAAAGCTGAATTTTTAGAGATAATTTGCATGAAGATTGGATCTTGGATATTCATGAAGAGGTCAAAAAGAGATTAAATCCCAAGAAAATAGGAGTTTTAGTTGGAATAAAATGAAAAGAGATTTAATATTTCTTTTATTCAATTTAATTCCAACTTAACTTCCTCCTCAAGAAAGACTTTAACCTAGCCATCTCCTATATAAAGAAGGCCAAGCCGTCAACTTCGTGGGGAGTCGATTGAAGAGAAATAAACAAGGGGGCTGTTCGAATTATTCATCTTTTTCTTCTTTGTTTCAGTTAGATTCATGCTAGGGAATTATTCTTTGTATATCTTTCAAAACTCAGCCAACTAACTTGTTTGGCTTGGGTTATTTTAGGTTTGTGGTTTTGATAAACGATTAGATTTGTTTAGGTTTTTGAAGTTGCAATTTTAATTCAAGGTTTGCTTATTCTTGGTGTTTATCTTACTTGTAATTGAATCGGGAGAGGAAATTGTGATTGCATCCATTTATCTAATATCGAGAGAGTTAGATTCAAGAAACGAATAAGCATGGTTTTTGCCCAATCCAGTGAAGACTAATTCGACTTAGGGATAAGTACGGATTTCAACGGCTAAGAGAAGCATAAGATCGGTTGATGTTCACCCTTGGTTCACGCTGGGAGGTATTTTCAAGGTCTGTACATCAATAAAGTTTCAACTTAGGGATAAGAAGGAACCATTGAAGAGCGCTTCGCCGAACCTTGAAGGTTGTTGTTCGTTGCCAAGGCAGTAATCGTAGTTCCACATTGTCGACTTCATTTTCCGGGCATCAGCCATACTCATTGCCGCGACATAGGCTTATTTTCTTCATTGCCCTGGCATTGCCTTAACTCAATGCCCTGGCAATACGATAGTTGCTTCTGCCCAAGCAATTGAGTTGTTTTTGCACTCAATTACCAAGACGGTCCAATCTACTATCACTCCTCAAACTCACGATAACCTGGCCTCTCCCCTCTTATTTGATTTCCTTTATCTTTTACTTTTATTGTTCTTTAGTTTATTCGTTAGTTAGAACTCCTCCTATCACCTATTTGTGTTTTTATTTTCTATAGTGTAGTAACTTAAGCAAAGTGGCCCAAACCAATCCATATGGAGATGATACTTGATACTTATATCACTTTATTACTTGCAACGTGTATACTTGCACAATTGCGTAGCACTTATTACACGCAACAAGTTTTTGATGCCGTTTCTGGGGATTGACAATTGGTGTTAGTTGTTTTTGTTATTGCATTTTTTATTAGTTTTACTAACTTTTCTTTTAGATATTTTTATCAAAAAATTTTTTTGCGGGTGCGCTACAAGTTAAGGGACATCAACATGTCGGGAAATAAAAGCTTATCTATTCTAGAGTTGATGTGGGAAGATATGAATCAATCGACTCAAGAAGTTCTTACACCCTTCGATGATTACCTATACCCACCAAGAAAAGCTCAAACCGTGGAAATCTCTTGTGTTAATTGTGGAGAACATCATGTGTTTGAAAATTTCCCTCACCTTTTCGGTGCATATGACTACATAGAGGACCATAGATGGTACTAGCAGCAAAATCCTACATGGTATGATCAAAAAGCTCAATTTTTTTACCATAACAATTTTGCCGCAGCAACAGATGTCACGACAACATGGCAATGTAGTCCTCGTCAAGAGCTATTAAATTCCATGGATGCGTGTATAACTAGGATGGATGTACTCCTGAGAGAATCTGAAGATTGATTAAGGAAATGTAACGCCCCGTGTTTAGGGCTGGGAGTTATTGGGTTAGTTAAACCGGGACAAATTAAGTTAAATGGGAGAGAAAACTATTTTTAATACACCAAAAATGTTTTAAAGGAAAAAGGGCAAAAGGGGGATTTTTAATAAAAGAAATAAGAAAAAGGGGATTTTTTTATCAAAAGCTATCATCTTTTCAAATCCCATTTCACGTTCTAAAACCTCCCCAAAACCCTATTCACTATTTTATTGATTTCAAGCTTTCAACCAAGTGATTTCTTCAAGGTAAATGGTTCCTCAACTTAGTTTCATCTTCCTTGAGTCTTAAATATTGATATTTTGTAAAACTCATGGATCTTGTTTTTGATTTTTAAAGTTTTGTTTGGAATGAAGTGAGATTTATGGATTTTCGTTTGGGTTGGTTGTGGCTGAGTTGAGGGTGTTTTTATCTTTGTTTTATCACTAAAATAAGATGATAAAGATGTGTTTTTAATGGAAACCCGAAATGGGTATTGTGGGTGATTTTAGGAGTTGGAAATCTTGAGTTTTTGGTTGGGTTTTGAGTCTAAATGGCAGCTGGAGGTTTGGTAGCTTTGGATTGATGTTTAGAGATGCTAAAAGGCAGATTTTTTTATGGTAAATTAGTTGGTTTTGACTGCTAGTAGTTCGAGTTTGAATTGATTATGTTTCGGGTGAAAATTGGGCTTGAATCGATGTGTATTGTTGCAAGGTTGTTGAGTTCCGGGTCTTTGTCGTGTTTGTTCGTGTATTTGTGTTAATGTTCGATTTTGGGTTGCTCAAAACAGAGGATTTCGATTCGGGCTTTGTGGATGGAAATCCGGGTAATTCAAAGACTTGATTCGGCACCTTGGACATTGGTTGTTTGTTGGATGGTGAGTGGATCGATTTTAAAAGCCTTAACATGGTTAAGGAAATGTTTTGGGAGTTTGGATTGAGCTTGAAAGACCAATCCAAGCTCAAGAGTAAGTTTCAAATGTTTTATGCAATTAAATTGTGTTTTACGATTCTTGAATGCAAGTTGAACATGCTATGTTGTTATGTGTTGCATTGTTATGCATGTTGAGATGTGGGACTTGTGTTTATACTTTCATTGTGAGTACATGCCTTGCATGGAAGTTGGACTTGGTAAGTGGTTCAAGCATCGGTAATGCTTGTGGTTGTGTTTGAGTATATTGACACGTGTTGGGTTGTTACCGGATATAATTGATCGATCGATAGGATTAGAGTGCACTCGAGGTGAAATTTGCGCGTGGCGTTAGTGATGTTATATTCCACTAAGGAGGAGTACGGTGATGTGAGATTCCACCGGAAATTATGTTTTTAATAGACGAGTGAGTACGGTGATGTGAGATTCCACCAGAAGTGTCTAGTGGGTTGGAGAAAATATCCGCATATCCGAGTAAAAACGTTGAATGTCAATATACCCATGAATGCTTTAATTCTCATGTTAAGCATGTTGTTGATTCTATTTATTATGCTTATGTTTATGCATTGTGGTTTACTTTGCTTGCGTTATGAGATTTTAGCTTGCGGTAAGCCTATGGCTTGTGGTTGCATTCGGTAAATGCACATGGAGGTAAATGCATGACATTGTGTGTTCAAGCATGAGAAAATGATTTGGAAATGGTTTTGGTTTTTAAGCAAACTACTATTTTAACAACATTGTTGTAGCTACCATTTTGAGCACCGCTCACTAAGCTTAAACGCTTACGCTCTCTATTCCAACAATGCATGCCCTTAGACCTTCGGAGCAGCTCGGGGAACAAGGAAGACTCCAAGGGAGTTTGGTTTGCTCAAGTATGGTTTAGACTTCAATAACTAGTGTAGAGCAATGTGATAGAACCTTTTTGTTTGTGATGTTGTTGGCATGTTCTTTTGCTTAGACAAGTTTGTTTAGTTGTTTTGGGCTTGTAATGCCTTTTACCATGTTGAAGTATGCTTTTGTTTAACTTTTTGCTATGTGGGTAAATGCTATGTATGCATGTTTCCCTATAAAATCTTATCATGTTGAATGTTGCCTCATTAAGTGTTTAAATTGCTTCGTATGGTTATCCAAGGTTGCTTTATGTTGTATTTGAGCTTGTATGTTGCTTGAATGAGTGTTAAATGCCTTTTGTGTTGAGTCTTTATGCTTTTAGCAGCTAAAATGAGTCTTGCAGTACAGGGTGTATTGATACGCTCAAGGGCTTTATCGATACGGTCCCTTGCTTTAAGGCTTGTTTTGCACAAGGCGTACCGGTATGTGGGGGTGTATCGATACGCCAAATGCTCTCTAGAAATCTGAGAAATTGACGAGATTTTGGCGTATCGGTACGAGTCCTAAGGGTATCGGTATGGTCTTCGTAGTTTGACCTTGGGAAAGTTGACCGTTGAGAGCGTATCAATATTGTGTTCTAGCGTATCGATACGGTCTCCCTAGGTTGACTTTGGGGTGTTGACCTAGTCCAGGCGTATCGATACGGTCCTCTAGCGTACCAATATGAGCTGTTGTAAAAGCTAAAAAGGGTTTATTAATTGCCTATCTTGTGTGTTTTGTATTTCCATGTGTGTTTCCGCTGCGTGTCCTCTCACATAGGATATAATTAAACATCTAGACAAGATAACTTTAAAAGAAATTTTCTAGGGTTGCTAATCGGAGTGGAGCCTTAACGGGTTTCGCTTCGGTTTTCCCCGTGTAACTCGTTCGATGCGGTCTGGTGGCTAGACCGGGCTGAGGGGGTTACATTTGTTGGTATCAGAGCCAAGGTTTCGCCTAGGTTCGTTGAGTTTCCGCAAGCCGGAAGGTAAGTGAGGTAAGTATTATGGTGTAAGCTTGTTGATAGTAATTGCATGGTGATTGTAAGCATGCTTGTGGTTATCTTTGTGTCGGTTGAAATAGTTAAAGGCACCCATTGCTAGTATACTATTATTGTAAGTGATTTTAAGTTTAAGGACTTGAGCACCTTAGACCTTGTTCCTTGTTAACCCCAAATCATTTCACTTGTTGTGTTTGTTGTTTAGCTTTGCATCTGTTAGCATGGTGAGACCGAGAGGAAGGCCAAGAATGGATAATCCGAGGGTTGAGCGGATTGAGAATGTTGAGGATGTGCGATGAGAGAACTTGCCTCCTCCTCCTCCTTCTCCGGGTGGTGGAGCGAATGCGGAAGGTGTTGGACCCTAGGTTGGTTAGGGACATGCATGTATTGATGTGAATCCGTTGATTAACGCTATAGCCGGGGCTATACAGACAGCACTAGCAGGTGTTCGGGTTGCAGCACCACCTCAGGGTGCAGGTTCTAGTTTACCGTTAGAGCGACTCCGTAGCTTGGGCGGGTTGAGTTTCGTGGGCTGTCCCTCGAGGGTTCAGAGGCATGGTTTGAGAGTATAGTTCGTATTTTGAGTTAGATGGAGTGCTCCGAAGCACATAAGCTGGGTTGCATTGTCTCTTTACTTTAGAGAGATGCCTACACTTGTTGGACTACTATCGCTACGGGTATGCCAGAGGCCGAGGTTACTTGGGAGTTCTTCAGGGTTGCTTTCCGTAAGAAATTCCTAGGTCCTCGATACCTAGATGAGAAAAAGAGGGAGTTCATGGCTCTAATTTAGGGTAGCTTGACCGTGTCCGACTATGAGGTGCAGTTTGTACGACTGAGTCAGTATGCTTCTGAGTTAGTTCCCATTGAGGCGGAACGATGTGAGCGTTTTCGTTAAGGGTTGGTTCAGGATGTGAAGACCTATATGTTGGCTTCCGACTATACAAATTTTGATGTGTTGGTCGCTAGGGCCAAGGGCATCGAACAATCTTTGGGACTTGCGGATCGTAAGGGTGGATCTAGTTCAGGAAAGAGAACTGCTGAATGGGACAGGGATCGTGCCAAGAGGCACAAGGATAGGAAACCTCATCATGATCATAGATACGGAGGTGGTAATCCGGGGAGAGGCCATCACAGCTAAGGGACTGAGAGTCGTACTCCCAAGTGCAACAAGTGTGGTAGACGTCATTACGGTGTGTGTTGGGGCACTTATGGTTCTTGTTGGAACTGCGGGTCTAGGACGCATTTGAAGCGCGATTGTCCACATCCGTCTAGAGATGGACAAGCTCCTGCACGAGCTGTCGACCATCAGAGAGGCCGTGGGCGCGGTCGAGGTAACTTTCATCCTAGGAATGATGGTCAGAGGAATGTAGCTCATGTTGTCGCTGTTCAGCCCGAGGGAGGTGGGACAGCTAGAGTGTATGCACACCGTGAGGACATGAATGACACATATGTGATTACAGATAATTTCTCGTTACAGTCTTTGACTTTTCTTTCCTTGATTGATTCCGGTGCTACGCATTCGTACATATTGAGTGAGCATGCAAGATTGTTAGATATTCCGGCTGAGATATTAGATGTGGGTATGAATGTCACTAGTTCCTTTGGTAAGACAATTGTGGTTAGAAAGATGTACAGAAGATGTCCTTTGATGGTTCAGGGTCATGTTTTTTTTCGTGGATATGATGGAATTTCTATTTTGTGGTTTTGATGTAATATTAGGCATGGACTGGCTTGTAGAGCATAGGGATAGAGTAGATTTTGAGACAAAGCGGGTGTCCTTGAGACTATTAGATGATCACGAGGTAATGGTAGTGGGCGAGAACGTTAAGTTCTTGTCCAATGTAGTTTCAGCCTAAGAGGCTCAGAAGTTATTGGATGTGGGTTGTCATGCATACCTAGCCTATGTTATGAATCCGAATATGGATGAGGCACGACTGCAAGACATTAGAACAGTTTGTGACTTTCCGAGTGTGTTCCCAGAAGAATTGCCTGGTTTGCCTCCAGATAGAGATGTAGAGTTTTTTTATTGAGACTTATTCAGATTCAGCTCCAATATCGATAGCACCGTACCGAATGGCTTCTAAAGAAATGAAAGAGTTGAAGACACAGCTTTAGGAATTGATAGACCGATGGTTCATTCATCCGAGTACTTCACCTTGGGGTGCACAGGTGTTGTTTGTGAAAAAGAAAGACGACAATTTGAGAATGTGTATCGATTATCGACAGTTGAATAAGTTGACAGTGAAGAACAAATATCCATTGCCGAGTATTGATGACTTGTTTGATCAGTTGAGAGGTGATTCAGTGTTCTCGAAGGTAGATTTTAGATCCGGTTATTACCAGTTGAAAGTAAGAGATCAAGATGTACCGAAGACATCTTTTCGCACTCGTTATGGGCACTACGAATTCTTAGTGATGCCCTTTGGTTTGACTAATGCACCAGCAACTTTTATGGACATGACGAATAGAGTGTTTCATGAGTACCTAGATCAGTTTGTGGTAGTGTTCATTGATGATATTCTAGTGTACTCTCATACCGAGGAAGATCATGATCGACATTTGCGTTTGGTGTTGCAGAAATTGTTAGACAATTAGTTGTATGCCAAGTTGAGCAAATGTAAATTTTGGATTAGGGAAGTAGTCTTCTTAGGCGATATTGTATCAGCCGAGGGAATCCAAGTGGATCCTAAAAAAGTTAAGGCAGTTGTGAATTGGAAACCCCCGAAGACAGTGACCGAAGTTCATAGTTTCTTAGGTTTGGCCGGTAACTATAGACGTTTTGTTGAGAGTTTCTCAAAGGTTGCAGCTCCTTTGACTAAATTGCTACATAAGGATGTTCGATTTGAGTGGACTGATGCAAAACAACAAGCATTTGAGAAATTGAAAGAAGCCTTAATCGAAGCTCCTGTTTTAGTTCAGCCCGTGTCAGGGAAAAAGTTTGTAGTCTTTAGTGATGCGTCATATGTTGGCTTGGGTTGTGTGCTTATGCAAGAAGGAAGAGTAGTGGCCTATGCGTCTAGACAGTTGAAGATTCATGAGTGTAATTACCCTACACATGATATAGAATTAGCTGCAATGGTTTTCGCTTTGAAAGTTATGAGACATTACTTATATGGTGAGAAATGCATCGTGTATACGGATCACAAGAGTCTGAAGTATATAATGACACAAAGAGAATTGGACCTTAGACAACGTAGGTGGCTAGAGTTACTGAAGGACTACGACCTCACGATTGAATACCATCTGGGTAAAGCCAATGTAGTGGCTGATACTTTGAGTAGAAAGGTAGCAGTGGAATTACGAGCTATGTTTGCTAGATTGAGTTTGTCTGAAGATGGCGGTTTAGTGGCCGAGTTGCAAGTTAAGCCTTCGTTGCTTCAATTGATTAGAGAGAAACAGTTGCAAGATAAATCATTAGCATCTCATGTACAAGACATAGTGGAGGGCAAACCGACAGATTTTTGTTTTAGTAGTGATGGAGTCTTGTGTTTCAAGAGTAGAGTAATTGTTCCGGAAGATGTAGACTTGAGACGCACCATCCTAACTGAAGCTCACAGTAGTTTGTTTGTTATGCATCTGGAAAATACAAAGATGTATCGAGATTTGAAAAATGAGTATTTCTGGGTTGGTTTGAAGAAAGATATTGCCGAGTTTATGAGTAAGTGCATGGTTTGTCATCGAGTTAAAGCCGAGCACCAGTTTCCTTCAGGTTTGTTACAACCGTTGAGAATTCCCGAGTGGAAGTGGGAGAGAATTGCCATGGATTTCATATCGATTTTGCCGTTGGCACCTTCTAAGAAGAATTCAGTTTGGGTAATTGTTGATCGTCTTACGAAGTGTGCGCACTTTTTGGCCGTTCATACCACTTATACTTTAGATAAGTTGGTCGATTTGTATATCAGTGAGATAATGAGATTGCATGGTGTACCGAAATCTATAGTGCCAGATAGAGATCCGAGATTTACGGCTAGATTTTGGGAGAGCTTGCATAGTGCTTTGGGTACTCGATTGAATTTCAGCACTTCGTATCACCCTCAGACCGATGGGCAGTCAGAGAGAGTCATACAAGTGTTGGAAGATATGTTGAGATGTTGGATAATTGAATTTCAGGGTTCGTGAGAGAAGCATCTACCGTTAGTAGAGTTTGCTTATAGTAACAGTTATCAAGCGAGCATTCAGATGACACCTTATGAAGCTCTCTATGGTAGAAAATGTAGAACACCTGTTTGTTGGGCCGAAGCGGGACATAAATTGATACCTTTGCTTGATATGCTTAAGGGTACTACCGAGAAAGTACAGTTGATTTGTGACCGTTTGAAGGCAGCTTCGGATAGACAGAAATCCTATGCAGACTTGAAAAGAAGAGAAATAGAGTATGCCGTGGGCGACAAAGTGTTCTTGAAAGTCTCACCTTGGAAGAAGGTGATGAGGTTTGGTAGGAAAGGCAAGTTGAGCCCGAGGTTTATTGGTCCATATGAGATAGTTGAGAGAGTTGGTCCCGTTTCCTATATATTGAGACCACCGGCCGAGCTAGAGAAGATTCACGTTGTGTTCCATGTTTCGATGCTTCGGAGGTATAGATCAGATCCGTCACATGTTATGCCAGTTGAGGAGATAGAATTGAATCCAGATTTGACCTACGATGAAGAACCAGTTGAGATTTTGGCTTCGGACAACAAAGTGTTGCGAGGAAGGACCATTGAGTTGGTTAAGGTCAAGTGGTGACACCGAGGGGTGGAAGAAGCCACTTTGGAGAGGAAGGATGATATGCGAAAGCAGTTTCCGCATCTCTTTCCACCAGGTAAATTTCGGGGACGAAATTCCTTAAGTGGGGGAGAGTTGTAATGCCCAGAGTTTAGGGCCAGGAGTTATTGGGTTAGTTAAACCAGGACAAGTTAAATGGAAGAGAAAACATTTTTAATACACCAAAAGTGTTTTAAAGGAAAAAGGGCAAAAATGGGATTTTTAATAAAAGAAATAAGAAAAAGGGGATTTTTATCAAAAGCTATCATCTATTCAAATCCCATTTCACGTTCTAAAACCTCCCCAAAACTCTATTCACCATTCCATTAATTTCAAGCTCTCAACCAAGTGATTTCTTCAAGGTAAATGGTTCCTCAACTTAGTTTCATCTTCCTTGAGTCTTAAATGTTGATATTTTTGTAAAACTCATAGATTTATCTTGTTTTTTATTTTTAAAGTTTTGTTTGGAATGAAGGGAGATTTATGGATTTTCGTTTGGGTTTGTTGTGGCTGTGTTGAGGGTGTTTTTATCTTTGTTTTAACACTAAAATAAAATAAAAAGTATGAGTTTTTAATGGAAACCCGAAATGGGTATTGTGGGTGATTTTAGGAGTTGGAAATCTTGAGTTTTTGGTTGGGTTTTGAGTCTAAATGGAAGCTGGAGGTTTGGTAGCTTTTTGGATTGATGTTTAGGGATGCTAAAAGATAGATTTTTTATGGTAACTTCGTTGGTTTTGGCTGCTAGTAGTTCGAGTTTGAATTGATTATGTTTTAGGTGAAAATTGGGCTTGAATCGACGTGTATTGTTGCAAGGTTGTTGAGTTCCGGGTCTTTACTGTGTTTGTGAGTGTATTTGTGTTCTAATGTTCGATTTTGGGTTGCTCAAAACAGGGGATTTGGATTCGGGCTTTGTGGACAGAAATACGGGTAATTCAGAGACTTGATTCGACACCTTGGACATCGGTTGTGTGTTGGATGGTGAGTGGATCGATTTTAAAAGCCTTAACATGGTTAAGGGAATGTTTTGGGAGTTTGGATTGAGCTTGAAAGGCCAATCCAAGCTCAAGAGTAAGTTTTAAAGGTTTTATGCAATTAAATTGTGTTTACGATTCTTGAATGCAAGTTGAACATGCTATGTTGTTATGTGTTGCATTGTTATGCATGTTGAGATGTGAGACTTGTGTTTATACTTGCATTGTGAGTACATGCCTTGCATGAAAGTTGGACTTGGTAAATGGTTCAAGCATCGGTAATGCTTGTGGTTGTGTTTGAGTATATTGACACGTGTTGGGTTGTTACCGGATATAATTGATCGATCAATAGGATTAGAGTGCACTCGAGGTGAAATTCGCACGTGGCCTTAGTAATGTTAGATTCCACTAAGGAGGATTACGGTGATGTGAGATTCCACTGAAAATTATGTTTTTACTAGACGGGTGAGTATGGTGATGTGAGTTTCCACTGGAAGTGTCTAGTGGGTTTGAGAAACTATTCGCATATCCGAGTAAAAACGTTGAATGTCAATATACCCATGAATGCTTTAATTCTCATGTTAAGCATGTTGTTGATTCTATCTATTATGCTTATGTTTATGCATTTTGGTTTACTTTGCTTGCGTTATGAGAATGAGCTTGCGGTAAGCCTATGGCTTGTGGTTGCATTCGGTAAATGCATGTGAAGGTAAATGCATGACATTGTGTGTTCAATCATGTGGAAATGATTTGGAAATGGTTTTGGTTTTCAAGCAAACTACTGTTTTAAAACTGTATTGTTGTAGCTACCATTTTGAGCACCGCTCACTAAGCTTAAACGCTTACGCTCTATATTCCAACAATGCAGGCCCTTAGACCTTTAGAGCAGCTCGGGGAACAAGGGAGACTCCAAGGGAGTTTGGTTCGCTCAAGTATGGTTTAGACTTCAATAACTAGTATAGAGCAATGGGATAGGACCTTTATGTTTGTGATGTTGTTGGCATGTTCTTTTGCTTAGACAAGTTTGTTTAGTTGTTTTGGGCTTGTAATGCCTTTTACCATGTTGAAGTATGCTTTTGTTTAACTTTTGGCTATGTGGATGAATGCTATGTATGCATGTTTCCCTATAAAATCTTATCATGTTGAATGTTGCCTCATTAAGTGTTTAAATTGCTTCGTATGGTTATCCATGCTTTTAGCAGCTAAAATGAGTCTTGCAGTGCCGGGCGTATCGATACGCTCAAGGGCTGTATCGATACGGTCCCTTGCTTTGGGGCTTGTTTTGGACAAGGCGTATTGGTACGCGGGGGTGTATCGATACGCCAAATGCTCTCTGAAAATCTAAGAAATTGACGAGATTTTGGCGTATCGGTACGAGTCCTGAGGGTATCGGTACGGTCTTCGTAGTTTGACCTTGAGAAAGTTGACCGTTGAGAGCATATCGATACGGTCTTCTAGCGTATCAATACGATCTCTCTAGGTTGACTTTGGTGTGTTGACCCAGTCCAGGCGTATCGATATGATCCTCTAGCGTACCGAAACAGCCTGTTGTAAAAGCTAAAAAGGGTTTGTTAATTGCATGTCTTGTGTTTTTTGTATTTTCATGTGTGTTTCCGCTGCGTGTCCTCTCACATAGGATATAATTAAACATCTAGATAAGATAACTTTAAAAGGAATTTTCTAGGGTTGCTAATCGGAGTGGAGCCTTAACGGGTTCCGCTTCGGTTTTCCCCGTGTAACCCGTTCGATGCGGTTTGGCGACTAGGCCGGGCTAAGGGGTTACAGGAAATCCACATATGCCATGGATATCATTCCCCAACAGTTAATTCCTAGGAATTTTGAAATCCCAAGGTGAGAGGACAATGAGCAATACGAAGAGAGCTTCCCAATGCATGGGGAACAACTAGAACCCCCAAGTCGAGAGGATGCCAATGAGAGAGATTGCCCAACACATGATGAGCCTATATAACAAATTACCCCGATAAAGATTGAGGAGCCTGAACAGAACAATGCCGCAACAACACTTAATGAGGCTGAGAATGCCATGGCAATACCACATGCCTCGGCAACACCCGATCACATTGCCTTGGAAATGACCGGTAACATTGCCTCGGCAATGCCCAACAACATTGTCTCGACAATGCCTAATAACATTGCCTCGACAATGCTCGATAAAGATAACATAGAAAACAAGAAGGCCTTGGAAAGTCCTGATTCAATGCCTCAAATCAAATTCCCATGCAAGAAACGATTGAAGATATTCGACCTCCACCACCATTCCCACAGAGGTTGAAACAACAAAAGCAAGAATATGTAGATTACTCTCATATGTCTTTGCCATGGCAATCACATGACCACATGCATGAGCAACAAGATGACAATACTTTGCCAATGGAATATGAGCAGGTGATGATTGAACCTTTTAAATACTTTGAAAACTCACCTCTTCCATTGCAGGTATTCCTTGAGGAGCCAACACTGGTAGATTTGAAACCACCGAAATCTCCACTGATGGAGATGTTTGAGGAGCCTAAAGAAAACGGTGTTTGGAATCAAGAAGATTTTTAGAAAATTAGGTTTTCCCTTGAGTTGCACCGAATTATTGCAGAAGATTGCCATGACAATTGGCTGGCGCAGCAATTGCCTCGACAATGAAGGCTACATCTAGCCATGTCAGATTTTAACGAGAATGAGGTAAGTAAATGGTTGGATGATGATATAATTTTTCCTAATAATATATTCATGCCTTCAGGAACAATCGCAAGGTGGAGTGTATACATGGACTACAAGGGAACACGAAAGAAAGACACCTCCACCATGGTAACGCAAAGAGGAGTAGCTGCGTGCACATTGACCCAAATCTTTCTGGGCAATATTGTCACTCGATGAAGGGTGCAGATGGACTATAAGAAGTATCGAAAATGATCCTCCCCAAGCTTTCTCGGATATGCAGTAACCTTAGAAGATGCATGAAAATGCTCTTTATAAGAATTTTTAATTTTTGGACCATTATTTTATTTTCGGTTATTTTAGGAGATCTTTTATTTGTCATCAGTATAATTAGTTTTCAGGTTTTTTTTTCACATCAAGAATCAAAATCACCATGACCAAGAACCTCAAAACCATGGCAAGCCCAAGCGCACCCAAAGGAGCAAACATCTGTTCAGAAAAATGAGTCCAAAACTGCTGCCAAAACGTACAAGACGGAGGATGCCTCGGAAATCACTAAATCACATGCCTCGGAAACCACTAAAGTGCATGCCTCGGCAATACCTGATGCCTCAACAACCATTGATGCACATGCCTCGGCAATACCCGATGCCTCGACAACCACTGAAGCACATGCCTCAGCAAGTCCTGCTGCACCAGCAATTCCTGATGCTCATGCCCAGGCAGCAACGCATACCAGGTGAATCAGGAAACCACCACGCTCAAGCAAGCAAATTAAGCAAATGAATCGAAGGAAACTCATCATACCTGTCGCAACCCTTTTTAGGAGCTTCGACTATTTTAGGAACTTTTTTTAAAAAATCAACGGAGTCGCCACCAATCTTTTTTGAAAAAAAGTGTGATTGGATCAGTTTTAAAATAAGGTTATTTTAATAAAACGTTTTGTTTGAATAAAACAACAGTTTTGGTCTGTGAAAAATCAGAAAATAGGTTCGGGGGTTGGTTAAGCGTGGGGAAGGGTTAGCACCCGTCCCCCACGACGCCCAAAATTGGTACCTAATTGGTTTAAAATCGTTTTCAAAACTAGAATTCGCAAGTTCAAAAAGGTTCAACTTTACTTGTCCGTTTAATGAATATTAGTCTATTTTAACGGCCTTATCGCCCGGGAGATGAACTTTAATAACCACCAACATTTCTGGCGCTAACCCATCATTCCCGTTTAATAAGACACCACATTGATTAGTGTATAGTGTCCAGAAGTTCTATATTTTATGCACATTCCTGCCCTTATTGTTGTTGTTCTTAAGCTTAGTTAGGCATAATTAGCTGCATGTCATGCATTATAACAATATTTCTTCTTTTACCATGCTTTTATTGAATATCTTATATTTGGTAAAGAAAAGATATTGTTTTAGTTAGTTTTCTATTTCAGGTGCTGGTTGCTGATCAGAGGAAGAGAGGACATGAAAGCAGGGAGCAGAAGGAGCTGTACTGAAGCAATTCCAGTTGCCGCCAAAGACGCCACCGCTGCAGAATACTGCCGCCAAGGACGTCACTGCCGCAGAATGCCAACCAGACGACAATACGTCGACATAGTCAAGATGGGTCTCGTTTGATAGAGGACATTTTTTTGAGTCCATAGAGCCCAATCTTGCATTTTTTGAGGCCTGGAGCGGTGTATAGAGCTGATTGAAGATCGATAAGCAAGGTGGCTTATACTTACTTGTTGAACAAGTAAACATCCAAAAGAGTCCATATTTAAGTCAGAATTGAATGAAGCATTAAATGTAAAACCCATTTTATCATCAATGAAGACTTCTACTCCAAGGAGGACTTAACCTTAGGCCAAGCCCTATATATACCCATGTATGTGAGGGTATAGGGGCATAGAGATAGAGAGAGATAGAGAGAGGGAGTCGGCTATGTTCTAAACTCCTTAGAGTTTAGGTTTTTGCTTGTAAAGTAGTTGTGAGAAATGATTGTATTAGGTTAAGTTTTTTTGCAAAAAATATTCCAAGTTTGCTTAATCTATGCACTTCATTCTTTCAATTAGTCCACAACAGTCAGTTGAGAGAATCCATTTTTCGGGCACGAAAGTGTAAGGCTCACGAAAGGGTTAAGCACAGTCACAACATGATGGGGCGTGCCTAACTTGGTTCCTAACAAGTTCACAAGTTTCAGCGACTAAAAGGGATCACCAACCGAATTGACTAGCCTGTGTTAGGTTTACGCTGAGATTGACTAAAAGGGATCACCAACCGAATTGACTAACCGAATTGACTAACTTGCCACCAGGACTTATTTCCGTTCCACCTGCCGAGACAATGAAAGTTGCATGGCAGTGACCCACTGCGGCTGCGTGACAGGGTCGTAGCTGCCGCCCGCCATACCCGCCGAGAAATAACATATCATGGCAGCGCAATCCAACCTTAACCTATGCAATGCAATCTACACACTTCTGAGCAGCAATTACCTGGCCCATTCTATCACTCTAATCTCCCCTACTTTAATAAAATTTGTTTTTAGTTTTATTCCTTTAAACAAACCTGGAATTAATTATGCATTTAAATTTCTTGTGCAGATATACACTCGAAGGAACTATACCAATCCTCGTGGGATTCGACATCTTATAAATTATAACTTGGCAGGAGTGTGCACTTGCTCTCTCACAAAAAGGGAACGCCTACACGCCCGACAAGTTTTTGGCGCCGTTGCCGGGGATTGGCAATATCGACTTCGTTTTGTTTTCTACACTTTTTATTTAATTGCACTTAAATTTCAGGTTTTTAACTTTTTTTTCTTTTGTATATATATATATATATATATATATATATATATATATATATATATATATATATCAGGTAGGCTACAAGTCCAAGGGCATCAAAATGTCGAGGAAAACTATACGGGAGCTGATGTTTGAACATAAACAACAGATGCTGCAGAAGCAGTTGCTGCCGTGGAAGCAGACAAGACATCAAACGCCGCTGCCGCAACAGCTAAAATTTTCATGGTATGATCAAAATTGTCAAAAAAATTTTACCATAACAATTTTGCTGTAGAAACAAACATGCTAGGGCAAGGTGGTCATCTTCAAGAGCAATCAAGAGAAACCACTCGAGAGTTGATGTTAGAAAATTCTTGCAATCTATGTGAGGGAAATCATGTGTTCGAAAATTACCCTTTACTTATCGAAGAAGACATATGAGACCAACAACAGGAGAAGCCACAACAGCAACTGGGACAACAGATGCACCTGCCGCAGTATCTGCCGCAGCAGCAGAATTTTTCATGGTATGACCAACAACCTCAAATTTTTTTTACTATGACAATTATGTTGCCGCGGTGACAGATACACCCTGGCAGTGTAGTCCTCTGCAAGAACAATCACAAACCTTGGAGGACATGCTTCAAGTTTTCATGGCTAGTACTGCATCCTTTATTGAATCCACTCAAAGGCTTTCACAGAAAATGGATACAAGGATGGCCCAGTGGAAGTCAACCTTATGGGATACATCAGATCGATTTAACACGTCCACATATGCCATGAACGAAGAAAATGTCCCAACAACTTCTGCCTTGGCAACCATTGATCACCAACAAGTCAGTCTTAGGGATACTGATGTCCCAAGGCAAGAGGACGAAGAAATATGCAAAGAAAGTTCTCCGATGTGTGAGGAACAACTAGAGGATGAAGAACACTACCCAACACATGATAAGCCTATGCGAGAAATTGCCCTATCAAGGATTGAGGAAACTGTACAGATCAGTTTTGCGACAACCTTGCACGCCTCAGCAGCAGTCTCGGTACCTATGCCCGCCACGACAGAGGCCTCAGCAGTGCTGCCCGCATTTGTAGAAATCTCGGCAACTATGGAATATGTATATCAAGAGGAGCCGATGCTGGCAGATCTAAAGCCATCACAATCTCTACTGATGGAGATGTTCGAGGGACCTGAAGAACACAATGTTATGGATGATGAAGCCCTTTGATGTGCCAAGTTTTTCCTTGACGTGAACCACATTATGACAGACTAGTGCCCCGACAGTTGGCAACCTGAACAACTGCCTTGGCAGTAAAAGCCATCCTCCACCATAACAAATCAGGACAAAGATAAGGTAAGTGCATGGTTTGATAGTGGTATAATTTTTACTAATCACATGTTCATGCCTTCAGAAAAAGAAACAAGGTGGAGGATTCGCATGGATTACAAGGGAACGAGGAAGAAAAACTTCCCCATAAGAATAGTCACTCGATGAAGGGTGCGAGTGGATTATAAGAAGTATCAGAAACGAACCCACTGTAATATAATTTTAGTTTATCCCATCTTTAACGTTTTCTTTAGGAATAGATCTTAATAAGCTTAGGACTAGATTTTATTTTTAGTTATATTATTTTTATTTAGCCCGTCTCACAACTACTTATCTAGATTCAGACCCTACTATAAAAGGCAAGCCGCCAAGAAATATGAGGAGTAAACAAGGACAGCCGCCCAAGCGGAAAAGACGACAACAGAGGAGACATCCCAGGCCACCAATTCCCTTGACAAGGAGGTGTCGGATTCCTCCGATAATGCAAAGCCGACCAAGGCAACAAAGAAAAGAAAAGAGGCACGTGATAGCGGCCGAACCAGAGGATGAAAGGCCAGAGACCGAGCTGGAGCAACAACCAAAGAGACCCAATCCAATCAAAGTCCAGCCAGCTCGCAGCCAGAAGGAGAGACTCGTCGCCAAATCACCCACCACCTGCCGCCTAGTCCTCTCATCTTCCTCCAAGTCCACTGAGTTAAAAGACAACTCGGGCATCTTCTAGCACCATTATTTTTTTTCTTTTTCCTGCTTTATTTTATGTTTTTATGTTTAGATTTTATTTTGTCTAAGGCATTGAGGGCAATGCCCGCCTTGAGTTTGGGGGGGGGGGGGGTTAGTCCTCATGTTATTCTGTTAAGCATGTAGTTGCATATAGTTGCATTGTAAATCCTGCCTAGTACTTAATGAAAATTGGAAATCTGGGTTAAATAACTTGTGCCTATGATAGTTAGCAGATTTTATTTTTGCACCACACTTAAAATTGAACTTAATCTTGGGAAGAAGCGTGAAAAATACCTTAGAATTTTTTTTTAGTTGCCACACTTTTATTACACTTCTGTTAAGTGTTGAATATTGTTTGAGTTCTAAGTGTACATTGCCTGCTTAAACTTAATGAAAATTCTTATATTAGATGCAGGTATGCCGCCGCGGCAGCACATGGCAGCAAAGTAAAATAAAAAGCAATGTCACCACAGCCGCAAAACAAAGAAAAGGCTGAATGTCCTAGAGGTGCCCGAAACATGCTCTAGGAAGGATCATGAGCAAGGACACTCCGCTGCTATCAAAGTCCATGTATCTGAAATTCATTGAAATGACAGACAAATTAGCATGAGTTAATGAAAGCTTTCATGGGATGACTCTACTCAAAGGGTTCAGAGTTTCGTAGTAAGCTCCTATCTTAGCTTCAGACCTAGAGAGTAGTTGTGATGAGCTGAAGCCCTTAAAAGCCATGATCAGAAAAAGGAAGAAAAGAAGTGCTTAACTGTGCTGCCAAAGCAGCAACTATATATCCTTTTTCTTTAACTTTTACATCATTCTTTGTTTACTTAGTATACTTAGCATATTCAACATGTACATAGACTTGCACACACTATAATGGCACTAGAATTAAAATTCTAAGTTATTTCATGTTATTCCCTCTCACTAAACTAATATAGGTGCCACGGCCTTGAGGTATGAAACCGAGTTAAAAACTAGGTTTTCTTTTTGATTTATGTACAAGGGCAGGTTTACTAGTTAGGTTGCATTGCTTGAGGACAAACAATAGTTCGAGTTTGGGGGTGTGTAGAGTGTCTAGAAGTTCTATATTTTATGCACATTTCTGCCCTTATTATTGTTGTTCTTAAGCTTAGTTAGGCATAATTAGCTGCATGTCATGCATTATAACATTATTTCTTCTTTTACCATGCTTTTATTGAATATCTTGTATTTGGTAGAGAAAAGGTACTGTTTTAGTTAGTTTTCTATTTCAGGTGGTGGTTGTTGATCAGAGGAAGAGAGGACATGAAAGCAGGGAGCAGAAGGAGTCGTACTGAAGCAGTTTCAGTTGCCGCCAAAGACGCCGCCGCTGCAGAATGCCGCCGCCAAGGACGTCGCAGGCGCAGAATGCCGCCCAGACGGCAATATGATGACATAGTCAAGATGGGTTTTGTTTGATAGAGGACATTTTCTGAGTCCATAGAGGCCAATCTTGCATTTTTCTGAGGCCTGGAGCGATGTATAGAGCTGATTGAAGATCGATAAGCAAGGTGGCTTATACTTACTTGCTGAACAAGTAAACATCCAAAGGAGTCCATATTTAAGTCTGAATTGAATGAAACATTAAATATAAAAGCTATTTTATCATCAATGAGGACTTCTACTCCAAAGAGGACTTAACCTTAGGCCAAGCCCTATATATACCCATGTATGTGAGGGTATAGGGGCATAGAGATAGAGAGATAAAGAGAAGGAGTCGGCTATGTTCTAAACTCCTTAGGGTTTAGGTTTTTGTTTGTAAAGTAGTTATGAGAAACAATTGTATTTGGTTAAGTTGTTTTGCACAAAATATTCCAAGTTTGCTTAATCTATGCACTTCATTCTTTCAATTAGTCCACACTAGTCAGTTGAGAGAATCCATTTGTCGGGCAAGAAAGTGTAAGGCTCACGAAAGGGTTAAGCACGGTCACAACATGTTGGGGCGTGACTAACTTGGTTCCTAACAAGTTCACAAGTTTCAGCAACTAAAAGGGACCACCAACTGAATTGACTAGCATGTGTTAGGTTTACGCTGAGATTGCTAGGTATTGCCTACGTCATGATAGCTTTCGAGCATCCTTGCCTAGAAATAGGGAGGATCACTGTCGACTATCCCACCGAATTTAAAATATCTGCCCGACTTGCCGCTATGACTTATTTCCGTTCCACCTGCTGAGACAACGAAAGTTTGCAGGGGAGTGACTCGCTGCGGCCGCGTGACAGGGTCCTAGCTGCCGCCCACCATTCCCGCAGAGGCAGCATATCATGGCAGCACAATCCAACCTTAACCTATGCAATGCAGTCTACACACTACTGAGCAGCAATTACCTGGCCCTTTCTATCACTCTGATCTCCCCTACTTTAATTAATTGTGTTTTTAGTTTTATTCCTTTAAACAAACCTGAAATTAATTGTGCATTTAAATTTCTTGTGTAGATATACACTCGAAGGAACTATACCAATCTTCGTGGGATTTAACATCTTATATACTATAACTTGGCAGGAGTGTGCACTTGCGCTCTCACAAAAAGGGAACACCTACACGCTCTACAATTAGGTTTTCACTTTTCAAACAACATGAAAATTTAGTGTGTTGAGCATTTTATTTTTTATTCTAAGTTTGATTATTTAAAAACCCTAAAAACGTCTAAGTCTTTTTTCCCAATTTAAAGTTTAAGTATGGTTAAGTGTATTTTTTAAGAACATTTTCAACAAAACATGTCTCTATCTAATCTTCAGTCCCTAATTCTAAGTTTTCACCTATTTCTCAAACAAGCAAGCAACTTCTATTCTTTTTGAGTTTTTACCCTTTTATTATTCCTTTTTAAAAAACTTATTTCTTTTTAACTCTTTTATTTTTAAGCCAAGTCCCCCTTTTTACATTTTTACCTTTTTCATTTTTTATATATTTTTTACCCTTTATATTTTTCTTTTTTAAAAAGAAGAATTTTTTCTTTTTTAAATTTATTTTTTACCCTAAAGAAACCTTTTAAGTTTTTTTTTTCAAAAATTTATTTTTATTCTAGACCCTAAACTTTTATTTTAATTTTTTTCTTTTTTCCTTGAAAACTTATTCTTTTTCCTTTTTCCCTACAAAAAAACATCTTTATTATTTTTCTCTTTTAAATTCACTTTGCCCATCTACATTTAAAAACTAAATTTCATATAAAAATATTTTTAAATATTTTTTTAAAAATCAAGCCCCTTTATTATTTTTACCCATGCATTATTTTTTCCTAACTAAATCTCTAATTTTAAGTTTTTCAATTTAACCATATTTATTCATTTTTATTCTTGCATTTTTAATTAAAACACTTTTTTAAAAAATTATTTATTCCTAAAGATATAAACAATCCTAACGATATTTTTAAAGCAAGCTAAATTTTTTAGATCAAACTAATATTGAAACGGAAATTTAAAACAAAAATGTTACCGGAATCGTGAATGTTGAGTGTGTAAAAGTTCTATTATTTACACCCTTTTTAACCCATATTTCTGCTGCATTCAAGCATCATTGCATTGCATTTAGGTTAGTTTTCAATAAAACATCACAATTATATAAAAGGCACGGATTCTACTGAAAGATGGCTATTTTTGCAGGTATCTGTCACAGTAGATGTCGAAGGCAGGCGCAGGGCAGATAAGCAGGAGAGCTGAATTGGACAAGCAGCTGAAGAAGACGAACCTGTCATGGACCTGTCGTGACAGCATGGTGACAGCAGACTTATGAAGAGGAAAAGTAAAGTGGACCTCGATAGATAGAGAAAAATCTGCTCGTCTGTCGTGTGAAAGCCAAATATTTTTCCAAGCCCCGGACCAAAAGATATGTCAAGCCAAAGCTCAAGGAAAGGAATTCCCACAAAATAAGGATGCGGCTGGAAAGTAGGAGACTTTAGAGATTTAGTCTTTATTAGAATCTTACTTTTAATTAAAGTTGTAATCCTTGTTACCTTAGATAACTTGAGCCCAAAGCTTATATAAGGGCATAGATTAAACCTAGGGCCTAACGGATTACCCCATAACCGAAACCAAAAACCCCTGCCGTTTACCTGTCACCGACATGTTCTAAATTCCCCCTAGGGCTACGGGTTGTTTTGTAAAGTAGTTGCAAGGATTGCTTTGTTTTAGGATTTTTTCAAGTTCAATAAAATAAACTTCAAGTTCTTTTATCTTGGTTTTAATATCTTGCAAGAGCATCGGGAGAGCATTGTGAGGTTATCCATTTACTTAGCATCGGGAGAGTTAAGTATACGAAAGAGATAAGAGCGCGTTCTCTAGTTTATAGTTGAACCATCTCGTGCCTAGGGATAGGGCGAGGTTAAGTGGCTAAGGAAGAATTCATACACATCGGTGTTCATCCTTCGATTCACGCCGGGAGGTATCATCAAAGACGTGATCATCGACAGACTTGTGCCTAGGGATAGGGCAAGGCAGATCTGGGATTCTTGCCAAGCTTGAAGTACTGAGTTAGTGTTCGCTGCCGCGACAGCTAACGGACAGACGCCGCGACAGGTGCTGTCGGCGACGGGTGCGACGACAGAACTGGAGATCCTAAGCAATTCAATACCTACACTACTGAGCAATTCAATACCAGCCCATTCTCTCTATCTTGATATCTCAAATCCTTTTAATTACGTTTTTACTTTATTATTCTCGTGACAACTCTTAATTATTTCCTTTACTTTCGTGCAGTGAATTTAGGTGAAGCTATTAGCCCAATCCCTGTGGAGACGATATCCGATACTTCGTATCACTTTACTACTTGCGTCGTGTATACTTGCACTATAATTGCGATAGACTATTTTACACGCAACAGTGAACGATTTTTCGACTTCGAATAAGCAACCTAAAATTCACAAACAACACAAACACCAAAAATTCATCCAAGAACAAACATAAAAACCACCATAAAATAAACGAAAAGAAAGATAGAAATTTTACCGAGAAAACAACGAACGAAGAATTCGAATCTGGGCTTCTCGAAATGCTCCAAACTGCCTCCGGAAAATTGCTCCCAAACTCGAACTTCTACTTAAAAAATTTCCAGCAAACTCTTGAAAAATTCAGAGAATTTTTTGGATTTTTTCTAAGCTCTTTCTAGTGGTTTTTCTCTTCAATTTGTGTGTTGAACAAGTGAAAAGGGGGTTATTTCAAATCGAGATTTAATCCCCAAATTGGAGCCTAAATCCGACCAATGACTTGATTCTCGGTAAAACCCATCAATCCTCATCCGATTTAGTCCAATATCCGAGCTAAATTTTCCCTTGATTCGAGCTTAGGGTTTGACCTCTTGTCTCAGTTTTTGCAGATTTCGGCGAGCACAGGCGGCGACGGCGAGCGGGGTTGGTGGCATTGGGTCAGCGACGGCGAGGTGGACCGGTCAGTACCAACAGCATCGGCAGCCGTGGCCTGTAGACGACGGCCGGTCACCATGAACGTGTGACGAGGGTTTGGTTTAGGGAACCAGCCCACGCGCTGGCGCGTGGCGCGCGCTGGTTCCCCTTTTTTTATTTTTTTGTTTTCTTTCTTTATTTTTTGCTGATTTTTGGCTGCTATTTTTTCTATTTTTTATATCACATTTATTTTTTCCACCTCACTTTATTTCCCCTTTTTTCCATGATTTTTTCCTTTTTTTCTTTTAAAAAGTGGGCTTCAAAATAAAAAATGGGCCTTGTTCTTTTTATTTGAAAGTGGGCTTTTAAAATGGGCTTTTTGAAGTTAGGTCTTGGTTTCTAATTAGTTTCATGTTTAGTTGCATTCAATTTTAGTAATCGCATATAGATTGCATATGTTACTTGCCATTCTTTGATTAGATTTAATTTCTTAAGACGTGTTGAATATCCAATGATGAATTTTTGCCACTGCACTTAATTGAAAATTCCTTTAAATTTTAGGATTGCATGAAAAGAATCTAGAAACTTACTATGATGTTGGAAAAATTTACACAATTGTGACTTGTTGATTGATAGAAACTTAGTGAACTTAGGTTGCTAATTTTTTTTGGTAAGTTGAAAAATTAAAAGGTTAATTTCTTGCTAGAGGTGCCTGAAACATGCTCTAGTAGTTAATGCACTTAAAAGAATCGCTAGAGGTGCTCGAAATTGGCTCTAGTCAAATAAATTAAAAAAATGAGAAATTGAATCGCTAAAGGTTCCCGAAATTGGCTCTAGTGAAAGTAAAAATATATACCCCAGTAATTAAATAGATAAAAACCTATTATTCACATGGATACTTGAAAATCAACTTGTACACAACCACACACACACATTATCACGAGCATTATAGTTTGGTTCCAGGTAATTTTTGTGCTAGTCGAAAAATTCGAAAGGTGATTATACTTTGTGCCACGGTTCTGAGGATTGAATTCAAGTTTGAAAGCATGTCTTTGATTATTAAAGTCTTGGCAGGTAATTGTTAGTCTGCATTGCTTGAGGACAAGAAATAGCTCGAGTTTGGGGGTGTGATGAGTGTTCAAAAGTACTATTTTTATTACCCTTTTTTACTCATATTATTGTTAGACTTAGGCACATTTTAATTACATTATTAGGCATTCATGCATACTTTCATAATTTCCTTCATCGTTATGCTTGAGTTCATAATTTAGTTATATTGTGGGAAAAGGTACTGCTAGGTATGTGTTTTGTGTATATGCAGGTTATGTCAGGGATTGCCGCAGCAATGCTGTAGAAACCTGATGCCGCATCAATACATGCCGATCATTGTCGAGCTCGATGCCACAAATGAGAGACCGCCACCAGTTCATTGTCGCCCCAAACTATGCCGAGCCATTTCCGAGGCAATGCCCGGGCAATTTTCGACAAGGGAGAAAAAGAGCAAAGTGGCAGGCGACTTAAAGAGCGTAAATAGCTTAATTTTTAGAGATAATTTGCATGAAGATCGGAGCTTGGATATTCATGAAGAGGTCAAAAAGAGATTAAATCCCAAGAAAATAGGAGTTTTAGTTGGAATAAAATTAAAAGAGATTTAATATTTCTTTTATTCAATTTAATTCCAACTTAACTTCCTCCTTAAGAAAGACTTTGACCTAGCCATCTTCTATATAAAGAAGGCCAAGCTGTCAACTTCGTGGAGAGTCGATTGGAGAGAAAGAAACAATGGGGCTGTTCGAATTTTTCATCTTTTTCTTCTTTGTTTCGGTTAGACTCATGCTAGGGAATTATTCTTTGTATATTTTTTAAAACCCAACCAGCTAACTTGTTTGGCTTGGGTTATTTTGGGTTTTTGGTTTTGATAAACGATTAGATTTGTTAAGGTTTTTTAAGTTGCAATTTTAATCCAAGGTTTACTTATTCTTGGTGTTTATCTTACTTGGAATTGAATCGAGAGAGGAAATTGTGATTGCATCCATTTATCTAATATCACGAGAGTTAGATTCAAGAAACGAATAAGCATGGTTTTTGCCCAATCCGATGAAGACTAATTCGGCTTAGGGATAAGTACGAATTTCAATGGCTAAAAGAAGCGTAAGATCGGTTGATGTTCACCCTTGGTTCACGCTAGGAGGTATTGTCAAGGCATGTACATTAATAGAGTTTCAACTTAGGGATAAGAAGGAACCATTGAAGAGTGCTTCGCTGAACCTTGAAGGTTGTTGTTCGTGGCCAAGGCAGTAATCGTAGTTCCACATTGCCGACTTCATTGCCTGGGCTGTAATAAACCAAATATACCCTAGTTAAAAACCCTAAATTAAATAATAAAGAAAGTGTAAACATTTTGGTACAAGAACAAAATTTAGAAAAAAATAATAAGATTAATAGTGTACTATTAATCTAAGCTTATACTACATTATTAATAGGTTAATGTATATTAACATATGATAGTGGAATTAAACAATTATAATAACATAAAATAAATATATAAGATAATGAGATTAACATATAATATATATATTATGGTAGGATTAAACACATGGTCATAAAAGACCCATGTGTCAATGTAGTTGCCACCCGGCTATCAAACTAATGAAACAACAAATGTGTGTGGTTATCATCTTTTCTTCCCACTACCACCCTTCCACCGAAACTAAGAACGATTTTGGAAAGTAGAATTCTGGAGAAAATTAAGAAGCTTCACCAAGAATTGTGATGGCTGTAAAAATTGAGTTTATGCATACATGTTAGAAAGAAAACCAAGTATGTGTATTTTGTATTAACCGGTTGTGTCTAGTGTAATAATTTTGTTTGATTGTTGTTTATGTGTGATTTCTGGAAATTTAGATGAAATTTAAGTGGTGATAATCATGATTTATTGCTGGGTTTAATTTGAAACTGGAAATAGAATGAAAGTTACAAGAACAAGCTTGTTGAATGCTTGAATCTACCCAGAACCGAACAAGCTCACTGCCCTTCAGAAATCTGGAATTTCGAGTATGATCTAGGTTGAATTGGAAAAATTTTATTATGAGAAAGTTGTAGAAACTTGCATTTTCTATAGGGTAGAAGAGTTATATTAATGAAAATGTTTATAGGATGGCTGGAAAATTTGTTAAGAGTAAACTGGTCACTTAGAGAATCAAAATTGTGTTAGGGGATTGTTTTATTAAATTTGAGAAACTTTGGGACTGAATTGCTGCGAAATTTATAATGTAAATTATGTTTAAAAACAGGTGAAATAATGTATGAATGATTCATGATTTGAATTAATGGATTTTTGGCTTGAATTTCATGTTTAAAGTAGTTAGAATAACAAATAGGTGATGTGTGCTTAAATAGGGGCCAATCTAGAAACAGAGTAATTAACAGGAACAAACTTCCATGTTTAAGGACCAATTGAGACTTAAAATATAGGGTATAACAAGGTAAAAGTATGGTTAAAATTATGGATTAAACTTCTAAAGCATCTAGGCTAAAATGTGCTTTAAAGTAGCTTAAATGCAAACTGCCAGTTTAAATCCCCTGCATGATACCTGTTTTAAATTGTAAAATTGTATTGATTGGGAAATGGGAAAAATATGTGCCCTACATGGTTGAAAAGCTGTGTGAATAAGATTTCTAGAATGATAAAATAATTGAAATTTGGATATGTGTGTAAAAAGATATGGCCAAAATAATGACTAGTACTAAACTGCCAAATTAAGGATAATTTTACATGTTTAAGTGTTTGTGATTGTATAAATAGACTTATATGGTTTAAATGAATTCTAATGTGATTTGTATATGTTTTGTTTGAATGTTTAAGAGCAAGAATGTGAAGATTACTTGAAGGATTCAAGAGTTGGACAACCAAATAGAAAGGGCAAGAGCATAGTGATCAAGGAAACAACATAGCTTGGAGTATTATGAGTGTAGTTAATTCTTAGGGTTAGGACTAGTGTCCTAACCAATGTATTTATTTTATTATATGATGACTTGAAAGCATGAAATGAACTTAAATAATATTTGGTAAATGATCTAAGGGAAGATGGTTAAATGGAAAGACAATTACTTATGTTTGCTACTAGTTTAGTGATATTGTATGATACATGGTATATGCACATGATTGATGGATCATATGAGTACTATATGGTTGTTATGCTACTTCCCTTAAATGTTATATGTTGTATGAATGAATATAAGTGAATTATACATGTTAAAAAATGAGAATTTGATCAAAATTAGACCTTATATGGTTGCAACATGCTATATGCTTATGATTGATATGTTGGTTTGTTAATGATTTTCCTTGTAGTTGTTTGAATTAAAAGACACTATAAGCCCTTGGTTGACTAGTTGATCTTAGGTAGAACGACATGCCTTAGAGTCTAGAGCTCCTTTAAAATTAGTACCTTGTGTACTTTCTGTTGGTGATGTTAGCACCTTGTTGATGCTTTGAACATCCTATGTTGGTCATTTGATTACCTTGTGTTGGTGTGGAAGACATCTTGGTGTATTTTACACCCTCTGATTTTGATGCCTTGTGCATCCTTGGAATTGGCACTTTGTACCTAAAGAGACTTGATTACCTAGTCCAACTAATCTACCAAGGCAAAACATTATAAGTACTTGAATAAGACATATAACAAGTAAGATATGTGATATGTATTATTATGCGATTGTGATTATATGAAATATGAGGCCAAGACATTAAAGGATTTGAACACTAATCTAATTTTGTTTGAATATACAAGATCTACTTGTTTAACATGCCTAATTAAATGGTGACTATAGATATAACATGTCTATGTGTTATTTGATTGTTTACATGATTGTTCTATGTACATGATATGCTATAAGTCCATTGGTTGTATTGTTAAATGCTAGATTGTTTACATTATTCTTTGATGTAAATGTGCCTACATGCCTACTTGTTATTTTCATGTTTCTAAAGCTAGCTAAGTGACACTTAATCATGTTTAAACTAGTTAGGTGATGCTTATGTAAAATTGAGGCATGGCTAGGTAACCTTGATTAATTGAAATAAGACACCTAAAAGACTAAACTATTAGATTTATGTGCTACCTCACTAAGTACATCTTTTTGTACTTATCACTCTTTTGTTTCTTTCTTCCAAAACCTACAGGTCATTCCGATTCCGAAGCTAGTCTAATCTGATTCGGGAGCATATCGCAAGCTAAAGACAAGTATGATATGACTTTTGTTTAGACTCCTAGGAGGTGGCATAGATATGTATATATTTAGATGTGTCACATGCATTTGAACCTGGTATATATGTTTAGTTGGAATATGTAAGACTTATGGCCTATGGTTTGTAATAGTTGAACAAATTATGTTTGAGAAGTTAATGACTATGTGTTGAGATGTATGTAATGTGGTTAATGTTTGTCTAAAGCTTCATATAAATCTTGTATATATCTTGGATTGATATATGTGTTACCATTTACATGTTTCATATTAAACATGATATGAATGCTTGGTTGAATAGGTGATAGTGCATCTAGAATGCTTATTGGATTTCTTGAATGGTTCGAATGCTACATGAAGGATATAGGAATATGAAATGCATCTAGATGTTTGATAGAGTAAAGGAGAAATAATCTTAATTGATGATTGTATGATTCGAATGGTCTTAGAAAGGGGAGGTTATGATGTCCAATTCGAATGGGGTATTGGTTGTTTATATGTATACATGTTGTTAGATTACTGTTTGATGTTAGATTGATCATGTTATAGATAGTTGTGTATATAAATTGGATGGTTTTCGAATAGGCCATGGATCATATGTTATCTGTTTAGTTTTGATTCTGAATCAGTTCTGTTTTAATCCGTAACGCCCTTCGCTCCTATCCCGGCGAGGGGTGTTACACGGGCATCGGCCATACACATTTTCGCGACATAGGCTTATTTTATTCATTTCCCTGGCATTGCCTTAACTCAATGCCTTGTCAATGCTATAGTTGCTTCTACCCAAGCAATTGAGTTGTTTTTGCACTCAATTACCAACATGGTCCAATCTACTATCAGTCCTCAAATTCACGATAACTTGGCCTCTTCTCTCTTATTTGATTTTCTCTAGCTTTTACTTTTATTGTTCTTTAGTTTATTCGTTAGTTACAACTCTCCCTATCACCTATTTGTATTTGTATTTTTATTTTCTACAGTGCAGTAACTTAAGCAAAGTGGCCCAAACCAATCCCTGTGGAGACGATACTTGATACTTATATCACTTTATTACTTATGATGTGTATAGTTGCACAATTGCGTAGCATTTATTACACACAACAGAACTGATGCTGATTGTTTGAACATGGTAGCTGAATTACCTAGGAACCATTATGTGCATATTTTCTTGGTTGAATTAGATGAAAGTTTGGGACCTAAATCAGAAGCTGAAACTGAATTTGAGTTTGAGGAACCTAACCCTTATAGTGAAATTGATCCTGAATTTGAACTCAGGCCGAACCGTTTGTACCCCAAGCTGAACCTCCATTTTTACCCCAAACTGAACCTGTTGTTGCACCCCAAGATGAACCATTTGTATCCCAAACTGACCCTTAATTTGTATCCCAAATTGAATCTGTTGTTGCACCTCAAGATGAACCATTTGTACCCCAAACTGAAGTTCCATTTGTATCCCAAACTGAACATGTTGCATACCAAGCTGAACCATTTGCACCCCCAATATGTACCTGATGTGGCACCCCCAAACTAATGCATCCATGCCCCAAAATAAATCATTGTGCAACTTCAACCTGAGTCTGATTCCGACTCATCAGATTCTGAGTACTTAGCTAGTGAATCTGAATTTGATTTTGAGGATAGTGATTATTCTGTTGAAGAGGTTGTACAACTTTTATTTATTGACAGTAGTTTTAAAAATCAGTTTAGAACTCATTTCGAGGAAGAAAGAGTTGCAAGTGAAAAAATGGTAGAGACTGATGATGAAGCTGAAAATTCTGACTCATTATATAGTATAGATAAGTCAGATTCTGATTCAGATAGTGGTGTTAGGAAGAAGATATTTTTAGAATTTAATGCTGAGACTGACATGGAGAATCCTAAGCTAAAAGTTGGTATGCTTTTTACCAATAGAGAGGTGTTAAAATAGGCAGTAATGAATTTTGGTTGCAGAATGAACTTTGGTCTGAAGTTGAAAAAAAATGACAACAGAAGGGTGAAGGTGATTTTTAAGCCTGGATGTCCATGAGTACTATAGGGATCAAAACAAAATCTTAAGGACCACAAGATAAAACTTGACAGATTAAGACAATTATAAATGAACATTGTTGCAATAAAGAGTTCAAGAATAATAGGGTGTTATTCAAGTTTATAGCTAAGAAGTACTTACATTTTTTCTGGCGACAGAAAATTTTCTATAATTTTCTTACATGAAGCTGTTAAGAAAGATTATGTGCATCTTGTGCCTCAATCTAAGTTATATAAGGCAAAGGACTTTGCCATTGAACTTATTGAAGACAAATACAAAGAACAATATAGTTTACTTTATGATTATCTTGGGGAACTTAGGTTGATCAATCTTGGGACCACCACTATCTCTAAGTTAGATGAGAGAGTATTTGAAAGAGTGTATATATGCATGCAAGCATGCAAGGATGGGTTTAAAGCTAGTTTTAAGCCTATTATTTACCTTGATGAATGTCACATAAATAATATTATAAAGGCCATTTGCTAGCAGCTATTGGGATTGATGCAAACGACTACTTCTATCCCATAGCTTTTGCAACTGTTGAAAGTGAGTGTCATGAATCATGGTATTAGTTTCTTGAACTTCTAACCCTAGATTTGGAGTTGAACAACTCACACAACTTCACTTTCATGTCTGATAGACAAAAGGTAAATGTCATTACTTAAATTTTGTTTTATTACGTGTCTTATATAATTTACTTGAAATTAACCTTTTTATTTGTTTTTGTCTTAAATGTAGGGACTACTTGATGTTTTGAGAGAACTATTTCCTCATTCTAATCATAGAACATGTGTGAGATATTTGTACACTAATTTCAAGAAACAACACACTAGAAAAGTACTGAAAGATGGCTTGTGAAAAGCTACCAGAGCAACTTATGATAGAGAGTATGAAGATGCAATGTCTGAAGTTCAATCTATATCAGTAGATGCTTATGACTGGTTGATAGGGAAGAACTCTAGAAACTGGAGCAAGGCATTTTTTCCAACAAGAACAAAATGTGACATGCCACTGAATAACTTATGCAAGTCTTTTAATAAGGTACTATGTATTTTAATAGTGTGAATATTTATCAAACGTTAGTTATATTTAACTTTATTTTTTCTTGCAGTTTATTTTTGAAACAAGAACAAAGCCCATAGTAATCATGTTGGAGGCAATTAAAACAAAAAATATGCAAATAATAGCAAAAAAGGTCGTTGAAGCTGATAAGTAGATTGAACTTTTATATCTAAAGATTCAAAAGAAGTTAGAAACAACAATTTAAATGTCAGCAAGGTAATTAGTTAAACTTTTAGCACTTCAAATCATGTTTAACTTTTAGCAATTCAAATCATGTAATAGTTGTTAAATAATGTTATATGTTTAACTGCAGTAGCTATTAAATGCAGTCGTTGTTAAATAATGTTACATGGTTAAATACAATAGCTGTTAGATTAAGTAGTTGTTAAATGTAGAAGTTGTTACATGATTAAATAATGTTATATGGTTAAATGTAGTAACTGTTACATGCATAAATAATATTCTTTAATTTGTCTATGTAGGTGTTGGCCTACCAATGCTGGTGATAATAGATACCAGGTTTCATGTGGACCACATTCCCAGCATGTTGTGAACTTGACATAACATACTTGTTCATGCAGAAAGTGGGACTTGACATGTAATTAACATCTTTGCTTTTATTTATGTTTATACTATGGTTATTAGATGTTTAATATATTTTGATAAGAATCTCATGTCACCCTGTGATCTCAGCTATACTAATAAAAGAGGAGAGATCTGAGCCGTACGTGGATGACTGTTACAAAAAAAATCACTCAACAAGCAATACACTCTCATATGATGAACCCAATCAAAGGTCCTCATCAATGGGCTAGACAAGCATATTGTGAACCCATCTTACCTCCAACCCTAAAAAGACCACCAATCAGACCTCACAAAAATAAGAAAAAAGTTGATGAATCCATTATTCAAGGTGTTAGGGTTACTAAGAAAGGTGTAACCATAACCTATACTAAGTGTAAGAGAACTGGACACAATGTTCGGACATGCAAAGGCATTGTTGGTGAAAATAGTTCTATTCGACCTTCTTCTCAAGTATCAAGTTCAAGAATTCACCAGCATGTTCGTACCACAAGTGCTCATCCCCAGCAGGCTCGAACAACTTCCACTAGTGTTCCTCACCAATACCAAGATTCAAGAAAACCACCACCACCTTCAAGACAACCACCACCTACAAGAAGACCTAAACTCTCAGTGTGTATTTTTATGCATTTTTCTTCCTGAATTGTAATTTAATATGATCTTGAAGACTAACTATTATTTTTTTTACATAGATAAAAAGATCTTCTCATGGCAGTTGGAAACAACATGCACCAGGCAGAAGTGTCCATACCCAGCAGGCTCAAACAACCACAAGTGCAAGTGTTCCTGCCCAACAAGCTTCAACACAAGCACCACCAATTCAAGTTGTTAGATGGATGCTCAACAATAGCCAAGAAAGTTCAACAACTCAACCTCCAAGACATCTTTGAATTTATTGAAGAAGTTGTTGCTAAACCTGTTTTATTTTTGCTTTAAACTATTTTGGTAGACATTTGCTGATGTACCTCATCTGAAAATGGTAATAACTGCTCTATGTTATTATAGTAGTTTCTGTTATTTTTTGTGTTATTGTGAATGACATTAACAACGATTATTTTAAACTTTGATAAGCAGTTATTTTGTTATTGATTATGAACTTATTTTAAGTAGCAATTTATTCTCAAATTTCAATAAATTTCAATGTTATTGTTCTTTGTGTCCTTGTGAATGGTACTAATAGATGTCATATCTTTGCGTCTTTGTGAATGCATTTCAAATACTTAGAGAAAAAATGTTGCATTTCAATGCATTTCAAACATTTCCAGCAAAAATATTATATTTTCAAAATGTTGCATTTCAAATACTGAGATAAAGATTGTTGCATTTCCATGCATTTCAAACATTTTTAGAAAGTAAAATAGGTTCATTTCATTCATTTTTACTTCAAAAAACTTGAAGAAACATACATGAACCATAATTTGAACATTAACCCTTAATAAACTATAACAATACATCACAAACAACCTACGAAACCCTAAACACAAACAATGATCTTAACCATAGACAGAAAACTTTAAATACATAAAAAATTTACGAAGCCATAATTTCATTCATTTTATCCATTGCAACATCAATAGCCTAAAAATCCAAACTGAATCTCTAAATTACAAATTATTCTAAAAGTATCATATAGGCAAGAACAGCACAAATCATCCAAAATAATCACTCTCTATTCCTCGCATGCTCTATGACTTTATTTTTTGACAAACCAGCTATGATAATTTTTGGGCGTTCAGGAATTTCAGCATCAACTCACTTAAAGAAATGACATTTCTTATTTCTTTTGTCGAAATTTAGGCAACCAAAAAATTTTCTTCTAGGATTATCTACTGTCCAGCTTGTTTTTAACTCGCATGGACAGTCACAATAACAAATCCGATTCATTCTTGTTCCTTCCATCTTCAATCAGCTTTAATCTGTAAAAACCCTTTTTCAATGTCGTCTCTTATAAAGTGAAGAAAGAAAAAGAGAGACAAAAAAAGGGTTATGACTCTTAATTAACCACCACGTCCTTTTATAAAGCCAAGTCACAACATAAATTAGATAATAAATAAATGACCTGAAAATTAGAGAAAATTTAAAATAAGTTAAGTCAGCAAAACCGTTAGGTATTTAACGGCGAGAGACCAAAACAGGAGAAGTATGTAACAGGAGAGACGATTTTGACGAAAAAATTAATTAGGGGACCAAAATAAAAAACAGTAATAGTTGAATGATCACCAATGTAATTTATCCTATTTTTCAAAACGATATATATATATATATATATATATATATAAATATATATGAAAATACTCTTTCAAAAAAAATTATATGAAAATATAAATTTTGAAATAAATTTATTTTATGCCACGTAATTCCTAGCGTGATAGTCTGATAGGGGAATTTTTTTCATAACAGACATTTTCAATGAATTAATTACATTAAAATATTAAGGGTAAATTAGCTAAATGTTCACCAAACTTTTATGTTGTTTTTATTTTAGTCACCAAATTTTTAGAATTTTCATTGTAGTCACCCAAATAAAAAGTCTTAAACACAAAATCTACGTCAGCCATACTAAATTGTTTACCCCTTGAACTTATCCGTCCGTGTGTAATATGTAACCTACTCTAGGTTTTGTTGCGCAAGAGCACTTGTGTGTAGGACCTGGCTAATCAAATTTGTGTTTCTTGATTGTCTGTTTTTTTTTATCTTTCTCTCATGCTCCTTCGCTTTTTCCTCCGCTCAGCATCCATCAGCTCTTCTTCTCTTCTCCCCATATTTCAAATTCCTTTCGCTTTCAAATCCCTTCACCATTCCCTTCCATTCCCAGATAAGCAGCAGTTCTTCTCTGTTCGCCATATCTACGACTGCAACGTCAGGATACGAGAACTTTCAAGGGACGGTGACATTAAAGCTGCCCGCCAACTGTTCGATAATATGCCATCTCGCGATGTTGTCTCATGGAACTCTATCATTACCGCCTACTGGCGGAATGGGTATCTCCAAGAAGCAAAGAAACTCTTTTATTCAATGCCTGACAGAAATATACTCTCCTGGAACTCCATGATCGCAGGTTGTGTCGAAAATGGATGCTTAGATGAAGCTTTCCAGTATTTTAAAGCAATGCCTCGGAGAAACACGGAGTCTTACAATGCCATGATATCGGGGTTTGTGAGATGGGAGAGGGTAAAGGATGCTGGAATGCTTTTCCAAGAATTGCCTAGAAAGAATGTGATATCTTATACAGCAATGATTGATGGGTATATGAAGGTTGGGGAATTCGAGAAGGCGAGAACTTTGTTTGATGAGATGCCGCTTAAGAATGCTGTTTCTTGGTCGGTGGTGATTAGTGGGTATGTTGATAATGGCAGGTTTGATGAAGCCAAGGAGTTGTATCAACGGATGCCTGATAAGAATGTTGTTGCTATGACGGCTATGATAACAGGGTATCTTAACGAAGGGAGAGTGGACGATGCGAGGACCTTGTTTGATGGAATTCCGTGCAAAGACCTAGCATGCTGGAATGCGATGTTAACAGGTAAGGCTACTATAGAGTGTCTATGTCTGTATGTTTGATATTATTTAGTGAAAAATAAACTTGCACTAGTTGTACTTTGATCTGAATCTGAAGATATAGATTAAAATGGCTTTGCAAACGTCTCATTAAAAAATGTTGTAGTTGATTTAGGGAATATTGCTTTAAATATGAAAAGGGTAAAGATTGTTTCTTGTTTAGATAGAAGAAACGCTTCTTCTTTTTTCCTGAAAGTTTAAAACCTAAGCTGATTATACTATTCCTTTTTCACGGTGCAGGTTATGCACAAACCGGGATTGGAGAGGAAGCACTGAAGTTGTATTTGGAAATGGTTAAGCTGGCTATCCGACCAGATATTTTCACCCTTGTTTCTGTTTTCTCTGCTTGTTCTGGCCTTGCATCCGTCAAGGAGGGCAGGCAAATGCACGTGCTTGTTATAAAATTTGGGTTTGAATTGGATCTTTCTTTGTGTCATTCGTTGATTACAATGTATAGTAAATGTGGTAGCATTCTTGATGCTGAGCAAGCTTTTAGACAAATGAATGGAGCATGCCTTATTTCATGGAATACAATCATTTCTGCGTTTGCACAGCATGGTCTCTATGAAAAAGCTGTTGATTTCTTCAACTGGATGGAAATGGTTGGTGTTGAACCAGATGGGGTAACTTTCCTTAGTTTATTATCTGCTTGTGGTCATGCAGGGAAAGTAAATGAAAGTATGGACTTTTTTGACCTAATGGTAAGAAAATATGGGATTCATCCCAGACCTGAACACTATTCTTGCTTGGTTGATATACTGTGTCGAGCAGGTCAGCTGGAAAAGGCATCCAAGATCATACGAGAGATGCCTTTTGAAGCTGATGGTGGAGTCTGGGGTGCTATTCTAGCTGCCTGCAGTGTTTATTTGAATGTAGAATTAGGGGAATTAGCAGCTAAGAAAATTATGAAATGGAATCCACATCATTCAGGTGCATATGTTGTTTTGTCCAATATATATGCTGCGGCTGGTATGTGGGATGAAGTCACAAGAGTGAGGCTACAGATGAAAGAACAAGGAGTGAAAAAGCAATGTGCATATAGTTGGATGGAGATTGGTAATAAGGTGCACCACTTCCTTGGAGGGGATCTCTCTCATCCTGACACCGATAAGATTTATTTAGAGATTAAGAGTATCAGTTTACAAATGAAAGAACTGGTTAATATTGCAGAAATTGATCTGTTGTGGAGTGGTTTCAGTTGATATATAACTCAATAGGAGTTGTGATCCCTGATAGAATTTCAGGAGAAAAGGGGAAGCCACAAGTGTCCGTAGGAACTTGTGAAGACAATTTTTTTAACATAATTGTTGTTCTATTTATCTGCTATCAACTCCTTGGGCTGCTCTCTTTGTGACCGTAAGTGGTGATCAATGGATCGTCGACCCTTTTGTCCCAATTTCTGTGCAGACAATTACTGATTATTTCAGCACATGCCACAAATTCGGTGACAGAAGAAATTGATCTTCACACTTCCTCACGTGTGAATGGTATGTTGGCATTGTTCCACCCCTGTATATTACTGCTAGGGAATGAAAGTTATGGTGGAATTCATGCTAAAAGATACTGCAAGAGAGTTCCACTCAAGTCATTTCTGGTACCTGTTAGTGACTGTTGGCAGGGATGGATATTTTAGTAAGGATTAGTAAGCGCCTCCTGCATACCTGTGCTGAATGTATGGCCAGTGACCATTTTAGCAATTAATTGAATCGTTGCAAGAGATGGGACCAAATGCAACCCGGAACAAAAAACCGGGATCCACTTCATTTGTTTGAGGACGTCTGTAAAAATTAATGTATTTGTTCCTACCATTGTCATAGTTTTGTTTAATTCTTACTCCTGTATATGCATATATTACAAAGTTGAGAAGAAAATGAGATTATGGTTTTAATCTTGTGAAAAGATGGCTTGGTTTTAACGGAATACCTCACAACCTCGGATTTTCCCACGAAACCAACCATTTTTTCCTTGTAGATTTCTTATTTTTATAATATCCCCCCCCCCTAAATTGACCCTTCGTTTAACCATTTCTATCCCATTAATTATGATTTAGATTTGGTCCCCGTAGTTTTTCTTCAATAGGATATTACTCTTGTAGAATAATTTAGCAATTTTTAAACATTATGGGTTGTTAAACTTGCTTGTTTTGAAGCTTTTGTTGTTTTACTCGTATATGTCATGAGAATGGAAGTCAGTATCATATCAATCACCAAACCTTTAGCATTGTTTGCCAGTGGAGCTTCCTCGAAACAATAACCCCTTTCTTGATTTTATCCCCCCGAAAAAAAAAAGAACTTTTCCTCTAACATAATCATTCCCCAAGTGTATTTATCCCCCAGAGCATTGCCATCTCAATCAAAGGTACGTTAGTGTTATGTTAGTAAATTTTGTTTTTGTTGTTCAATGATCATCTGTCTGAAACTATTTGTTGTTTTTAATGGTCAGAGCAAGAAATGGAGGAGCCATCCTTTGTCAATGAAGAGGTTGATGAGAGCTGTACTGCAATGGTGTCCGGGAAAGTTGCAGACCTTCATACATAACTGAAGAACAAGGAGAGATACATTGAATCGGAAAAGCTACGGAGTTGGAGGAGAAATTGACCGAAAAAGAAGCTTTGTTTCGTAGATTGAAAATGGAGTTGATTAAATTGAAATCCTTTGAATCCGAAGCAATAGATTTGTTGTCTCGAGGGAAGAAGAGAATCCATGAATTGGAGGAAGAAGTGGAGGGAAGGAAAGAATTCGAGAAGTAGATGTATAATTCTTTTGTTGCTCAACCAGAAGAGTTTAAGCAAACCCAGATTTCCCTTGAGAAATCCAAGCAAGAAATCAAATTCCTCATCGAAAACCTGGAGAAATCCGAAGGTTTGTCCGAGGTTGCATCACAGAGTTCCATGGGGGATGACCATTTGGAGAGGCTCGAATCCGAGCTTCAACTAACAAAAGATAACTTGGCTTGTGCATTGGAGAAAGAGAGAGTTTCTTTGTTGAAGGCAAGGAGCTTAGCTGAGGAGGTGGACTCGTTAAAGAGTCAGCTCAAATCCACCAATGAAGCCGAAGAAAACAACAAAAAGGCCATGGATGATTTAGCCATGGCGTTGAAGGAAGTGAAAGGCAAAGCGGAGCAAACCAACGAGACACTCCTTTTAACAATCCTTGAGCTCGAGAAAAGAAAAGGGGAAGTCCAAAACTTGAAGCATCATCTGCGGAGTGTGGAGGAAAAGTATATCAAAGCAAAGAAAGAAGCCGACATATTCAAAAACATCTCGGAGAGATTAAGGGTTGAAGCTGAAGAAACCCAATTGGCATGGAGTGGGAAAGAGAAAGGATTCGTTGAATGCATCAAAAGGGTTGAGGATGAAAGGAATACAGCTCAAGAGGAGAGCAAAGCATTGCTCGAATCACTCAGAGAGGCCGAAAACATGAACAAAAAGGCCAAGGAAGAGAATCAGAAACTGAGGGATATCATGAAGCAAGTGTAGCCAAAGAAGCAGCTAGCATTGCCAGGGAAGAGAATTCCCAGCTCAAGGACACTGTCTCCAAGAAAGACGAAGCTTTGAGTATCCTATCACAAGAGAATGAAAGCCTTAAGATCAACGAAGCAGCGACAGCCGACAACATCAGGGATTTGAAGCTGTTGTTATGCGACTCAAACTGGGAAGCTGAGGATCGAGATCGAGCTAAGAAACAAAAAGCAGCTTCCAGTTCTGCAGATAAGGATCATAAAGATGATAAAGAAGCTGAATATGTTTGTGAAGTTTGGAAAGTCAGCCAACTTGCGACGACTTTCCGAATGGGATCCAGGCATTTCTGGGAAGAGTTGTCTTCTAACAAATTGATCATCATTCAGTTACCTTTTCAACGCATCTTGAAACGCATCAACCGGACATCGGGAACTCAAGATATGTTCATTTTACTGAAGACTGCGCATGCAGAAAACTGGATACGGGATTATTACGGGATTTTGTAAAATTCAGCCCAAAAGCTATTATATAAGGCTTTTGGACGAATTAGACTTAGCCCAACTTAATTATTAACATTTAAATTATGTTTTTAGGGTTTTATATACTTTAGGAACCATCCACCCTTCTCCCAAGCAACTCTTATCAACTTATCACTTGCACTTATCAGCTTATCACTTGCAGCCCAAGCACAAGGAGTTTAAAGGCTGTTTTTCTTTTATTTTTTAATTAAATTAGGGTTTCCTTGTTTTAGTAGAATTTAGATTACTTTGGCTATCCTTCACCTATAAAAGGATGAAGCCTCCACCATTGTAATTTAGATTATTCAGATTTTCTTTGATTAATGAAATATTTAGTGAGTTTGTTTTTACAAGTGCTGATAACTTGTGCCTTAGAAGTCTTCTTCAACATAAGTTCGACGAGTTCTTGTGAGGGAGATCATCTTCACACTCCTGCTTGCCTAGGTAATCACGTCTAGGAGGGTGGGTTAGAGCCGCTTGAGGTTGCTTGCTTAGGTAATTGCGTCTAAGAGGGTGTCGAGGACAAAACCATCACAAATCCATCAAGCCATCTCCATAGCCATAAACAAAGCTGAATTTTCAGATTTGTTTTATCTACCTATCTTTCAACCTTTTTCAATCTTTTTATTTTAATTCTTATTATTTATTCCTTAATCTTCTTTCTTATCTTTGTTTCTTTAATTTTCCAGCCTTGAATCTAAAATTTTCAAGAAAAGCCTTTCTCTTTTCTCTTGAATTTTCAGATCTGCTCTTAATCTTCTTGATTGAGTCTAGAGCCCCTAGTTCTTGCAACAACTTGATTGAAGGCTTCCAAATCCACAATTGCGCTACTTTATCATTTGGTATCAGATTTGGGACGATTCTTGGCATGAATTTTGGCGTTTTGGGTGGAAAATTCGAATAAAAGGGGAAAATTCGCAAAAATCAAACGAACGTATTTTGAGCTGAAAATTTCCAGATCAGATCTACACTATTGTAGGAGTCAGCACAAAAAATTTTAGAATTTTTGACTTCGGGAACACCTCGAACAAAGTGGATCAAGTTGCTGTAAATTTTAGGGTTTTTTCGGGTTTTCTTATCTTCTTTCATTCTTAACAACTTGTTTTTCATTTGTTTTACCTTTTTATTGTCTTCTATACATTATCTAACACTTTCTTGCTTCTTGTGTTAGTAGGAAATTAGAAGTTGCATACTTTTATTTCTCCTTGCAACTAATTCAATTGGTGTCAAACTTTTCTTTGGATTCTTAAAGCCTTTAGGATTCATTTTTAGGATTGAACTCCGATTATAACTTTTTTGAACTTGTGGCAGGAAGGTCTTTAAGAGCACAAGATCAACTTACTTGCCTCACTAAGTATTTCTTTCTTGGAGTGTTTAGTGAGATTCCTAGTTTTCTTTCTTTTATTTTTTACCTTTGTAAATTTGAGTGTTCCAAGATGTTTCACAGAGACAAGCCTCGTGCAAAACAACATGATACTTTGGGTTCTGCTTATCAAGGAAAGCCTTCCTTGACCAAACCGAAGCATTCGTTCAATTTTTGTGAAGAAAGGCGAATTGAACCAAGGCGAACCGCACACACATTGGCCATCCCAAAATTCAGAATACCTTCTTTTCAAGGAAGGTATGATCTTGATGGTTATTGTGATTGGGAAAATAGGGTTGATTTCCTGTTTGATTGTTACGGATATCCTGAGGAAGATCAAGCTCCATTAGTCACCCTAAAGTTCGAGGAATATGCAGTACTGTGGTGGCGTTTATTACAACGAGATAGGCGTCTCAATGGTGAAGCCAAAATAAGAACATGGGCTGAACTTAAAAAGGTCATGAGAGAGCGATTCGTTCCCAAACATTACCAACGACAAGAATCCAAGACTTGTCATAAGAAATACTCCCCTTTTGATAAAGGTACATCTCAACCTTCATCTTTTCACAGCCCTACTAATGCACTATTCGACTCTAGTAGTACGGCGCCGAAGGAAGAAGAACCATTGCTATTCCAAAAGGATAATGAACAACCATCGGTGAGTCATGTCGAAGAAGACCAAGGAAAGCAAGATGTCGAAGAAATTTGTTATCCTCGAGAACATGGGGAAGATGTCACTACTGAGAGTTTAACCATACCCGATAATGAGCAAATACTTTTAGAAGATGACGTTTTGGTAGAAGAAACACTTGAACCCATAAATCAAGACAATCTTTCATGCTTAGTAGTGAGTTCTCTTGATTCATCAACAACCTCCCAAGAAAGTAAGTGTGATTCTAACCCTTTATTTGATTCTCATCCTATCATTATGTTAGAAACACTTCATCCTCTACAGAAATTGTATTTCGATGATATTATTTGTGAGAGGAATTGGGTATGTGAGTTATCTTATTTGAAAAAGACCGAGAGTCAAGAGGCCGAGAGCAATAAAAGTCAAATTAATGGCCCAATTTTGGTGAGTGAAAAGAAACATGAGGTAAAAGTCGAACAATTTCCAAATGAAAAAGGCGAGAAAAAGATAAAGAGAGATTTTTTTCGACCTAACCATAACATCATTGTTCCGAGTGGCTTCGAGTTCTTTTTTAAGGTTTTGTTGAACCATTGAGAGGAGCTCAATTGGATCACTCCACCTATGAAAAAGATTCCTCTTTGATTGCCATTGTTAAACGTCCTTCTTTTGATGTTTTTGATTCGAGGACGAATCCTTTTGAGGAGAGGGGGAATGATACATGCATGGGAAGGCTAAAGCAATGCATATTGGACAAGAAGCTGAATCTGTTTGTGAAGTTTGGAAAGTCAACCAACTTGCGACGACTTTTCGAATGGGATACAGGCATTTCTGGGAAGAGTTGTCTTCTAACAAATTGATCATCATTCAGTTACCTTTCCAACGCATCTTGAAACGCATCAACCAAACATCGGGAACTCAAGATATGTTCATTTTACTGAAGACTGCGCATGCAGAAAACTGGATACGGGATTATTACGGGATTTTGTAAAATTCAGCCCAAAAGCTATTATATAAGGCTTTTGGACGAATTAGACTTAGCCCAACTTAATTATTAACATTTAAATTATGTTTTTAGGGTTTTATATACTTTAGGAACCATCCACCCTTCTCTCAAGCAACTCTTATCAACTTATCACTTGCACTTATCAGCTTATCACTTGCAGCCCAAGCACAAGGAGTTTAAAGGTTGTTTTTCTTTTTTTTTTAATTAAATTAGGGTTTCCTTGTTTTAGTAGAATTTAGATTACTTTGGCTATCCTTCACCTATAAAAGGATGAAGCCTCCACCATTGTAATTTAGATTATTCAGATTTTCTTTGATTAATGAAATATTTAGTGAGTTTGTTTTTACAAGTGTTGATAACTTGTGCCTTAGAAGTCTTCTTCAACATAAGTTCGACGAGTTCTTGTGAGGGAGATCATCTTCACACTCCTGCTTGCCTAGGTAATCACGTCTAGGAGGGTGGGTTAGAGCCGCTTGAGGTTGCTTGCTTAGGTAATTGCGTCTAAGAGGGTGCCGAGGACAAAACCATCACAAATCCATCAAGCCATCTCCATCTTCAACTTCATGCCATCTCCATAGCCATAAACAAAGCTGAATTTTCAGATTTGTTTTATCTACCTCTCTTTCAACCTTTTTCAATCTTCTTATTTTAATTCTTATTATTTATTCCTTAATCTTCTTTCTTATCTTTGTTTCTTTAATTTTCCAGCCTTGAATCTGAAATTTTCAAGAAAAGCCCTTCTCTTTTCTCTTGAATTTTCAGATCTGCGCTTAATCTTCTTGATTGAGTCTAGAGCCCCTAGTTCTTGCAACAACTTGATTGAAGGCTTCCAAATCCACAGTTGCGTTACTCTATCACAAAAAGCAGCTGCCAGTTCTGCAGATAAGGATCATAAAGATGATAAAGAACAGGGCAAGAAAGCAAAACATCATAAATGCAACAGCGCTTGTTTGAATCTAACATTCACGAATGCCAAAAACAAGGATGCAGATGATGATTCCAAGCTCCTAATCAGAGGAAGTTATGGTGATTCGGACTCGGATTACTCTGATGATCCACTCAAAGGCTCCATTTTTGTTTTGCACTGAACTTCCAATGTTTGAGGTGTGATTCCTTTGTAATTCTTTCACTATTAATATAATCCGGTTCAAAGAAATATATTAACTTAACCAAATAACATCAATTCAACAAAAACTGATATATAAAAAAACTAAAGGGTGCTTCAAGTCATTGAACTTACAAAAGAATTAATTAAGTTCTTGAATTTTTTTACACCCAATTAAGTCTCTAAAATAATAAATTGAATCAACTGAGTCATTTGACGAATTTGACCATCATTTTTTACAGTTTTTTTGAGATATTACCGCCACATGACACAATCTAGGGGTGTTAAAAATATCCGATTCGACCGATCTGATCCGGTTATCCGTTGATTCGATCCGAAAATTTAGATATTCGATTTGACTTTTATTTTCAGATCAGATATTCGATTTTAATTTTTCTAGTTCGGATACGTATCACAATATTTCAAGTTTCGGATTATCCGAAAATTTTATGAATATTAATCTTGTTATATTTAACAATTTGATGCTTGTTATATCCGAAAGTTTTGTGAATCTTGTTATATTTAGTAATTTGTTGTTTTTTATATTCGAAATTTTCATAAATACAACCTTCAAATACGAAAAAAAAGTTAAATCGATTATATTTTTGGATAATCATATATCTAAATATCCGATCCGATTATCCGATATCTGAATATCCGATTTTTTCGGATCGCATACGGATCACTATATCGCCGATCAGAAAAACCAGATATCCGAAAAAACTGAATAGAATCCGATCCGATATCCGACAATGAACACCCCTATTACACACTACAGTTCTGTCATGTGATATTTACAGTTGTTTTAGAATTTTTTTTTCTAATTCTATAATTTTTTATAAAATTTTTAGAACTTTTAAAGAATTTTTAGATGAAATATTTTTTTAAATGTTAAATGACAACAATGTAAGACATATTGCACAAAAAATTGTTAGATTCAAGTCAACGTTGGTCAAATGGGTGCATTGATAAAAATTTGGAGCATAAAGGCTTAACTGTGTGAAAAAACTTCAGAGACTTAATTGATTTTTTTCCAAATGTTAAAAGGCTTATGATACCCTTAAGCAAAATGAATCTTTGAAGTATAATATTAAGAATTATTATCCTATACACTGGCGGTGGAAACTGAAAGTGTTGAGTTTTGAGGTGTTCGATTCCTTCAACCGATATTGCTCACCAAGTGGTGGAGAGGTGAATTTTTTGGTGGATGTGGTGTGGAAGCTAAAATAAAGATGACACAATGATTTTAGAGTGGTTCAACCTTCTAACCAAGGCCTACATCCACTACCTTAGCTTCCCACTAAGGATTTCCAATCAATCCACTATTGATTCGTCCCCTTTTCTAGGCTTAGGAGGAAACCCTTATACACTGATCAAGCTTTCTACTCAAAACCTTGATCAAACCATCTTTACAAGAGAAAAGAAATATGCAAACTTAAATCCCTCTAATAGGTATTTGTTTGCTCAATAATGCACTCACCCAAAACCTAAAACACTTGAGCAATTTTGACAATTTTGGCTCACTAGTGTTTGTCTATACAAGAATTGACAATTTAAGTACAAGGACACTTTTTGATCATTTGTTGATTGACAATTGAAGCATTAACCATATCTTGATGCTTGGAGGTCTCTTTTATACTCCTTGATAAGTTTGTAGCCGTTACTAGCCGTTGGGGTTGATTTGGAGCCGTTGAGGACTTTATTTCCCACCATAAATGCAATTCTGCTGCTCACCGTTTCGAAACACTCATGACCGTTTTGAAACACCCTTTAAGTAGAAAGAGCCGTTGCAGTCTAATGCAGTACCCGTATCAAAACGCCCTTGGCCGTTTCGAAACAACCATATCGAAACGCCTATCTCCGTATCGAAACGATCTGCATTTAAATGTTAGTTGGGAAATAGCCGTTGGGATTTATGACCGTTGTGGTCGATGCCACGTAGGCGTATCGAAACGGAATAACTCATATCGAAATGCTAGGCAAAATTCTCATCCAGGAAAGGTCCGTTTCGATACCAGTATCGAAACGTTTTTGCTACTAGAATACCCGTATCGAAACACCTAAGGGTGTTTCGAAACACCAGGATGGTTTTGTGTAGTTTGGCTTTTGAAAACATGTAAAACCCTTTTGAAAACATCCATAAACATAGTTTCAAGTTATTTGGACTTTGGAAAAAGTTTTGAATTCTTTTTAAATTAGTCCAAAACATTTTTCAATTATTATATCAAAATATTAGTTCTACAATTTCCCCCTTTTTGATATAATAAAACCAACTTGAAAAATTATTTGGGATTTTCCCCCTTTAATTTTAAAATTGTGAATAAGAGATTAAAGATATGAAATCAAATAAAGCTTCCCTTATTCATTTGAAAATTCAATTTTTTCAAACCATTTCTCCCCCTTTTGTTATATCAAAAAGAATTTAAAACATTAAGTTTAAAATAACTATAGAGGAATAATTTGATAAAAAAATA